>CM038681.1:597023004-597676413 GCA_021605205.1 Aegilops longissima | reverse complement strand
TCTATCACAGAAGGTAGGTGCTCTCTTTGCGAGCCATTAGTTTCATCGAACCGCACATCTACAGCTTTCAACAGCCTTGTGAAGAGCGATGTTGAAGACTCTGTAGGTGTGCGAGTCCTTTCCGTAGCCAAGCATAAAACCTTCATGTGCTTTCGGTGCAAATTTAGCATTGTGATGAGGATCTCTAATCCAACATTTAGCACCGAAGACTTTGAAATAACTCACATTGGGTTTCTTGTCGGTGAGAAGTTCATAGGCAGTCTCCTTGAAGAATTTGTGAAGATATACTCTGTTGATGATGTGGCACCGGTATCAATTGCATTAATCCAAAAATGACGAGGAGTTTTGTATTCATCAAGCATAGTGCGAGCCATCTCAACAAGAGTTCTGTTCTTGCGCTCCACGACTCCATTTTGCTGAGGAGTATAAGGAGCAGATAACTCATGAGTAATACCAAGTTCATCAAGATAGTCATCAAGACCGGAATTCTTGAACTCAGTTCCATTGTCACTCCTGATGTGCTTGATCTTCACACCAAAGTTGGTTGAAGCCCTCGAGGAAAATCGTTTGAAGACTTCCTGCACTTCATGTTTGTAAGTAACAATGTGTACCCATGTGTAACGAGAGTAATCATCAACAATAACAAAGCCATATAGAGATGCATCATTAGTGACTGCTGAGTAATGATTAGGACCAAAGAGGTCCATGTGAAGCAATTCGAATGGACGAGTAGTGGTCATGATAGTCTTTGCTGGATGCTTGGCCTTGGTCATTTTTCCAGCTTCACAGGCTCCACACAAGTGATCCTTGAGGAATTTGACATTTTCAATGCCAATGACATGCTTCTTCTTCGCAAGCGTGTGCAAATTCCTCATGCCTGCGTGACCAAGTCGTCGATGCCATAGCCAGCCTTCTGAAGCTTTTGCAAGTAGGCACATGGCTGGTTGTGGTCCTTTAGAGAAATCAACAATATACAAGTCTCCTCTCCTAAAGCCTTCAAGACTTTGGAATTGTCGACTTCCATAATCACAACACAACGATATTTGCCAAAGACAACAACCATATCAAGATCACAAAGCATTGAGACTGACATGAGGTTGTATCCTAAGGACTCAACAAGCATGACTTTGTCCATGTGTATGTCCTTAGAGATCGCAACCTTACCTAGACCCAATACCTGAATTTTGCCTTTGTCAGCAAAAATGATATGCTTCAGATGTGACGGTGATAAGGGAGCATCCATCAATAGGTTCTTGTCACCAGTCATGTGATTTGTACATCCACTATCGAGGACCCACTCATTTGCTTTGGGTTGATCATCCTGCAGATGAATTAGTGCAACTTACGATCTCATATACTTCATCAATGAAGAATATGATATCAAATTCATCAGATGAATTTCATCAAGCAGTAAAACAGATATAGCAACCAAAATGCAAAAGATATATGGTCTTATCCCTGGAAAGGAACTGATTTCTCTACAAGCAAATACTACAAATTCTGCTTCAGAGATATGAAGGCCCATAAAACTTACCACTGGCTATGGAAATCAAAAGTCTCTGCTAAACTCAAGGTCTTTGGCTGGCTTATGTTGTCTGACAGATTAAACACCAGAAACATGTTGAAGAGAAGACACTATAACATTGGTACAAACCTGAACTGCTTACTATGTGGCCAAAAAGAAGAAGATATTGATCACTTGATCCTAACATGCCCATTTAGCAGAAACTGTTGGTCAACCTTTGGGCTAGACCCTGGTGATCAGGCCACTAGACTATCCTGGCTAGAACAAGCTAAAATTATTTGGGGCAGGCCTTTGTTCATGGAAATCATCCTTCAAGCATCCTGGAGCATTTGGAAAGAAAGGAACAACAAACTTTTCAGAAATATAAGCCCCTCTTACCACTCCTGGCTAGCCAGATTCAGAGAAGAGTTTAGTCTTCTCCAATATAGGGTTAAAGACAACAAGAAGGAGTTCATCTTCTTGATTTTAGACTCCCTGCCCTCTGATTAATTGTACTCTTTAGATCTTTTCTATCCTCACTCCAAAGTGAGATGGGGGGAGACATGTACATGATGTAACTACTCCTTGTAACTTGTGCTATAATTATTAATATATATGACAGTGGGAGCCTCTCCCACTGTCCCAGTACCTCAAAAGAAAACAGATATAGCAGTATGAGGATGTGTGAAATGAAAGTTCATTTCTTCATGATTAGCATGCGTCCTTTATGGCATTTTTGTCAGGTCCCCAGCAAATTCTTCAGACGTTAAAGCTCGTCTGGAGACCTGACCCTGCAGAAGAGATTAGTTCTTTTTCTTCACCACCCACATCTGAAGGGGTGGCAAAGAGTTCATCACTCTACAAGCTCCATATGAGAATGGTGGCATAGAAGCCAATCCATTTCGTTTCACATAAGAGGGGTTAGGGTAAGCATATGAATAAGCATAGAAATTCTTCGAGGGCTTATGAACATAATGGTTTGAAGAATAATGCACATATTCATAGCCCTTAGCTCTACCCTGCGAAACAAAGTTGTTAGCACGCTGATAATCATATGAGGACTTTGATCCTTTTGAGGAATTTGATCCACGTGAGGACTTTGGTCCGTATGAGGACTTGGATCCATATGAAGAATTTGGTCCATATGAAGAGTTTGATCTGGGGTTCCTATTCTTCACAGGTGGTGTCATGAGGACATTCACCTGAAGACTTTCAAGGCACTTCTTGGGAACCCAGATTTTCTACATATCTAGCAAATACTTCACCATTCTGATTTTTGAACAGTTTATAGTTGGAGTCAAATGACTCATCAGAAGAATGAGGAGATTCACATGTAAAGCCAAATAAGTTAGATGGATCAACTGGAGATCCCTTTGCAGCAACCCATGAGGTTTTGGGGCACTGCTCAGGCTTCCAATATGTTCCATCAGCATTGAGTTTCCTCTCAAAGGCAATACCCTCTTTCCTAGCGTTTCTGTTGAGGATCTGCTTTTTAAGCACATCACAAAGAGTCTGATGCCCTTTGAGGCTTTTGTACATGCTCATTATGTACAATTCCTTCAGCCATGCATCGTCAAGATACTAGCAATGTCCTCGGATGAGGAATTAGTGATAGCAGAGGCAGGTGAAGAATTTGTAACAGTTGAAGCATTTGAACATTCAGTGAAGAATTAGCGATTCACATGCAATGCACTTTAAGCATGGAGGAACAAATTCTTCACGAGAAGCGCTGATTTGTTGAGCAAGTAATGAATCGCGCTCCTTCTGAAGATCTTCATAACTCACTCTTAGCTTCTCAAGATCTTGCTTTCTTTGAAGAAATCCATAAGAAAGCTTCTCATGATCGATAAGAGAGTGTTATGATGACCTTGAAGGTTGTCAAACCTAGACCAAGTCTCTGAAGATTTTCAATCGGGGCTTTAGTGCGATCCATTTCTTCACCCAACATATCATCACTTTTGTCTAGCATGTTTTGAACCTTTTCAAAAGCCCTTTGTTGTTTTACAGTAATCTTAGCAAGTTTAGAGTAGCTGGGCTTGAGATCTTCATCAGATTCATTCTCACTAGATTCAAAGGAGGTATATTTGAGTACCTTGGCACCCTTTGCCATGAAGCAATAGGTGGGAGCGTAGTCATCATTATCTTCATCAGCCTTGTTGGTGAGGTCAGTTTCTTCATAGTTGAAGATGGACTTGCTGACGAATGCAGTAGCGAGAGACAGACTCGCCACACCAGACTCGGACTCCTCTGATGCCTCCTCTTCCTCATGTTCCTCAGATTCAGCTTCAGAGTCCATTTCCTTGCCAATGAATGCCCGAGCCTTCTTGGAGCTGCTCTTCTTGTGAGATGAAGACTTTGAGGATTTTGATGATGAAGATTTTGACGATTTCTTCTTCTTCTTAGCGTCATCAGAACTGTAATCCTTGTATTTCTTCTTCTTTAATTCCTTTTCCCACTGAGGACAATCTTGAATATAGTGACCAGGTTTCTTGCATTTGTGGCATAGCCTTCTCTTATAGTCACTGGATGAGGAATCACTGCTCCTTGAGGATTTTCCAAAGCGACCGCGTCTTGAGAACTTCGGAACTTCTTCACGGCAGTGCTAGCTCTGGCTCAATTCTTCAGATCACCAAGGCTACTACCGAGTCTTCACAATCAGATTCGCATACAGCCTTGGCCTTCGTGGCACGTGATTTGCCATAGCTCGAACCATAGAGATCTCTCTTTTCGCAAGCTGGAACTCATGAGTATTTAGCCTCTCGAGGATATCGGCGGATCAAGTAACTTGTAGTCGCATGTTCTTGTATCATCGCTGCGGAGTATCAAATGAGGAATCAAGCGATCTCAACAATTTCTTCACCACCTCATGGTCGGTGATGTCAGTGGCACCAAACGCTTGAAGCTCATTTGAGATGTCAGTGAGGCAATCGAAGGTTTGTTGAACATTTTCATTGTCGAGTCTTTTGAAGCGGTTGAAGAGATTGCGAAGAACATCAACTCGAGAGTCACGCTGAGTTGAGACTCCTTCATTTACTTTGGACAGCCTATCCCAGATAAGCTTAGCAGTTTCCAAAGCACTCACTCTTCCATACTGTCCTTTGCTCAGATGGCCACATATGATATTCTTCGCTTGAGAATCGAGTTGCTTGAATCTCTTCACATCGGTAGCGTTCGGTGAGGGTGAGACAGAGGGAACACCATTTTCCACAACATACCAGAGATCGTTGTCAATTGCCTCAAGATGCATTGGCATCTTGTTCTTCCAGTAGGGGTAGTCCATTCCATCAAAGGTAGGACACCCAGGCGAGACCTTGATCATACATGCGGTCGACATAACTAAAACTCTAGGTGGTTAAACCAAAATCACACAAAACAAGGGAGTACCTTGCTCTGATACCAATTGAAAGTGCGTTATATCGACTAGAGGGGGGTGAATAGGCGATTTTTATGAATTCTTCACTGAGGAATTTGCCAGTGAGGAAATTCCTAAGCGAAGAATTACTTGCAGCGGGATAAGTACTCAGAAGTAAGCATAACAGAATACAGGCATGGTCATCATGATGAAATGAAGACACGCACAGAGTACAAAAAGCGTAAACACAAGATAACACAAGATGAAGACAAACTGACTGAAGAAATTGAACTGAGGAAATTGAGAAAGTCTTCAGTCAAAGTCTTCAAACACAGATATGAACAAACACTCAACACAGTAATGAGGAAATGAATGAGTTGAGGAAATAGAACCAGTAAGGTTGGTGAAGACAATGACTTTGTAGACCAGTTCCAACTGTTGTCGCAGTTGTACGTCTGGTTGGAGCGGCCGAGTATTTAAACTCGAGGACACACAGTCCGGACACCCGATCTCGAGCACGCAGCTCAGACACCAAGTCCTCACCGTATTCTCCTTGAACTAAGGTCACACAGGCCTCGTCCAATCACTGTGGTAAGTCTTCAGCGACTTCCAAACCTTCACAGACTTCGGTCACTCAATGATCCACAATTCCTCTTGGATGCTCTAGACCATGACGCCTAACCGTCTGGAAGAAGCACCAGTCTTCAAAGGTAACAAGCGTCGATCCACACAGATCAATCTCTTGATGATGCTCAATCACTTTGGGTTTGTAGGGGTTTGGTTTTGGGTTTTCCTCACTCGATGATTTTCGCCAAAGTCCCTGGAGGATGGGATGCTCTCAAATGACAAGTATCAGTTTCTCTTGGAGCAGCCAACCAGCTAGTGGTTGTAGGGGGCGGCTATTTATAGCCTAGGGAGCAGCCCGATATGATAAGACATAAATGCCCTTCAATGATAGACCGTTAGGTGGATAAGATATTTTGGGATAGCTGGCGCGTAGCACAGCAACGGTCAGAAATTTTACTCTCAAATTCCTCAGGGCTATCATGTTCTCATCTGTAGGCAATCCAAGACCGGCGAATTCCTAACTCCTCGGTCGAACAACTTCCTCAAGGACAAGAAGAACTTCGTCTCACATCAAGAAATTGACTGAACTGTATGAGATTTCCAAAGGCTTCACTCGAAAGTATTGGTAGGTGTAGGATTTTGAGTTGAGCATCACATGAAAAAATTTCCTTAGTATTTCCTCGACCCCCTTTAACAGTATGGTGTTTCCTATGACTCAAGAAAGAGAAAAACGAAACTACGAAAACAAAAGTCTTCACGCTTCATGTTCCTCAAATGGATACCAAGTCTTCAAGGTCACACCAATTTCTTCACTATCAAAGTCTTCAGAAAGTCTTCAGAATACCAAAGTCTTCAGTCGAAGAACTTCATTTTTAGCGGTCGACTTTCACTGAATATCAAACTCCTCATAGACTTGTAGACCTGTGTACACTCATAAACACATTAGTTCCTTAACCTATAAGTCTTCAATACACCAAAATCACTAAGGGGCACTAGATGCACTTACACACTCTAAATTTCTGCATGCTCTCCTTACATAATCTCACCATATTTTTTCAGATGCATATCGATATTGTACACAAATCATGCTGAACATGTAGAGAAAAGAGAAGAGTTTTGTCTTGCAATACAATGTCATGCAGACATCGCTCCATGGTGGGTTCAATGGCAAACCTCCCCACCCTCTCCAGTTGTAATCCGAGGAAGATATCTGCTCGAGGCGGATTCAGCACGTGGCTGACCACTCCTATTTACTCCCCAAGGTGTTTGCTCTACCTTGGCATGATGATGTTAGTCATATCATGCATATGTTGCCTTGCAAGGCCTACTTTTGACATCATATATGTCATCCGCTTAGTTTAGACATGTTCTAATGCCACTGCTTAGTTTCTATATCATATATGGGAATTATGCAGTCTCATGTCTTTAGCCAGCCATAATATATGTGAAATGTGCAATGCCATCCTGTTTAACCAGGCATCATATATTTGAATGATATCTTGCCCATCCTTTTCTTCATTACATTTCCATTTGTCGACAATGTTTGTACATTAAACTACTCTTCCGTGAATCAGCCATTTGGGTGGGAGATGGAAAAATCTGGAGTGAAAACAAGGCCTTCAGAGCGCATGCTGCTACCGTCAAGCAGATCTCTTGTTGGGTCCCGATAGCTCCCGGAGATGGATTCGAGATGATGACCAGTCCTATTCCCCACCGAGGTGTATGCTCTAACTTGGCATGGTTATACTGCTCATAGCATGCATACGGTGTCTTGCATTGCATAGTTTAGACATCATATACACAATATTCAACACCATGTTCTTAGTTCAGACATCATATCGAATGCCCTCTGTTTAGCATATAAATCACATATGTGAATTAAATGATGCGATCCTGATTACTTAGATAACATGTTGGTCAATTATGTCATGCGATCCTGTTTAGTTATTCATCATATCTTTGAATTATGTTATGCTATGCTATCCAGTTTAGATAGACAGCACATATGTGAAATTATGTCATGCTATCCGTTTAGTTAAACAATATACATGTCAACTATTTCATGCCCTCTTTTTTCCACACTATCTATTGCATCTGTCTCTCATACAATGTCTGTACATTCAACTATGTTTCTTGTTTATCAGCCATTTGAATTGGAGCGGTGATGCCAGATTCTAGCGGACTAAAACACGGTCTTCAAATAAAACAGTGCTACCTCTTGGTGGAGATAGCACCCCGGTTGTACATGCACAAGAACCAGCCCTACCACACATAACCCAAACTCTCGCAGATTGTACCACTACTGCGATGGACAGAGAACCAGCTTCACCCAATCTAACCCCAACCCCAGCCGATAGTAACCCAGTTGTTGTTGACACAGCACCATCTCCACCACAGAGCTCCCAAACAAGAGCAGTTAGTAAGGCAGCTCCAGTGCCCAAAGGGCCAGTACTATCACGGCGAACCCCAACTCCACCAGTTAGTACGCCTATTCCTGTGGAGGAAGCACAACCAGCTAGTCATAGTTTAGCATCTATCGCATTTGATGTTGTTAAATCGATATGCGTATCTTCCCATCTTGGAAATATTATATCAAGATGAAGGAAAATGCCGATTGCAGGTGTTTGTCCAGGAGTTATGTGTAAGTAATGTTATTCATGACAATTACTTTGCTTCGTCCCATACATCCTACCTCCATGATGGTTATAATACAGCAAATTTTCCCATTTTCTCTATAGAGAAGGACCGATTTGGAAACTCGGGATGAGGTAACCTGTGCTAATACCTCTGCTATCTTCAAGAATGCTTGGTGGCGATATCGAATTACTCAAGAAAACGTATTTCACCGGCAAAGAAACTCATCAAATTCCCTTACGCTTCTCCTCGAGACACATTTATCGGACGATGATCGGGAACGCTTTGTTCAGATCGTCCCAACCAAGAATGTGGTAAGGTCTATGAGCTCATTTTCTATTTTTAAGTATTATATTCTTGCGTGTTCTTGTACTCTGCTCATGTAGAACAAGTGCCTAAACCTGAAGAACAACTGTTCTAATTTAAGATTCCATTGCTATCATAGTTCAAAAAGCGCTAGGCTTAATTGTGCGTTTGCCACCGCTTTGCGCTTTTATCGACCAAAGCGCATGCTTATGCGCAGTTATGCACAGATTATGCGTAGTTATGCGCAATGCGTTTTGCCAACGCCTAGAGCCTAGGCGCGCTTAAGCGCTCGCTTAGGCGCGCCTTTTTTAACTATGATTGCTTTGCTCTTGTATCACTGTATTTACTCATACAAACTTATTTTTAAATTGAAGGATCCAATCGAAACTCCAATGGCACAGCAGGTATGTTCACGCATGTTTCTTTAACAGGTTTGCTCTTATCAATAGCTCTGTTGATTTCAATTTCAATTGTGTATACAGTTGACTTTCATATCATGCACATTACTAGCATCACAACAGAGCCAATAGTGTTGTTGTACATGTAGACTCGTGGTACCCATCTGAAATCTTGTTGTGCCATGTAGTTTCCCACGCTTTGTATTCTTTCACTGCTGCTTTGTCTTGAACTGATATGATTTGAACCGTGTCTCTATTTTGATTTGGCAAGACAATGTAGTGACCATAGGACATAGATATATGTTTGTTTGATGCTTTTATTATGTACTAGTACTTGGCAATGGAAGACTTGGTAGTTTAATCCTGTCCACCTTACTAATGAACTGGTTCACCGAAATGAGTTTCATATACTAGTACATGCTAAACTTGTTATGTGTCTGCTTGTTTCTTCTTTTAGAATCTTGATGAATATTGGGGAAGAGTGCCTTATTAAGCAATGGTAAAGGAAGTAATGCGATAAGGTTCAGGATAGTGACACATCCTTGTTGGTCTCCAACAAAGCTGATAAAACAGCTAAGGAAGACTATCTTGAAGACAATGAGACAACCCCAAAGTCTTGTCTTGGTTTAGTGCTCGAGTTATCGCCACTAGCGCTTGCACAAGCTATTCAAACTCACCGTCTCAATTAGTTCGGTTTCTTGAGTCTCAACTACAAGTGAAAGACATCGATCAGTGTCTTTGCGACAAGAAGCGGAAGGATCGCGGAAGTCCCCGGAGCATTCAGATGCATACTTTCGGTGCAACAAAGAGCGTTGGAGGATTTTAGCGCCAAACAGGACAAAGCTAATCAGCTTGCTAAGCTTATTGCCAGCATGGTGGATACCGGTGATAACGTTTCTTGAGCTCTTCCGTTGTTTCAGTTATGTTTTGTTTTGCTGCCGCGTTTATTTGCCTTTGGTGGCCAATTTTGACGGCCAATGTATGTAATGTGCTGCTTTGTTCCCTATATTTGCACTGGTGGCAAACTTTGATGCCCAGTGGATGTAATATGTGTAATAGCGGTAATAGGCTAGCGTTAATTGCTTGCTTATTTATTTCCTTATTGTCTTGTTTAGCTGTTTGCTTGTAGTCACTGCAGTTCTTTTTCTGTTTTCTTCTAGTGGCCACAATAGCCTGTTTTTGGTAACTAGGCCAAAATGATCAAGGCAACACACAGACTGTTGTAACCATGGGTCTCCTGTAGGCCGTATGATCCATGGGCCTTCGTCCAGCCGTAGGATCCGTCGGCCTTCTATACAGTCCTTAGGGTCGATGGGCCTTCTACGGGCCGTAGGGTCCATGGCCTTCTACGGGTCGTAGGGTCCATGGGCCTTCTACGGGCCGTACGATCCATGGGCCTTCTACGGGCCGTACTATCCATGGGCCTCATACGGGCCATAGGATCCATGGGCCTTCTACGGGGCGTATCATCATTTCGCCAATCATGGGCCGTACTGTAACGACGGGCTGAATTTGGCCCACAAGTAGAAAATGACAGTAATGGGCCGTAGGTAACCGAATGCTGCAAATGAGCCCAAGAATCAATGGGCCCTGAGAAGGCCGAAGATAACTTGGGCTGAAACGACCCAATGGAATAACGGGCCATTAATGGGTATAAAGTGATACACTTGCTCATTACGGGCCGCCACCACGGGCCGTTAATGGGCCAAGAGTTACAAAGGTCCTCATATGGGCGAAAGAAGTCATGGTCCACACATGGGCGGAAGTTAAAATGAGTTGAATCATATTGGGCGGCCCGATGACGCCATCGGGCCTAATTCGGATAGGGCGAACGGGCCTGGGTTAGAAACGTAAATGGGCTATATGCGAACATGCCGTTAACAGGCTTTCCGTGGGCCGGCCCGCCACCTTTTGACCAAGTAAAACGGGCCGGCCTTTTCACAGGAATGGGCCTCTGTTGGGCCGTGCCACGTGTCGCCGTATAATAGGCGCCTTCGGTCCAATGAGCGGATGACATCTGTCCCAACGGTGAGCCGACACGTGTTTCCTCCAGCCAATGATGATTTTACACGTTGAAAATCCCCATTGGTCGGGGCTATTAACGGGTTACCGGATCCAAAACCCGACCCGATAGCTTAACGGCATTCCGTTATGGTGGATGCCACGTGTCGGTCACCCTTGACGAAAGCACTTCTGTGACGCGCGATTTATCGTCATGGAAGTGGACACTTCCGTGATGATAATTTTGGCAATGTCATGGAACACTTCTATGACAACAGAGGTATGACTATCTTGATTCTGTCATAAATTTGTCATGGATGTACATGCATGACAGAAAACGCGACCTACTGTGACAAACACGTATCATCACGGAAGTGTTTTTTTTTTGTAGTGAGGGCTTTGCCTAAGCACTATGACGATATGACCGAGGTGGATTATGGTGGAGGGGGCACCGCACACGGCTAAGGGATCAATGATCAACTTGTGTGTCCTAGAGTGCCCCCTGCCTCCGTATATAAAGGAGCAAGGGGGGAGGCCGGCCGGCCCTTGTGATGCGCCTGGAGAGGAGGAGTCCTCCTCCTAGTAGGAGTAGGACTCCCCTTTCCTAGTCCTACTAGGAGGGGGAAAGGAAGGAGGAGAAGGGAGAAGGAAAGGGCGGCGCCGCCCCCCTTCCCTAGTCCAATTCGGACTAGAGGGGGAGGGAGCGCGGCCTGCCCTGGCCGGCCCTCTCTCTCTCCACTAAGGCCCATGTGGCCCATTAGTTCCCCCAGGGGGTTCCGGTAACCCTCCGACACTCCGGTTTTCTCCGAAATCACCTGTAACACTTCCGGTGTCCGAATATAGCCGTCCGATATATCAATCTTTATGTCTCAACCATTTCGAGACTCCTAGCCATGTCCGTGATCATATCCGGGACTCCGAACTACCTTCGGTACATCAAAACACATAAACTCATAATACCAATTGTCACCGAATGTTAAGCGTGCGGACCCTACAGGTTCAAGAACTATGTATACATGACCGAGACTCATCTCCGGTCAATAACCAATAGTGGAACCTGGATGCTCATATTGGTTCCTACATATTCGATAAAGATCTTTATCGATCAAACCGCATAACGATATACGTTGTTCCCTCTTTCATCGGTATGTTACTTGCCCGAGATTCGATCGTATGTATCTCAATACCTAGTTCAATATCGTTACCGGAAAGTCTCTTTACTCGTTCTGTAATGCATCATCCCATAACTAACTTATTAGTCACATTGCTTGCAAGGCTTATAGTGATGTGCATTACCGAGAGGGCCCTGAGATACCTCTCCGATACTCGGAGTGAAAAATCCTAATCTCGATCTATGCCAACTCAACAAACACCATCGAAGATACCTGTAGAGCATCTTTATAGTCACCCAGTTACCTTGTGACGTTTCATAGCACACTAAATGTTCCTCCGGTATTCGGGAGTTGCATGATCTCATAGTCATAGGAACATGTATAAGTTATGGAGAAAGCAACAGCAACAAACTAAGCGATCACCGTGCTAAGCTAACGGATGGGTCAAGTCAATCACATCATTCTCTAATGGTGTGATCCCGTTAATCAAATGAAAACTCATATCTATGGTTAGGAAACCTAACCATCATTGATTCAACAAGCTAGTCAGGTAGAGGCATACTAGTGACACTCTGTTTGTCTATGTATTCACACATGTACTAAGTTTCCGGTTAATACAATTCTAGCATGAATAATAAACATTTATCATGATATAAGGAAATATAAATAACAACGTTATTATTGCCTCTAGGGCATATTTCCTTCAGTGTGACATTGCAAAAGCTCATTCTGCATTTTATCAACAACAGGCTCGGCGATACCAAAGCAGAGAAGTGCGGGCCAAGACTTATAATGTTGGCGAAGTTGTTCTACGCCTCCCAGAGAAGAAGGACAAGCTCAAACCAAAATGGGAGGGCCCCTTTATTATAGATGAAGTTATCACAGGTGGGGCCTATCGCCTTCGTAATGCATCGGATAATCGCCTTGAGCCGAACCCATGGAACGCTGCTCGGCTCCGAAGATTCTACACATATGTTCGATCGTGTTTCCTTTTTGTTTTTTCTCCTCTTCATTTCTTTCTATTTCCTCATTTTGTACGATTCCTAGGGTATGTTCGGATAGGCTGAGCACCTAAGGGGTACACATCCTAAAATGTATGCACCCCATGACGCCTGGGGGCTCCTTTAACCGAAGCTTATTATTATTTAGAGCTTGGAGCTCACAATGTATACGTCGTTTGCTCATATGCACTCTTTCCGCCATTATATGCACATCTATGACTTAAGTTTTTTCCAAGCTGGGTTGCCTTGCTCCTGTGTTTATGCCCTATGTTCCCGACTTGTTTGGCTAGGGCGTAAAGGAAGCACCTCTGCGATTGTTACAACCGGGTAATCCGGACTGTACCTCAGACGGGTGAAGCCAAAAGCTAGCATTCTTAAGATAATAATTGGTCGGCAATCAAACGATAAATTGTTACATTCTGGTAACCCTTCAAACATACAGGGCAGCTTTTTCCATATTGCGGACCAAAGCCCCTGCACGCATAATTAAAGCATGCCAACCCAAGGAAAGGAACCCTTAACATAACTATTCTCCTTGGAAGATGTTTCTTACATATTTAATATAACATACATTTGAACTAAATTTTTTTGTCTGTTCGAGCATAATGACTGGGTTGCCTGGTTTTCGGACATAATGAATGTTTCCCTTGTTATAGTATACGGAAACACTCCACCTTTTTTGTTTGGAGGCCATGGCCGAAAGCCTGCGATGACAAATTTTTCACATGTTTGGCTGCGGGATACAGGTTGATCATAAAGTACATTAATACATTGCATCAAATACCTATTCCTTATCTATTGCGTCTATCAGACTGTCTAACCTACAGTCTTCCTGCGAATATTTTGCACCTATCATTACTTGGTCGTACACCAAGTTTACAGGAATTTCTTTCCCACCCAATCCATGTGGTCCCACTCGGGCCATATGATTCGGATCTAGCTTGGTGAAGCGTGTTTTCACCATTTTCCAGGCTTCTCGTGCGCCTTCACGGCAGGCGGATGTCTTCCATAGCTCAAAGCGGCGCTGGGCGCCTTTGAACAGGCTTGCCAAACCCTCCATGCTTTCCGGAGGGGTGTCCGATGGCCATAAATGACGCTCCAAGCAAAACACATATCATGTGGTGAATAAAAATATAGCTCCAAGTAAAGTTACCGATGAACGAAGACGAAAGAGGGGATGCCATCTGGGGCATCCCCAAGCTTAGGCTCTTGGTTGTCCTTGAATATTACCTTGGGGTGCCTTGGGCATCCCCATGCTTAGGCTCTTGCCACTCCTTACTCCATAGTCCATCGAATCTTTACCCAAAACTTGAAAACTTCACAACACAAAACTTAACAGAAAACTCGCAAGCTCCGTTAGTATAAGAAAATAAATCACCACTTAGGTACTGTTGTGAACTCACTCTAAATTCATATTGGTGTAATATCTACTGTATTCCAATTTCTCTATGGTTCATACCCTCCGATGCTACTCATAGATTCATCAAAATAAGCAAACAACACATAGAAAACAGAATCTGTCAAAAACAGAACAGTCTGTAGCAATGTGTAACTTTCTGATACTTCTATAACTTCAAAAACTCTGGAAAATTAGGACGACCTGGGATATTTGTATATTGATCTACTTCAAGTGGAATTTGTATTTTATCTCTCTCTGGTAAAATAAGAAAATTAATTTCGTGAGCGCAAACTTTCTGTTTTTTACAGCAAGATCACATTAACTTTCACCCAAGGCTTCCCAAAGGTTCTACTTGGCACTTTATTGAAACAAAAGCTATAGAACATGATTAATACAGTAGCATAATCATGTGAAAACACAAAAAAAGTAGGTATAAATATTGGGTTGTCTCCCAACAAGCGCTTTTCTTTAATGCCTTTCTAGCTAGGCATGATGATTCAATGATGCTCACATAAAAGATAAGAATTGAAACATAACGGGAGCATCATGAAGCATATGACAAGCACATTTAAGTCTAACCCACTTCCTATGCATAGGGATTTTGTGAGCAAACAACTTGTGGGAACAAGAATCAACTTGCATAGAAAGGTAAAACAAGGATAACTTCAAGATTTTCAACACATAGAGAGGAAACTTGATATTATTGCAATTCCTACAAGCATATATTCCTCCTTCATAATAAATTTCAGTAGCATCATGAATGAATTCAACAATATAACTATCACATAAAGCAATATTTTCATGATGCATAAGCATAGAATTTTTTATTACTCTCCACATAAGCAAATTTCTTCTCATGAATAGTAGTGGGAGCAAACTCAACAAAATAACTATCATGTGAGGCATAATCCAATTGAAAGTTAAAATCATGATGATAAGTTTCATGGATATCATTATTCTTTATAGCATACGTGTCATCACAATAATCATCATAGATAGGAGGGATGTTTCATCATAATAAATTTGCTCATCAAAACTTGGGGGACAAAAAATATCATCTTCATCAAACATAGCATCCCCAAGCTTGTGGCTTTGCATATCATTAGCATCATGGATGTTCCAAGAATTCATACTAACAACATTGGAATCATGCTCATCATCCAAAGATTTAGTGCCAAACTTTTTAATACATTCTTCTTCTAACACTTTGGCACAATTATCGAAATCCTTATTTTCACGAAAGACATTAAAAAGATGAAGCATATGAGGCAACCTTAATTCCTTTTTTGTAGTTTTCTTTTATAGACTAAACTAGTGATAAAACAAGAAACTAAAAGATTCGATTACAAGATCTAAAGATATACCTTCAAGCGCTAACCTCCCCGGCAACGGCGCCAGAAAAGAGCTCGATGTCTACTACACAACCTTCTTATTGTAGACGTTGTTGGGCCTCCAAGTGCAGAGGTTTGTAGGACAGTAGCAAATTTTCCTCAAGTGGATGACCTAAGGTTTATCAATCCGTGGGAGGCGTAGGATGAAGATGGTCTCTCTCAAGCAACCCTGCAACCAAATAACAAAGAGTATCTTGTGTCCCCAACACACCCAATACAACGGTAAATTGTATAGGTGCACTAGTTCGGCGAAGAGATGGTGATACAAGTGCAATATGGATGGTAGATATAGGTTTTTTTAATCTGAAAATATAAAAACAGCAAGGTAACTAATGATAAAAGTGAGTGAAAACGGTATTGCAATGCGTTGAAACAAGGCCTAGGGTTCATACTTTCACTAGTGCAAGTTCTCTTAACAATAATAACATAATTGGATCGTATAACTATCCCTCAACATGCAACAAAGAGTCGCTCCAAAGTCACTAATAGCGGAGAACAAACGAAGAGATTATTGTAGGGTACGAAACCACCTCAAAGTTATTCTTTATGATCGATCTATTCAAGAGTCCGTAGTAAAATAACATGAAGCTATTCTTTCCGTTTGATCTATCCTAGAGTTCGCACTAGAATAACATCTTAAGACAAAAATCAACCAAAACCCTAATGTCACCTAGATACTCCAATGTCACCTTAAGTATCCGTGGGTATGATTATACGATATGCATCACACAATCTCAGATTCATCTATTCAACCAACACAAAGAACTTCAAAGAGTGCCCCAAAGTTTCTACCAGAGAGTCAATACGAAAACGTGTGCCAACCCCTATGCATAAGTTCACAAGGTCACTGAACCCGCAAGTTGATCACCAAAACATACATCAAGTAGATCACATGAATATCCCATTGTCACCACAGATAAGCACATGCAAGACATACATCAAGTGTTCTCAAATCCTTAAAGACTCAATCCGATAAGATAACTTCAAAGGGAAAACTCAATTCATCACAAGGAGATAGAGGGGAAGAAACATCATAAGATCCAACCATAAAGCAAAGCTCGCGATACATCAAGATCGTGCCGAATCAAGAACACGAGAGAGAGAGAGAGAGAGAGAGAGAGAGAGAGATCAAACACATAGCTACTCGTACATACCCTCAGCCCCGAGGGTGAACTACTCCCTCCTCGTCATGGATAGCGTCGGGATGATGAAGATGGCCACCGGTGATGGATCCCCCCTCCGGCAGGGTGCCGGAACAGGGTCCTGATTGGTTTTTGGTGGCTACAGAGGCTTGCGGTGGCGGAACTCCCGATTTAGGTTTCTTTTCAGGGGTTTCTGTATTTAAAGGAGTTTTTGGCGTCGGGAACAAGTCAGGGGGGTCTCCGAGGCGACCACGAGGTAGGGGGCGCACCTAGGGGGTAGGGCGCGCCCCCCACCCTAGTGGGTGCCTCAGGACTCTTCTGGTCCATCTCTGATACTCCGTGGGCTTCTTCTGGTCCAAAAATAATCTCCGTAAATTTTCAGGTCAATTGCGCTCAGTTTGATATTCCATTTCTGTAAAACTCAAAAACAAGGAAAAAACAGAAACTAGCACTGGGCTCTAGGTTAATAGGTTTGTCCCAAAAATCATATAAAATAGCATATAAATGCATATAAAACTTCCTAGATGGATAATATAATAGCATGGAACGATTAAAAATTATAGATACGTTGGAGACGTATCAGGTGACGGCATTAAGTTGCGTTTGGTTTGTTTTCATCTCCTGGGCTAGCGCAGTTTTCTTCTCTCTGAGAACCTGCAGGTAATATCGATCCTTAAATCGGTTGGGTTCACGCTTTAAGTCTCGGGGGCTACTGGTGTGTGTCTATTAAAATTGCATAAACTTTACGTGTATATCCTTTGAAAACAGCTAAGTGACTCCGGCAAGTTCGTCTCGAGTGCTCGAATATATGCATCCACCGAACTAAGTGTGGCAAATTCTTGCTCGGAAAAGGCTGGAGCGCGCATGGCCTCTTTCAGACGATGGTGATTCATTAAGCTCTCCACCTCGGAGTTCGTGACATATACATCTTCCGAATCCTCATGAGGCGGTGGAATTGGCATTGCATCAGCCCTCGTCCTAGCTGACGAGTCCGGTGCCGGATTGGCTGACATTCGGCTAGCAGGGTGTTTCCCCACTATTTGCCGCATGTTCCTTCTGAATCAAAGATAGAAGTGAGCTTTAATAATCCAGACTCGTGCCTAGGCACGTATCAAATGAACATACCTTTTGAAGATGGTGAAGGTTCTACGGTGCCTCCAGCCTCCTTTCGTTTTGAACGACTACCCTGCGAAGGGGCTGCCCTTGAAGAGGTGCGGTCTGCCGAGCGCCGATCCTGTTAAGTATGGATTAGTACAATGGACAAAGGTGCAAGTAGGGACTTCCTTTTAGCTCTTCGAATACTTACGATGGAGAAGGGATAGGGGCGGGGTAGTCGGCGGTAATGGCCACTTCCGAGCCGTCAAGGCTCGCTTGATAAAACACCCCATCATCGAACTCTATGTATATATCTGGATCCTCGCAGAAGCCAGGGTCCTCGTGGTGGTTGTGATCCTCTGGCTGTGGAGCAGGACGGCGAACGTCCTCGGTCATCTTCCTCCATGACTGTTTTATGGCAACAGGAAGCAAATTTGATTGGAATACTGTGGCAGCGATAAAGCAACACAGATAATCAAAGTCTTACCCATTCGATGGGGTTGTACATGGAATAGCCTTCCCGGCAGTTTAAGCGGAGGAAATCTTCTTTTTCACCCTTATACAGATCGGCCAAGATCGTGGCTAGTTCGGCAGGGGTATCCGGACCCTTGCCTCTGTAACGAGATGCGCCATCTTCTCCGTTGTAACACCATAATGGAGTAACTCTGGACTGGAGGGGTTGAACGCACCTCTTTATTGCAATAGTCATAACCTCGATTATCGAGAGCTTGGTATGGGCTAGCAATTTGACCTTGCTGACCAACCTTTTTATCTCCGCGCTATCTTCCTCCTTGGGACTTCGGGGACGCCAGTTGAAGCGCTTCTTTAAAGGAGCGCTGGAAAATTCAGGAAGGCCGCGCCAAACTGGGTCCAGCAGTGGGACATCGTCCATATAGAACCACTCTGAAGACCACTGTGGGTATATTTCTTTGGGAGTTCCTACGAGGTATACGGATCCGGCTATATGCCATACTTCGGCGCCACCCACTTCAAATATAGAGCCTCCTCGATGGCGGGGAACGAGGCAAAATAACTTCCTCCATAGCTCAAAATGGGCCTCGATGCCTAAAAACAGTTCACAGAGGGCAACGAAGCCTGAGATGTGCAGAATCGAACTGGGGTAAGGTTGTGCAGTTGAATGCCGTAAAATTCCAATAGGCCCCTAAGAAAGGGATGGATTGGAAATCCTGGGCCCCACAACAGGAATGGGACGAAGCACACCCTCTCCTCCTTGTTGGGGTTGGGGAAATTTTCAGCCATCACGTCGTTGCCGATTGAGGCCAATCCCGCTCGAACAGAGACTAGATCTGCGAGGGGAAGATATCCCTACGTCTGGAGTCAGCTCAGCTGAAGATGAGGCATTGAACAACTCTGCCAATCGCCCTCTTGAGGGCCATGGGGGCGCGAAGAGGAGCCTGGGGCACTGGCCATTTTGGAAGGCATTTTTCATATATGATCTTGATGATTTTTCTTTGCGCGATGTGAGATGGCATTTGGGGATCTAATCTCCTTATATAGATGTCGCTCAAGCGTGATGAGGGGCTTATTTGAAAAAGATCATGGACCGTTCGCATTTGCTCGGCGCGTGGAAATCGAAGCGACAACAGGAATGAGTCATAAAGGAAGAACATAGAGGACAAAACCGGACTGTCGTCCATCCGAAGTATAATGAAGAACCCGCCTTGCAAAACCGAAGATGTGAGTCGGATACTGCATCGTCATTGATGCCAAGTTCGGGGGCTACTGAGGGAGACCTGGATTCGGGGGTCCTCAGGTGTCCGGCCCACTCAATATGGGCCGGGCTGATGGGCCGTGAAGATAAACTGGAAGATCATTCCCCGTGTTCGGGTAGGACTCCTGGATGCGTGGACGGCAAGATTGGAGTCCGGATGTGATGTTTCCTTCCCTTGTAAACCGACTCTGTGCCCCTCCGGTGTATATATAAACTGGAGGGTTTAGTCCGTAGGGTTCATCAGAATTTATATAGGCTAGACATCTAGGGTTTAGCCATTACGATCTCGAGGTAGATCAACTCTTGTAACCCCTATACTCATCAAATACAACCAAGCAGGACGTAGGGTTTTACCTCCTTTAAGAGGGCCCGAACCTGGGTAAACATCGTGTTCCCTGTGTCCCTTGTTACCTTCGATCCTCAGACGCACAGTTCGGGGCCCCCTACCCGAGATCGGCCGATTTTGACACCGACACTCGCCGTTCCCTCGGTCGTGGTTATAGATGGAGGCCTTTCCGGTCTCATGCCTCCCTAGCAGTGTGCAAGCTCACAGATATCGGATTCAAGATCTCACAACGACATCAATGTGTCCATTGGTCCACATACTTGCAAGGCTTTCTGAAGGCTAGGCTCCGGATTCCACTATATCACCAATGGGCATGACTATGCCATGCGGGTACTAATTTGCCGACGGTATATATCCTCCATGGGCAACATTTGTCAAGGCCATCTCCCATCCAATTGGTATCAAGAATCTCACTTTACCCAAAAGCAAGAGGATGTTAGGATGGATGTGGAGACGACATTTGGAATACTCCAAGTATCGTTTTGCAATTGTTCGTGACATGCTAAACAGTGGGATCCTGAGAGACATTATGAGATTGACATATCGTGTGATCATACACAACATGATTATGAAAGATGAGGATGATGCTGTTCGTGTTGTTGATTTAGACCACATGGGTGATCCTATCAACCTCCCACGACAAGATGTTGCTGAGTTTGAGAATTTTCTCGAAATGCACTGAAGATTTTAGAGTCGTGAAACTCATACACAACTTCTCAATGAATCAGCAGAGAGTTTGTGTGTAATTTTGTGGAAACCAATAGAACATGTGTGGTCAAATAAATTGAATGTCACCCGCAAAAAAGGAAAAAATGCATTTAAATTTGAACTAATAATTAGTACTGCTTGTGCTTGAATTGTAACATTTACATTTGAATTATTGTTGCATTGCAATTTTATATTTTGATTATTTCAATGTCACGTGGAAGGAGGAGGAGGAGGGGCGGACAAGTATAGGCCCCTGTTGTCGCACTGAAGTTCTGCCCTTCTGCTCGGCATATGGAACTTCTCGGCTGCTCCCTCGGGATAGGTAGGCGCACCCCACTTTCCTGAGAGGAGGGGAAAATTGAAAGACACTGTTAGATGCCCTTTTGACGACAGATAAATAGAGACGTATGGGCGGAGGAAGAGAACGCGATGCCGTTGGGTTGGAATTTCCAAATGTTTTCCCTTGCTGCCCTAGCGTGTTGATCGCTTATGCCGTGTGGCCTGTGGCGGCAAAGACCCCGCAAGACCGCAAGAGCCGCGTCACTTGCTCTGACCGTCTGTCGCTCCTCGGCCGTGCTGGGTCGATTCCTGTTAATCTGTTACCAAGAGCACAGTACAGGTAGCTATAGCCTGTAGACGCGGTTTTGGTTGAGCACAAAAACGAATGATAGAGGAGCAATCATATTCGGCCCAAGTCGTTATGATTGTTGGTGCAGCTTCGTGAGATGCTCAGGTCGTTAAACGGCATGTTCACTTGCATGGTTATCTCCTTGATTAGGAGCAAACTGAAGATATGATGGAAGCCGGAGTGGTGAGTGGCGACTGGCGACTGGCGACTCGGTCGCCGTCAAGGTCGTCGCAATGGTGGCCCAGGCCGTGGAAAATACCAACAAGAAACCATGTCCCTTGCTTGAGCTCAAAACCGCGGCCCGCTAGCAGAGCAAGCGCCACGAACCAATCCATCCTCCTCGCCAATGGCGTCCCACAAACCTGAAGCCCTCCTGCTAGCATGCCTCGGCGCAGTGTTTGCTGCAAGGCTCGCCGCCGTAGCAGCAGCACCGGCGCAGCCTAGCAGCGACTGCCAGAGGAAGTGCGGCGACATTGACGTCCCTTTCCCGTTCGGCATCGGGCCCAAGTGCGCGATGCCGGGCTTCAGCCTCACCTGCTACGACGGGGCGCCGTTCGCTGGCAACGTGGAGATCGTTGGCCTCTCGCTGGAGCAAGGCCAGGCCCGGATGATGAATGTCATCTCCTCTGCCTGCTACAACGCCACCTCCGGGGACATGGAGTACAACGACTGGCACCTCAACCTCACAAACACGCCCTACAGGCTCTCCGACACCGGCAACAAGTTCACGGCCGTGGGGTGCAGAACGCTGGCGTACATCAGCGACGAGCGCAACACGGGCAAGTACATGAGCGGGTGCGTGGCCATGTGCCGGCGAGGCGAGCTGGGCGCCCTGCGCAACGGCTCCTGCTCCGGGATAGGCTGCTGCCAGACGGCCATTCCGGGGGCGCTGCGGTTCTACGAGGTGCGGTTCGACACGAGCTTCAACACCAAGGAGATCCACAACGCCAGCCGCTGCAGCTACGCGGTGCTGATGGAGTCGTCAAACTTCACCTTCTTCACCAGCTACGTCACCACGCCGGAGTTCAACGACAGATTCCACGGCCGGGCGCCGGTGGTGATCGATTGGGCCATCGGGAACGAGACATGCGAGGTGGCTCGCGTGAAACGCGACTCCTACGCCTGTGTCAGCGACAACAGCGAGTGCTTCAACTCGGCAAACGGACCAGGGTACATCTGCAACTGCACCAACGGATTCCACGGCAACCCTTACCTCAAAGATCCGGGGCTCGGCTGCATAGGTACAAACAAACTTCCTAACCATCTAGTATTATTATGATCCACGCATGTTAATTGTTACTCCCTCCGTCCGAAAAAACTTGTCATCAAAATGGACAAAAAGGGGTATATCTAAAACTAAAATACATCTAGATACATCCCTTTTTATTCATTTTATTGACAAGTATTTCCGGACGGAGGGAGTACTTTGTTAGAGCAACTCTACAGTAGTCGATCGTCGTATTGGCACCCTTCATATCCATTTGCATTGTGAAGGCAGCCTCCGTATGCATATGGAGCGCTCCACACGTAAATTCAGAGCTTTCGTATTGATTCGCTTTGTATCGTGGGACCTCTCGTCATTGGGACATCTTTTTTTGCACGTTGCTACACATACACTTACGCACATGAAATTTGCACGACACTCCAGATGTGATCGTCTACAAAAGTAGGCCAAATTGCAGTTAGATTAGCAATCATCGCACGATCGTAAAACAAGACGTTGTGTGTGAACTACTTTTGTCTTTTTCTCAGTATCACTGTCATCCCCATGTGAGGTGTGGGACCACGTGAAGTTTCCTTCGCTCCACACACTACTGTCATGTGGGGTGAGCTCTAAAAATTGGCTCTAAGACGACAAAATAAAGACTGATAGGCCATGAATGAAGGGTGCTTCGGCAACTACATATATGAAAAGTGTGTGTTTTTTAATCAAAATCGTCATATTATCATTTATTATGAAGATTGGCTTCTTAAGTTAACTTTGCTAGAGTTGCTCTTAGGGATGCAATTAGGCCGGACAAAACCTGAGAGCCAAACAGTCTGACCCATCATAAGCAATTTTCTTAGCAAACAATTTAACGGACGTACATTTATAGGTGTCCCGGTTTTATATAGAGAAAAAACCTAAGGGATTTAACTTGACTTTATTTTTGGCGGGCAGATTTAACTCGTCTTGCAAGCATGGGCCTGGTCGATGGAGAATTTATATACTCCCTTCGTTCCTAAATAATTGTCTTTCTAGAGATTTCAATAAATGACTACATACGGAGCAAAATGAGTGAATCTACAATTTAAAACATGTCTACATACATCCGTATGTTGTAGTTCATTTAAGATGGCTAGAAAGACAAATATTTAGGAACGGAGGGAGTATACATTAGTATTTCATCAAGATGCATTAAGATAATCTTGTTGTCCCAAGCTACTATTGTATTTCTCAATCAACGAGAGCTGGGGTCCGATACCAGATGGGAAATTGATGTCCATGTCAGGCTACTATTTCTCAATCAACAAACTGCAGAGTCGGATATGTTATTCTATTAATTTTAAATAAAAATTGTAGAGAAACTGGATGCTTTTGCTAATAACAGTTGGGGAAAGGTAAAATTGATGAAGTAGTACATAAATATAACTAGCTAGTTTACACACCAACGAAATGTGTAGCTTAAGTCAATTTATTTGTGTACTGCCAGCATTCTAAAATATATGAAGTTTTAGATTTACCCTTAGTCAAACTTCTTTAAGTTTGACCATGTATATAGAAAATTATATTAAAAAACTAAAACACTTAATATATATAATATAAAAAGTTTCTACGAGGAGTCTATTGGTGTTGTCAAAACTCTCTCTCTCTCTCTCTCTCTCTCTGTGTGTGTGTGTGTGTTTACATATTTGATCAAACTTAAAGATGTTTGACTTGAAGCAAACCTAAATATTCAAATATTTTAGAACTGGAGAGTATAACCTAGTTATACTAATTAGTACCCACCATAAAATATTCCAAAGTAAAAAAATGGAAGGGGTACAAACAAACATATTGCAACTACATGTATGAAAAGTGTGTGTTCTTTATCAAAATCGTCATACTATCATTTATTATGAAGATTGGCTTCTTAGGTTAACTTTGCTAGAGTTGCTCTTAGGGATGCAATTAGGCCAGACAAAACCAGAGAGCCAAACAGTCTGACCCATCGTAAGCAATTTTCTTAGCAAACAATTTAACGGATGTACATTTGTAGGTGTCTCAGTTTTATATAGAGAAAAAGCCTAAGGGATTTAACTCGACTTGCAAGCATGGGCCTGGTCGACGGAGAATTTATATATACATAAGTATTTGAGATGCATTACGATAATCTTGTTGTCCCGTGCTAGTATTGTATTTCTCAATTAACGAGAGCTGGGGTCCGATACCAAACGGGAAATTGATGTCCATGTCAGGCTACTATTTCTCAATCAGCAAACGGCAGGGTCGGATATGTTATTCTATAAATTTTAAATAAAAATTTGTAGAAAAACCGGATGCTTTTGGTAAATAACAGTTGGGGAAAGGTCAATTGATGAAGTGGTACATAAATATAACTAGTTTACACACCAACAAAATGTGTAGCTTAAGTCAATTTATTGTGTACTACCAGCATTTTAAAATATATGAAGTTTTAGATTTCGAAAAGTTGTAGTAGCTCCCCGGGGTCGGGGCACCCGGTTATCCTATCCGTCTCACCTGGTTGAGATTCGTGCGGTCTTCTGCAAAATTGCAAAGCAACCGCAGCATCCGGTTGCTTAATCAATGTGTTTGACCGTTTTAATTGGGAAAAAAAATCTATGAGACCAGGTCTCACACGAGACCCATCTTAATGGATGACACGTGGCATTCACAAATCACAAAGCATCTACTCCACCCCTCACTTGAAATCAGGAAAGAGAGATTAGATACTTTATGATTTATGAATGCCACGTGTCATCCATCAAGACAGATCTCACCTGCTAACCGTGAGACCTAGTCTCATATAAATTTTTTTCTTCTAATTAGGATGCTACTAGGGACTAGTAGGCTATAAGTAATAGCGGTATCCTTGGGCAGCAGGAGCAGCCTACGGCTGAAAAGACTTGTCATAGGAGTATGTTATCATATCAGGTAGCAGGCTACTGTTCCCGACAGCCGCGTCAGCATATGGGCACTAGCGTGTGAAAAGCCAGGAACAGTAGCGCTAGGTGGAACTCGGTAGAATGATCGAGCTAGCTGGAATTTGATGAATCAATGGTCATACTGCTGTACCTAATGACAGTCTACTGTACGAGGTGATGAAACCTAATTGAATGTGTTATGAATCTATCCATGCATGGACCGTCCCTAGTGGGAGCACAGTTATTTTGATCAGTGGAGTTGATTTTTTATAGAAAAGGAGGATGACCTCCGGCCTCTGCATCTGGGCGATGCATACGGCCACTTTATTAATTATTCTCATAAGACCTTACAAAGTAATACAACAGTAAGACTAAACCCGCCGTCTAAGCCACTCTATATATCCAGTTGATGAAGGGGCGCAGATAGCCTGGGCCTAATACCAAACAGGCATCGCAGCCAAACCTAACATCTAAGACCTGAGATCCCATCCAGGGCCGCTGCCGGGCATGGGTCTCACCGGTCCGGCGATGCACTCGAGGCCGCCGCCACCAACTTCCACCGCTCCATCTTGAGCTGTACTAATGCATCAACCTTGCTCGGTCCAGCTATCGTCGACGCCACCACGGCGCCTAGCGGCACCTCCTCCTGCGCGCAAACATCTAAGGGCGTCGCGGTCGCCATCGATACACCTCAGCACCATGCTGCCAAGTACCACCAGCCGACACAGCTTGAAGTCTTTGGAAGATCTGTCGTGCGTAGCATCTGCCGACCAGGCATGACAAAGCGTAGCACCTGTCGGTCAGGCATGACTTGACATCTCCACCGAAGCTCCGTGCAAGATGAAGCCGCTCCACCTCCAGCCTCTCTGGACGGGACGGGAGCACCCCAGGAAGACACGGCGAAAAGTTGGGCACCACAATCACCACGGGAGCCGGACCAGCCGACCGCCATGGCGAAACTACACCACTAAAGAGAACTGCCGCCATCAGGAACGCCAAGAACGCGCTGCAGCTGTCCCACCTCCCCGCAGACCCAAAGCGGCGCCTTCAAGAAGGTGACGGAGCCGGGCACCGCCGCCGCCCAACCAAAGTTGTGGATTTTCACCCGGGTGCAAGGGGAGGACGAGGGGGAGGGAGCTGGATCTCGAGGCCGCCTTCAAGAAGGAAACAACGCCTGGGGCGCCGCCGGCGTCGTGGCCGCCGCAGCCGGCCAAGAAATTACTCCGATCCGAGATCCCAACCCCACATCCGCGCGATCCGCCACGGATCGGCGGATTGACGAGGAAGAAGCGGCGGCCGCAGGGCGCCGTCTTCAACCTGGCGAAGAGAGCAGCGGATCCTCCACGTGGCGCCCGCATCCACCGCCAACTTCGCCGCCCGCGCGGCCGAGAAGACGCGGTCCACAACTCCGGCGAGCGCCGCCCGCCTCCCGGACGACGCCGCCCTCACCAGCAGAGGCCGTCGCCTCAAACCCGAGGCCCGGGCCAGATGGATCTGGCAGATCCGATCCATGTGCCTGCCCGAGCGCGAGAAGCTCCCCGCCGCCACCGTCCTTGGCTGCGCCCAGGGCCTGCCCGGCGCTAGCCTCTGGCAGCGGCGAGGACAGGAGGAACGTGTGACGACGAGGGGCGGCGGCGCGAGATCGCCCCCATGTCGCCCTAGCGGGGCGACGCGGGGGTACGGGATCATCATGGAGCATCCTCCATGTGATCAGTGGAGTTGATGTAGACAAAATAGCAACGGTGACCGATATGATAGGTGAGACAGAATCTATATATAGGTTAAACAGTGACCTACATAGACCATTGCCATTTTAAAAGAATTTACCATTCCCTCTCTTACTGTTTAGGCCCTCTTTGATTTACATGATTTTTAAAACGTAGGAATAGGAAAAGTATAGAGTTGAAGTGACATGCACACATGAATTCTACAGGATTAGCATGGAGTGTTTGATGGCACAGGAAAAGCAAAGGAATTGTAAAAAGAGGTTGGAGTGGATGTTAGATTTCCTATGAAACGTAGTACAAAAGATTTCATAGGAAAAATTCCTATGGGATCCAATCCTATGAATCAAAGGACCAACATAGGAAAAATTCTTAAGGATTTGTATCCTCCAAAAATCCTATAGAATTCCTTTGAATCAAAGGAGCCCTTACATAGCCTGCAAATTCATTCTCCGTTGCAGGACAGGGCACAGATCGCCAAGTCAGACACTGTAGTTGGAGGGCGAGGATAGAAGGGTGTCCCGACACCCGGGACCTAAAAATCCTGTCTCCTTTAGATTTACCCTTAGTCAAACTTCTTTAAG
Source organism: Aegilops longissima (assembly GCA_021605205.1). NCBI lineage: Eukaryota > Viridiplantae > Streptophyta > Magnoliopsida > Poales > Poaceae > Aegilops > Aegilops longissima. The sequence goes on along the minus strand of CM038681.1, from coordinate 597,648,664 downwards.
TTTGACCATGTATATAGAAAATTATATTAAAAAACTAAAACATTGAATATATAATATAAAAATAGTTTTGAGGATGAATCTATTGGTGTTGTCAAAATTGTGTGTGTGTGTGTGTGTGTTTACGTATTTGATCAAACTTAAAGATGTTTGACTTGAAGCAAACCTAAATATTCAAATATTTTAGAACTGGAGAGTATAACCTAGTTATACTCCCTCCATCCTAAAATACTTGTTGGAGAAATTGATGTATCAAGCTATATTTTAATTCTAGATACATCCACTTTTATCCATTTGTGCGACAAGTAATTCTGGACGGATACCCCATAAAATATTCCAAAGTAAAAAAGAAAAATGGAAGGGGTACAAACAAACATATTGCGCTGATCTTGACGCTATGTTGGATGGTCCTCTCTACAGAGAAATTCTATCAAGAAATAGCGCTTTTATTTATATAATATATTATAATTATGTGTTTAGCACTCTAACTTCCTGCTTATTTCTTAACCAGTAGATAGATGACCATGTTTTCTTCCCTAAACATATAACTTGACAATTGATAAAGCGAACATTAGATACTGGTTTGTTTAGCATGTCTTTTACTTAAGCATCTAAATATGAATGTCAATCGAACCATGTGGACTGTTGACTTTTTTTTATCATATGAAATTGGTTAGATACACATTGTTTTGAAAATATGCAACTTTAGGTCTAGAAATGTGCAACTCGGCAGTTGCACATTTTTTTTCTGCCTAAAATGGCATGCATTTATTTTTACACCTCTGAATCCCAAGTGTGCAATTTATTCTTGCTTACAAATAGCAATTTCTTTGTAGCCCTGGAAATTAAATAACAAGGCTGTTTCACTAATAACCACTTTTGCTTTGGGATTAGTAATTATTTTAGCGAGGTTCTACCGAAGCAAAACTCATATAACTGATATTTGATTGCAGATATTGATGAGTGCGCAGATCCTCATCATTACCCTTGTTCTGTCAGTGGAACTTGCAAAAACATACCTGGTCGATTCGAGTGTTTGTGCCCCGACGGTTATAGAGGCGACGCCAAAAATGGGACATGCGAGAGACCTCCGCGCAACCAAACACTTGGTCCTGGAGCAAAACTCGCAATTGGTACACCCATCATCCATACTACACATACTAGTACTCCCTCCGTCCGGAAAACTTGTCATCAAAATAGACAAAAAGGGGTGTATCTAGAGTTTTTCCGGACGGAGGGAGTACATCTTTACACCAAAGTGGATTTCATTATAGAACAGTTAATCCCTTTCCTCCAACTAAGAAATTACACTGTATGTTCTCTCCTCTAAGTAGACCAATTTAATAACTTCACACCCAAAAATGAAAGCGTGAATGTGCATCAATGTCAAAAACACTTGCTAATGACTAACCTTCATTCATCCCTGCAGGCGCTTCTGTCGGTATTTTGGTTGGTCTTGTTGGTTTCCTGGGAGTAGAAGTGATCCGCCACAAAAGGAGTATAAAAAGACAAGCGCTCAATAGACAGAGCGACGAGTATTTCAAACAGCACGGGGGCGAGATACTGGCAGAGATGACCAGGGACGGGCACGGGCGCAGCATCCCCTTCGCCGTCTACACAAGGGAGGAGATCGAGGCGGCAACGGACAGCTTCAACAAGGCGAACATCGTCGGGGAAGGCGGGCAGGGGACGGTCTACAAGGCAGTCCTCCGCGACGCCGCCGTCGCCGTCAAGAGGTGCAAGGAGGTGGACGAGAGCAGGACCAAGGACTTCGTGCAGGAGCTGGTGATCCTCTGCCGCGTCGACCACCCCAACATCGTCAAGCTCCTCGGCTGCTGCCTGCAGTACGAGGCGCCCGTCCTCGTCTACGAGTTTGTGCCCAACAGAACCCTGCAGGAACTGCTGCACCCCAGGAACCAGAGGTGCCGCGTCACGCTCAGGACTCGTCTGAAGATCGCCGCCCAGTCCGCCGGAGCACTCGCGCACCTGCACTCGGCTGAGCGCCCGATACTCCACGGCGACGTGAAGCCCGCCAACATCCTCCTCGGCGACGGCTGGGTCGCCAAGGTGTCCGACTTTGGCTGCTCCACCATCGACGAGATCACCCAGGTTGTCCCCAAAGGCACGCCGGGGTATCTTGACCCGGAGTACCTTCTTGATTACCAGCTCACCGTCAAGAACGACGTCTACAGCTTCGGGGTTGTTCTTATCGAGCTCCTCACCGGGAAGAAGCCGCTGTCCAAGGAAAGGAAGAGCCTCACTGTGATGTTTCAGGAGTCTATGGCGGATGGCACACTCCATCAACTCCTTGACAGGGGAATATCAGACGAGGTTAACATGGCTGTGATTCTCCAGGTTGCAGAGCTGGCGAATCAATGCTTACTTGTTCCCGGTGCAAGTAGGCCGGCAATGAGGCTTGTGGCGGAGAAGCTCCGGCGACTGGCTGATGGAGTGCAGGAGCCGTCACAGCTGCCGCTTGTCCTCGAGGATCTTAGCCCCATGGGTGTTGGTGTTGGTGTTGGCAGCTCCACATCAACACTTTATACTACCAAAAGCCAGACCACCGGATATTTCAGCCTCGAGAAGAAAACTGTGCTGAGCATAGAATACGCCCGATGAGATCACGAGGATCAGGTTGCGATTGTTTGATGTAAGATCAAAAAATCAGTAGCATAATTGTGGATTGCTCGTGTATTGCTCTGAAATTCAGCATCCATCTACTCTTATTTTACAAAATGTGTTAAGGATTGTTTACCACGAGAAAAAAACTGCTTCGAAGAAGAAAGGACGTGTATTTCTCATGCACGGTGGAAAAACAAGCGACGGGCTACGTGCAAGTTCACTGATTTATGTCTTTGGACCTGCGACTGACCAAAAAATTCTTTCAATCTATTTGCTCGCTATCTGCATGCTCCCTATTCGATTGTTCGGATGTACGAGCTGCTCACTTCATCACCCAACTGTAGCACGGGGTATGCGCTAGACCTTTTTGTGTGTGAAATGCGTGCCCTGGACATTAATATTCATGCATAGGGCCGCTACTTCTTTCAGGCGTCTTTCACTCCGTCATAATAAGTGTCATTCAGCGCTGTCTTAAGTCGAAGTTTTAAAACTTTGACCAACTCTATAGGAAAAAGTACCAGCATTTATGGCACTAAATTAGTATCACTAGATTCGTTTTGAAATTAGTTTCATAATATACCAATTTGATGTCATATATGTTACTACTCTTTTCTATAAAGTTGGTCAAAGTTTTAGAGCTTTGACTTAGACCAAAACGTAGAAGTACACTTATTCGCGGACGGAGGGAGTAGATCAGCGAGAGCTCGGTGATTTTTATGTGTACTTGAATCGTATACTGAATACAATCCTTTGTAGGTGGGCTGCTTCAAGCGAGAAAACCAACCTCAACTAAACAAGATTTCAGGTGACCGAAGAATATTTTTAGAATATTAAACATGTATATAAGAATGTTTCTGATGTATATGAAAAAGATACATCGTGTGTAAAAAACATATTTCCATGTAGAAAAAATTCACCGTGTATTTTTTGAAAAAAATTATCACTCATTCATAAAAGTGTTCAAATGTTATATTTCAGAAAGAAAGAAAAATGAATTGTGTATTTGAAAAATGATTAAGTCAAACCAGCAAAAAAAAACAGAATAACAGAAAAAAAAAACCCAGAGGGAAAACCTAACGACAACGAACGAACAGGCCGATCAAATGAATGACCGAAAAAACATACTAGTGGACCCGCTGAAACGCCTGGGCGCTATGGGCAAGACCTATGGTATATATCCTCATAATAAGCGAGGAATAGCTTCCGCACAAACCGGAAGGCACGATGCATAGACCAGAGCCCCGAGTGGCCAGCCCATGGCAGATGTTGTAGCAGCGCGTGTAATTGGGAGTGGAGGAATACAGAAGTCAACTGCACTATGTTAAGAAAATGGATGAGTTGCGAGAATTTTAAATAAAAACCTGAAGAGAAATTTAAAAAATGACATTTTTTGACTTGCTGGATGAATTTTCTAAGATTGCAATAATTTTGAATATTGGGACAATTTTTGAACCATGAACAGCTTTTGAAAAGTCTAAACATTTTTTGAATTTTTGAACAACTTTTGAAAAAGTTGGAACATTTTTATAATTTTGAAATTCCTGAGAGGTTTTTAATCTGTTATATTTTTAAAAGGAAACAGTAACCTTGGAAATTCCAAACAAATTTTTAAAAAATGATCATATTTTGAAATCCCCAAATAATTTTTGAATTTGTGAGTTTGTTTTGAAAACAAGAACATGTTTAAAAAAATTAAAGATTTTTAAAGACGCGAGCATTTGATGAATTTCCTTAGCATTTTTCATATTTGAAATTTCGAAAAAATAAACAAAATATAAAACGGTAAAAGGTTCCCCTTTTTTTAGCTTGACGGAAAAAGGTTCCCAAAACCGGATCCTGTAGCACATTGTGTATCTACCAAATGGGCTGGCCCAAAGCGGTTCAATGGAGCAAGTATGTGCGAAAAAGTGGCTATCTACCGCATTCTGCGGCATATAGAATTTGCGAGTTCAAACTCAGGCTAAACTTAGCAGGCCAGAGGTCGGTTTTACTTGGACCTTGCTTCATTTGAGACTGGCCTAATATTTGGTATGGTCTAAGTTTATCGTGCCTAATATTTTAAAGCTTTATAGCTATAGGTTGTTGATTTGGTAGAAGGGCAAGGACTAGGGCTGGAAAAAAAGCTCGAAGCTCGCGATCTAAACGAGTAGCTCGTGACTCGGCTCGAATCGACTCGAACTCGAACAATAACGAGTCGAGACGAGCTTTAGTTTAAGATCGTTTATAGACCAAGTTAAACGAGCCGATCTCACGAGTACTCGTGTAACTCGTTAGGCTCGGTAAAAAATGATTGTTTTTAGGGGTAGTAGAAAACAACCACTAAACACCTTGTGTCCCAGCCAAGGTTTTGGATTCCGAATGGACCATTTTTCTCGAGGGGGGCGGTAAACTCGGTTACCACGGTAACCACGAAATTCCGGAAAAAATTTGAGCGAAATTTAAAATCAAAATTTGAATTCAATTTTTTTTAATACAAGAATAGATAAGACTTGAGCACATAAAATAATTGACACTAGTGCTAGCACAGTGGCAAGAGGTCTGCTCCAATGCCCTGCACATGCAGGTCGTGAGTTCGACCCTCGCACGCCCATATTTTTTAGAAATTACAGCTTCTAAAACCTAAAAGGAAAAAGTGCAGCCGGCAGTCCTCGGCTGGTTGGAGATCCCTACCGCTGGGATGCGAGTATCCTTGTGTTCCAGCAAGAGATATACCTTATTTAACAAGCCGATAGAAGTTTAAATTCAAAAAATTCAAAAGGTTTGAATTTTTTGCTCGATATACATGATTCTCGTGGGGGAGCGGGAAACGCGGTAACCGGGCGGTAACTGAATTTACCGCCCGGTACCCAAAACCATGGTCCCAGCTCAAGGCCCAACCACCAGGAGATTCACATGGGTACATGCCCATATATGTACATTTTAAATTCCCAGATAATCTTTTTATCGTATTTGTAAGGTTTTATGTACATATCTTTAACGAGCTTAACAAGCTAAACGAGTCAGCTCGCGAGTTATACGAGTCGAGCCAATCTTAGATTTTAGCTCGTTATAATAACGAGTCGAGTCGAGCTAGCTCGTTAATGATACGAGCTTTAGCGAGTCGAGTCGAGCTGGCTCGACTCGGCTCGAATTCCACCCCTAGCAAGGACTACCGTCGCTTTGAAGTTTACAATTTGTTCACACTCTTGTTCTGTGATATATAATTGGAAGAGCTTGGTTGAAAAGTGAAATTGAAAGCAAGACATAATTTTGAGTTGGAGTCATGTATTTTCATTTGTTATTTTTGCATTCTACAAGCGCTGGTCTCACATGAAAGTACTGACATACTTGTTTATTTGTTTTACTTCCCAACAAGAACGACAACAATTTTCTTTTGGGTTTCATCTTCATAAGAGTGACTGAGTTTTGACGTTGACTCGTCAAGACTAACACAATCCGCCTCCTTTACTCGGGCTTGGGACTAGTTATGTTGAGACAACATAGGCATAGTTTTGGTGGTCCCACAAGTGAGTAAAGTGTAATTGCTTATTTATATCTCTTGAAAGTTTGCTAGTCTCACAAGGTTGGGTGCATTTTTTTTATTAATGAAGGTTGTTGGTCTCACATCTGAACTCGCCATCAACTCCAACCTTAGGGCTCCTTTGATTCAAAGGATTGCATAGGATTTTTGAAGGATTTGAACCCTTAGAAATTTTTCCTGTGATGCTCGTTTGATTCGTAGGATTGGCATCCTTAGGAGTTTTTTCATAGGATCCATTCGTACTACATTTAGGAGGAAAATTTCTATCCACTCAAACCTTCTTGTAGAATTCCTTTGTTTTGTCTGCGCTACCAAACATTCTTTCAAATCCTATAGGATACTATTAGACATGCCATCCTATTCATGATTTTTCCTATTCCTTCATTTGACAATCCTGCTAATCAAAGAGGCCCTTATAATAATATAGTAATAATAAATAGAAAAGATAATATGATTGTCCAACTGAAAAATAGTATATACTTCCTCCATTCATAAATACAAGATGTTTTAGCTTTTTTGTGGATCTGATGTATTTTTTTTTTTTGAATGTCACCGGGGGGGAGAAGAAATCCTCCCCACCTGAATTGTATTCATTTTGTTGCCTATAGGCTTTGCAGCCTAATACAAGATAGGGCCCAAGTGAACCAGAAATACAAGGGGGCACAGAAGGGAGAAATAAAGCAAAACAACACACACACAACACAAGGCGAGGGGGCACACAACACACCAAGGGGCACCATTGGCGCTCGAACTGCAGCGGTGAGCCGAGACTAAACCATGACACTTCACCATCGACGCAATCGAAAAGCACCGGGCAACCAAGATCTGCACTGGCCGCGACACCACCTGTGTCATGGGGTACATTCGAACGATCACGCCGGGCCAAGACGACGCCACGGCACTGTGCGCTACGGTGTAGTCGGAGGGCAACGCCAGGCATAGAACTCCACAAGGCACACCCAAAACATCACAATAAGGGGCACGACGGGCGCCGAACTGCAGCGGCAAGCCGAGACTAAACCATGACACTGTGCCATCGACGCAATCGAAGAGCACCGGCAACCAAGACTGCTGGCCGCGACACCACCGTGTCATGGGGTACATTCGAACGGTCACACGGGCCAAGACGACGCCACGGCACTGTGTGCCACCGGTGTAGTCGAAGGGCATCATCAAGCATAGAACTCCACGAGCACACCCCAAACATCACAAGACCGGGAATGAAGACAACGCCATCAAGATGGAGAACGACGGAAGCGTCGCCATTGTCTCGCCCAACAGCGAGCCGACCAAGGATTTCTCCCCATCCCGGTCACATCCTCCACGCGACAAGCCACGAGCAGCGGCCAATAGCGCTAGGTAGCGCTGGAATGGACGGCCCGAGATCGAGTGAATCCACCGCGAACAACGCCAGCAGCACCCTTGACGACGAGGCACCATCGAGGACCACCGGTGCAGCGCCCGAATCGGGCAGGTGGAGGGCTCTAGAGACAGAGCCACGAGCGCCACCTTCGCTTGGTGGCGCCACGAGAGAGCACGGCGACGACGAAACGCGGCAGCGAGGTGGGAAGATGCGGAAGTTTGGATCTGCGGGGAAGGCGTGACGTCCGGCAGACCTCGGCGACGGCGACGAAGAGGCGGGGAGGCGGAGGAGGCGGCGCCAGCGCGGAGCGAGAGGCGGGCGCAACATCGTGCCAAAGAAGCTCACACGGGGCGCGGTACGCAGAGGCAGCCACGAGGCCCGGTCACGGGAGCCACCCCGTGGGCGCAGGATGCCCGCAGCCGCGACACACCGGCCGGATCTGGAAGGAGGGCGCCGGCCGACGCCAGGGAAGCGAACCAAAGGGAGCACGAGGCCAGATCTGGAGCCCCCGACGCGGAAGATGGGAGGCGCAGCAGGACCAAGATAGCGACGCCAGATGGATCCCGCCGCCGCCACCCTTGAGGCTTTGCGGCGTCGTTTTTTGCGGCAATGGCGAGGCGCGGTGGCCGGAGAAGAGGCTGTGGCGGCGCTTGGCGGGGGTGCCCGCCCGAGTCGCCTCGGAGAGACGACGCGGTGGGAGGAGTTAGATTAGAGTCTGTTCCTCGATCTGATGTATATAGACATACTTTAGTGTGTTTGTCACTCATTTAAACTCGTATGTACTCTATATTAAAATTTCAAAACATCTTACATTTGTGAATAAAGGGAGTATTAGATAGAGCTTGATCGGCCAGACATGTCATGGTACGCAGCTTAGCCAAAAATATGCAAAATTGATACTGTGACCGAAGATGAAGCGGCAGAACTAGTAAAAGATCGGTTGCATAGATGAATTTGAGTGGAAAAAGTAAAAGAACGTCCTTCCCTTTCCCATGCATCCACTTCAGTCGTGATTCCTGAATCTTGCCGGATCGCGGGACAACAATAGGAAGAAAACGGCTCGCGTGAACTTTTTAGTAGCAAGACAAGAGAACAAATTGCAGAACCGGCAAGAGAGCCACTAGACTGCCAACTGGACCGCGTAAGGTACACACCAGTCGCTCCCACACTATCTCATGAGGTGGCCGAAGATGATTTTTCATGTTAAAAGAGTAAAAGTGAACCCTAGAAAAAGTGTGAAAGTGAAACATGACCGAAGCAGCAGCAACATGGCCCGGTAAAAAACAACGAGGGAGAGACGCAGACGCCGTCCAGCTTCGGCACGTGATGCGTGAGCCGCCGGGCCATCCACACGTCCACTCCACTCCACTCCAAACCGACCGACGTGGAACGCGTGACGGCCGCAACTCGCGCGCTCCCAGTGGCAGCATCGTGGTTTCACCCGAACGGCGGGGCCAGACGGTCAATGCCCGTCGGAGGGGGATGGGGGGGGGGTCCCGCGGTGGGCGACGCGGTCAGAAAAGCGTGCACCGGCCGGGAACCTTCTGGACGGAGGCCGTGGGCTCCGCTGCTCCCTAGAATATCTGGGACGGTGCCGGCCCAGCTGCGCCGCCCGTCCCGCCCAGGCCGCATCGGACGGCTGCGTCCAGCGTCGCGCTAACGAGGATTCGTGCCCACAGATTCCTGCGGGAGGTGCATGTGCCCTGTGCATTTTTTGTTTTGTTTTCACAGTCTTTTTGATTGTGTTTCTTCTCTCGCCCCTGAACAAAGTACTTAGATCACGCTCCTCCGTCTCAAAATAATTAAAATGATTAAGGTTTCAGCTTTGGTCTAAGTCAAAGTCAAATTTATTTACACCAACTTCAACGCGGCGATCCATTTCATTCGTTGGTGTCCGACTAAGTGCGAGAGAAAAAAACCACAGTCCATCGCACGGCCACAAACACAAATTTGTCCGTCTTATGTTCGTTTGGACACATCTCTGCCGCAAATTTGTGCTTGATTTTCGTCCACACATCCTTTTGGTGTCCACTTTGGGCACACACGTCGCCCGCCCAACCACCATCCACCGGTCCCATTTAATCCACGCGTGTGGGAGGGACCCACACGTCAGCCACCCAGTCCACCTCCACCCAGTCCTTTTTAATGCCATGCGTGCAAGTCGAGGGGGCGTCCAGTGCACTTCCCGGTCTTCGTCCTCTCTTATGCCCCCAGACGGTCGACAAACCCTATCCACCATCACCCACCATCGCCCACCGGCCAAAATGTCGTGGAAGTGGATCCTGGGGGGAAGCCTGGGAAGCACGACCATAGGGGCGGCTCATCCTCCGGTTCCTAGGGGCCGCGACAAGCTTCGCCCTGACGCTGCCTACGACAGCGTATCTGCATTGGTGTCAAGCAGTCCAGCGGTATTGGGATGAGGCCACCCTGGTGTCGTGGCCTAACGTCCACCTTTCGGGCGGCTGGCACCTCAACCCATAGAGGGTGCCCGTGCCTCCTGTTCTAGCCACCGGTCGCGCATCTGCTGGAGGTACACCGCCGCCAAGACAACTCCCCAAGGATCTTCGCTATGACCCAGCATACGCCGTCTCATCGTCGTCTCAGGACACTTGGTTCCGTGAGGAGCACGACGTGTGGCGCGTGTCGTACTTCGCACCCATGCTCCTACTCGTGCGCTTGCTCCTAGTCCCCCGCGTGCGGCGGGCGGGGGTGTGCGCGTGCTCCTAGTCCACAGCCACCCGCCGCTATGTCTGACAAGGCCTCAAAAGGCCATAGAGTTATACGAGCTCGAACAACTTTTCTGAACGAGAGGGCATGGTGATGCAACTATCCTAATCGGCCGCAGGCGATGTCGCCCTCCCTGAGCCGGAGGAGTGGGAGGTGCAGGAGGAACCGACCGTGCCATTTGAGGCATTTGTGGGGAATTCATGGTCGTGGACGGCCATAGTGCCCTGCACGTCGGAGTTGGTGTCGGCCTCGAACAGTTGGGTGGGAGCGGAGCCATGGTCACCAGAACATCAGACAGTGGTGGAGCCGCAGCCGGTGCCACCCGCTGCACCACTGCATGCACCGGCGCCACTTGCCTCGTGGCCGTTCCTGTGGTAGCCTCCGCCCTTCGTCAACTTCGAGCGACAGCAACGGCTAGGACTAGATCTAGGGTTCCATTTAGTTTAAGTTATTTATGTCATTTTTTTAGTTTAAGTTAATGTACGGCTGACACTTTTGGTGGCAATGTAAAATATTTTCAATTTTAATTTTTTGATGTGTGAGTTGTGTTGGGCGCACCTATGGGCCGGCAAATAAGAACAAATGTTGGTGTCCGTCTGGCCAACTCAAACGGACGAAAAGCGTGTCGGTTTGGGTCTTCACGTTGGAGTTGGCCTTAAGTTTGACCATTTTCATAAAAAATGTAATTTATCTACATTACTAAATAGTATGAAAATATACTTTGTAAAGAATCTCATGAGACCAATTTGATTTTCAGATGTTAATATTTTTTGTGGGCATGGTCAAATTTAAATAACCTGTGGGAGTGACTAACAGTTTTCAGATGTTACAAACTGTGATGTTGTTGAATGGTTTGCCAATTTGATCGTCGCAATTATGCATTACTAGGAAATGGACTAATGTGACTTCATGGTGATGCAAATATGTGCAATTAGCTAGATATGGAAACATACTGTCTTGCCATGGAAGCAAAGCTTGTCACCAGAATCCACAAGGATTTTTCATACTTGGAGAGTGGATCTAGCCCGCAAGGAAAATATACTTCTTCAGCACATTAATCCAAGTCTCAATTCATGGAAAGTTCTTCCCAAGAAAGACCTAGTTCTGCTTCAGCACAAGATGAAGCTCAAATACAAGCAAGTTTTCGTAGACTGGATTGAGTCTCATTTTTAGTGTGCTGGCTGTTTACCATGGTGATTCCCAAGCAAGGCATTGGTTAGCTTAGTGAGCTTTGTTTGCTTTTGCTTTTCTTTTCCTTTTGCCTTTGTATAAACTTTTCCTTGATTTATGAAAATATACCGCACAACAATTGTTCTACGGTCTTTGCCTAAAAAATACTTCTTTGAGGACATTACTTGGAGAATTTTATTGTTGTCTTGCAAAGAAAATGCAGTTTTGTTGGTAACTTGCAAGGAATAAAGTTTAAAACAATATAGCTTGGATAACACCAATGACACTGACACAACGGCACTACTCGATGGTTTCTTCAATAGTGCTAAATTGCTTCATATGATAAGACATTGTTTCGAGACAATGGGAAGTTGTTGACGAGGCTTGCCACTTCAGTTATCCTAGTTTTGCATTATTAGGAATGGACTAACGCGCTTCGTGGTGATGCAAAGATTGTACATTTAGAGATGGAAATCGACCGTTCTGCCGTGGAAGCAATGCTTGTCACCCAGAATCTGCAACGGGTATTTTCATACTTGAGAGTGGACCTAGTTCGCAAAGAAACTAGGCATCTTCGAGCATGATACCTAGATAATTTTATCACTGACTTGCAAAACATGTGTATATTACCACTAACTTTCAAGGCCTAAGGTCAAAAAAAATCTAGAGTTATGAAACAAAACATGACGACACAACTTCTCGACGGTTTCCTTGCTAGCACTAAATTGTTTCATATGGCAAGACATCACTTTCAACCGATTGAACGTTGTTGGGCAGGCTCACCTTTTCAATAATCCTAGTTTTGCATTATTAGGAAATTTACGAACGCACTTCGAGGTGATGCAATATTGTACATGTAAATATGGAAATCAACCGTTTGGCCGTGGAAGCAAAGTTTGTCACACAGAATACTAGATCATGAAGGCACACGTTGCCGCGCCCGTTTTATTTTGACAAAATCATATAAATGTTTGAAAGGACTTGAACAGTATAATCATTTCGTAAAATTTGAATTACAGTGGGTGATGATACAAAGGGTTAGGCATGTTTAAGTCAGAAGTAATACACTCACGTAGATGCTTTCCTTTTTTTTAACATTTATTCTACATCACATTCATGAAAAGAAGATGCAAAAACAAAATAGGAAAAATAAAAAATTAAGACATTATATCATAGAGGCTACATCTTCTACTTTTGCAGAAAATTCAATGGTAATAGGAATGTCACGTTCTCATGGAATTTAACTCTTTGCATCCATAGAATTGGCTGTCACGTCAAGTGTGTGCAGACCAAACCTTCCTATTTCAAAACCATATGTCACGTAACAAAGGTAAAGAAAAAACTTACTAAACCTACATTTGATAAAACTTAGAGCGAACATATCCGTTAGTCAACAAACCATACAAAATATCTCTCCACGAAAAAAAAACATTCATTTTTTTTGAAAAGGAGGCTTACCTCCGTCCTCTGCATCAATCGATGCATGCAACCATATTATTAAAATCAAAACAAGATCTTAAGTTCCACGGAAACTCAAAATCTGAGTAAGAAAGATAAACAAATCTGTAAAATGCCACACCCGGCGAGAAAGCGCCACATCCGGCTATAAAAAACAGGCTACAACGCCTACATTCGTTTCTGTAAGGGAAATCCATACTTTATGAAAAAATAATCAATGCAAACCTTTAATAACTCAAGCAAAAAACTGAAAAATTTCAGACGAGCTATGGATAGAAATACAGCGAGCAATAATCTCGTGGAATGACAGAAGATATCAAGTTGAATTGATTTATGTCATAGCATTCTGAATCATGTGATTCTAACTAAGGTGAAACGAGCAATTTATATTCTCGGTTTCAAAATAAGAGGTAGTAGAAATTATTTTGTTGTAAAAGATATGTTCATGTTATACACGACATGAACCAAGTATATATACGGCTCATTTGAAGCAAACCTGGTATTGCATTGTTGCATGCACGTTGTATTTTGCATCCAAGCAGCAAATCAGTTTAAAGCGAGCCAAACAGAATGGAAGCCGCCTGATTAAGTTTCCTCTTAATCAGTTTAAATTATGAAGTGGTTGCAGGCTCCGGGCATGCAACACACACCCCCTCTTCGGCTTTACATCCTTGCTCTGTCTCTCATACCCAGTACCCAGGTGCCCAACAAAATAAACAAGAGAGGCCAAATACAGAGAACGCCATGGCTCGGAGATAACGAAGGGTCAAAAGCTTTATTCTTACGGTGCTAAGGAGTAAGGACACAAGCCCAGCCGTCGCCCGTACCTTTCCTTGCATCGCGTGTTGGTGAGCGGCGGTTACCACCTCCTCGTCCTCATTCGTGGCCTTCTTCCCTGTCGTCGCCGTCGCTGTCTCGCCTGTTGTCGCCGTCGCCCTGATCCCTGAGAGAGAGAGAGAGAGAAGAGAGAGAGAGAGAGAGATTGATTAGCACCTAAGCATATCGAGAATACATGATGAGGAAGAAACCACAAAAAGGTGTACAAGGATCAGCGTGTAGAGGAAACCTAAGGGCCAAGCATGGCTGATCCGATGAAGAAAAAAGATGCAGGAGTAGAGAAGAGAATAGGTTGCCTAAGAGGATGCTTGGATACGTTTTAATCCCATGACTAAAAGTAGTGGGACTAAAACTTGCTAGGCTTACCCATACTTGGATCCAAATACTAAAGAGACTAAAATCAAGTTAATGAGCATTTATTATCCTCCAAACCCTCCAATCCAGAACTCGTCTGCATTAAAGGTGAGGAGTTAAATGAGAAGAGAGATGACTAATCCATATTTTAGTAGGGGTACCCTGACTAAAAAAATTTAGTCTCAAGACTAGTTTTAGCCCCTCTTTAGTCAGGGGTGCTTGGAACTTTAGCCTCTTAAAGAGACTATTTTTAGTCAGACTAAAATAAGTCCCTTGGATCCAAGCACCCTCTAAGTAGGGAAGTCGTCCGGTACAATCAAGTAACGGCGGCGGTACTATCGCCTTTCCCCAGGCTGCTGCTCTGCTCTGCTTGTTTTTCCAGTGGACATCGCATTTTGTGTCAGCCTCCCGAACCGGGCCAGAGAAAAAATGGAGGTCTGATTAACAGTTCTCGGCCCGACCGACGAGAGGACTCCCAGGTTGATCATCGGAGCAGCGGCCCAGAGAAGTTGGGCAGGCTGTGACGTATGGTGTGGCGAGTAAAAACTGCCCTGGGATGCACCGTGGACGGCTGAACGATCTGGTCCATTCCAACGCTGCATCGCACGGTTCAAGAGCTCTAATCGCTATGGAAGGGCGTAGCTAGCTCCATTTTACTGTTTTTTAATACAACGGTTTTGTCATACTAGGAGAGTGGACCTAGCTCACAAGAAAAATATACACCATTGAACACAATACCTAGAAAGTTTTATTATTGACCTGCAAAGCACATGTAATTTGCTAATAACTTTCAAGATCTAAGGTAAAAGAGTGAGAGACATCGCCTTTAGCAAGATATGAAACACAACATAATGACACAACTACACAATTGATTCCCCGTTAGCACTAAAATTGCTGCATGTATATGATAGACATCGCCTTGAAATTGATTAAACATTGCTGAGTGGGCTTGCTATTTTGATTTGCCTAGCTATGCACTAGGAAAATGGACTAACGCAATGTCGTGGTGATGCAAAGATGTACATTTACAGATGAAAAGCAAACATTTTTCATGGAAGCAAAGACTGTCACCTAGAACCTGTAATAATTTTTTATACTTGAACGGTGGACCTAGCTCGCAACGAAAATATACTTCCCTGCGCACAGTGACTACAGAATTTTATTACTAACATGGAAGGCATGCACAATTTTAGTAACTTCCAAGCTCTAAAGTTAAAAGGAAAGATCTATGATAACATTAAGGACATTTTCTCGATGGTTTTGAGGTAGCACTATAATTGCTTCATATGGTAGGTATCGCTTTCAAAACCATGGAAGGTTGTTGACTGTGCTTCTCACTTGATCGCCTCAGTTGTGCATTATTAGGAAATGAACCAACACGGCTCTGTGCTAACGCGAAGATGTATATTTAAACATGGAAAATCATTCATTATACCATGGAAGTAATGTGTGTGAACATGCGGAATCTGTAATGGTTTCTCATGCTTGGATGGTGAACCACGCTTGCAAGGAAACCTTTTTTTTCAAGGGGCACAATATATGGACCTAAACGATAATATAACAACACAATGATGACATAGCGGGTTATCGTGCACAGTATATATACCTTAACGGTTTCTCGTGGTTGGAGAGTGGACATGACGACATAACGAGGTTTTGAAAGAAAAAGAAAGAGAGCTATGAAACGCAACATATCGACACAACTTTTCGATTGCTTCATATGACAAACACCACTTTCAAACTTACTAAACGTCGGCTGGCGGGCTTGCCATTTCAATTGTCCTAGTTATGCATTACCAGGGAAAATGGACTAACCTGGTGTTAGTGTCATGCTGATGCAAAGATGCACATTTAGGGATGGAAACCAACGGTTTTTAGCACTTCATCCAAAATCTCCAATGTTCTTTTTAAACTTGAAGGGTGGACACACCTTACAAGGAAAACATACTTCTTCAATCACAATACCCGGAGATTTTTACTACAGATGTGGAAGACATTCACGATTTGTTAGCAACTTTACAAACCCAAAGTTAAAAGGAAAGAGTTGTGATAACACTAATGATGCTTTCTCGATGGTTTCCTCGTAGCACTAAAACTGCTTCATATGGTAGACATCGCTTTCAAAACCGATGGAACATTGCTGACCATGCTTCTCACTTTGATCATATCAGTTGTGCATTATTTGGGATTTGACTAACGCGGCTCTGTGGTACCGCAAAGATGTACATTCAAACATGAAAAATGTCCAATCCGCTATGGTCCATGGAAGCAAAGCATGTAAACACGCGGAGTGCATTGGTTTCTCGTGCTTGGAGAGTGGACCTAGCTCGCAAGGATTTTTTTTATTTCTTTCAAAGAGCACAATATATACGACCTAAACAACAAAGTAACGACAACATAACGGTTTCTCATCCACAATATATACACCTAAATAGTTTCTCGTGCTTGAAGAGTGGGCATAACAACATAACGAGGTTTAACATAAAACGAGAGCTATGAAACACAACATAATGACACAACTTATCGATAGATTCATATAATAGACATTGTTTTTAAACCGATTGAACGTTGCCGGTCGAGCTTTGCCATTTCGATTGTCCTAGCTATGCATTACTAGGGAAGTGGACTAACACGATGTTTTTTACAAAAAAAAAAGAACCCAAAACTTTATTAATTAGAAATAACCAATACATCATTTGTGAGGATCATTATAATTTCATTTAATGGTTCCTCAAGTCAGTTCGAAGTCAAACAAAATCTAGCTAATCTAGCGAGCTCATGAGCAACTTTATTTGCTTATCTATTACAATGTTCGAGTCTAGTAATTATGAAATCACAAGCATATTGAAAACAATCATTGAAGATTGCCGCCGGCGCACTCGCTAACCGTCCTCCATCCTTCATGGTATCAACTGAAGGAAATATGCCCTAGAGGCAATAATAAAATTATTATTTATTTCCTTATCTCATGATAAATGTTTATTATTCATGCTAGAATTGTATTAACCGGAAACATAATACATGTGTGAATACATAGACAAACATAGTGCCACTAGTATGCCTCTACTTGACTAGCTCGTGAATCAAAGATGGTTAAGTTTCCTAGCCATGGACAAAAGAGTTGTCATTTGATTCACGGGATCACATCATTAGGAGAATGATGTGATTGACTTGACCCATTCCATTAGCTTAGCACACGATCGTTTAGTATGATGCTACTGCTTTCTTCATGACTTATACATGTTCCTGTGACTATGAGATTATGCAACTCCCGTTTAGCAGAGGAACACTTTGTGTGCTACCAAACGTCACAACGTAACTGGGTGATTATAAAGGTGCTCTACAGGTGTCTCCGAAGGTACATGTTGGGTTGGCGTATTTCGAGATTAGGTTTTGTCACTCCGATTGTCGGAGAGGTATCTCTGGGCCCTCTCGGTAATACACATCACTTAAGCCTTGCAAGCATTGCAGCTAATGAGTTAGTTGTGGAATGATGTATTACGAGTAAAGAGACTTGCCGGTAACGAGATTAAACTAGGTATTGGATACCGACGATCGAATCTCGGGCAAGTAACATACTGATGACAAAGGGAACAACGTATGTTGTTATGCGGTTTGACCGATAAAGATCTTCGTAGAATATGTAGGAGCCAATATGAACATCCAGGTTCCACTATTGGTTATTGACCGGAAACAGTTCTAGGTCATGTCTACATAGTTCTCGAACCCGTAGGGTCCGCACGCTTAACGTTACGATGACAGTTATATTATGAGTTTATGAGTTTTGATGTACCGAAGGAGTTCGGAATCTCTGATGAGATCGGGGACATGACGAGGAGTCCCGAAATGGTCGAGACGTAAAGATCGATATATTGGACGACTATATTCGGACTTCGGAAAGGTTCCGAGTGATTCGGGTATTTTTCGGAGTACCGGAGAGTTACGGGAATTCACCGGGAGAAGTATTGGGCCTTATTGGGCCATACGGGAAAGAGAGAGGGGCTGCCTAGGGCAGGCCGCGCGCCCCCCAAGGCCTAGTCCGAATTGTACTAGGGGGAGGGGCCGCACCCCCTCCTTCCTCCCCTTCTCTCTTCCCTTTCCTTCTCTCCTACTCCTACTACATGGAAGGTCTCCTAGTTGGACTAGGAAAGGAGGAATCCTACTCCGGTGGGAGTAGGACTCCTCCTGGCCGCCTCCCTTGGCCGCCGCCCCTCCCCTTGCTCCTTTATATACGGGGGCAGGGGGCACCCCATAACACACAAGTTGATCATCGTGATCGTTCTTTAGCCGTGTGCGGTGCCCCCCTCCACCATATTCCACCTCGGTCATATCGTCGCGGAGTTTTGGCGAAGCCCTGCGTCGGTAGAACATCATCACCGTCACCACGCCGTCGTGCTGACGGAACTCATCCCCGACACCCTGCTGGATTGGAGTCCGGGGATCGTCATCGAGCTGAACGTGTGCAGAACACGGAGGTGCCGTACGTTCGGTACTTGGATCGGTCGGATCGTGAAGACGTACGACTACATCAACCGCGTTGTCATAACGCTTCCGCTTTCGGACTACGACGGTACGTGGACAACACTCTCCCCTCTCGTTGCTATGCATCACCATGATCTTGCGTGTGCGTTGGAATTTTTTTGAAATTACTGCGTTCCCCAACAGTGGCATCCGAGCCAGGTTTTATGCGTTGATGTTATATGCACGAGTAGAACACAAGTGAGTTGTGGGCGATACAAGTCATCTTGCTTACCAAAGATGTCATACTTTGGTTCGGCGGTATTGTTGGATGAAGCGGCCGGACCGACATTACGCGTCACGCTTACGCGAGACTGGTTCTACCGACGTGCTTTGCACACAGGTGGCTGGCGGGTGTCTGTTTCTCCAACTTTAGTTGAACCGAGTATGGCTACGCCCGGTCCTTGCGAAGGTTAAAACAGCACCAACTTGACGAACTATCGTTGTGGTTTTGATGCGTAGGTAAGAACGGTTCTTGCTCAGCCCGTAGCAGCCACGTAAAACTTGCAACAACAAAGTAGAGGACGTCTAAATTGTTTTTGCAGGGCATGTTGTGATGTGATATGGTCAAGACGTGATGCTATATTTTATTATATGAGATGATCATGTTTTGTAACCGAAGTTATCGGCAACTGGCAGGAGCCATATGGTTGTCGCTTTATTGTATGAAATGCAAACGTCCTGTAATTGCTTTGCTTTATCACTAAGCGGTAGCGATAGTCGTAGAAGCAATAGACGGCGTAAACGACAACGATGCTACGATGGAGATCAAGGTGTCGCGCTGGTGATGATGGTGATCATGACGGTGCTTCGGAGATGGAGATCACAAGCACAAGATGATGATGGCCATATCATATCACTTATATTGATTGCATGTGATGTTTATCTTTTATGCATCTTATCTTGCTTTGATTGACGGTAGCATTTTAAGATGATCTCTCACTAAAAATTATCAAGAAGTGTTCTTCCTGAGTATGCACCGTTGCCAAAGTTCGTCGTGCCCAGACACCACGTGATGATCAGGTGTGATAAGCTCTACGTCCATCTACAACGGGTGCAAGCCAGTTTTGCACACGCAGAATACTCAGGTTAAACTTGACAAGCCTAGCATATGCAGATATGGCCTCGGAACACGGAGACCGAAAGGTCGAGCGTGAATCATATAGTAGATACGATCAACATAGTGATGTTCACCATTGAAAACTACTCCATCTCACGTGATGATCGGTTATGGTTTAGTTGATTTGGATCACGTGATCACTTAGATGACTAGAGAGATGTCTGTCTAAGTGGGAGTTCTTTAGTAATATGATTAATTGAACTTAAATTTATCATGAACTTAGTCCTGGTAGTATTTTGCAAATTATGTTGTAGATCAATAGCTCGCGTTGTTGCTTTCATATGTTTATTTTGATATGTTCCTAGAGAAAATTGTGTTAAAAATGTTAGTAGCAATGATGCGGATTGGATCCGTGATCTGAGGTTTATCCTCATTGCTGCACAGAACAATTATGTCCTTAATGCACCGCTAGGTGACAGACCTATTGCAGGAGCAGATGCAGACGTTATGAACGTTTGGCTAGCTCAATATGATGACTACTTGATAGTTTAGTGCACCATGCTTAACGGCTTAGAATCGGGACTTCAAAGACGTTTTGAACGTCATGGACCATATGAGATGTTCCAGGAGTTGAAGTTAATATTTTAAGAAAATACCTGAGTTGAGAGATATGAAGTCTCCAACAAGTTCTATGGCTAAAAGATGGAGGAGAATCGCTCAACTAGTGAGCATGTGCTCAGATACAATCGCTTGAATCAAGTGGGAGTTAATCTTCCAGATAAGATAGTGATTGACAGAGTTCTCTAGTCACCATCACCAAGTTAGTAGAACTTTGTGATGAACTATAGTATGCAAGGGATGACGAAAACGATTCCCGAGCTCTTCGTGATGTTGAAATCGACGAAGGTAGAAATCAAGAAAGAGCATCAAGTGTTGATGGTTGACAAGATCACTAGTTTCAAGAAAAGGGCAAAGGGAAAGAAAGGGAACTTCAAGTGGAAAGACAAGCAAGTTGTCACTCCCACGAAGAAGCCCAAAGCTGAACCAAAGCCTGAAACTGAGTGCTTACACTGCAAAGGAAATGGTCACTGGAAACGAAAATACCCTGAATATTTGGTGGATAAGAAGGATGGCAAAGTGAACAATGGTATATTTGATATACAGGTTATTGATGTGTACCTTACTAGTGTTTATAGTAGCCCCTGAGTATTTGATACTTGTTCGGTTTCTAAGATTAGTAACTTGAAACAGGAGTTACAGAATAAACAGAGACTAGTTGAAGGGGAAGTGACGATGAGTGTTGGAAATAGTTCCAAGATTGATATGATCATCATCGCACACTCCCTATACTTTCAGGATTAGTGTTAAACCTAAATAAATGTTATTTGGCGTTTGCGTTGAGCATGAACATGATTTGATCATGTTTATTGCAATACGGTTATTCATTTAAAGTCAGAGAATAATTATTGTTCTGTTTACATGAATAAGACCTTCGATGGTCATACACCCAATGAACATAGTTTGTTGGATCTCGATCGTAGTGATACACATATTTATAATATTGATGCCAAAAGATGAAAAGTTAATAATGATAGTGCAACTTATTTGTGGCACTGTCGTTTGGGTCATATCGGTGTAAAGCGCATGAAGAAACTCCATAAAGATGGATTTTTGGAATCACTTGGTTATGAATCATTTGATGCTTGCGAACCGTGCCTTTTGGGCAAGATGACTAAAACTTCGTTCTCCGGAACAATGGAACAAGCTACTGACTTATTGGAAATAATACATACCGATGTATGTGATCCAATGAGTGTTGATGCTCGTGGCAAGTATCATTATTTTTTGACCTTCACAAGATGATTTGAGCAGATATGGGTATATCTACTTGATGAAACATAAGTCTGAAATAATTGAAAGGTTCAAAGAATTTCAGAGTGAAGTGAAAAATCATCGTAACAAGAAAATAAAGTTTCTGCGATCTGATCACGGAGACGAATATTTGAGTTACGAGTTTGGTCTTCAATTAAAACAATGTGGAATAGTTTCGCAGCTCACGCCACCTGGAACACCACAACGTTATGGTGTGTCCGAACGTCGTAACTGCACTTTATTGGATATGGTGCGATCTATGATGTCTCTTACTGATTTACCACTATCGTTTTGGGGTTATGCATTAGAGACAGCTGCATTCACGTTTAATAGGGCACCATCTAAATCCGTTGAGACGACACCGTATGAACTATGGTTTAGCAGTAAACCTAAGCTGTCATTTCTTAAAGTTTGGAGTTGCGATGCTTATATGAAAAAGGTTTTCAACTTGATAAGCTCGAACCCAAATCGGAGAAGTGCGTCTTCATAGAATACCCAAAGGAAACTGTTGGGTACACCTTCTATCACAGATCCGAAGGCAAAACATTCGTTGCTAAGAATGGATCCTTTCTAGAGAAGGAGTTTCTCTCGAAAGAAGTGAGTGGGAGGAAAGTAGAGCTTGATAAGGTAATTTGTACCTTCTCCCGAATTGGAAAGTAGTTCATCACAGAAATCAGTTCCAGTGATTCCTACACCAATTAGTGAGGAAGCTAATGATGATGATCATGAAACTTCAGATCCAGTTACTACAAAACCTCGTAGGTCTTCCAAAGTACAGTCCGCACCAAAGTGGTACGGTAATCCTATTCTGGAAGTCATGTTACTAGACCATGATGAACCTACGAACTATGAGGAAGCGATGATGAGCCCAGATTCCGCAAAATGGCTAGAAGCCATAAAATCTGAGATATGATCCATGTATGAGAACAAAGTATGGACTTTGATTGACTTGCTCGATGATCAGCAAGCCATGTTAAATAAATGGATCTTCAAGAGAAAGACGGACGCTGATAGTAGTGTTACTATCTACAAAGCTCGACTTGTCGCAAAAAGGTTTCCGACAAGTTCAAGGTGTTGAATACAATGAGATTTTCTCAACTGTAGCGATGCTTAAGTCTGTCCGAATCATGTTGGCAATTGCCACATTTTATGAAATTTGGCAAATGGATGTCAAAACTGCATTCCTTAATGGATTTATTAAAGAAGAGTTGTATATGATGCAACCAGAAGGTTTTGTCAATCCTAAAGGTGCTAACAAAATGTGCAAGCTCCAGCGATCCATCTATGGACTGGTGCAAGGATCTCAGAGTTGGAATATACGCTTTGATAAGTTGACCAAAGCATATAAGTTTTATACAGACTTGCGGTGAAGCCTGTATTTACAATAAAGTGAGTGGGAGCACTACCACCTTTCTGATAAATATATGCGAGTAACATATTGTTGATCAGAAATGATGTAGAATTTTTCTGGAAAGCATAAAGGAGTATTTAAAAGGATTTCTTTAAAAGAAAGACTTCAGTAAAGCTACTTACATATTGAGCATCAAGATCTATTGAGATAGATCAAGACGCTTGATAAGATTTTCAATGAGTACATACCTTGACAAGATTTTGAAGTAGTTCAAAATGGAACAGTCAAAGAAAGAGTTCTTGCCTGTGTTGCAAAGGTATGAAATTGAGTAAGACTCAAATCCCGACCATGGCAGAAAATAGAAAGAGAATGAAAATCATTCCCTATGCTTCAGTCATAGGTTTTATAAAAGTATGCCATGCTATAGACCAGACCTATTGTATACTCTGCCCTGGTTTGGCAAGGGAGTACAATAGTGATCTAGGAGTAGATCACTGGACATTGGTCAAAATTATCCTTAGTGGGATAAGGATATGTTTCTCAATTATGAAGGTGAAAAAAGGTTCGTCGTAAAAGGTTACGTCGATACAAGTTTTGGCACTGATCCAGATGACTCTAAGTCTCAATCTGGATACATATTGAAAGTGGGAGCAATTAGCTAAAGTAGCTCCGTGCAGAGCATTGTAGACATAGAATATTTGCAAAATACATACGGCTCTGAATGTGACAGACCCGTTGACTAAACTTCTCTCATGAGCAAAACATGATCATACCTTAGTACTCTTTGGGTGTTAATCACATAGCCATGTGAACTAGATTATTGACTCTAGTAAACCCTTTGGGCGTTGATCACATGACGATGTGAAACTATGGGTAGTAATCACATACAGATGTGAATATTGGTGTTAAATCACATGGTGATGTGAACTAGATTATTGACTCTAGTGCAAGTGGGAGACTGAAGGAAATATGCCCTAGAGGCAATAATAAAATTATTATTTATTTCCTTATCTCATGATAAATGTTTATTATTCATGCTAGAATTGTATTAACCAGAAACATAATACATGTGTGAATACATAGACAAACATAGTGTCACTAGTATGCCTCTACTTGACTAGCTCGTGAATCAAAGATGGTTAAGTTTCCTAGCCATGGACAAAAGAGTTGTCATTTGATTCACGGGATCACATCATTAGGAGAATGTTGTGATTGACTTGACCCATTCCGTTAGCTTAGCACACGATCGTTTAGTATGATGCTACTGCTTTCTTCATGACTTATACATGTTCCTGTGACTATGAGATTATGCAACTCTCGTTTACCAGAGGAACACTTTGTGTGCTACCAAACGTCACAACGTAACTGGGTGATTATAAAGGTGCTCTGCAGTGTCTCCGAAGGTACATGTTGGGTTGGCGTATTTGAGATTAGGTTTTGTCACTCCGATTGTCGGAGAGGTATCTCTGGGCCCTCTCGGTAATACACATCACTTAAGCCTTGCAAGCATTGCAACTAATGAGTTAATTGTGGAATGATGTATTACGGAACGAGTAAAGAGACTTGCCAGTAACGAGATTAAACTAGGTATTGGATGCCAACGATCGAATCTCGGGCAAGTAACATACCGATGACAAAGGGAACAACGTATGTTGTTATGCGGTTTGACCGATAAAGATCTTCGTAGAATATGTAGGAGCCAATATGAACATCCAGGTTCCACTATTGGTTATTGACCGGAAACAGTTCTAGGTCATGTCTACATAGTTCTCGAACCCGTAGGGTCCGCACGCTTAACGTTACGATGACAGTTATATTATGAGTTTATGAGTTTTGATGTACCGAAGGAGTTCGGAGTCCCTGATGAGATCGGGGACATGACGAGGAGTCTCGAAATGGTCGAGACGTAAAGATCGATATATTGGACGACTATATTTGGACTTGGAAGGTTCCGAGTGATTGGGTATTTTTCGGAGTACCGGAGAGTTACGGGAATTCGCCGGGAGAAGTACCCCCCCCCCCAAGGCCTAGTCCGAATTGGACTAGGGGGAGGGGCCGCACCCCCTCCTTCCTCCCCTTTTCTCTTCCCTTTCCTTCTCTCCTACTCATACTACATGAAAGGTCTCCTAGTTGGACTAGGAAAGGAGGAATCTTACTCCGGTGGGAGTAGGACTCCTCCTGGCGCGCCTCCCTTGGCCGCCGCCCCCCCTGCTCCTTTATATACGGGCGGGGGCACCCCATAACACACAAGTTGATCATCGTGATCGTTCCTTAGCCGTGTGCGGTGCCCCTCCATCATATTCCACCTCGGTCATATTGTCGCGGAGTTTTGGCGAAGCCTGCGTCGATAGAA
Source organism: Aegilops longissima (assembly GCA_021605205.1). Lineage (NCBI taxonomy): Eukaryota > Viridiplantae > Streptophyta > Magnoliopsida > Poales > Poaceae > Aegilops > Aegilops longissima. Next base: position 597,623,462 of record CM038681.1, on the reverse strand, counting down.
CATCATCATCGTCCTGCCACGCCGTCGTCTTGACGGAACTCATCCCGACACCTGCTTTGGATCGGAGTCCGGGATCGTCATCGAGCTGAGCGATGTGCGTAACACGGAGGTGCCGCGCGTTCGGTACTTGGATCGGTCGGATCGTGAAGACGTACGACTACATCAACCGCGTTGTCATAACGCTTCCGCTTTCGGTCTACGAGGGTACGTGGACAACACTCTCCCCTCTCGTTGCTATGCATCACCATGATCTTGCGTGTGCGTAGGATTTTTTTTGAAATTACTATGTTCCCCAACATCAACCACCTCCAGTTTGTCCAGGTTAATAATGAGGCGGTTACATCCCGTCCTTTGCCCCAGTGTTAGATCGAATTTGAGAGCCAAGGCTTTGGCCATCAAGACATCCGTGCAATAGTCAATCTTCCCATTCCCTCCAGCGATAAATCTGTCTTTGTCGTCTGTAATGACTACCCCCATTGTGCCCTTAAGCAGGTCGTGGTCAAAAGAAGCGTCGACATTAAGTTTCACAAATCCTCTAGGAGGACAAGACCAATCCCCCTTTTCATAGAGGCCTTGGGGGGTGATGCATTACCCAAGTTTGTCATAAGGGCTAGAATCCCCATAGAAATCTGTTGCGCATTCTGAGTTGTCTCCTTGTGCATCAATTTTCGTCTTTCCCACCACATATACCATTGCTAGGATAACAATCATTTTCACGCACATTGTGATGACCCATAATCAACAATTCTTGGTCTGGTAGAAGAACTAAGTACTCCAACGTCGCCTCTCTAACACGATCAACCTCACGAGCTTTATCAGTATACCATCAATTCTCAGCCGTTTCCAAAACCTCCTTTGCTTTACTACAGAGAAAAAGCATGTGCTTTGTATCTTTTGAAGCCTCAGAGCAAGTAGGACAAATGGATGAGATTTTCATATGTCCATTTATTCGAAACAAGATCAATCAAATCACCCACTTTAGATAACATCAATGGACTAACGCGGTGTTGGTGTCATGCTGATGCAAAGATGTACATTTGAAGATGGAAACCTGACGGTTTTTAGGCATGTCACCCAGCTCAGAGGGGAACACAACTCGCAAAGAAAATATACCTCTTGGATCAAAATAGCCGGAGAATTTCACTGCTGACATGAAAGTCATGCACAATTTATTAGCAGCTTTACAAACCCAAAGTTAAAGGGAAAGAGCTATGATAACTGTAAACGCTGCTCTCCGGATGATTTCACTAAAACCGCCTCATATAGATACTAACATGGCTTTCAAAACCGATGCAACGCTGCTAGCCATGACAAATCTGAGACAAGAATTTTGTGCTGGATGTGATATTATTTTTTCCACGGGCCAAAGTTGGTTTTGGAAGCAAGAAGCTACCGCGTCGCCTTTCCGCAAGGCGCCAAGGCGTGAAAACAAAGCCAGAAGGAGAAATTCGTAGGTTGAAAAAATAATAAGCGTTTAAAAAGGGGGCAAGTGGGCATGATGGCCGTGCTTCCAGAGGCTTCCAGGGGCAGGCAGTGCGTGGAGGAGAGGAGCGACCTGAGCCGAGAGAGAGAGAGAGAGAGGGAAGGAAACGCCAGGAACCTCCTCCTCCTCCTCCCTCCTCTCCTCCTCCTCCTCCTCCTCCCCCGCGCATCCTCGGGCCCCTCCGGCCGGCGACGCGCGCGGCATGGCCACCGGCGGCGACGGCTGCGGCGGCGGGGAGCCGGCGGCGCCCGGCGGCGGCGACCTGTACGCCGTGCTGGGGCTCAGCAAGGACTGCTCCGACGCCGACCTCAAGCTCGCATACCGGAAGCTCGCCATGGTGAGCGAGAATCACCGACTCCTCCTCCCTTCCTTCTCCGGCGTGCACGTTTCCGCGTTTTCTTCGTCAAATCTTTCTCTGCATCTACATGTTCCCCGCTGCCGATTCGACCGGGAATCGGGGAGGTATGGCCATGGATTGCACCTCTCGCCATGGCACGGAAGATAATTACCGGTCGCCGATCTCCAGTTTGGAAATTGGAGGTTGGCGCCAAAGTTCGTTCGTATTCCTGTAGCTCAACGGCGCTGCAGTCCTGTCTGCGCCCCATACTTTACGCGAGTTTGCGCCGGAGCCCGTGATCTTTGCCGATCCGGCGATTTAGATCCCCAGACACCACGCCTGCAGCCAATTATTGGCGTATTTCGTCTGTCCTGCCATCTCCGTACTCGTCGAACATTGCTTGATCCGTCCCAAGTTTTGCTCTGTTCCAACTCTGAAACTGCTCTGTTTTTATTTTTCTTCCTTTCTTTCTGTTGTAAATTCAGCTGAACTTCTTGATCTGTAACCTGTTGCAGAGGTGGCATCCAGACAGATGCTCGTCCTCCAGCGGCACCAAGCGCATGGAGGAGGCCAAGGAGAAGTTCCAGGAGATCCAGGGCGCCTATTCCGGTCTCAATCTTCCTTCTCCACCCCCACTCCCCATATTCAAATATTCTGTATTCACAACCCACCTCACATCACTTGTTACATGTTGCAACAAACTGACTAAACCCGCCGAACCGATCTAGCAAGCTAGTTGGCAAACTTATCGCATGGAGCCCTCGTGCTCCCATCCCATTGTTGTTCTTGTGCAGTCCTCTCCGACGCCAACAAGCGGTTCCTCTACGACGTGGGGGTGTACCAGGAAGAAGAAGACAGCGACGACAGCGTAAGGATCGCGCATTGTAATTGGGCTTTCCCTTGGTATCACTTAAGTGTGAGTGATGTTTTCTGCTATTGTTTTGCAGATGCAAGGGATGGGGGACTTCCTTGGTGAGATGGCCCATATGATGAGCCAGACACGGCCAGCGGTAAGAACGATTCGCTTCACGGTCTCCGATTTATATGTTTCTTTGTAATCTAGCATTAGTTGGCACTATCTCTGTTGTTTTGGGTTTTGACATATCACCATACTTCGCCAACCATCACCTTATCTGTTCAGTTGTTTGTAAAATGTTTATCCTGGGCTTGGAAGAAGAACTAGGAAAATGCAAAAAAAAAAAAAAAGCGATTTTTTGTTCTTCGTCACCGTATCATAATATGGATGGAAAAAAACTTGCTGTTTTTGGACTGAACCCATTCTCCTTTTGGGGTTCCCGGGGCCCTCTTCACGTTTCATTTGTTCTACAAGAATCTTGCTGCTGCTTGTTTAGAATTTTGTGCTATTGTGGAAAAAATTGTTGGCACTTGGGGGAGGGTTTCTGTTGCTAAATTCTGAGCTAGGCATACAGTGACTTTTCACAGCATAACTATATGATTTGCATACATATTTCCTTATCCATTGGAAAACTCGTCAATAAACATAACAAAGTTGTCCAAATACGAGTGGGCGAGTCATTAAAATCTTGCTTAGGTTTACTTGAAGGATTTTAGTAGCTTCAAAAGATATTGTTTTTTGTATGTATGTTCAAGGCTTGAAAAAGGATTGTTGGAGTTCCATATCTTCCATGGTTTTTCTTGGGTACTAAAAAAGAAACTTGGGTGAATTTTTCTGGAATCAACTAGAAAGCGATATCTTTTTTCCTGGACTCTGTTCATCCAAGGAAAACATGACAATAACAATGAACCTTTGGATTTGCAGAGGCAGGAGAGCTTTGAGGAGCTGCAGCAGCTGTTTGTGGACATGTTCCAGTCTGATATCGACTCAGGATTTTGCAATGGACCTGCCAAGGGCCATTTTGACCCGTTCCAAAGACAGACTCAAACATTCTCGACCTCCCCTTCCTCGTCGCCATCTCCACCACCTCCGGTAGCTACAGAGGCAGAAGCAGCCTCGTGTAACGGCATTAACAAGCGTGGCTCATCAGCAATGGGCTCTGGGAAGCCTCCAAGAGCTGGGGAAGCGGGTGCGGGTTACGGCCAGCCTGAGTTTTGTTTTGGGGTAAGTATCCCTTGCGAGTCCCTATTTATTTGTCAATTGGGTGTATTAGCTTTGCTTCATAAGTTCTGCATCAGATACTGAAGCATAACCTCGTATACTGGAATAAATAGGTGGTTTGCAAAGATCCTTTGTCCTACTTTTTGGTACCTTCTCCATTATCCAGCATGACTGGCCATTCACGAGAAAGGGTTAGTTAGATAGGTAGCGACCTTTTGGTCTTTGTGCACCTTCACCTGCATTGGATGGTGATAGGGGCCTACAGGGTCCCAGGTTGTGGAAGCCACTAGACGTTCACTTCTAAGCTAATTAATTAGGAATTTCATCGCCATAATCATGAAACATTCTGGCCAAAATAAACGTGGAGGGCCCCGGTGGAACTTTTTGCATTGGATGGACCACCAACCAAGTGATGCAAAATCTAGCTCCACCGCTGGATGTATTCTTCACACGAGGGCTTGCTTATCAGCTATGAGGTTTCTCGGTAGGGCCTTCGGAATGATTCATTAGTGGTACATCACTGTCTTTAGCGTGGCTCACATGGTAGAACAGTCCGCTGAGCTACTTTTCTCGCGTATGTAAATTGCCTTTGGATAGGCTTTTTTGTATTGACATGATGTGACTTGTCTCATGGTCTCTGTCATTTAGAGAAATTGCAAATTTTCAGTGAGATAAATGCTTTTTAGCAACTAAATAAACAGATAGATGGGGCCCAGATGACCTTTTTGCTTTACAACTTTCTCCTTTTTGAAGTTATTCTACGTTGTATGGTGCTGTTGCTGACTTGTTCACCGCCTCCTTTTTATCGTCAGATCACGTGTCGTTCTGGCTACCTTAAATTGCCAACCAGTTGAATGGTTCATGATAAGGCCGCACCTGTTATCTGATGATATTCTGTATTTTCTATTGTTCTTTAAGAATCTTCAAAGTAGCGGTGCTGGTTGACACTCTGGTTGGCTCAACTTGCCATGGCGCACGGCGACAATACACGACAGTTGGTCTCGGATGTCCTGGTGGTTTAGTTAACCATAACGGACAGAAAAAGAAATTGTGTTTGTATAATTCTTTCACTTAGGTTTCTGTGCTGAGGTTAACTAATTTGTGTGGAGTGCTGAGCAGTACCTGTGCTAGTCATTTCGGAGCTGACCATTTCATCTTGTCTATCTGCAGACGAGCGACGCCAAGCAAGCGCCAAAGGCGCGAGGCGGGAACACCAGCAGGAGACGGAACGGGCAGAAGCAGAAGCTGTCGTCGAAGCACGACGTCTCGTCTGAGGACGAGATGCTGAGCCCGCAGCAGCCCAGAGTAGCATGACCCTCGATGCAACCGTCTGGTCCCTTGTCACCTTATGTCCTGACCATGTCCTTGGTCACCCAGTATCAGTGCAGCCAGCAAGTAGAGCGCCAGCGCCGGAAGCTGTTACAAGGAGGGGGGATTGCTTCGTCGAAGGCTATGTAGGCCCCCCTTAGAAGGTTTGTAAGAGAACCTAGCGTGTAAGACTCGTCGATGTTACCGCATTCTTCTTTCTCGGTTTGTGCAGCTGTGTTGTTGTTGTTGTTGTTGTTGTAATTGGGCATTGGACTCTCGATTGATTCAGTGTTCATTGCTGTTATGATTGAAGAAGGCTCCTTGTGGTAAGAGGTCAGGGGTACTTGACCAAACTATGAATGGCATGGCACTCAAAAGAGCAAATGTGTTGGCATTTACATTTTCAGTCTGGCTGGACATCAAACAGGGCAGATCAGATAGATTTTTTTTCGACATTTTTTTCTGAGACTGGCAGAGCAGATAGATGTTTTGCCAACTTGTTTTGTCTTCCAACCAGATCACTGTGTAAGTCAACAACTGGACAACCGTAAAACCAATATGTGTGAATAATCTCAGTGAATACTGAGCAGCTTTGGACATTGGAAGTGGGATAGTTGGTTACAGTCAGCGCAGCCAATTGATTTACAGATGGCAACATGAAGAAAATGCTACTGCTCTTTTTTCTTATCAATCAATTCAAATGCAACTTCTTTTTTCTTTTCTTTTCTTTTTTAGGGTCAAGTGCTATTGCTCTTGAATGAAGAACATACGACTTTTTTTTTTTGAAGGTGAAATGAAAAACACACGACCATGCGTAGATGGCTGGATGCATGTTTTATTTTTAGCACTGGATGCGTGTGCCCAGCCCGTTTGAAATTGACCATTGAAGCAGAGAGCTGGGCCTCACCACTGAAAGCCCATAGAAGTATCGGGCCCACTAATCTTTGAACTGAACGGCTGCACCAAGGCGCTCTTTTTAGTACCACCTCGCCTACGTGAGGAGTCAAGGGATGGGGAGCAGGCTATATAAGCAAGTCATGGTGCAACCTTGAAACATACTTACCTGGACGGGGTCGACGGCCGATCATGAAGGGCCGTGGCCTAGGCTAGTGGTCCACATTGCACTTGGTGGATGCGTTGGCTTACCATCTTCCCAAGCGGAAGAGTGGACGTCATAATTTGTGGTAGAGGGGGTACACGTTCGCGCGGCCCCTGTCAATTCTCAATATTAAGTTTTGGTCTCTTTTGCTCTTCAGCAAGGACATTTTGATAAAACGTTTTGGGTATTTGTTTTTCTCCTGTTTGTTACCTGGCATTGGATTTTTGACAATTTGCCAAAGCTTAAAGTCATTCCTGATCCTCCAAATAGCTCATAGCATGGCAGACCCAGTGATGTTAATCACTTTATTTCTACAGTCATCAATGCACCATATCAGTCACAGATTCTGAATCGATGTCAATTTTGTGTTATCCAAGCAATAAGAAATACTTAGCCAGACTATGAATGGCACTCAGGCTCAGAGGGCAAACATTTTCAGTCTGACTGCACATCAAACAAAACAGACTGGTAGATGTTCTGCCCAACTTTCTGGTTACCGGAAAAAATGTGTCATGCCATTAAAAAAATGTCAGGGAGCATATTTGCTATACTCGAAACAATCGCTTTCTTCTTTGTCGGAGTCGAAACAATAATAAGCAAATGTGACATCAAAGCAAGTTCTATCATATCTCAAACGTTACATGTGGCGAAAGCAAACCAGCCATCGACCGTGAACAAACATCATCATTCAGACGGCCCGCCATACGTGAACCCGCCGCTGGGGCTGATATGAGACACGGCGTACACCTTGTCGTTCGTCATGTAGGGCGTGAAATCTTGCGGGGCTCCGAACCTCTTGCCATCTTGATCTAGAAACATGATATTGCTGAACGACGCAGCTTTCACGTTGCTGGGACGGAAACCGCTCCCCATCGGGGCCAAAGGACTAGCTTGAGTCAGCACAAAACCTCGGGCTTGTATCTCATCTGCCTTATCGGCCAAGGTAGTGAACAAGGTCTTGGGGAAATGCCCGATTAACTTTGGCTTCGACCCGAATCCACAGTGCACAAGCCAGTCTCCAGTTGCTTTGTCCTACACAAACTCCAAAACCAAAAATTCGGTTGGCCTGGAATTGCAACTTGTACAAATTCATATTGCAAGATAAAGATGCATTATGTTTACCTTGAAAACTTTTAGGTTGATGGTTTGCTTGGGTCCATTGGGGTTCGAAACGGGGCTCAGTTTAGTTCCTGGCACTATGGCACCTTTCTCAGGAACATAACCTGGACAGGATAAATCGTAGCAGCCCGTCCATCCTTGGTTATCGCTCTATGAAACAATTTTAAAGAAATTAGCAACAAGAGAAATTGCCCCAATGCATTTTTTGAAATGCATGATGTGTTGTGCTTACCGTCCAGTAAGTGAAAAAGCGAGTGTCTGAATTACCACCATACTGCCATGGATAAGCCTGTGGATTAAATAAAATTAGTTGGGAACCTACTTGTATTACCATACACACATAGTAAGAAAATGAAATACAAAATAAATGAAAGTGACTTACATGCCATCCAACAACAATCATGTTACGATCGAACGCTTTCGAATTCTTAATAATCAAGGCAGCTCCACTGTGTTGATCTTGACGCAAAGAGAGACCATATACGTCGATTGTAGCTTCAATCCCATAGTAATCCCGTGCCACATGTGTTTTATATGCTGCATCCTGGTTTAAAAAAACGAATTTACTTGAAGATGTCAATATAATTATGCTCTATTTGGCACGGTAGAGGATATTTATATATAAACTTTCTCCATTTGAGTCGATTTCGATAGCTATAGTTTAATTTAAATGTTTGTAACAACTTCATTTATTGTGATGTTTCTGTTTTCATCTGGATATTTAGGTGCGCACACCAAGCATTTATTCCTGTAAATTCAGATATGGATCTACTAAAAGATTGACATGGTGGATCCTGTTTAGTGCAACGTGATTTAGTTTCACCCCAACAACACACTTCAAAACAACATCACAGCCCCGTGCAGACCTACTGGTTTAGATCATTTTATCTATTCTTTAGACAAAAGGTGTCATGTTTCCTTAATAAGCGGTTTGGCATAATCAGCAGTCATCCTATATCTAGGTTGTCAGTGACAACCGTGATTCGTGTTCATGTTTAGGTTGAAAACCGTTGAATACTTTGGGTAATTGTATATGTAATTTGTCTCAAATATTGTTACTTTGTCATCGTCCCCACAAAAGAAAAGAGATAATGTCAGCTTCAAAGTTATGTTCTTGATACATGCCGGAAACGACTCAAACCAGCGGGGGTTAATATACTCACATAGGAAGTTCTGACGCCATAATTAGGGAACGCTGACACATTTGCAGGAGGTGGATGCAAACCACCCATCTTCAGGTTGATTGGCTTTAAGTTGTCACCAGAGACACCAAGCTCCTCCTGAACTAAAATATTAGCCCGTTTGATCTTGAACCATGCATGCAACAAGTTTGAAATTACGCATCAATATTGCTGGGAATTTCTGAAATCGCACTTACCTGATTTCCAGCATGGGGTCTACCTCCAAGTATGGCATGGGTGAGATGCAGAATGCATAGAACCAGGATGAAGAGACTAAAGTTGTTACCCATGAGTCTCAAACTACCAGAGAATGAGATGCAAGAATTGTTCCAGGGGAAGCTTAGCGAGGCTTCCTTTAAATGGAACTTGAAAACCAAGAGGTTATTGAAATATTTATGACTATAGTTTAGAAGATTTTATTTGCATTTACTTAGTCCCAAAAAAAACTTAGTCCCAAAAAAAGGTACTGTTGCACTCTGGTATAAAATGGAGATTATTAATGCAAAATATTTGGTTTGCACAATTAATATAATGCCCAATATTTGATTGGCGTTAGAACTTACAAGACGAGAGCATGCACGTGTCTTCCTGCTGTATCTTGCTTGCACTGTCCAAGTCATTTGGGTACCAGATGCACAATCTTTGCATCTACATCAACTGCCATTATGCCCGAATATGCGTGACACATAAGAATTCTAGACTAGAATACAGGATAGGCAGGATGGAAAATTTCAAGATTTTACAAGTCATCATCAATCAAAATTATAACACCGTTTCAATCTACTCCCTCCGTCCCATAATGTAGGATGTTTTTTGACACTAGTATAGCGTCAAAAAACGTCTTACATTATGGGATGGAGGGAGTAACAAATACCAAACAGCGTCAAGATACTGGAAATTATATCTTGTGAACACAAAAAGGTCAAAAAATTTCTTTGGGCAGGTAAAAAACCAGAGAACGCCACAACAGGCACAACTAGTGCTAAATTCGGACTGCACACTCACAACAAATCCATACAGCTTTGTCTCCTCTTCTTCTGCTTGTGTTCTTGGAAAATTACGTCCGCTTATTAGTCGTCGCGAGGACCCCCCAGGAAGCACTCGTCCCCTCAAGGGCCGGCGATGTAGATGCAAAGATTGAACAACATTTTCGCAAATGCGACAGACAATACCGTGAAGCATATGGGTCATTACCAACCTGATCATTCATTCAGATTTCAGAGCACCCACTGGATGTCCTCATCCATGAAGACAAAACGTGCGCACTTGTGCTTGATCATCTGAAGGGCCTGCCGCCGGTCATCACCGGCGCCCGCCATCATCTCTACGCCGGTGAGCACACAAATGTCCCCACCTCTTTCTCCTTCTGCAAAGGTCTTGGCGATGAGAAACTTGCCGCCGCCCAGGTGGATAAGCTCGAGCTGTTTTGGAAGCCACGGCTCTTCCTCGGCAGGCGGGTTCAGATCTTCCCATACTGTGGGCGCGGCGGGCTGCCGTCCATCCCCCAACGTGACTCCATTTTGTTGCACAATAAGCTAGTTTAGCTAGCCTGTCTAGTTTCAGTAGTTTCAGACTTAGCATCGGTGTAGTTTTTCTGTTAGGATTCAGTTAGCGATTTCTGTCAGGTTAGTTAGTTGTTTCCACGAGGCGCGACTTGTGCGTTCCGTGGAGCGATTGTAGGAGGCCATGGACTGCGTGCTCGATCGTGGGATGGCGCGATCCGGTAAGAGCGGCAGGACTACGCCATGATCACCTTAAGTTCAGAAATAAAAGGAAGTAGAAGCAGAAAAGCAGCATGCAAGTTCGCTGCGCAAAACCACTCTCTCGTGAGCTGTTTCAGAGTGGATCGAGGGCAACACATTTGTCCAAGAGAATCCATCCTAGATGGTGCCTAGCGTCGGGGCGCGCCGTCTCGAAGCTGTAGGTGCCGACATCGACGCCGCCAGCGCTGGCGCATGATATATAGATGGTCGAGCAGCCGTGGCCGTCGACGGTGGTGGTAAAGGAGGTACCACCGAGCTTGGCGGAGAATAGGGTCTCGGCCCAGGTTGCTGGAGCTTTCCGGGCGGCGGACAAAGGGAAGCGGCGGGAGAAGCCGCGAGCACCATGGCGGCATCAAGCTGCTGCTCCTGAACACGGCGGGCGCGAGCTCGAGGACCTCGAAGCATCGCTGGGCGCCCTCCTCGGGGCACGCATCCAGGACGTACATGCTGTCATCGTCGGCGCCGGGGTGCGCGATGGAGAGGCAGACGGACCTGACCCCCTTGGGCGCGCGGAGGCGGTCGAGGTCGGGGTGGAGGACGTGCCTGTCGGCGTCGTACAGCGCGGCCTGGCCGATGGTGTTGGCGTAGACGATTCTGCCGTCGCCGGTGGCGGCGCGGGGGGCGAGGAGCGCGAACGTGTCCAGGGTGCCGACGGGACTCGCTGCGGCGACGTTCATGCATGGGGTCGGCAGGTCCTTGATCTGCATCGCCGGAAAAGGCTCCGTCTTCTCGGCCGCTGCTCGGAGCGCTGCTTCTGCTGAGACGTAGAAGAAATGGCGGCAAGGATCGATGCGGCGCACCGAGTAGACGCCTTCCGTCCAGTTCCGCGTCACCAGATGAGTAAATGGCACCGGCGGTCCGAGAACTTGCGCTGCGGATGCACTTAAGTCACGGTACTTGCAAATCGGAAAAACCCATCATAAAACTTGCATTACGGATGCAGATAGGTCACACAGGTCATCTGAACCGGCCAGCTGCCCGATTTTCTCCCTCTAACGGTCAAGCACGATAAATTTGTTCACGACTTTAAAAATATATGTGATTCGTGACTTTAAAAAACTGTTCGTGAACGATAAATTTGAAAACTATTTGTTCACGACTTTAAAAAAATGTTCGCGAGCGTTTCAAAAAATATGTTCATGTTCCATGACTTTAAAAAAATGTTCGCGAACGATAAATTAAAAATATTTATTAAAAATATTCTTGATTAGTGACTTTAAAAAAATGTCCAGGAAAGAAAAATTTGAAAATGTTTTTGAATGATAAATTTAAAAATGTTTGTGCAGGATTAATTTGAAAACTATTTATTCACGGCATTAAAAAAAGGTCGAGAACGGTAAATTTGAAAAATATTTTTGATTCGTGAATATTTGTTTAAAGTTGTGAACATTAAAAAAAAAATGTGATTCACGACTTTAAAAAAAGTTCACGAACGATAAATTAAAAAAATATTTATGATTCGTGACTTTAAAAAAATATACATGAACAAAAAATTTGAAAATGCTTGCGAACGATAAATTTGAAAATGTGGTGAATGATTAATTTGAAAACTATTTGTCCACGACTTTATAAAAATTGAGAACGATAAATTTGAAAAATATTTGTGATTCGCGGACATTTTTAAGTTGTGAACACTTAAAAAAATATTTGTGATTCGCGACTTTAAAAAAATTTGCGAATGTTAAATTAAAAATATTTATTAAAAATATTTGTGATTCGTGACTTTAATAAATGTCCATGAATGAAAATTTTGAAAATGTTTGCGAACAATAAATTTGAAAATGAATGATTAATTTGAAAAATATTTGTTCACGACTTTAAAAAATGTTCGCGAATGATAAATTTGAAAAATATTTGTGATTTGCGAACATTTGTTTTAAGTGGTGAACATTTTAAAAAATGTTTGTGATTCGCGACTTTAAAAAAATGTTCTCGGACAATAAATTAAAAAATATTTATTACAAATATTTGTTATTCATGACTTTCAAAAAATGTCCAGGAACTAAAAAATTGAAATGTGACCTATCTGCACCCGCAATGCAAGTTCTATGACGGGTTTTTCTCAAAAATAGGACTGCTGACCGGTTCAGATGGCATATGTGACCTATCTGCACCCACAATGCAAGTTGTATGACGAGTTTTTCCAGTTTACAAGTACCGTGACTTAAGTGCACTCGCAGCGCAAGTTCTTGGACCGCCAGTGCCATTTACTCTCACCAGATTGACGAACCGCCTCCTCATCCTCGTCTCTGTAGGCAACACCACGACGAAATTGGACCTAATTCTTAGCCCCTCTGATCGACAAAAGAAGAAGATGAGGAAATTGGCACGAAGTCAAAGATGGGGACACTTTTGAGGAATAAATCTGTATACCTCAAGTTGGCGATCAACAGCAAGAAGCCTTCACGCCAGAGGATGGTGTGGCGACATCGGAGAGGGGCTTGTGCGGCGGAGGCTGCTGCCGCTGGGGGATGGGAGATAGGTTTCGGAGCCGGGAGCTCCTAGTCAGCGCTTCAGGCGCCAACGCTGCAGGGCCGGCCCATCAACGCATAAGTAAATCTTCTATATATAAATTCGATCATCCGGAAATTCTGGTGGGGATGCAAGGGAGAGCTCCTTTTTTTTTTGAGGGGTAAAAACCTGCTTTATTCATCAAACTCCACATGAAGTGGGATACAAAGTTGGTCATGAGGAACACCATACCAGACATGGCGACCCGGACCTCTAGAAAGCGCAAATTTAGCTAAGCGATGTGCTTCATAGTTTGCAGCACGACTTTCGAAAGAAAAATTACAGGAAAAAGTAGGAGCTTTGATGTTGATCTCGTTGATGACAGCGCCATAATGCCCGCGTGCCCTTTTGTCGATATCTAGCACAACCTGTCGACAGTCCGATGCCATGGTGAAGTGATGAATGCCCAGATCCTCTGCCAGGGCCAAAGCTTCACGACATGCTATTGCCTCCAAAGTAGGGGGATCATAAACTCCTTCAACTACCAGTGCCGAGCTTCCAATGTAGTTGCCATCTTCATCTCTACAGACTGCTACCGCTGATCCCCCTCTCCTCACTCGAACACCCGCATCAACATGGATTTTGTGGTGTCCCGGCGGGGGTTTTTTTGGTTTCGGTGAACTGGTCGTGGGCCCGCGACACTTGTGCTCTGATTCTTGCCTGTATTTTGTATGATCGCCAGATCTTGCAGGTACCTCTCGATAAAGCCATGGGTTGCTTGAGGGCTCTGGAATATTGCTTCATGGATAGCTTTTCGCCGGGCATGCCATATGGACCAAAGGGTGACAGCCATTGTGATAAACTGTTCGTGTGTCAGCAACCCCATTATTGTAAAAAGCCAGCTCTTCGCCTTTGGTTCACTATTGGACGTGATTTTATGTGTGATCTCTTCTTCCGCTAGTGCCCAAACGCTTCTCGACGATGTGCACTCAAGGAGAGAGTGCCTCCAAGAGTCCTGAACCCCACACAGGCCGCAGATGCTTGAGGTGGCCATATGACGATGAGCTCGAACATCATTGGTCGGGAGTGAATGTTTAGATAGCCTCCATAGGAACATATGGATCTTCCCAGGGACTGCTGTTTTCCAGAGGTACTTCCACTCATCCTTTTCTGCCCTTGCGTTGGATGGACCAGCTTCTCCGTTTAACCACGCCTCCCTTCTCTGTTTGGTCGCCACAAGCATCTTGTATGCTGATTTAACCGTGAAGGAACCATGCCTTTCATAATGCCAGGACCAGAAATCATCTAGATTGCGCGTGCAGGGAGGTATTCCAAGGATGATCTGTGCGTCCATATGCAAGAAGGTGCTTTGAACTAGTTCTCTGTTCCATGAAGATGACAATCAACTCAGAAACCTTTGTGGGTGGGTTTTGAACACGACATCCAAGGGGCCGAAGAAGCTCCTCCCAGGGCAGCCAGTTATGTTCCCATATAAGAGTGGTTTCACCATTACCAATCCTTTTGACAAGACCCTGCTTTAGAACATCCCTTCCCTCGATCATAGACCGCCATACTTGGCTCGGATGTCCTCCCAGTTCCGCTACAAGGATGTCACTTGCTGGGTAGTATATGCTTTTCAGGATTCGGGCACAAAGAGAATCAGGATATTGCAGTAGCCGCCATGCTTGCCTGGCTAGCATGGCAAGGTTGAAGAGTTCAAAATCCTTAAAACCCAGACCGCCCATGTCTTTAGGTTGAGTCATGGTCTCCCAGGACACCCAATGAGGTTTCCTCTTGCCCTCTTTACTCCCCCACCAAAATTTTCTGATGAGCATATTGAGATGTTCACAAAGTCCCCTCAGTAGCTTAAAACATGACATTGAAAAAACAGGCACCGCTTGTGCCACAGATTTAACCAGAACCTCCTTCCCTGTCGTGGACATTGTGCGCTCTACCCAACCTTGTACCTTACTCCAAAGCCTATCTTTTAGATACTTGAACGCGCCGTTCTTGGAGCTGCCCATGTCAGAAGGCATTCCCAAGTACTTCTCATTAAGAGTTTCGTTGGGTACCCGTAAGGTATCTTTTATCTCCTGTCTGACCGTATCTGGCACACCTTTGCTGAAGTATATTGAAGATTTGGCATAGTTTATACGTTGGCCGGTTGCCTGACAATAGATATTCAGAGCATGGTACACCTCAGTTGACTCCGCATTATTTGCCTTGAAGAACAGCAGGCAGTCATCTGCGAATAGAAGATGGTTCACCGGAGGCGCCGTAGCAGCCACCTGTAGACCAGTCACATTGGATGATTCACTTTTTGATTTGAGGAGGCACGAAAGGCCCTCTGCTGCTATCAAGAACAAATACGGAGAAATAGGATCCCCTTGTCTGATTCCTCTAGATGGCTCAAACTGTTGAAGTTTCTTGACGTTGAACAACACTGAGAATTTGACAGTTGTTACCAGGCTCATTACTATATCAACCCACCGCTCATTGAAACCCAGCTTCATCATAATTGCCCTCAGATAAGGCCATTCAACCCTGTCATACACTTTCATCATGTCAAGCTTGAGGGCGCAAGATTGATTCTTCTTAGCCTTATTGCGCTTCATAAAATGCAAACACTCATAAGCTGTAATGATGTTGTCTGTGATCATTCTTCCAGGCACAAAAGCGGATTGTTCCTCAGATATTATATCAGGTAGAACTATTTTCAGTCTATTAGCGATAACCTTGGAAGCGATTTTGTATAGAACGTTACACAAGCTAATAGGACGAAACTGAGACAAGTGTGTAGGGTTTTTCACCTTGGGTATCAGGACCAAACTAGTCTCATTGATGCATTTTGCCGACTCGTTGCCCTCCACCATTTTCAGGACCACCTTGGTTACGTCATCCCCACATGTATCCCAATGATGTTGGAAGAAGTGAGCCGGAAAGCCATCAGGCCCAGGTGCCATAGTCGGGAACATTTGAAACAAGGCAGTCTTCACTTCTTTTTGGCTATATGGGGCGTTTAGCATATCATTCATATCTTGGGTCACTTTGGTCGGTACAGTGTCCAAAACCAGCTCCATGTCTTGGACCCCCTCTGACGTATACAGGTGTTGATAAAAAGCTGTAGTCAAATTCTCCATCTCCACAACATTTTCTGTCGCCGACCCGTCCTCTTTTAAAAGTGACTTTATTTGGTTTTTCCTCCTCCGTCTACTCGCCCGTAGGTGGAAAAAATATGTATTCTTATCGCCATGCATGAGCCACTCAATACGAGCGCGTTGTCTCCATAGAATTTCCTCTCTGTGAAACAATTCTGTCAATCTTTCTACTGTTTTTAATTCCACGTGACTAGGACCAGATCTCCCTCGAATATCGCGTAACTCCTGTAGCTGTCGCTATAGCTGTTGGATCTCGCGCCGCACGTTGCCAAAATGTGCTCTGTCCCACCCGACCAGGTCAGATGACAGCGACCGGAGCTTGTCGCTTATGGAGAGCACCGAATCGGCCGAGCCAGATGCCCATGCAGAATCCACCAGCGGAGCCAGGCCAGGGTCTCTTTCCCAGGCTAACTCGTATTTAAAAGGACGCAGGGCCCGGTGGCATGCATCCCCATGCACGTACTTTACGTGAAGTGGGATGTGATCACTTGTAGCAGCAAGTTTGTGCTCCAACTTGGCTGTGGGGAATGCAATGGCCCAGGCTGGATTAGCGACGCCTCTATCCAGTCTCACTTTGGTGTACGTCCCTCCTACCACCTTCCGTTCAAAATTCCAATCATTGCCACTATACCCAATATCAGATAGGCCGCACGTGTCCAGTGCATCCCTAAATGCATCCATCTGTGCTTGACTCCTGTTCCCAACTCCGTCATGTTCCTGTGCATGAAGCACTTTGTTGAAATCACCTAAGACCAGCCAGGGTAAATTGTTAGAGCCGACAATTCCCCTAAGCGTGTCCCATGTCTTATATCTTTCATTTTCTTGGGCTTCTCCATAAACGAAAGTAACTCTTGTTTTGACATCCATCAAATCATTAATAACTGCATCAATGTGATACTTGGAATAACCGATAACCTCAAGCTTTATTTCTTCATTCCAAAACATACCTAGTCCACCACTTCTACCCGAGCTACTAACAGCAAAACTCTTATCAAAACCTAATGAGCCAGCCAAATTCTCGACTCTAGTTCCCTCTATTTGGGTTTCAAGGATACAAAGTACATAGGGGGCAAGTTGCCTCGTCAGATCACGAAGCTCTTTAACTGTCGCAGGCTTGCCAATCCCGCGACAGTTCCAGCATAGCAGACTCATTGAGCTAGGCGCGACCCCGTCATGGAGCCCGCCAAACGCGCATCAAGATTTTTGGTCGCCACTGCACTCTTCCCACTGTTCTTGTCTGTTGTGCTCGAATTCTGCTTGGTTCTCTTTGCCTCTTGTACTGAAGTAGGGCTGGGCGGTACCTGTGGAGGCGGAAGCAGCAACGGGGAGGCCTTGCTAATTGTCTGCACCCGAATCACGGGTGAGTTGGCTTCACTTGTCATACCGCCTCTCTTCCTGTCATTTTCTGCATCACTCATAGCCACATCAGAAGCGATATTGACTGTATCATCCTCCCTATATTCTTCCATAGAATGCGCCTGAGAAGAGCCTCGGCCGCGTCCTCTTCCAGCCCGGCCTCTGCCATTCCCTCTTCCTCCTCCATTGTTTTCTCCTTGGCCTCTTCCTTCCCCTGGACCTCTTCCCGGTCCTTTGAACCATCCAGCTTTCAGGTCCTTAAAAACCAAAGCCTTTGGTGGGTGTATCCCATCACCGCACTCTTTATACAGATGTCCCAAGTATCCACAAACGGCGCACCAGTCAGGCAGCCGTTCGTATTTGACTCTGACGATCACCCTCTGGAGGCCTTCTTTCTTCTTGATAACAAGTGACACTGCATTCTTAAGCGGCTTTGTCACATCGATCCTTACCCGAACCCTAGCAAAATTCCCTTCAAAGTCATGGGATTTTGGTTCAGCAAAAATAAATTCTCCTACAGTAGCTGAAAGTGCCTGATTTGGGGTAGAAGACATCAGGGAGGTCATGGATCTGTATCCAGATATCAATCTTGTTAAGCTCTATTGACGATGGCTTCGTGAATCCATCATAAACAGCTAACACCACCGTTTTCCCTTTGAAGGTCCATGGTCCGTCCTCCATCACCCGTTCCCAATCTCCAAGACATCCAAACTGCATTGTGTATAAATTATCTTCAAGTGGCCTGATCTTAACCTCCTTCGCCAAGTCCCAGGCTGCCTTCATGTTTCGGAAGAACCAGTATTGGCTGTACGTCCTGTCCGTGTGAACCCTAGCAATGGCCATCCAGCGCGTGGCCTCCCCAGAAAGCTCATCGTCTTCGATCACCACATCCTCCAGGTCGTCCTCCTTCAAACCCAGTTCTTCCATCATAGCCTCCAAGTCGGAGGCAGACGCACCCGAGCCTGATCCTGAAGCTCCATCATCCATTGATCTCTTGCCCGAGGTTTCTGTTCCGCGAGCGGTAGTGTCCCTAGGGCCCTCGATCCCCGCCATCGGCACGCCGGCGCTAGCGGGGAGAGGAGGGAAGGGGAGATTGAATCTCTACCTGGGGCGAAAAATTCGCCGCCGCCGAGAGGAACATAAACCCTAACCAAGGGAGAGCTCCTGTTCGGCGCCTTCTGCACCCGAACAGGTTTCTAGCGCACACGCAGCCCCCTTGTTGGGCCGGCCCGGTAAGGCAAAACGCAGCGAACGAAAAACTCCAGAAAAACTCAAAAATTGGTTCCACCGGGATTCGAACTCACAACGTCACAACTTTAATCCTGCTTTACTAACCACTACGCGCATTTGAACATTTCTGTTTAATAACAGCGCTTATTATACAAGAACAAGTGTGGTTGCGCTGTTAATCATTAATTTGAAAATGTTCATCAAATCTGAGACAACGCTCATCATTTTTGACGAAAAACTAACAAACTTAAAAAAACATCAATTTTGAGACAAAAGTTCATCATTTTTGAAGAAAAAGTTCAAAAGTTAATCATTTTTAAGGAAAAGTTCATCGATTTTGTAGAACATTTTTGAAAAAGTGAAAAAAGTTCATCATTTTTGAAAAAAAAGTTCATCACATTTGAGAAAAGTTCATAAGATTTGAAAAATGTTCATTAGATTTGGAAAAAGTTCATCGAATTCGGAAAAAGTTCATCAAGTTTGAAAATAAGTTCATCGATTTTGAAAAAAGTTCATTGAATTTGAAAAAAGCGTTCTTCAAATTTGAAAAAAGTTCATTGAATTTGAAAGAAGTTCATAAATTTTTTAAAAATGTTCATCGAATTTGAAAATGGTTCATCAAATTTGAAAAAGGTTCACATAATTCAAAAAAGTTCATCGAATCCAAGAAAAAAGTTCACCAACTTTGCAGAAAAAAAATCATGAAGAAAACAAGTTTCACGAATTTGGAAAGAAAGAAAAAAGGAAAAGAAGAAGAAGAAGATAAGAAAAGAAACATGTATGTACCCAAACCGAGTGAAGTGGTTGAGTGGTTGGGTCGCCATATTATAAACTCAACGACGTGGGTTCGAAACCTGTTCCTCGCACACTTAAGGCGCCGAATAGGAACCAACGATGCAAGGAGGGGCAACGGAAGCCGGCATGGGTCTCGCGGGAAGTAATGACAAGGCCTAAGTATTTAGGAGGACTGGGTTTCAGAGACCTTGAACTTTTAACCTAGCGATTTTGGCTAGGCAGGCTTGGAGGGTGCTGCAGGATCCATCATCATTGAGCGCAAGAATTTTGAAGGCCTTTTATTTCCCCAACACGGACTTTCTAGCGGCAGAACTGGGCTCTCGTCCATCGCAAATTTGGCGAGCGGTTTTGGAAGGACGAGACATTCTTAAGCAAGGAATCATTCGAAGGGTTGGCAATGGACAATCGACGAGCACATGGGATCATAACTGGATACCCAAGGAGGGATCGCTACGGCCAATTCTGCCTTTGGTCCAAAACCCGCCTGAACTTGTCTCCGAGCTACTTCTCCCAGCGACTGGCTCCTGGAACGATGATCTTGTTAGATCGGTGTTCCTGCCAACTGATGCGGAGGCAATCTTGAGAATCCCAGTATGCACAAGCAACATAGACGACTTTTGGGCATGGCATCCGGAGAAGAAGGGATGGTTCTCGGTGAGCTCGGCTTATAAGTTCATGATCAAAACGAAAATTACCAGAGAGAACTGGCTCGAAGGCAGGAGTGGGTCCTCGAGCAATGATAGAGAGGAGCACGACTGGACCTCACTTTGGCCCCTGACGGTACCATCCAAAGTTAGGGTTTTCCTGTGGCGTCTCGCCCGCCACTCTCTACCGACTACAGACGTCCTGAGTCGGAGAAACATGGCTACTCGTGATGCTTGTCCATTATGCGGCTCTCCCGATTCGTGGCGGCACGCGTTGGTGTCATGTTCTTCGACTCGCTGCACCTGGGCATTGTCTGATCCCGGCCTGGTCGCGAAGATGGCGGAAATTGGTGAAGCCAGTGCAAAGAACTGGTTGTTTCGTTTGAACGAGGACCTGGATCACAAGTTATTTACAACACTGGTTGTGACTCTTTGGGTAATGTGGTATGCAAGAAGGAAGGCCATCCATGAGGGGATCTTTCAGTCCCCGATGCAAACTTCTTCGTTTGTGGCGTCCTATATCAACGAGCTGCAGAAGTTCGAAAACCTCTGGACCATCACAGACGGCCAGCAGCAACTAGCGGAGGGCCAAGGAGATGGATAGCTCCACCAGAGGGGCTGGTGAAAATCAATGTTGATGGAGTTGTTGCGCGACATAAACGTGGAGGGGCAGTTTCTGTGGTGTGCCTAGACCACACAGGACTATATCTGGGTTCTTCGGCAGCAGTCTATCGAGGCATCATCGATCCCACAACCCTGGAAACTTTCGCTTGCAGGGAGGCGTTGGCGCTGGCTCTGGATCTCTAGTTGACAAATATGATGGTCGCTTCAGACTGCAAAGGCGTGGTACTAGACATAAACGAGGGGACAGGAGGTCCGCATTCAGCTATTGTACATGAAATAACGCAACGGAGAAGATCCTTCGACTTAGTCTCTTTTGTCTTTGAGCGTAGAAATCACAATTTCGAGGCTCATAATCTCGCCAAGTTCACTTGTAATTTAGACGTAAGTCGACATGTTTGGCTGGGAATTTCCCATGACCAGAGTTGTGTACCTATGAACATTTCTATTATCTAATAAAGTGGCGAGATTTCTCAAAAAAAATTTAGCCATTAACATATTTCTTTGTTAACCTGAAAAAACTACTCCCTCCGTCCCATAATATAAGATGTTTTTCGACTCTAGTGTAGAGTCGAAAAACGTCTTACATTATGGGACGGAGGGAGTAACATATTTCTCTCGATATATAATCATGACTCCTCATCATTCAACATGCATGAAGAAAGTCCACCTCAACATGCAATTATTCATAATAAAAATCCACCTCAGCATGCAGACACACATGCACGGAAAAATCATTCTATAATGCTAGGTACATTTGATTCTTATATTTCTTAATAAAATACTATTTCAAATATTCATTTTCCTTATAACCAAAACCCCATTGAAATATTGCAAAACAGTCCCGCAAAAATGTGTGGGGCCTCATCTAGTTTTATTATAGCGGGGAATAACCCAAGAAAACTTGTTGTCATGCCGTTGAGTTCATGTACAGGTTTGGCTAACCACTAGAGCTACATGTTACTAGCGACTGAGAAAAGCGCGAAATACTTACGAACAACTGTAGCCGCACTGCTAGGTGTTCACAAATTTCAAAAAAAGGCTCAAGAACATTAAAAAAAATTCACGAATCTGTTTCAAAAGGAAAAAGTTCACGTATTCCAAAAGTTCACAAAACTTGAAAAAAGTTTGGCAATTTGAAAAGAAAACTCACTCGTGTTTTCATTAATTCAAAATATCGCTCGTGTCTTCATGGTCGAATGGCCGCAGTTGACCGGGCCGATTGACCAGTTGACTTAAAAAAAAAAAAGAGAAAAGATCACAACAATACAAAAATTCACTGAATTTGACAAAAGTTGGCAAATTTGAAAATTCAACAATTTCGTAGAAAAGTCCATGGTTTTCTTAATATTAATTTTGAAAAAATCATTGAATTTGAAAAAAAGTTCATCAAATTTAAAAAATCATCAATTTTCAAAAAAGTTCATCAGAATAAAGAAGGTTCATCAATTTTGAGAAAAAAGTTCATCAGATCTGAAAAAGTTCAAACATTCTGAAATAGATTTCACATATTTTTTTAGAAAATTAAGAAAAGTTCACGCATTTGCAAAAAAAAAAAGAAAACAAAAAATAAACAAAGAAAACATAAGAAAAAAAACTCAACAAACCCGGTCCAGAAAATAGAAAACCCGGTTTGGGAAACTTCCCAAAACCGGGGGCATCGCAATCTTGAGAAAGAATAAATGAAAAAAGAAGTAACTTGAAAAACGAGGTGCAACGTCCTAGTGGTTGTTGTGCTGCTCTGTGATTGTTCAGGTTCCAGGTTTGAATCTGTCATTGTGCATCCCATATTCCCATTTGGCCAGGGCTTATCGTCCTGCCTGAACCCTTCTGGGAGATTCAATCCTGATTCGCACGCTAACGTCGCCGCCAAGAACGCCAGTAGCATAAGCCACCCACGCATCTCCTTGATCCACTGTTTCTGGTTGTCCAGCAGGACATCGTTGTCATCCTCATGGAGGACGAGGATGCTACTGTCCGAATGAGGGGCCCTGGCGCTGGAACTGGCCGACCCGCCCCCTGCTAGATGTTGATGCGGTGGCCTAGTGTCGGTGTCAAAACCGGCGGATCTCGGGTAGGGGTCCCGAACTGTGCGTCTAAGGCGGATGGTAATAAGAGGCGGGGGACACAATGTTTACCCAGGTTCGGGCCCTCTCGATAGAGATAATACCCTACTTCCTGCTTGATTGATCTTGATGATATGAGTATTATAAGCGTTGATCTACCACGAGATAGTAGAGGCTAAACCCTAGAAGCTAGCCTATGATTATGATTGTTGTTGTCCTACGGACTAAACCCTCCGGTTTATATAGACACCGGAAGGGGCTAGGGTTACACAGAGTCGGTTACAAGGGAGGAGATCTACATATCCGAATTGCCAAGCTTGCCTTCCATGCAAAGGAGAGTCCCATCCAGACACGGGACGAAGCCTTCAATCTTGTATCTTCATAGTCCAACAGTCCGGCCAAAGTATATAGTCCAGCTGTCCGAGGACCCCCTAATCTAGAACTCCCTCAGTAGCCCCTGAACCAGGCTTCAATGACGATGAGTCCAGCGCGCAGATTGTCTTCGGCATTACAAGGCGGGTTCTTCTCCAAATTCTGAGTACCTGTCAAGTAGTGTCCGGCTTCCCATGAATGTTGCACTCCTTGGCTTCTGCGCCTAATAATGGCTATCCTCCACGCGTCGAGCGAATGCGAGAAGTCGGGGCATTTTTATACTTGCCACCCTAACCGTGTGAGTAAATCGTCTATTTAAAGAGCCGGGGATCCTCAGATCCAGATCACACCATCCTCCCACAGCGAGTATCCATCGGAGCGCGCCCGGAAAAGTCCATCCCATCATGGCCGTGTTGGAAATATGCCCTAGAGGCAATAATAAAAGCATTATTATTATATTTCCTTGTTCATGATAATTGTCTTTTATTCATGCTATAACTGTATTATCCGGAAATCGTAATACACGTGTGAATACATAGACTACAATACGTCCCTAGTAAGCCTCTAGTTGACTAGCTCGTTGGTCAACAGATAGTCATGGTTTCTGACTATGGACATCGATGTCATTGACAACGGGATCACGTCATTAGGAGAATGACGTGATGGACAAGACCCAATCCTAAGCATAGCACAAGATCGTGTAGTTCGTTTTGCTAGAGCTTTTCCAATGTCAAGTATCTCTTCCTTAGACCATGAGATCGTAACTCCCGGATACCGTAGGAGTGCTTTGGTGTACCAAACGTCACAACGTAATCGGGTGACTATAAAGGTGCATTACAGTACTCGAAAGTATCTGTTGGGTTGACACGGATCGAGATGGATTTGTCACTCCGTGTTACGGAGAGGTATCACCGGGCCCACTCGGTAGTGCATCATCATAATGAGCTCAAAGTGACCAAGTGTCGGTCACGGGATCATGCATTACGGTACGAGTAAAGTGACTTGCCGTAACGAGACTGAACGAGGTATTGGGATACCGACGATCGAGTCTCGGGCAAGTAACATACCGTCGACAAAGGGAATAGAATACGGGTTGCTTGAACCCTTGACATCGTGGTTCATCCGATGACAACATCGAGGAACATGTGGGAGCCAACATGGGTATCCAGATCCCGCTGTTGGTTATTGACCGAGGTCGTCTCGGTCATGTTCGCATGTCTCCCGAACCCGTAGGGTCTACACACTTAAGGTTCGGTGGCGCTAGGGTTATTAGGAAGACAAGTATGTGATTACGGATGTTGTTCGAGTCCGGATGAGATCCCGGACGTCACGAGGAGTTCTGGAATGGTCCGGAGGTAAAGATTTATATATGGAAAGTGGTTAAACGGACTCGGAAAGTTTGGGGTATACTGTAATGTACCGGGGCCACCGGGAGGTTCCGGAGGTCCACGGGAGGGGCCACCCCTCCGGGGGCCACATGGGCTGTGTGGGAGAGGTAGCCAGCCCCTGGTGGGCTGGGCGCCCCCCACCTAGGCCCATGCGGCTAGGGCTTGGGAGGGAAACCCTAAAGGGGGAGGCGCCCCTGGCTTGGGGGCAAGCCACCCTCTCCTCTTCCCTTTGGCCGCCCCCATCTAGGGTTTCCCTAGATGGCCGCCCCCTGCCCTCTCCTCCTATAAATAGAGGGGTGAGGGAGGGCTGCACACACAATTGAAGGCGCAGCCTCTCCTCCCCAACACCTCTCTTTCTCCGTGCGAGCTTGGCGAAGCCTGCCGGAGAACTGCAGACTAACCGCACCACGCCGTCGTGCTGCCATTGGAGTTGTCTTCCTCAACCTCTCCTTCATCCTTGCTGGATCAAGACGGAGGAGACGCCATCGTCCCGTACGTGTGTTGAACGCGGAGGTGCTGTCCTTTCAGCGCTTGGTCATCGGTGATCGGAATCACGTTGAGAACGACTCCATCATCACCACTCCCTCGAACGCTTCCGTACTCGATCTACAAGTGGTATGTAGATGCAAACTCTCTCTCTTGACTCGTTGCTTAGATGAACTCATAGATAGATCTTGGTGAAACCGTAGGAAAATTTTAATTTTCCGCAACGTTCCCCAACAAAGGCATCATGAGCTAGGTCTATCGTAGTTCTCTTTGCACGAGTAGAACACAATTTAGTTGTGGGCGTGGATCTTGTCAACTTACTTGCCGCTACTAGTCTTATCTTGCTTCCGCGGTATTGTGGGATGAAGCGGCCCGACCAACCTTACACGTGCGCTTCGTGAGACCGGTTCCACCGACTAACATGCACTAGTTGCATAAGGTGGCTGGCGGGTGTCTGCTCTCCCACTTTAGTTGGAGCGGATTCGATGAAAAGGGTCCTTATGAAGGGTAAATAGAAGTTGACAAGATCACGTTGTGGTTATTCGTAGGTAAGAAAACGTTCTTGCTAGAACCCAATTGCAGCCACGTAAAAGATGCAACAACAATTAGAGGACGTCTAACTTGTTTTTGCAGCAATTGACATGTGATGTGATATGGCCAAGTTGTGATGAATGATGAATGACATATTGTGATGTATGAGATCATGTTCTTGTAATAGGAATCACGACTTGCATGTCGATGAGTATGACAACGGCAGGAGCCATAGGAGTTGTCTTTATTTTTGTATGACCTGCGTGTCATTGAAGAAAGCCATGTAACTTACTTTACTTTATTGCTAAAACGCGTTTAGCCATAGTAGTAGAAGTAGTCGTTGGCGTGACAACTTCATGGAGGCACGATGATGGAGATCATGGTGCCATGCCGGTGACAAGATGATCATGGAGCCCCGAAGATGGAGATCAATGGAGTTTTATGATATTGGCCATATCATGTCACTACTATATAATTGCATGTGATGTTTATTATGTTTATACATCTTGTTTACTTAGAACGACGGTAGTAAATAAGATGATCCCTTACAACAATTTCAAGAAGTGTTCTCCCCTAACTGTGCACCGTTGCTAAAGTTCGTCGCTTCTAAGCACCACGTGATGATCGGGTGTGATGGATTCTTACGTTCACATACAACGGGTGTAAGACAGATTTACACACGCAAAACACTTAGGGTTAAACTTGACGAGCCTAGCATGTACAGACATGGCCTCGGAACACGGAGACCGAAAGGTCGAACACGAGTCGTATAGAAGATACGATCAACATGAGAATGTTCACCGATGATGACTAGTCCGTCTCACGTGATGATCGGACACGGCCTAGTCGACTCGGATCATGTAACACTTAGATGACTAGAGGGATGTCTAATCTGAGTGGGAGTTCATTGAAATAATTTGATTAGATGAACTTAATTATCATGAACTTAGTCTAAAACTTTTGAATGATATGTCTTGTAGATCAAATGGCCAACGCTCATGTCAACTTGAACTTCAACGCGTTCCTAGAGAAAACCAAGCTGAAAGATGACGGCAGCAACTATACGGACTGGGTCCGGAACTTGAGGATCATCCTCATAGCTGCCAGGAAACAATATGTCCTAGAAGGACCGCTAGGTGACGCTCCGTCCCTGCAGAACCAAGACATTATGAATGCTTGGCAGTCTCGTCTTGATGATTACTCCCTCGTTCAAGTGCGGCATGCTTTACAGCTTAGAACCGGGCTCCAAAAGCGTTTTGAGCATCACGGAGCATATGAGATGTTCGAGGAGCTGAAACTGGTTTTCCAAGCTCACGCCCGGGTCGAGAGATATGACATCTCCGACAAGTTCTATAGTTGTAAGATGGAGGAAAATAGTTCTGTCAGTGAGCACATTCTCAAGATGTCCGGGTTGCACAACCGTATGACCCAGTGAATATTAACCTCCCCGATGAGGCGGTCATTGACAGAATCCTCCAGATCGCTGCCACCAAGCTACAAGAGCTTTGTGATGAACTACAATATGCAAGGGATGGTAAAGACCATTCTGAAGTATTCTCTATGTCAAGTCAGCCGAGGTTGAAATCAAGAAAGAACATCAAGTGTTGATGGTCAATAAGACCACTAAGTTCAAGAAGGGCAAGGGCAAGAAGAACTTCAAGAAGGACGGCAAGGAGGTTGCCGCGCCCGCAAGCAAGTTGCCGGAAGAAGTCAAAGAATGGACCCAAGCCCGAGACCGAGTGCTTTTATTGCAAGGGAAGGGTCATTTGAAGCGGAACTGCCCCAAATACTTAGCGGACAAGAAGGCCGCAACACCAAAGGTATATTTGATATACATGTAATTGATGTGTACCTTACTAGTACTCGTAGTAACTCCTGGTATTTGATACCGTGTCGTTGCTCATATTTGTAACTCACAGCAGGAGCTGCGGAATAAGTGGAGACTGGCGAAGGGCGAGGTGACGATCGCGCTGTCGGGAATGGTTCCGAGTCAATGTGATCGCCGTCGACACGCTACCTCTTCATTTACCTACGGGATTAGTTATGAACCTTAATAATTGTTATTTGGTGCCAAGTTTGAGCATGAATATTGTATCCGGATCTCGTTTAATGCGAGATGGCTACTCATTTAAATCCGAGAATAATGGTTGTTCTATTTATATGAGAGATATGTTTTATGGTCATGCTCCGATGGTCAATGGTTTATTCTTAATGAATCTCGGCGTAGTATTACACATGTTCATAGCGTGAATACCAAAAGATGTAAAGTTGATAACGATAGTCCCACATACTTGTGGCACTCGCCGCCTTGGTCACATTGGTGTCAAGCGCATGAAGAAGCTCCATGCTGATGGACTTTTGGAGTCTTTAGATTATGAATCATTTGACACATGCGAACCATGCCTCATGGGCAAGATGACCAAGACTCCGTTCTCCGGAATAATGGAGCGAGCAACCAACTTGTTGGAAATCATACATACCGATGTGTGCGGTCCAATGAGCGTTGAGGCTCGCGGAGGATATCGTTATGTTCTCACTCTCACAGATGACTTGAGTAGATATGGGTATGTCTACTTGATGAAAGACAAGTCTGAGACCTTTGAAAAGTTCAAGGAATTTCAGAATGAAGTAGAGAATCAACGTGACCGAAAGATAAAATTCTTACGATCAGATCGTGGAGGAGAATATTTAAGTCACGAATTTGGTACACACTTAAGAAAATGTGGAATCGTTTCACAACTAACGCCACTGAACACCTCAACAGAACGGTGTGTCCGAACGTCGAATCGCACTCTATTGGATATGGTGCGATCTATGATGTCTCTTACCGATTTACCGCTATCATTTTGGGGATACGCTCTAGAGACAGCTACATTCACTTTAAATAGGGCACCATCTAAATCCATTGAGGCGACACCGTATGAATTATGGTTTGGGAAGAAACCTAAGCTGTCATTTCTAAAAGTTTGGGGATGCGATGCTTATGTCAAGAAACTTCAACCTGAAAAGCTCGAACCCAAGTCGGAAAAATGCGTCTTCATAGGATACCCTAAGGAAACCATAGGGTATACCTTCTACTTAAGATCCGAGGGCAAGATCTTTGTTGCCAAGAACGGATCCTTTCTGGAAAAAGAGTTTCTCTCGAAAGAAGTAAGTGGGAGGAAAGTAGAACTCGATGAAGTACTACCTCTTGAACAGGATAGTAGTGCAGCTCAGGAAAATGTTCCTGTGATGCCTACACCAACTGAAGAGGAAATTCATGATTATGTAGGTACTTCGGATCAAGTTGCTACTAAACTTCGTAGGTCCACTAGGACACGTTCCGCACCAGAGTGGTACGGCAACCCTGTCCTGGAAATCATGTTGTTAGACAATAGTGAACCTTCGAACTATGAAGAAGCGATGGCGGGCCCAGATTCCAACAAATGGCTAGAAGCCATGAAGTCCGAGATAGAATCCATGTATGAAAACAAAGTGTGGACTTTGACTGACTTGCCCGATGATCGGCGAGCGATAGAAAACAAATGGATCTTTAAGAAGAAGACGGACGCGGATGGTAATGTCACCATCTATAAAGCTCGACTTGTCGCTAAGGGTTATCGGCAAGTTCAAGGGATTGACTACGATGAGACTTTCTCTCCGTAGCGAAGCTTAAGTCCGTCCAATCATGTTAGCAATTGCCGCATACTATGATTATGAGATATGGCAGATGGACGTCAAAACAGCGTTCCTTAACGGATATCTTAAGGAAGAGCTGTATATGATGCAACCGGAGGGTTTTGTCGATCCTAAGAATGTCGACAAAGTATGCAAGCTCCAGCGATCCATTTATGGGCTGGTGCAAGCATCTCGAGTTGGAACATTCGCTTTAATGAGATGATCAAAGCGTTTGGTTTATGCAGACTTATGGAGAAGCCTGCGTTTACAAGAAAGTGAGTGGGAGCTCAGAGCATTTCTCATATTATATGTAGATGACATACTTTTGATGGGAAATGATATAGAATTCTTGGACAGCATTAAGGCCTACTTGAATAAGTGTTTTTCAATGAAGGACCTTGGAGAAGCTACTTATATATTAGGCATCAAGATCTATAGAGATAGATCGAGACGCCTCATAGGTCTTTCACAAAGCACATACCTTGATAAGATTTTGAAGAAGTTCAAAATGGATCAGTCCAAGAAGGGGTTCTTGCCTGTATTGCAAGGTGTGAGATTGAGCTCAGCTCAATGCCCGACCACGGAAAAGATAAAGAAGAGATGAGTGTCATCCCTATGCCTCAGCCATAGGATCTATTATGTATGCCATGCTGTGTACCGACCTGATGTAAACCTTGCCGTAAGTTTGGTAGGAAGGTACCAAAGTAATCCCGGCAAGGAACACCGGACAGCGGTCAAGAATATCCTGAAGTACCGAAAAGGACAAAGGACATGTTTCTCGTTTATGGAGGTGACGAAGAGCTCGTCAGAAGGGTTACGCCGACGCTAGCTTCGACACAGATCTGATGACTCAAAGTCACAAACCGGATACGTGTATATGTTGAATGGTGGAGCAAGAAGCTGGTGCAGCTGCAAGCGAGCGTCGTGGCGGGATCTACATGTGAAGCGGAGTACATGGCAGCCTCCGAGGCAGCGCATGAAGCAATTTGGGTGAAGGAGTTCATCACCGACCTAGGAGTCATACCCAATGCGTCGGGGCCGATCAAACTCTTCTGTGACAACACTGGAGCTATTGCACTTGCCAAGGAGCCCAGGTTTCACAAGAAGACCAGGCACATCAAGCGTCGCTTCAACTCCATCCGTGAAAATGTTCAGGATGGAGACATAGAAATTTGTAAAGTGCATACGGATCTGAATGTCGCAGATCCATTGACTAAACCTCTTCCGCGGGCAAAACATGATCAACACCAGAACTCTATGGGTGTTCGATTCATCACAATGTAACTAGATTATTGACTCTAGTGCAAGTGGGAGACTGTTGGAAATATGCCCTAGAGGCAATAATAAAAGCATTATTATTATATTTCCTTGTTCATGATAATTGTCTTTTATTCATGCTATAACTGTATTATCCGGAAATCGTAATACACGTGTGAATACATAGACTACAATACGTCCCTAGTAAGCCTCTAGTTGACTAGCTCGTTGGTCAACAGATAGTCATGGTTTCGACTATGGACATCGATGTCATTGATAACGGATCACGCCATTAGGAGAATGACGTGATGGACAAGACCCAATCCTAAGCATAGCACAAGATCGTGTAGTTCGTTTTGCTAGAGCTTTTCCAATGTCAAGTATCTCTTCCTTAGACCATGAGATCGTAACTCCCGGATACCGTAGGAGTGCTTTGGGTGTACCAAACGTCACAACGTAATCGGGTGACTATAAAGGTGCATTACAGTATCTCCGAAAGTATCTGTTGGGTTGACACGGATCGAGACGGGATTTGTCACTCCGTGTTACGGAGAGGTATCACTGGGCCCACTCGGTAGTGCATCATCATAATGAGCTCAAAGTGACCAAGTGTCCGTCACGGATCATGCATTACGGTATTAGTAAAGTGACTTGCCGTAACGAGACTGAACGAGGTATTGGGATACCGACGATCGAGTCTCGGGCAAGTAACATACCGTCGACAAAGGGAATAGAATACGGGTTGCTTGAACCCTTGACATCGTGGTTCATCCGATGACAACATCGAGGAACATGTAGGAGCCAACATGGGTATCCAGATCCGCTGTTGGTTATTGACCTAAGGTCGTCTGGTCATGTCGCATGTCTCCCAAACCCGTAGGGTCTACACACTTAAGGTTCGGTGGCGCTAGGGTTATTAGGAAGACAAGTATGTGATTACGGATGTTGTTGAGTCCGGATGAGATCCCGGACGTCACGAGGAGTTCCGAATGGTCCGGAGGTAAAGATTTATATATGGAAAGTGGTTAAACGGACTCGGAAAGTTTCGGGGTATACTGGTAATGTACCGGTGGCCACCGGAGGTTCCGGAGGTCCACGGGAGGGGCCACCCCTGGGGCCACATGGGCTGTGTGGGAGAGGAGCCAGCCCCGGTGGGCTGGGCGCCTCCCCACCTAGGCCCATGCGGCTAGGGCTTGGGAAGGGGAAACCCTAAAGGGGCAAAGGGGGCGCCCCCCTAGCTTGGGGGGCAAGCCACCCCTCTCCTCCTCCCCTTTGGCCGCCGCCCCATCTAGGGTTTCCCCTAGATGGCCGGCCCCCCTTGCCCTCTCCTCCTATAAATAGAGGGGTGAGGGAGGGCTGCACACACATTGAAGGCGCAGCCCTCCCTCCCAACACCTCTCTTTCTCCGTGCGAAGCTTGGCGAAGCCCAGCCGAGAACTGCTGTACCAACTGCACCACGCCGTCGTGCTGCCATTGGAGTTGTCTTCCTCAACCTCTCCTTCATCCTTGCTGGATCAAGACGGAGGAGACGCCATCGTCCCGTACGTGTGTTGAACGCGGAGGTGCTGTCCTTTCAGCGCTTGGTCATCGGTGATCGGAATCACGTTGAGAACGACTCCATCATCACCACTCCCTCGAAAGCTTCCGTACTCGATCTACAAGTGGTATGTAGATGCAAACTCTCTCTCTTGATTCGTTGCTTAGATGAACTCATAGATAGATCTTGGTGAAACCGTAGGAAAATTTTAATTTTCTGCAACGTTCCCCAACAGGCCGGCCATAGCAGCTCCTCCTCTCGCTCCCGTAGCCCTAAGCCAGGCAATTGGAAGAAGTGTTCCGTCCCCCACAGCCAATTATTAGAGTTACAGAGCCAGGGGTTTCTCCCTCCTGCGTATATGGTCCCCGTCCGAGCCGGACTAGCCACTTACAATGGCGGGGAGCAAGCGGAGAGCTTTCCCAACCCATCCATGGGGGAGCGGGTATGCCTTATCCCTTACTTATTAAGGGGACTTGGATTTCCAATCCATCCATTCCTCCGCGGGCTCCTGGAGTTCTACGGCCTCCAGATGCATAATTTTACTCCCGCCTCCATATTACACATCGCTGGCTACATCACCCTTTGCGAGCTGTTTCTGGGCTGCGAAGCTCATTTCGAGCTATGGCAGAGGCTATTCTGCCTTGTGCCCCGTACACAGGAGGGGTCAATATATCAAGTGGGCGGAGCCGAAATATGGCGCATCGCCGGGACCGGATATATGTCCGGTACTCCGAGGAAGACATCCGAAGACTGGCCTTCGGAGTGGTTTTATATGGAGGACGTCCCTCTTCCGGACCCTATCGGATGGGCCTTCCTGAGTCCAACAACGCCCCTTTGGAGAAACGCCGCAGCTGGCGCCCCCGGAGCCCCCAGGAGGAAGATAACAAAGAGGTCCTTTGCCTGATGGGCCGGATAAAAATGCTGGCCAAATCAGGACTGACAATAATCGAGGTTATGTCAATATGTATAATGCGGGGGGTGCAGCCACTTCAATATCGGGGACAACCCATGTGGCACTTCAATGGAGAAGACAATGCCACCCGCTGCAGTCGTAAAGGACCGGACTCCGTCGCTGCTCTAGCGAAAATACTGTCCGATTTATATGAAGGAGAGGAAGAGGATTTCATCCGCATTAAGCCACGGGATGGATTCTCCATGTACAACCCCCAAACTGGGTGAGCTGCTACTTTTTACTCCGGACCTTCCCGCATTCTTCGTCATAAATATTTACCTTGCTATTTCATAGCAGGAACTGCGAAAAGCTGTGAGGGAAATCTACAGCCCGTCTCAACAGCCAGAGGACCCTGACGGGGCCTTCGACCCCGGACTTGAAGAAGATTCGGACACATTTGTGGAGCTCATCGACAGGACGTTCTATCAGCTAAGCTGCGACGGTGCCTTGGTGACCATCATAGCAGATTATCCTGGGCTGCTCCCTGCATCGCACGTAAGTAAAACCGTAGTCCCAACTTCCGAGAAGGATCCCTTTTTTGCACTTCACCCACCGCACACATATGGTGTCTTACAGGGAAGGCCCTCAGGACGCCATGCCGAACCCGCAGTGACTCACCAACAAGGGGCACCGAAACAGGGTAGGCTTAAAAGGAAGGCGGTCAGGACTGAGACGCCGTCGCAGAGGTATGAAAAAGAACCCTGCTCCGCGGTTGTCGTCTTTAAAATATAATAATGCACATGGTTCCTGGCAGGAAAAACGCTCGCCGGACCGTATCCGGGGAGCCTGCCGGCCACGCCTCCACCAGCCGGGCTCCAGAGCCGGACTTAGAGGCAGGTGCTAACATGGGGACAACGCCGGATGTTCCTCCTACAGAGGATGCGGATAGGCTGTCCGCTACAAATTCCGAAGTGGAGAGTGCCATGAATCACAGGCGTCGCCGGGCCGTACTCCGCGACCCTGGTTTCTCTAAAGAGGCGTTCGATGCCTTCAATTCAGGGGACGCGTACATCCGAGCTGCTCAAAATGGTCTTGCCAGAGCCACGAACCAGTACGTAAAAGATATACGGGTAAGAAAATCTGATAATTATGTATATCAGTAGCCCCTGAGACTTGAAACAGTTGGTACAACTGATTTAAGGATCATTATTTGCGTAGGTTCTTACGGAGAAGAATACCCAGTTGTCTCAAGAGCTGGAGGAGTGCAAAGCCCAGCTACGGGCTGCAGTGGGCTGCAGAATCGTTTTCCTCCTGTTCCTGGCGCTGGAACCCTAGCCGCCGCCAGGAGACCCAATCTTCCAGCGCCGTCGTCCGGCAGACCCAGGGGGGCCGCCGGATCCACGCGTGTGGATCATTTTTACTCTCTTGTAGTTTAGATTTTTAGGCTGTTCATCGTCTTCGTTTGGGCGGCAACGATGACAGTGCTGAATAAAGATTCTTCAGATCCTTCCGTGACAAGGCCATCGGTTCTATGGTTGGGGATGGATTTGGAAACCAGTCTGTTCAAGCAAGGATGGCGTGGCGGCGGCGGCATCCTCGTGGTGGACCTGTGTCCTCGGGCTCCGCCGTTGCGACGGCGTTTGCTCCAGCGTCGACGCGGAGCTTGGGAGGTAGTCCAGGAGCGGATGCAGATTGTGGTCTGCATCGACGACAACTGGAAGACGGAACATGTGCTGGGTTCGTGGTTCGTGGATGGCAGGTATGGTTTCCTTCTGCGACGTCTTAGTGAGCCACCTTGGAGGTCCGCAAAGCTGCATATCAGCGATGGAGCCGCGTCGAGCTCGGGTGAGGAGGTGATCCATCATTCTTTTCTTTGGTGGCTGTTGTTGTGGTGCCGGAGGCAGGTGATGGGCGCTGGTGTCAAGCTCAGAGATGTTCTGCTAGCTTTTTAGTTTTGTCATGTCGGTCCTTACGTGACTTGTACTTTAATCTTTATGATCTGAATGAGACACGTATTACCATGCAAAAAAAAAGCTACGGGCTGCAGTTGCCGCAATGAAGGAGTCCAAGAAGGCCCAGTCTGGTAACACTTGTTCCTATCAAAAAGAACGACATATACTAGTTAGTATTCGACATGCATGCAAATCTAATAATAGATTCTGCAGATGATCCTGGAGTGAATCCGGAGGTCGTGCGAGGGGATGAACAACATGCTCAACGACAGTTAAAGGCTGGCGAGCGCGTGCTTACGCAGGTTAGGCGGGAGAAAAACGATCTCCAAGATGCCAATACCCGGCTGACTGTTGAACTGAAAGATGTTCGGGCCTAGCTTGCTGACTCTGTAAAGGAGAATAAGAGGCTTCGACGCGGCATTTTTAGTAAGTGCTTGAACAAACTTTTATAGAGTTCGGTGAAGAAACCGCCTAACATAGTTATATCTGTAGGTATGCTGACGGGTCGTCCTGCAGAGGAGATGCCCAGGTCTGCGAGTGATCTTCTGCCAGAGCTCTCACAACTGCATGAACAAGTTCGGCAGGTGATGTAGGGCATTGCCCAAGCCTTGTGGCCCTTCGCCTCCCTGCCAGGAGGCATGGGAGAGCTTGTAGAGATGCTCAAGGGAGCGCGGCGGCGCTTCCGATTATGGAAGATATCTGCCTGCCGACAAGGTGCAAGGGAAGCCTGGCCATGGTGTAGACTCGATATACCAAGGCTGACCCGAACCACATGGCCGAGGTCGGACCTATGGGGTCTGATGGGAAAGAGATACCCGTTAGTTTGGTGTATGACCAGGTGAAATTAGCAGCAAAGTATTCCCAACTGGATTGTAGGCTAGACAACCTGTTGGATGGTATAGAAGAAGAATTTAGTCAGTCTAAGTGACTGTGTACTTCAAGTGACATATATTGTCCCTAGCCGGATTGTAAATCATTTGTCATGGCGGACCTTTTCGCTTTGACCTCCGGACCCGACAGTCCGGAGTGTATCCGAATACCCGCTCAGTTATGTAAAAACCGGGGTACGCGTGGAAACTAGGCGTAGGGGTCATAAGTGCTTGAACAGACAAGTACCCAACTAGCTATGTTATATTACATGGATAGTAAGAAACATCTTCCAGGGAGAATAGTTCCGTTAAGGGTTCCTTTCCCTGGGTACGCATGCATTAATGTGCATGTCCGAACTGCGAAAAGAGACGCAGGATATAAACATCTGGGGGCGTTTATTGAAATAAGTAAAAGTCATCTTTTGTTCACCGACCGAATATTCCCTTAAGAACGCTAGTTTCGGCTTCACCCAGTCTGAGGTACACATCCGGCTGACCCGACAGTAACAATCGCAGAGGTGCTCCCCTTATGCCCTAGCCGAATTAACAGGAACATAGGGCATAAACACTAGAGCCAGGCAACCCAGCTTGGCCAAAACTTAAGTCATATCGATGGATATAATGGTGAAGAAAAGGTACATGTCAAAAAGTAACACATGTGCAGGGGGCATAGAGCCCGGAATATAGTTATATTAAGCTTCTGTATAAGAAGCCCCCAGGTATAATGAGCACGCCTAGCATGTCAAGATTGTGTAGTCAAGACACATTTTAACCTTTTAAGGCCATGAATAAAAAAGGGAAGAAAGAAAGAAAAGAAAGATAGCGGATATATATATATATATAAATTAACGGAGGTAAGGAGACGAACACAGAGTCTGACATTAGGCGTAGAACCTTCGGAGTCTGGCTGCGTTCCATGGGTTTGGCTCGAGTCGATTGTCTGATGCATCCCGTAGAAGGCACGCTCCACCGGTCAGAACTTTGTCAATAACGAAGGGACCTTCCCATTTGGGCTTGAGCTTGTCCTTTTTCTTCTCTGGTAGGTGTAGAATGAGTTCGCCAATGTTATAAGTTTTGGCCCGTACTTCTCTGCTTTGATACCGCCGAGCCTGTTGCTGATAGAATGCGGAGCGGGCTTTTGCCACGTCATGCTCCTCCTACAGGGCGTCCAAACTGTCCTGCCGATCAAGCTCGGCTTCTTTCTATTCATACATGCGCACTCGAGGTGGGTCATGAATGATGTCTGTCGGTGTCAAAACCGGCAGATCTCAGGTAGGGGGTCCCGAACTGTGCGTCTAAGGCGGATGGTAACAGGAGGTGGGGGACACGATGTTTACCCAGGTTTGGGCCCCCTCGATGGAGGTAATACCCTACTTCCTGCTTGATTGATCTTGATGATATGAGTATTACAAGAGTTGATCTACCACGAGATCGTAGAGGCTAAACCCTAGAAGCTAGCCTATGGTATGATTGTTGTTGTCCTACGAACTAAACCCTCCGGTTTATATAGACATCGGAGGGGGCTAGGGTTACACAGAGTCAGTTACAATGGGAGGAGATCTACATATCCGTATTGCCAAGCTTGCCTTCCACGCCAAGGAGAGTCCCATCCGGACACGGGACGAAGTCTTCAATCTTGTATCTTCATGATCCAATAGTCCAGCCAAAGGATATAGTCCGGCTGTCCGGAGACCCCCTAATCAAGGACTCCCTTAGTAGACCCCGAACCATGCTTCAATGACGATGAGTCCGGCGCGCAGATTGTCTTCGGCATTGCAAGGTGGGTTCTTCTGCAAATTCTGAATACCTGCTGAGTAGTGTCCGACTTCCCATAAATGTTGCACTTCTCGGCTTCCGCGCCCAATAATGGCTATCTCCCACGTGTCGAGCGAATGCAAGAAGTCAGGGAATTTTTCCACCCTAGTCATGTGAGTAAACTGTCTATTAAAGAGACGGGGATCCGTAGATCCAAATCACACCATCCTCTCTTCGGCGAGTATCCATCAGAGCGCGCTCGAAAAAATCCATTCCAACATGGCCAGCCATCGCAGCTCCTCCTCTCGCTCCCGCTGCCCTAAGCCCGATGATTGGAAGAAGTGTTCCGTCCCTTTAGCCAATTAGTAGAGTTCTGCACCAGGAATTTCTCCTCCAACAGATATGGTTCCCGTTCGAGCGGGCTCGCCATCTATAATGGCGGGGAGCAAGCGAGAGCTTTCTAATCCCTCAAGGGGGAGCGGGTATGCCTCATCCCTTATTTATTAAGGGGCTTGGATTTCAATCCATCCATTCCTTCGCGGGCTCTGAGTTCTATAGCCTCCAGTTGCATAATTTCACCCCGGCTTCCATATTACACATCGCTGGTTATGTGGCCCTTTGCGAGCTGTTTACGGGCTGCAAGCTCATTTCGAGCTGTGGAAGAGGTTATTCTGCCTTGTGCCCATACGAAGGGGTCAATATATCAAGTGGGCGGAGCGAAATATGGCGCATCGCCGGGACCGGATACCTGTCCGGTACCCCGAAGAAGACGTCTGAAGACTGGCCTTCGGAGTGGTTTTATATGGAGGACATCCCCCTTCCGGATCTTGCTCGAATTGGTCTTCCCGAGTTCGACAATGCCCCTTTGAAGAAACGCCGAAGCTGGCGCCCGCGGAGCCCTCAGGAGGAAGGTAACAGAGAAGTCCTTTACCTGATGGGACGGATAAAGGTGCTAGCTCAATCAGGACTGACAATAACCGAGGTTATGTCAATATGCATAATGCGGGGGGTGCAGCCACTTCAATATCGAGGCCACCCCATGTGGCACTTCAACGGGAAAGATGATGCCACTCGCTGCGGGCGTAAGGGACTGGACTCAGCTGCTGCCCTGGCAAGAATTCTGTCTGATTTGTATAAAGGAGAAGAAGAGGAGTTCATCCGCATTAAGCCATGGGATGGATTCTCCATGTACAACCCTCCAAGCTGGGTGAGTTGTCATTCTTTACTCCCATCTTTTCCACACTCGTCGTCATATGTATTTACCTTGCCATTTCGCGGCAGGAACTGTGGAAGGCTGTAAGGGAGGTCAACAGCCCGCCTCCACAACCGGAGGACCCTGACCGGGCCCTTGATCCCGGACTCGAAGAGGATCCGAACATATTTGTGGAGCTGATCGACAGATATTCTATCAATTAAGCTGTGATGATGCCATGGTGGCCATTATAGCTAACTATCCTGGGCTACTCCCCGCATCGCACGTGAGTAAAACCAAAGTCCCAACTTCCAAGAAGGATCCCCTTTTATGCACTTCACCTACCGTACACGTATGGTGTTTTACAGGGAAGGCCCTCGGGACACCATGCCGAACCCGCAGGGACTCGCCAACAAGGGGCACTGAAGCCAGGTAGGCTAAAAAGGAAGGCGGTCCGGACTGAGACGCCGACGCAGAGGTATGATACAAAACCTCGCTCCGTGGGTGTTGTCTTTTTAAAACATAATAACACCCATGTTTCCTAGAAGGAAAAATGCTCGCCGGACTATATCCGGAGAGGTCACTGATCACGCCTCCACCAGTCGGGCTCCAGAGCCGGACACAGAGGCGGAAGCTAACACAGGGCACACGCCGGATGCTCCTCCTGCAGAGGACGCGGATAAAATATCCGCTACAAATTCCGAGGTGGAGAGCGCCATGAATCACAGGCGTCGCCGGGCCATACTCCGTGACGCTTGTTTCTCCCAAGAGGCATTTGACGCCTTCAACTCGGGAGACGCGTACATCCGTGCTGCTCAAAATGGTCTTGCCAGAGCCACAGACCAGTATGTAAAGGATATACGGGTAAGAAAATTTGATGATTATATATATCAGTAGCCCCTGAGACTTGAAACAGTTGACACAACTGATTAAAGGATCATTATATGTGCAGGTTTTTACAGAGAAGAATACCCAATTGTCTCAAGAGCTGAAAGAGTGCAAGGCCCAGCTACAGGCCACAATTGCCGCCTTGAAGGAGTCCGAGAAGGCCCCCTCTAGTAACACATTTTGCTATTCCAAAGAATGATAGGTACCATATAGTATGCGGCATGCATGCAAATCTAATAATAGATATTGTAGATGACTCCGGAGTGAATCCGGAGGCCTCGCCGGGGGATGTACAACGTACTAAGCGACAGCTAAATGCTGGCGAGCGCGTGCTTACGCGGGTTAGGCAGGAGAAAAATGATCTCCAGGACGCCAATATTCAGCTTGACGTGGAACTGAAAGATGTTCGGGCCCAGCTAGCGGACTCCGTGAAGGAGAATAAGCGGCTTCGACGCGGCATATTCAGTAAGTGCTTGAACAAACTTTTGAAAAGAGTTCGGCGAAGAAGCCAGTTAACAGAGTTATATCTACAGGTATGCTGACGGGCTGTCCCGCTGAGGAGATGTCCGGGTCTGCGGGTGATCTTCTACCAGAGCTCACACAACTGCATGAACAAGTTCGACAGGTGATGCAGAGTATTGCCCAAGCCTTGTGGCCATCCACTTCCCCGCCCGGAGGCATGTGGGAGCTTATAGAAAAGCTCAAGGGAGGGCGGCGGTGCTTCCGATTATGGAAGATATCGGCCTGCCGACAAGGTGCATGGGAGGCCTGGGCCATGGTGAAGACGCGATATACCAAGGCTGACCCAAACCACATGGCCGAGATCGGACCT
Source organism: Aegilops longissima (assembly GCA_021605205.1). NCBI lineage: Eukaryota > Viridiplantae > Streptophyta > Magnoliopsida > Poales > Poaceae > Aegilops > Aegilops longissima. The sequence continues at coordinate 597,583,166 of CM038681.1, read as the reverse complement.
GTGGGGCCTGATGGGAGAGAGATCCCCGTCAGTTTGGTGTATGACCAAGTAGAATTAGCCGCAAAGTACTCCCAACAGGATTGTAGGCTAGACAGCCTGTTGGATGGGATAGAAGAAAAATTCAGTCATTCGAAGTGACTGTGTACTTTAAATGACATATATAATGTCCCTAGCCGGATTGTAAATCATTTGTCATGGTGGACCTTTTTGCGTAGACCTCAGGAGCCGATGTATCCGAATATGCGCTCAGTTATAAAAATCGGGGTATGCGTGGAAATCAGGCGTAGGGGTCATAAGTGCTTGAACAGACAAGTACCCAACTAGCTATGTTATATTACATGGATAGTAAGAAACATCTTCCAGGGAGAATAGTTCCGTTAAGGGTTCCTTTCCCTGGGTACGCATGCATTAATGTGCATGTCCGAACTGCGAAAAGCGACGCAGGATATAAACATCTAGGGGTGTTTATTGAAATAAGTAAAAGTCATCTTTTGTTCACCGACCAAATATTCCCTTAAGAACGCTAGCTTTCGGCTTCACCCAGTCTGAGGTACACATCCGGCTGACCCGGCAGTAACAATCGCAGAGGTGCTCCCCTTATGCCCTAGCCGAATTAATGGGAACGTAGGGCAGAAACAATCGCAGAGGCGCTCCTCCTCCAGGGCGTCCAAACTGTCCTGCCGATCGAGCTCGGCCTCTCTTTCTTTATACATGCGCACTCGAGGTGAGTCATGAATTATGTCGCAGGGAAGAACCGCCTCTGCGCCGTACACCATAAAAACGGTATGTATCTGGTAGTGCAATTCAGTGTGGTTCGCAGCCCCCATAATACGGAGTCGAGCTCCTCTACCCAGTGCGTGTTAGACTCCTTTAAGGACCGCACTAATCTGGGTTTGATGCCGCTCATGATAAGACCATTTGCTCGCTCGACTTGACCGTTAGTTTGCGGGTGATAGACAGAAGCATAATCGAGCTTGATGCCCATGTTGCTGCACCAAAGTTTTACCTCGTCGGCTGTAAAGTTCGTGTCGTTGTCGGTGATGATGTTGTGGGGGACGCCATAACGGTGTACAACCCCAGATATGAAGTCTATCACCGGTCCAGATTCGGCCTTTTTAACAGGTTTGGCTTCTATCCATTTGGTGAATTTATCCACCATGACCAGTAAGTATTTTTTCTTATGGGTTCCCCCCTTGAGGGGTCCGACCATATCGAGCCCCCAGACCGCAAAGGGCCAAGTGATGGGGATTGTTTGGAGGGCGGTAGGCGGCATATGGCTTTGGTTTGCAAAAAGCTGGCATCCAACGCAACGTTGGACCAGATCCTGTGCATCTGCCCGGGCCGTCGGCCAATAGAAGCATGTACGGAAGGCCTTGTTTATAAGGGCCCGGGCTGCGGTGTGGTGACCGCCGAGTCCAGCATGTATTTCTGCCAAAAGCTTCCGCCCTTCCTCTTCAGCGGTGCACCTTTGGAGGACTCCGGTAGTGCTTTTCTTATAGAGCTCTCCCTCGTGGACCTTGTAGGCTTTAGATCGCCGCACTATGCAGCGTGCCTCATTTTGGTCCTCGGGTAGTTCCTTCCTAGTTAGGTAGGCCAGGAATGGTTCTGTCCACGGGGCTATGACGACCATTATCACGTGGGCTGAAGGTGTTATTTCAATGGCAGAGCCTCCGATGATGTCAGAGTGTTCGGGATCTGGTGTTGTGGCCGGGTCCGGACTATTGTTACCGGTGTCCCCTTCCCATACCACGGATGGCTTGAACAGTCTTTCCAAGAAGATGTTAGGTGGGACAGTGTCACACTTAGCGCTGATGCGGGCGAGGATATCCGCCGCCTGATTGTTTTCCCGAGCCACATGGTGGAATTCAAGTCCCTCGAACCGAGCTGACATTTTGAGGACGGAGTTGCGATATGCCGCCATTTTTGGATCCTTGGGGTCGAAGTTTCCATTTATTTGGGATATTGCGAGGTTCGGGTCCCCACGCACCTCCAGGCGTCGAATGCCCATGGAAACTACCATCCAGAGACCATGTAACAGGGCCTCATTTTCGGCCGCGTTGTTGGAGTCTGTGTACAGTATTTGGAGTACGTATTGGACTGCATCTCTGGTGGGGGACGTTAGGACGACGCCAGCCCCCAGACCAGCCAGCATTTTAGAGCCGTCGAAGTGCATGATCCAATTGGAGTACGTGCCGTACTCTTTAGGGAGTTCGGCTTCTGTCCATTCGACGACAAAATCGGCCAATACTTGTGACTTAATGGCTCGCCGAGGTTTATATGTCATGTCGAATGGGAGGAGCTCGATGGCCCATTTGGCAATCCGGCCCGTGGCATCGCGGTTGTTTATTATGTCGTTGAGTGGTACTTCCGAGGCCACTGCGATTGAACACTCTTGAAAGTAGTGTCTTAGTTTCCGGGATGCCATGAATACCGCATATGCTATCTTTTGATAATGCGGGTACCGTGATTTGCATGGAGTGAGGACAGTGGATACATAATATACCGGCTTTTGGAGTGGGAACTTATTTCCGTCCGTTTCTCGTTCGACGATGAGCACTGCGCTTACAACTTGATGAGTTGCCGCTATATATAGCAGCATTGGTTCGCCGATGTTTGGCGCGCCAGATTGGGTTGGTGGCGGGATGGCCTTTATTTCTTCAATCCGGCCGTGGCGCGTCAAATCCACTCAAAGTGTTGATTGCAATCAAGAAGGCGATAAAGGGGTAATGCCTTTTCTCCTAATCGGGAGATAAAGCGGCTTAAGGCCGCCACACATCCAGTAAACTTCTGGATTTGCTTGAGGTCAGTTGGGATGGCCAACTGCGACAGGGCTCGGATTTTAGCTGGATTTGCCTCAATTCCTCTACTGGAGACGATGAAGCCCAGGAGCTTTCCGGCGGGCACACCGAAAACGCATTTTTCCGGATTGAGCTTGATGTCGTATGTTCGGAGATTGTCGAACGTGAGCCTCAAGTCGCTTATTAGGGATTCGACGTGTCTGGTTTTAACGACCACATCGTCTACGTATACCTCCACTGTTTTGCTGATCTGTTTTTCTAGGCATGTCTGAATCATGCGTTGATACGTTGCACCGGCGTTCTTAAGCCCGAACGGCATAGTGTTAAAACAGAAGGGGCCGTATGGGGTGATAAATGCCGTTGCGGCTTGGTTGGACCCTGCCATCTTAATCTGATGGTATCCGGAGTATGCGTTGAGGAAACACAATGAGTCGTGTCCTGCAGTAGCGTCGATAATTTGATCGATGCGGGGGAGGGGGAAGGGGTCCTTGGGGCAAGCCTTGTTCAGGTCTTTGAAATCCACACATAGGCGCCAGGATTTATCCTTCTTTGGTACCATCACCAGGTTTGCTAGCCAGTCCGGATGTTTTATTTCTCTAATGAATCCGGCCTCCAGTAACTTGGCTAGCTCCTCTCCCATGGCTTGTCTCTTAGGTTCAGAGAAACACTGCTTGACCGGCTTGAATCCCTTCAGAATGTTAAGGCTATGCTCGGCCATCCTGCATGGGATTCCTGGCATGTCTGAGGGATGCCAGGCAAATATGTCCCAATTCTCGCGCAGGAACTCCCGTAGTCTGGCGTCTACATGAGGTTTAAGCGTGCCCGATGGAGGCTGTTTTGTAGGGTCCGTTGGGTGGACTTGGAATTTGACTATTTCATCCGCTGGTTTAAAAGGTGGACATGGATCTCTTGTCGAGTATCACGTCGTCCACATGCCTTTGTGGGCGTAGCACGCTTAATTCCTCGACGCGAGGCTTGGATAACGCCTCGAGGGCTAGTGCGGCTGTTTTGTTTTCGGCGCGGAGTGCTATGTCCGGATCACTAGCTAGAGTGATGATTCCATTGGGCCCGGGCATTTTGAGCTTCATGTACCCGTAATGGAGTATGGCTTGGAAGATCGTGAATGCCTCCCGCCCTAGAAGGGCGTGGTATCCGCTACTGAACGGGGCCACTTGGAATGTGATTTCTTCGGACCTGTAATTCTCCGGCGTGCCGAATACCACATCTAGTGTGATTTTCCTAGCGCATCGTGCCTCCCGACTAGGGATGATTCCTCTGAAGTTCATGCTGCTTTGCTCAATGCGGTTCCTGTCTATTTCCATTTTTTGAAGATTCTCCTCGTAAATGAGGTTTAATCCGCTGCCGCCGTCCATGAGTACTTTGGTAAGTCGAAAGTCGTCCACAATTGGATTGAGGACCAAAGCGGCTGGTGCTCGGGTTGTTCGGAATTTGGGTTCATCACTGGCACTAGAGGTGATAGCCGTGTCGCTCCATGGATTTATTGCCGCCACATGGCAGACATCTCGGCGAGGCCGCGGAGTGCTCTCTTACGCTTATTATTTGAGGCGAAGGTCTCGAAGACTGTCATTATTGTATTGTTATCCACGGGATGGTGCTCTGCGGTGTTTTGATTGAGGAGATCCTCACCACTCTTGGCCACCTGCCGGAGTACCCAACATGCTCTAAGGCTGTGTGTTGGTATGGTATCCGCTGTACTATGAATTTTGTAGGGCCTGTTGAGCCATCCCTCTAGTACGGTTCCACGCCCTGTAGTGGGCTTTTGCTTATTTGTAATTGAGTCGGGTGACTTATGTGAGTGCACCCTTTTAATTCGGACTGGGTGTTTAGTTAGAGCCGGATTATCCCAAAATTTTGTTTGGGTTTTCCAGGCGCTTTCCATCACACAATATTTCTGTACTATGGCCGCCAAGTCTGCGAAGTGTGTTATATCACGGCGACTTATGGCGTTGAGGATTCCCTTGTCCGTGCAATTATTGCAAAAGAATGAAATTGCGTCTTCCTCGCGACAGTCCTTGACCTTGTTCATTACAAGGAGGAATCTGGCCCAATAGTGATGTACTATTTCCTGGGGCTCTTGCCTAATGTGGGAAAGATCGTTTGTATCTGGGTGGGTAGGTGGATTTAAGTCTGAACTTTGACCCGATTTGGGACCCAGGGGCAGAGGAGTTTCCGATATAGGAAGTTCGGGCTCCGGGATGTTGCCCAACAGGTCTGAACCGCTGCCGGATTCTAGGTTCAGGGTTTGGGCGATGTCCTCCCGTAGACGGGTATCCGGCTCGGAGAGCTCGGGAATCCGGACATAGCTTGTCCTCAAGATGGAGGAAGAATCGCCGTATTGCTCTTCCACCACCGCTATCTGATGGGTGACCGGCGGAGAGTTAATCTCCCTTTGGTCGGGTTTAAGCCCAATCCGATCATAGTTCGTAGCGACTCCCAAAGCGGCGATGCGATCCAAGAGCTCGTTCAAGGAGGAGAGCTCCATTGGGTTCATCCGCTCGGTAAACTCCGAGCCGATGTGGAGGCTGTTTTCGATGACCCGAGAAGTCACCGTCGGGCGCAGGGGCCGAATAGGCGGTTGTAACGCCCCCGATGCGGCTATATCTCCCACGTGTCGAGGCACGACTTAGAGGCATAACCGCATTGAAAGCAATGTCGCAAGTGACGTAATCTTCACACAACCCATGTAATAATTAAGGAAAAAGATACATAGTTGGCTTACGATTAGCCACTTCACACAATACATAAATAAACATCCATCATTGAGTACACTCAAGGTCCGACTACGGAACCAAAATAAAAGAAGATACCCCAAATGCTAACACAGATCCCCGAATCGTCCCAACTGGGCACCACTACTGATCATCTGGAAAAGACACATAGTAACGACCACGTTCCTCGTCGAACTCCCACTTGAGCTCGGTTGAGTCACCTGCACTGGCATCGTCGGCACCTGCAACTGTGTTTGGAAGTATCTGTGAGTCACGGGGACTCAACAATCTCACACCCGCGAGATCAAGACTATTTAAGCTTATAGGAAGGACAGAGTAGTAAAGTGGAGCTGCAGCAAGCGACTAGCATATATGGTGGATACATCGCAAAAGAGAGCGAGAAGAGGAGCAAAGCACGGTCGTGAAGCTAGTAGCGATCAAGAAGTGATCCTGAACTACTTACGTCAGACATAACTCCAACACCGTGTTCACTTCCCGGACTCCGCCGAGAAGAGACCATCACGGTTACACACGCGGTTGATGTGTATTTTATTTGAGGTCAACTTCGGGTTTTCTACAACCGGACATTAACAAATTCCCATCTGCCTCATAACCGCGGGCACGGCTTTCGAAAGATATTACCCTGCAGGGGTGTCCCAACTTAGCCCATTATAAGCTCTCACGGTCAACGAAGGATATTCCTTCTACGGGAAGACCCGATCAATCTCGGAATCCCGGACTACAAGACATTTCGACAGCAATAAAACAAGACCAGCAAAGCCGCCCGATTGTGCCGACAAATCCCGATAGGAGCTGCACATATCTCGTTCTCAGGGCACATCCGGATGAGCAGTACGTACGGCAACCGAAGATGCCCCAAGTTGCCTCAGGGTGGCACCACAAGTGGCTCTAGTTTGGACCAACGCTCAGAGGAGCATTGGCCCGGGGGGTTAAATAAAGATGACCCTCGGGCTCGCGAAAACCCGGGGGAAAAGGCTTAGGCGGCAAATGGTAAAACCAATGTTGGGCCTTGCTGGACGAGTCTTATTCAAAGCGAACTGTCAAGGGGGTCCCATAAATCACCCAACTGTGTAAGGAACGCGAAATCAAGGAACATAACACCGGTATGACGGAAACTAGGGTGGCAAGAGTGGAACAAAACACCGGTATAAGGCCGAGCCTTCCACCCTTTACCAAGTATATAGATGCATTAATTATAGCAGATAAATATTGTGATATCCCCAACAAGTAAACATGTTCCAAAGAGGAACAACATCTCCATGTTCCAACAAGGAACAAACTTCATCTTCACCTGCAACTAGCAACGCTATAAGAGGGCTGAGCAAAGCGGTAACATAGCCAAACAACGGTTTGCTAGGAAAGGATGGTTAGGGGCTGACATGGCAATATGGGTGGCATGATATAGCAAGTGGTAGGCATCGCAGCATAGGCATAGCAAAAGAGCGAGCAACTAGCATAGCAAAGATAGAAGTGATTTCGAGGGTATGGTCATCTTGCCTGCAATGTTCTCAGAGTTGTCGAAAGCTTGATCCTCGAAACCGTTCTCAACAGGTTCCTCGTTCACGTACTCGTCTCCCGACTCTACCCAAAGCAATAACACAAACAAAGGAACCACAATAAATCACGGTGCGATGCACAATCAACATGATGCAAAACATGGCATGATATGCATGATGTGATATGCAATGCGTATGTGCGCTCCGGAAGGAAAATGATGAACCAGGCATCAACTTGGCAAACCAAGTATGCCACTAGAAAGATGAGATGATTTCGGTTGAAATCGATATAAAGATCACCGGAATCGGATGCACGGTTTGCAAATGACAAGCAAAACAAGAATGGCGCAAATCTGCCATTAACAGCATGATGCCACTTAGCAAGCAACAAATAATTAAGCTACTGCACCCAAACGTATCAACAAAGTACATGGCAGTGATCTACACAAGATGCTCGACAAAAGATGAGCACTGAGCTACGGCTAGTTCACATCATAACAGGTTCAAACAAGCATGGCAAAAGTGCACAAAATATCAGGCTGGACATGGCAAAAACAGCATCAGGTTGCAATGTTCAGAGCATCAAAACTACATGCTACAGGAACTTAAAATAGCAAAACAAGGCATGGCATGAATCTACTCAAAGCATAGATCAAAAGTCCCTTACTGACCATAAGCCAAAAAGGACTAAAAAATATAGTAACACCCATGTCAATATTGAAAGTTTCGTTAACAGATTCAGCAACATGGCATGTCAAAAACTGATAACGAGTAGGCATGTTTACAAGCTCAATGCACTCACTACAGAGTCTTATATGAAAAACTAAGCATACATACATCAAGAAGACATGACATAGAAGACATACATGGCAAGAACAATAACATAGCATAAATGGATCGACCACAACAAGCTTGGCAAAATTGAATAACACGTAAACAATCTGCCAGGAAACATTTGGTAGCAAAAGTAGAGCTCGATTGACTCAAGCTATGGCACTCCATAATTGCAAACAAAGGCATGGATGGATAGAGCAAGACATGTTTTACAAAACACCTTTACTGAAGTATCTCAAAATATGCATAGATCTCTCGGTATCATCACGTTAACATGGCATCAAAATCAGCTAAAACAGGGCTGAAAATCAGCAACAGCAGGACACCTACTTTGCATGCTTGTGCTAGTCACCACATAGATCACAAAAATACATGGCATACACCCCTGGAAAGATAGCATGGCATTTTACAAAACACATGTAGGACTCAAATTCATAGGGTGCACACATTAATCATGGCAAAAATAACAAAAGTGCAAGTTCTGTTAAGAAACAGAAACTAACAACACATAGCACTCTTCCAACAGCATTTCGGGCATCAAGATGAGCTCACATGAAAATGATGCAATGGAATGAAATGATCTACTCTTCGAGACGAACATTTTGACATATTATACGCGCAAAATGGATCTACAGATGCAAAGATATACCACTTTGAAAACGGAACAAAATATCACCGATTAAAGGACTTAGAAGAAAAGAGGGGGAAAGAGGGGTCAACGGGTGCACGCCTCCCGAGGTCGGATCGGACCGGATCGGCGACGGGCGCCGGGCTGCTCATGAGCTCGCCGGGAGGCGGCCGTGCGAGGGGAGCCGAGGCGGGGAGGTCGGTCGCCAGGGGCGGTGGCTGTCGGCGGGGGGCGGTAAGGCTGCTGCGGCCTGAGGCGCTGCCAGAGGCGCTGCTTCGAGAGCGGCCGGGCGGGCGGGCGCGCGCGTCCCGGGGCGGCGCGGCCGATCCGGCGGGCGGGCCCCGGATGGGCCAGGGCGGCAGCAGCGGCGGTGGGCGGAGGAGAGGGCTACGCGGCAGGCAGTTGGACGAGGGCTTGGGCGGACGACGTCCCAGTAGCGGCGGACACGTCCGGTGGCGGCGGAGGCGATTTTAGGGTTTCGGGAAGGGATGATCCGGATTTGGAGTGGGGTTTGCTTAAATAGGCATAGAGGAGCTAGGAGAGTCCAAATGAGGTGTAGTTTCGCCCACGATCGTGATCGAGCGACGGAGAGCATGGAAGTGACTTAGATGGGTTATTGGGCTGTATTGAAGGGGTGTTGGGCTGCAACTTAAAAGAGGCCTTTGCGAGTGCGGTTAACCGTTGGAGTACCAAACGAGCTCCAAATGACCGAAACTTGACCGGTGGTCTACGGTGGTATACCAAGGCCACTAGACAAACCTCGGTCCATTTCGAGAAGGTTTAGTGCCCTTTGCGGAAAAAGCGTAAAAGGGACCGCCGGGAGATAGGAGTGCCGGATTGCAAAACGGGCAACGGGAAAAATGCTCGGAATCATGAGACGAACACGTATGCAAATGCGATGCACATGACGACATGATAAAATGCATGACACGGACAAAAAGCAAAAAGGAGAAAACCCAACCACGGAGGGAATATCATATATCAATGCCGAAAATGGCAAGAGTTGGAGTTACAAATATGGAAAGTTACTTCCGGGGTGTTACAGCGGTCATGACGAAGCCGCCTAGTCGGAGGGTTTGGCCTACAGCCAGGGCTCCCCCAGAGGTGATGTTGTCCCTGACAACGAGGCGAGCCATCCTTCGTTGTCATGACGGCACAGTGGAACTCTCAATGAAAGCACCAATGTCGGTATCAAAACCAGCGGATCTTGGGTAGGGGGTCCCGAACTGTGCGTCTAAGGCGGATGGTAACAGGAGGCGGGGGACACGATGTTTACCCAGGTTCGGGCCCCCTCGATGGAGGTAATACCCTACTTCCTGCTTGATTGATCTTGATGATATGAGTATTACAATAGTTGATCTACCACGAGATCGTAGAGGCTAAACCCTAGAAGCTAGCCTATGGTATGATTGTTGTTGTCCTACGGACTAAACCCTCCGGTTTATATAGACACCGGAGGGGGCTAGGGTTACACAGAGTCGGTTACAATGGGAGGAGATCTATATATCCGTATTTCCAAGCTTGCCTTCCACGCCAAGGCGAGTCCCATCCAGACATGGGACGAAGTCTTCAATCTTGTATCTTCATGATCCAATAGTTCGGCCAAAGGATATAGTCCGGCTGTCCAGAGACCCACTAATCCAGGACTCCCTCAATGTTGCAGGGCAGTACCGCCTCTGCGCCGTACACCATAAAAAACGGTGTGTATCCGGTAGTGCGATTCGGCGTGGTCCGCAGCCCCCATAGTACGGAGTCGAGCTCCTCGACCCAGTGCGTATCTGATTCCTTCAAGGATCGCACTAATATGGGTTTAATTCTGCTCATGATAAGACCATTTGCTCGCTCGACTTGACCATTAGTTTGAGGGTGATAGACAGAGGCATAATCGAGCTTAATGCCCATGTTGCTGCACCAAGTTTTTACCTCGTCGGCTGTAAAGTTCGAGCCGTTATCGGTGATGATGCTGTGGGGGACGCCGTAGCGGTGTACAACCCCGGATATGAAGTCTATCACTGGTCCGGACTCGGCCGTTTTAACTGGTTTGGCTTTTATCCATTTGGTGAATTTATCCACCATGACCAATAGGTATTTTTTCTTATGGCCTCCCCCTTTAAGGGGTCCGACCATATCAAGCCCCAAGACCACAAAGGGCCAAGTAATGGGGATTGTTTGGAGAGCGGTAGGTGCCATATGGCTTTGGTTTGCAAAAAGCTGGCAACCGACGCAACGTTGAACGAGGTCATGTGCGTCTGCTCGGGCCGTCGGCCAGTAAAAACCTGTACGGAAGGCCTTGCTTACAAGGGCCCGAGCTGCGGCGTGGTTGCCGCCAAGTCCAGTATGAATTTCTGCCAAAAGTTGTCGTCCTTCCTCTTCGAAGATGCACCTTTGAAGTACTCCGGTAGCGCTTTTCTTATAAAGCTCTCCCTCATGGACCTTGTAGGCTTTAGACCGCCGCACAATACAACGTGCCTCGTTTGGGTCATCAGGGAGTTCTTGCCTTTTTAGGTAAGCCAAGAAGGGTTCTGTCCACGGGGCGATGACAGTCATAATCACGTGGGCTGAAGGTGTTATTTCGGTGGCAGGGCCTCCGATTACGTCAGAGTGTTCGGGATCTGGCGTTGTGGCCGGATCCAGACTGTTGTTGCCGGTCTCCCCTTCCCACACCACGGATGGCTTAAACAGCCTTGCCAAGAAGATGTTAGGTGGGACAGGGTCGCGCTTAGTGCCGATGCGGGCTCGGATGTCCGCCGCTTGATTGTTTTCTCGGACCAGATGGTTGAATTCAAGCCCCTCGAACCGAGCTGACATTTTTAGGACGGCGTTGCTGTAAGCCACCATTTTTGGGTCCTTGGCTTGAAAGTCTCCATTTATTTGAGATATTGCGAGGTTCGAATCCCCACGCACCTCTAGGCGTTGAATGCCCATGGAGACTGCCATCCGGAGACCATGCAACAGGGCCTCATATTCTGCTGCATTGTTGGAGTCTGTGTATATAATATTTGGAGTACGTATTGGACTGTATCTCCGGTGGGGGATGTTAGGACGACGCCTGCCCCCAGACCAGCCAGCATCTTAGAGCCGTCAAAGTGCATGATCCAATTAGAGTACGCGCCGTACTCTTTAGGGAGTTCGGCTTCCGTCCATTCGGCGACGAAATCAGCCAGTACTTGTGACTTACTGGCTTGCCGTGGTTTGTATGTTATGTCGAATGAGAGGAGCTCGATAGCCCATTTAGCAATCCGGCCCGTGGCATCGCAGTTATTTATTATGTCATTGAGTGGTACTTCGGAGGCCACCGTAATTGAACACTCTTCAAAGTAGTGTCGTAGTTTCCGGGATGCCATGAAGACCGTGTATGCTATCTTTTGATAATGTGGGTACCGTGATTTGCATGGAGTGAGGACAGTGGATACGTAGTATACCGGCTTTTGAAGCGGGAACTTATGTCCGTCCGTCTCTCGTTCGACGACGAGCACTGCGCTTACAACTTGGTGTGTTGCCACTATATACAATAACATTGGTTCGCCAACATTTGGCGCGGCCAAGATTGGGTTGGTGGCCAAGATGGCTTTTATTTCTTCCAATCCGGCCGTGGCCGCATCCGTCCACTCGAAGTGTTCAGTGCGTCGAAGAAGGCGATAAAGAGGTAGTGCCTTTTCTCCCAATCGGGAGATAAAGCGGCTTAAGGCAGCCACACATCCAATTAATTTCTGGATTTGCTTGAGGTATGTTGGGATAGCCAACTGTGACAGAGCTCAAATTTTGGCCGGATTTGCTTCAATTCCTCTATTGGAAACGATGAAGCCCAAGAGCTTTCCGGTGGGCACGCCGAAAACGGATTTTTCCGGATTGAGCTTGATGTCATTTGTTCGGAGATTGTCGAACGTAAGCCTCAAGTCATCTATTAAAGATTCGGTGTGTCTGGTTTTGATGAACACATCATCTACGTATGCCTCCACTATTTTGCCGATTTGTGTTTCCAGGCATGTCTGAATCATGCGTTGATAGGTTGCACCGACGTTTTTGAGCCCGAAGGGCATGGTGTTAAAACAGAAGGGGCCGTATGGAGTGATAAATGCAATTGCGCCTTGATCGGACTCCGCCATCTTAATTTGATGGTATCCGGAGTATGCGTCGAGGAAACACAATGAGTCATGTCCTGCGGTGGCATCGATAATTTGATCGATGCGGGGGAGGGGGAAGGGATCCTTGGGGCAAGCCTTGTTAAGGTCCTTGAAATCGACACATAGGCACCAGGATTTGTCCTTCTTTGGCACCATCACCAGGTTTGCTAGCCAGTCTGGATGTTTTATTTCTCGAATGAATCCGGCCTCGAGTAGCTTGGCCAGCTCTTCTCCCATGGCTTGTCGCTTAGGCTCAGAGAAACGCCGAAGAGTCTGCTTGACCGGCTTGAACCCCTTTAGAATGTTAAGGCTATGCTCGGCCAGCCTGCGTGGGATTCCTGGCATGTCCGAAGGATGCCAGGCGAAGATGTCCCAATTCTTGCGCAAGAACTCCCGCAGTGCGGAGTCTGTTGTGGGGTTCAGCTCTGCCCCGATGGATTTTGTTCTTGTAGGGTCCGTTGGGTGGACCTGGAATTTGAGTATTTTGTCCGCTGGTTTAAAAGAGGTGGACATGGGTCTTTTGTCGAGTATCACGTCGTCCCTGTCCACTGTGGAGCGCAGCGCAGTTAGTTCTTCGGCCGCAAGGGCTTCGAATAACGCCTCGAGGGCTTGTGCGGCGGTTTTATTTTTGTCGCAGACTGCTTGTCCGGATCACTAGCTAGAGTGATGATTCCATTGGGCCCGGGCATTTTGAGTTTCATGTACCCGTAATGGGGTATAGCTTGGAAGATCGTGAATGCCTCCCACCCTAAAAGGGCGTGGTATCCGCTACTGAACTGGGCCACTTGGAATATGATTTCTTCGGACCTATAATTCTCCGGTGTGCCGAATACCACATCTAGTGCGATTTTTCCCGCACATCTTGCCTCCCGACTAGGGATGATTCCTCTGAAGGTCGTGCTGCTTTGCTCAATGCGGCTCTTGTCTATTTCCATTTTACCAAGAGTTTCCTCGTAGATGAGGTTTAATCCGCTACCACCGTCCATGAGCACTTTAGTAAGCCTGAAGCCATCCACAATTGGACTAAGGACCAAAGCGGCTGGTGCTCGGGCTGTTCGGAATTGAGGTTCGTCACTAGCATTGAAGGTTATGGCCGTGTCGTTCCATGGATTTATTGCTGCAACGTGGCAGACTTCGGCAAGGCTGCGGAGTGCTTTCTTGCGCCTATTATGTGAGGCGAAGGTCTCAAAGACTGTCAATATTGTATTATTATTTTCCACGGGATGGTGCTCCGTTGTATTGTTGATGAGGAGATCCTCGCCACTCTTGGCCACCTGCCGGAGTATCCAACATGCTCTAAGGCTGTGTGTTGGCATGGTATCCGCTGCACTGTGAATTTTGCATGGCCCATTGAGCCATCCCTCCAATACAGTTCCACGCCCTGTAGTGGGCTTTGGTTTCTTTGTAATTGGATCGGGTGACTTACGAGAGTACACCCTTTTAGTTCGGACGGGGGGTTTAGTGAAAGCCGGAGGATCCTAGAATTTTGTTTGGGTTTTCCAGGTGCTTTCCATCGCACAGTACTTCTATACTATGGCCGCCAAGTCAGCAAAGTGTGCTATGTCATGGCGACTTATGGCGTTGAGGATTCCCTTGTCCGTGCAATTTTTGCAAAAGAATGAAATTGCGTCTTCCTCGCGACAGTCCTTGACCTTGCTCATTACGAGGAGGAATCTGTCCCAATAGTGATGTGCTGTCTCTTGGAGCTCTTGTCTAATATGGCAAAGATCACTTATGTCTGGGTGGGTGGGTAGATTTGGGTCCAAACCCTGACCCGATCTGAGACCCAGGGGCGGAGGAGTTTCCGAGCTTAGTAGTTCAGGCTCCTGGATGTTGCCCAATAGTTCTGGCCTGCTGTCTGATTCTAGGTTCGAAGCTTGGGCCATGTCCTCCCGTGGACGGGTATCCGGCTCGGAGAGCTCGGGAATCCGGACATAGTTTGTCCTCAAAACAGAGGAAGCATCGCTACATTGCTCCTCCACCACCGCTATCTGATGGGTGACCGGCGGAGAGTTAATCTCCCTTCGGTCGGGTTTAAGCCCGATCCGATCATAGTCCGTAGCGACTCCCAGGGCGGCGATGCGATCCAAGAGCTCATTCAAGGAAAAGAGCTCTATTGGATCCATCTGCTCGGAGAATCCCGAGCCGATGTGGAGGCTGTTTTTGATGACCCGAGAAGTCACCATCGGCGCGACGGCCATATGGGCGGTCATGACGAAGCCGCCTAGTCAGAGAGTTTGGCCAACAGCCAGGGCTCCCCCCGAGGTAATGTTGTCCTTGACAACAAGACGAGCCATCAAGCATTATCGTGACGGCACAGTGGAACTCTCAATGAAAGCACCAATGTCGGTGTCAAAACCGGCGGATCTCGGGTAGGGGGTCCCGAACTGTGCGTCTAAGGCGGATGGTAACAGGTGGTTGGGGACACAATGTTTACCCAGGTTCGGGCCCTCTCGATGGAGGTAATACCCTACTTCCTGCTTGATTGATCTTGATGATATGAGTATTACAAGAGTTGATCTACCACGAGATCGTAGAGGCTAAACCCTAGAAGCTAGCCTATGATTATGATTGTTGTTGTCCTACGAACTAAACCCTCCGGTTTATATAGACACCGGAGGGGGCTAGGGTTACACAGAGTCGGTTACAAGGGAGGAGATCTACATATCCGAATTGCCAAGCTTGCCTTCCACGCAAAGGAGAGTCCCATCCGGACACGGGACGAAGTCTTCAATCTTGTATCTTCATAGTCCAACAGCCTGGCCAAAGTATATAGTCCGGCTGTTCGAGGACCCCCTAATCTAGGACTCCCTCACCTAGGTCCCATCTTAAATTACAAAAAATGATTTACGAAACAAAAAATCTACATGGACAGGGGACATATGCCTCCTCCCTCTTTGGCGCACTTCACCACATTGTATTTATTCAATAGTTATTTATATTTTTCACGATAGCGCTAAACTGTGCGTGAGCATAGACTTGCTAATTCTATGCGCCGACCAGGTTGCGCGCGCCGCTCGGCCTAACCATTGATTTTTCTTCAACCTACTAGTAAACATTTTTCAAACATCTTATATGCTCTGTGGCGTTCAAAACGTTTTTGAAATCCCAGTTCAAAGCCGTAAAGCATGGCGCACTAAACTATCAAATAGTCATCATACCGAGCTTGCCAAACGTTCATAATGTCTGCATCTGCTCCTACAATAGGTTCATCACCTAGCGGTGCATCAAGAACGTAATTCTTCTATGCAGCAATGAGGATAATCCTCAGATCATGGATCCAGTCCGCATCATTGCTACTATCATCTTTCAACTTATTTTTCTCTAGGAACATATCAAAATAAACGGGGAGCTATAACGTGAGCTATTGATAAATTAAAGTGAGCTATCTACAACATAATTTGCAAATACTATCAGGACTAAGTTCATGATAAATTAAAGTTCAATTAATCATAATATTTAAGAACTCTCACTTAGATAGACATCCCTCTAGTCATCTAAATGATCACGTGATCCATAGCAACTAAACAATGTCCGATCATCACATGAGATGGAGTAGTTTTCAATGGTGAACATCACTATGTTGATCATATCTACTATATGATTCAGGTTCGACCTTTCGGTCTCAATGTTTTGAGGCCATATCTGCATATGCTAGGCTCGTCAAGTTTAACCCGAGTATTCTGCACATGCAAAACTGGCTTGCACCCGTTGTATGTGAACGTAGAGCTTATCACACTCGATCATCACATGGTGTCTCGGCACGACGATTTGTAGCAACGGTGCATACTCAGGGAGAACACTTGTACCTTGAAATTTAGTGAGAGGTCATCTTATAGTGCTACCGCCGTACTAAGCAAAATAAGATGCATAAAGGATAAACATCACATGCAATCAAAATATGTGACATGATATGGCCATCATCATCTTGTGCCTTTGATCTCCATCTCCGAAGCACCGTCATGATCTCCATCATCACCGGCTTGACACCTTGATCTCCATCGTAGCATCGTTGTCGTCTCGCCAACTATTGCTTCTACGACTATCGCTACCGCTTAGTGATAAAGTAAAGCAATTACATGGCGATTGCATTTCATACAATAAAGCGACAACCATAAGGCTCCTGCCAGTTGCCGATAACTTTTACATAACATGATCATCTCATACAACAATTTATATCTCATCACATCTTGACCATATCACATCACAATATGCCCTGCAAAAACAAGTTAGACGTCCTCTACTTTGTTGTTGCAAGTTTTACGTGGCTGCTACGGGCTATATACCAGACCCATGATGAATACTGAGGTGAGGAAGGCCATGATGTTCAAGCCTTTGAAGTTACCATTACTATCCGGGTACTTGTAGCCCATCACCGGGCCACCTGCGTCGTGCCCATTTGGCCAGGGCTTGTCGTCCTACTTGAACCCTTTCGGTAGATTCATTCATGATTCGTACGCCAGCGTCGCCGCCGAGGACGCCAACATCATAAGCAACCCACACATCTCATTTATCAACTTCTTCTGCTTGTCCAGCAGGCCTTCGTTGTCATCCTCATGGAGGACAAGGATGCTCTTGTCCGAAGGAAGGGCGCTGGAGCTGGAACCGGCCAACCCGCCCTCGCTAGATGTCGATGTCGATGAAAATAATGTATTCCAGAGAAGATGCTTGTGCCTCGTGATGTGATGACGTAGTCTGCTACCTAGCGCGGTCGAGTGGCAGGGCCGGCCCTAGTCCATGGCAAAAGGTGTGGAGGCCTAGGGACCATCTTAAATAAGGGCCCAATATATCTACATATTTAAACAAATTACAAAAAAAATGATTTACATAACAAAAGACAACATGGACAGAGGGCATATGCCCCCCTCCTCGGCGCACTTCTTCACATTGTATTTATTCAATAGTTATTTATATTTGAGTACATTATAATTATTATTTGCATCATATAATCACATATAGATGGTTTATTGAGACTTTATTTGCCAATTAGATTTTTTTATGTTTATACCTTTGTATTCCTAATAATATACAACATATATATTGAAAGTATATATGTTATCCTGTTAATGTTAATTTTTCCTCAATCGCACTATGGCCTCTATAATGTTGGTCCGGCCCTATCGAGTGGCACACCGTATTTAGAGAAACGACAACGAACCATGGAACAATAAAGAAGGGAGCAGCGATAATGTCGCCAATACTACTATAGTACTATCTCAAAAGCAGGATAAAGAATGGGCACTTGCAAGGCAATTCGCAGTGTCGCCCAAATCTAAGGAACATCTCATCTTACACAACTTTTTTTCTAATAAAAATATATAATTTTTACAAAAGGAGGATTACCCTCGGCCTCTACATCAGAGTGATGCACGCAACCCCTTTATTAAGCAAAGTGACCTAAATGTATGTGTTCCAAAACAAGCTCGCTCAGAGCTGGAAAAAAATAGCCTACCATATTACTGGACCGTCATCCAAACCAATTATAGATATCCCAAGCTACCATCTCCCATCAGACAGACCCAATCTCTACTCCTAATGTCTCAGTTGGTAGTCTCCGTTCCGGGTTTATTTTCGTCCCACCATTTTCGTCCAGTTTTTTTTCATTGGTTTTTTTCGTCTCTAACTTCCACCACCACTGCCCCACGCTTCTTTTTTCTCAATCGGTTTTTCCCCTCGACTCAAAAACCTATCGATCAACTGCTCTCTCTCTCTCTCTCTCTCTCTCTCTCTCTCCAATCTCATGTCGCTTGGCCATGTCTCTTCTAGGGTTCCCGTTTCCGCCGCCTCCCGCCTTCCTCTGCCGCTGCTGCCCCTCGCCCTGCCTGCCTCGTGACCCAAACCCGCCACCCCTCTTCCTCTCCCTCGTACTCTCGTCGCCTTCTCCACCTGGACATGGACGCAGCCACCCCATTGCGCACGTCTGTGCGTATTTCCTTGGAATGTCCCCGTGTCGGGATCCGCCGCTGGCAGTCACTCGAGCGGGTCGAGGGCATGGACGCAGCAGCCGCCCCATTCCCCGCGTCAGTGCATCCTCGCGTAACCCTAGAGCATCTTCAAGGTGAGATCCACCATTGCCCGTCGTCTTCACTGCTCCCACGAGCTGAGCCGGCGAGCCCTCGGTTGTCTGCTCCCTCGATCCCGCCGCTCTCCGTGGTGCCATCTCCTGTGAAGGCCGCTGTCCACCATCGAAGATCGTCGGTCAGTTTGTAAGGGACATAGTATAGCTCCTTGTTTACTTTGTTGGTATGAGCTTGAGGTAGTGTATCTGATGTCTTGAATCTTGATCTGGCATTCGCAAAAATAAAGAATCTTGATCTGAAAAGAAAAAAAACAGTTTTACAGAAGTAGCATTTGCAATTTAGTTATATTTTGTTTCATATGTATTCCAAATTCTCGCCCTTGTGTTATCTTCGGGGTCGTGTTAGTCATCTGAGCAAAGAAATCTGTTGGCCTTGTGCTATGTCATGTATACTGTTAGACCTCTATCGTATATGTGGCATATAACTACACTATTGGCCTTCTTGATATTTTAAGTATTTCCCTGCTAACAAGGATGAGCAAGGAAATTTCTTCCCACCTAACTGTAGAGTGGAGCTTCTTCATTTGTATTAATTCAACCTCTATTCCCATTCAGGTTGATTTCTTCAGCTACCTAAAGGGGCTCTCTATTGGCAGTAATCTAGGAGGGCCAGCAGTCTCCTTGATTGAGTACAGGTGTGTGCCTCGGACTCCAGTCTGAATGAACAACCCTTGTATTGTCTGGTAGTGACCTATATGTGTTTATGGTTCATAAGGGTATAAGAAAGACCAGTAAGATCGTCTTCTGTTGGTGAAGGTCTGTGTTATAGATTGTTACAACGATTCTTTAGCTCGAGTTTTTTTAATTGGAGAAGCTAAAAGATGGATTTCACAGGTCGACAAAAAAGGTTGATGTACATTTATAAACTGCCTAGCACGGATAAGTACACCCAATAAACATTGCAATGCATCCACAGGCTGTTCCGTGATTTTGCAATCTGTGACGCTTGAAAACTTGCTTTTATGTCCTGACTCAATATTTGTTTTGACCATTGGCCTTCCTAGCAGTATGCTTGCAGTTCAAATACCATCGTGACTAATTTGTGCAGTCCTAATTTTTTTTAATTCTAAGCCTTTTGTGCTTCTTAGTTGCGATATAGTTTGACTAGGAAAGGCAACAACAAAACTGCGTCCTGGAAATGTCATTCTACTTGGTCTTATGAGTTTACTGAATTGACAGACTCTTGTTTCAATGTTTTTAATGCTCACACCATTATGTCATGCAAAATTATGGGGTACATGTCTTTGCTAATACCTCCAAATTATTCTCTGCAGTGAAGAATCAAGCTTATCTATTTTAGGTCAGTGTTTTTTTGTATTCACTAAATATTGCCAGGGGTGAAGCCGAAACTAAGCAGTGTGCGTGAGGAAGGCAAGCGTGCTGACGAGCATGGGGGATACCATGATGTGGCTCGGAGAAAGGGTGCATATGGGATTACTTATTACCCATTGGGTCTGCAAATATGAGAGGGAAAATATTTCACTGTAGTGCAAGGCACATTCTAAGTTTCATCTTCACACATGATTATGGGCTTATGGCATCTGATTAGCTTTCTCTTGACATGCGTAATTGCAACACCGTCCCGATCTCCAAAAATAGATTGTCTATGATTATGAAAGTAACCACAAGAATGCATTTAAAGTGGCGAGACTCACTTTAAACAATGCGATTCTTTACCCCTAGGATGGTGGATGTGCTAACATTCATGTATGTATGTTTGGAGTTACGATATGACCTTTTGTTTATGTATGTTAACATTCAAAAATGTTTGATGAGATCAATAATGTATATATGAGATGTGATAAAACTGAACATATGTTGTACTCGGCGTATTTGATTAAATATATTAACTAACGAACCCATACTTTATTTGTCATCAAGTGGCAAGGCATGGGTATTTAGCTCGAGTTGTGTGTGGGCTGCTCGAGCTGCGCGCCAATGTGGAGGCCCCGCACCGCCGCCGATGGGCTGATGTTGTTGCACGTCGTGGCGGGGACGTCCGTGTGTGCGCTGCTTGTCCTGGGCGCTGAGGTGGTCGCCCCGGATCGGAAGGGGACACCGCTGGAGCTGCCGCGGGATATGGTGGTGGTCCGCTGATGGAGCTGGGAGCAGACGCGGAGGCAATGGGCCCGACTCTCTGTGTGAAAATCATGATGACTTGGAGCACTGTCATGGGAAGTTTTTATTCATCTTTACCTATATTTATTGGATTAGGTTCCATTCGCAGGTGAGATTCTTATCCTGAATGCTTTATTCTATTTTTGCCAAGACACTTCTCCTTAATATGTTCAATATTCATAATAAATTTGTTGTGGTAGAATTACATGATTTCTAATGCATTTCTAATCAGGATTGTTTCTAATGGTGATTAAATCTGTCATAGCGTCAACAGGTTAAAGACGATGTACCCTTTTCCCGTTTGGATACAACCATTGCATTCAGCAGTCAGATCTGTTGCTTATTTACTTGTAGAATCAAGTGGGTTAGAGGCATCTGCTTTTAACTATTTATGACACTTCAATAAAACACTCTTTTCTTATTTGTGTGAGTACTATTTGTTTCACCTTTTGCACCTCATCGTCATAGCATCTGGTTTCAAAAATGAATGACTACTTGTGAAGGTATTGTTTTTAGTTTCTTCTTTTTGGTTCAGCTTCTTTGATTTTCAGTAGTTGGTCCGTTAATCATCTAAAATTTTCAGTAAGATGTTTCTACATCATATTCTTGAATGTTCCTGATTTCACATCCATGGTATCTGCTTTGCTTTAGTACCTATTCATGGTTCACTCATGATTTGTTTCTTTCTCCCTATTAGTCTTACCATTTTGTTTTGCTTGCTTTACCTTGTAGCTTCTTCCAGTAGTTGTTTTTTTCCTTTATGTCAGAGCTGCACTGTCACACTTTTTATGCTTTTACGATGTCCTAATAAAAGTTTTGTGTGGGCAGATAATTTTGTGCTTACTACAAACCGTAAGAAGCTGAAGCTTACTGATTTGGGGCTTGCACGAGAGGAAACTGTAACTGAAATGACGACGACTGAAACTGGGACATACCGATATGGACACAGAGGTTATAGATCACTCTTTTCGACACTAGATAGTCAATATTAAAAAAAATTAGGAACTAAAGCCGAAATAAAATGGTTCCTGGTTGTAGTTTCCCGAGTTGATTCTTCAAATTATACTTCAATTTGTATGCCCTCGTGATAATTTTCCGACTGAAGTTTCTAGAGCTCACTGATTTTAGGACCTTCTATACAAAGAGAAATCTAATGCTCTAGAATTTGTGTATGAAGATTGCTTTAATAACAATCGCAAATATAATTATATTCTTCAATTAAGTAATGATAATGTAATATTGCATCCTGTCATTTACAATCAGATAGACAAGTGGCCTTAAGTATAAGGTTTCAAGCTATTTAACGCTCAATGCTTTTTATATAATTCTTCGTGGTAACATCAACTGAGCTGGGCATCATAATTGGCACTAAACATCCAAAGTTAAGTTCGTGCTCACCATTTCACGATTATATTTTTGGTACTGATATTTTCATATTACCAGTTCGCTGAAGATAGAGCTCTGGCATTGTATTGAAGCTCAACTCCGCATGAAAGTGTACAACTTCACTGTTATGTTCTGGCACTCCAATTTGCTATGCTTTTCATGCCAGGAATTTCATGCTAGGAATACTTACACGTTCATTCTTAAATCATCTTGTGATATGGCATTGTAGATCTGATGGAAAAGAACTTCTGTGATATAGGCCAGGGCGGAAGACGTTGTCAATGGAAAACATGGCTCCACATGAAGGTTCACTCGCCAATAGTCTTCAAGAAGATGCGAAGGTCATGATTCTGTGTTGATGCCCCTTGAAAAAAATATCTTCTCATTTTCTTATTTGAAGGAATGCTAGGAGGAATTGAGGATGCGAAGAATGTACAGAGGAAAGGGAGACTAGGAGAGGTGTGCGGTGAGGCATTGACGAATCCTAAAAAGAGAAACTTTTGTCACGGTGTTCTCATATCCAAACTTGAATCAAGTATGCTTTTTGAATGGCTTGCAAAAGCAGAGTATAATTCTTATACTTGTGTTTTAAATTGACTACATGTTGTCGTCTCCTCTTGTATACATCTTCCGTAACTACCATTTTGTGATGGGTTGTTAAGCTACCATTCAAGGGAATGCATGTTGACAAATGTATTGATGCTTCCTTGAGTCTACTACTAATATATTTGTAATGTATTTTTCACTGAAAAAAGCACCGCTAATAGTACACTATAGAATTGTTAGCTAAATAAATCAATGTACACTGCCTCGCTAATAGAATGCCATAGTGCGATATAGCATGCTAATAGTGTATTTTAAGGCCGCTCCTATTTTGTTATAGCGCGCTACTTTTTTCATTGATTTTTATAGAGTTTATCTCTACTCCTAATGTCTTAGGTGGTAGTCTCCGTTCCACGGTTAATTTTCGTCCCACCTACCATGTTTTTTTCGTCCTCCCTCTGTAGGACCTTGAGAAGAAGTAAGTAAGTCTAGAGGGGGGGTGATTAGATTACTTGACCAATTAAAAACTATGCCTTTTCCCAATTTTAGTCTTTGGCAGATTTTAGCTATCTTAGCATAAGTCAAGCAATCTTCACACAATTCAAGCAAGCATGCAAAGAGTATATGAGCAGCGGAAATTAAAGCATGCAACTTGCAAGAATGTAAAGGGAAGGGTTTGGAGATTTCAAACGCAATTTGGAGACACGGTGATTTTTGAGCCATGGTTTCGATAGGTGGTGCTATCGTACATCCACGTTGATGGAGACTTCAACCCACGAAGGGTAACGGTTGCGCGAGTCCATGGAGGGCTCCACCCAAGAAGGGTCCACGAAGAAGCAACCTTGTCTATCCCACCATGGCCGTCGCCCACGAAGGACTTGCCTCACTAGCGGTAGATCTTCACGAAGTAGGCGATCTCCTTGCCCTTACAAACTCCTTGGTTCAACTCCACAATCTTGTCGGAGGCTCCCAAGTGACACCTAGCCAATCTAGGAGACACCACTCTCCAAGAGTAACAAATGGTGCGTTGATGATGAACTCCTTGCTCTTGTGCTTCAAATGATAGTCTCCCCAACACTCAACTCTCTCTCATAGGATTTGGATCTGGTGGAAAGAAGATTTGAGTGGAAAGCAACTTGGGGAAGGCTAGAGATCAAGATTCATATGGTAGGAATGTAATATCTTGGCCTCAACACATGAGTAGGTAGTTCTCTCTCGAAATGGTAAGTTGGAAGTGTAGGTTTGTTCGATGGCTCTCTCCATGAATGAAGAGGAGGTGGAGGGGTATATATAGCCTCCACACAAAATCTAACTGCTACACACAATTTACCAATCTCGTGGGACCAGATCAACAAACTCGGTCGACCGATTATGTAAACCTAGTGACCGTTAGGATTTTGGTGGGACCGACATGCAACTCGGTAGGACCGATATGGTTAGGGTTAGGGCATAACATAATCTCGGTGAGACTGACATACAAACTCGGTGAGACCGATTTTGGTAATTAGCTAACCAGAGAGTTGGTCGTGCAAACTCGGTGGGACTGACACTCAAACTCGGTGGGACCGATTTTGGTAATAAGTTAACCAGAGAGTTTGCATTGTAATCTCGGTAGTACCGATTGCTCAAACTCGGTAAGACCAATTTTGATAATGGACATACACAGAGAGATTACAATCCCATCTCGGTGAGACCGAGATCCCTATCGGTGAGACCGATTTGCCTAGGGTTTGTGGCAGTGGCTATGACATTTGAACTCGGTGGCGCCGAATAGAAAGAATCGGTGGGGCCGAGTTTGACTTTAGGTTTAGGTCATATGTGGATATGAGAAAGTAGTTGAGGGTTTTGGAGCATATCACTAAGCACTGTGGAGCAAGAAACTCATTAAGCAACACCTCATCCCTTCTTGATAGTATTGGCTTTTCCTATAGACTCAATGTGATCTTAGATCACTAAAATATAAAATGTAGAGTCTTGAGCTTGAAGCTTGAGCCAATCCTTTTTCCTTAGTATCTTGAAGGAGTTTCCACATCCTTTAGTCCATGCCACCCCATTGTTGAACTTGTCTGAAATATACTAGATAAAAATGTTAGTCCAACAAGAGATATGTTGACATTAATTACCAAAACCACCTAGGGAGCACTTGTGCTTTCACCCTCCCACCTTCCAGCGATTCCCCCCTGAACTGCCACACTTCGGATCCACCTGCCACCTCGCCGGAGATGAACAGCACCGCGGATGCGAGGGGAACGGGACTAGACCGAGCACCCGCGCCCGTTTCAGTAAGCTCGCTGCGCCCGTCCTCTTTGGTCGCACCGCACACAGCTCGTCGGAGCCCCTAGCCGCGCCGATGCGGTGGTCGGTGGGCGAAGTCGCATGGTCGACATGCGCAGTGATGCGGCGGGGGGAGGGGAGATGGCCGAGATGTTGGAGTGAGTGGAGAAGAGAGGTGAATGAGCCACAAGGCCGGCCACGGCATGGGACTGATGCGGTGGTCGGCGGGCGGAGTCGCGCGGTTGCGGGCTCGGCGACTCGCGCGGCGATGCGGTGGGTGGAGGGGAGAGGGCGAGAGGTGGCAGGTGAGTGGAGAGGACCGGTGAGTGAGCCCCAAGATCTGCCGCGGCATGTGACAGATCGGCGGTCGGCGGGCGGAGTCGCGCGGGCCGGCTCGTCGAGGCACGCGGTGATGCGGCGGGGGATGCTACCTCTTGAGCACTACGTTGATTTTCCGTTGAAGAGGAAAAGGTGATGTAGTAAAGTAGCGTAAGTATTTCCCTCAGTTTTTGAGAACCAAGGTATCAATCCAGCAGGAGATCACGCTCGAGTCCCACGCACCTACACAAACAAATAAGAACCTCGCAACCAACGCGATAAAGGGGTTGTCAATCCCTTCACGGTCACTTACGAGAGTGAGATCTGATAGATATGATAAGATAATATTTTTGGTATTTTTATGATAAGGAGAAATAAAGATGCAAAGTAAAATAAACGGCAATAGAAATAACTAGGTATTGGAAGATTAATATGATGGAAGATAGACCCGGGGGCCATAGGTTTCAGTAGTGGCTTCTCTCAAGAGCATAAGTATTACGTTGGGTAAACAAATTACTGTCGAGCAATTGATAGAATTGAGCATAGTTATGAGAATATCTAGGTATGATCATGTATATAGGCATCAGGTCCGAGACAAGTAGACTGAAACAATTCTGCATCTACTACTATTACTTCACACATCGACCGCTATCCAGCATGCATCTAGAGTATTAAGTTCATAAGAACAGAGTAATGCTTTAAGTAAGATGACATGATGTAGAGGATAAACTCATGCAATATGATATAAACCCCATCTTTTATCCTCGATGGCAACAATACAATACGTGTCGCTTTCCCTTTCACATCGGGATCGAGCACCGCAAGATTGAACCCAAAGCTAAGCACTTCTCCCATTGCAAGAAAGATCAATCTAGTAGGCCAAACCAAACTGATAATTTGAAGAGACTTGCGAAGATAAACCAATCATACATAAAAGAATTCAGAGGATATTCAAATATTGTTCATAGATAAACTGGATCATAAACCCATAATTCATCAGATCTCGACAAACACACTGCAAAAGAAGATTACATCAAATAGATATCCAAGAAGATCGAGGAGAACTTTGTATTGAGATCCAAAGAGAGAGAGAAGAAGCCATCTAGCTAATAACTATGGACCCGTAGGTCTGAAGTAAAATACTCACACATCACCGGAGAGGCCATGGAGTTGATGTAGAGGCCCTCCGTGATCAATGCCTCCTCCGGCGGAGCTCTGGAAAAGGCCCCAAGATGGGATCTCTCGGGTACAGAAGGTTGCGGCGGTGGAATTAGGTTTTCGTGCTGCTCCTGGATGTTTGGGGGTACGTGGATATATATAGGAGGAAGAAGTACGTCGGTGGAG
Organism: Aegilops longissima; assembly: GCA_021605205.1. Lineage (NCBI taxonomy): Eukaryota > Viridiplantae > Streptophyta > Magnoliopsida > Poales > Poaceae > Aegilops > Aegilops longissima. Next base: position 597,556,474 of record CM038681.1, on the reverse strand, counting down.
CAACGAGGGGCCCACGGGGGTGGAGGGCGCGCCCAGGGGGGTAGGCGCGCCCCCCTGCCTCGTGGCTTCCTCGGTTGTTTCTTGATGCACACTCCAAGTCTCCTGGATCACGTTTGTTGAGAAAATCACGTTCCCGAAGGTTTCATTCTGTTTGGAGTCCATTGTTGAACTTGTCTAAAATATACTAGATAAAAATGTTAGTCCAACAAGAGATATGTTGACATTAATTACCAAAACCACCTAGGGAGCACTCGTGCTTTCAATCTCCCCCTTTTTGGTAATTGATGACAGCATACATCAAAGCTTTAGATAAAGATATAGAGAATAGCAAGTAAAGCTTTGGAAAGACATGTAACAAGCATAGGCTCCCCTTACATGTATGCAATCATGTGAATATAGAATATAGAAGCATGTGAATGCATGAACATGACAGAGTAAGCAATGTGTTACATGTATCTTGGCCATATGCATCAGAGCAAAGAATATTAGAGAATACCTTCATGCTCATGAGTCCTTCTTGCAAACAGTATGTACATCAGCAAGAATTCCTCATACACATGATTGTGATGCATATACTTACCTTGTTGTCTTGAGTTGGCTTAGGATGGAATGAACCTGCGTAAACAAGGTTAGATAACACAGATACACCTGCTAGCCAGAGCAAACAGAAGAAACCACAAGAATACCAAGACTGGGATGACATGTATAGAGTGAGTACTAAGTACCACATTGGATTAGACATGTCCCCAAAGGTAAAGATATGCAATGAACTTAATTGATTTCTTTCCCTTAGATGTCTTGCTCCCCCTGAATCTAGCATGGGATACTGGGAGAAGATAGGGAACAGAAAATCAGAGCTCAGAGAAACAAATGAATAGAGCTAATGCAAATAAGCACATATGAACATGTCTTTCCCCTCAAGAAGACATGTGGCATCTCTCCTCTTGAACACCAAGCATATGGGATCCTTGAGATTTACTCTCTTCTTGAGTATTCTCTCCCCCTGGAGGTCTCTCTTTCCCCCTGTGGAAGTGATAATCTCCCTCTCCCTTTGGAAGTGATAAGCTTTGATGTGATCTCTCTCTCCCCCTTTGACATCAATTTCCAAGAAGGGCTTTCTGGAATTTGTCGTGAATGGGTTTGATCCTTGAGTCACAGTACAAAGCACAGATAAAAATGTGATGCTTGTAGAGGACAAGATTCATTGAGTGGAACTGGAACACAAGATAAGGTTGAATAAGTGGCAAAATGTTGTTCCTGTTGTGAAATCGGTGGCACTGAGTGGTATGCTTTGGTTGCACCGAAAGGATTCGGTTGGACCGAAAATAACAAACCGGTGAGACCGAGTTCATTGCAGAGAAAACACTTGTCACCTTAGCTCACTAGACTAGTAAGATCTCACAATGATTTGCAAGGAATTAACTGAAAGATATGCAATGAATTGGATGCTGGAAATGCAGAGCAAACAGAAAAGAAAGAAATCTAGATGAGGTTTTTTTTGAAAGGGGAAACAAACATGCATGAGTCAAATGCAAAAGCACAGAAAAGAACACGAGAGAACTTCATCTAGAATTGGTCGGCGACATAGTCACCTATGTTAGAGTATATTGACTTAGGAGTCAAGTGAGATCACTTGATCATAGGTCATACTCATTGTTTAAGCTCAAAATGGGATTACCATTTTTCATTTAAGCATCTTGATGTATTCATATCTTGTCAAGTTGCTTTAACTCATGACTCGGAGTAAAGCTTCTCTAAGATGGAATAACATACCTTGGGTGGTGGTGTTGATCATGATCATGTAGTTGAACTTGTGTGGATTGCTCAAGGTTGATGTAGCTCATCAAGAGTTGGGAGCGCCACTTGGAATTTGAATTCATCTTCCTACATGGGTTAGTTTTTGCAAGGAAGAGCACTTGTGTATCCAAAATAACAATTATGAATTTCAACATAGAACTTGTCAAAGGATATGTTCGAATGGTTCCATGCTTCCTTGTCTTCAACCACCATAGTGTAGAGACTTGGTGATGTAGAGATTGCTCAAGTTATGAGTTGGTTACAATCTCATGGAATTTGATTCAACCAAGTACCTACATGGGTTAGATGCAATTTTATCCAAGACATAAGATTATCATCATAAGAGACATATCAAGGATTAGTCATAAGCTCATGTCTTGCATGTATCCAATGGAGTTTCTACTCCAAGTTTGAAGCATCAATGATGTTCAATTCTCCTCTCAACCTGCAAAACACTTTCTCATCAAGAGGTTTGGTGAAAATATCCGCTAATTGTTTTCCGGTGCGAACATGTTTAAGATCAATGTCACCCTTAGCAACATGATCTCGAATGAAATGATGACGGACTTCAATATGCTTAGTTCGAGAATGTTGCACGGGATTATGACCAATTTTGATAGCACTTTCATTGTCACAAAGAAATGGGACATGTTTCACATATATCCCATAATCTTTAAGAGTTTGGGTCATCCAAAGTAATTGAGCACAACATGATCCAGCGGCAATGTATTCCGCTTCGGCGGTAGATAAGGATACCGAGTTTTGTTTCTTGGAAGACCAAGACACAAGAGATCTACCAAGAAATTGACAAGTACCTGAAGTGGACTTTCTATCAACCTTATCTCTGGCATAGTCCGAGTCGGAGTAGCCAACAAGATCGAAAGAGGCCCTCTTAGGATACCAAATGCCAAAATTTGGTGTATGAATTAGGTATCTCACTATCCTTTTCACGGCCTTAAGATGACATTCTTTAGGAGCAGCTTGATATCTTGCACACATGCACACACTTAACATAATATTGGGATGTGAAGCACATAGATATAACAATGAACCAATCATAGAGCGATAAACCTTTTGATCAACCGGTTCACCATCTCTGGTCAAATCAAGATGTCCACTAGTAGCCATGGGTGTAGACATACCTTTGCATTCTTGCATATTGAACTTCTCGAATAAGTCCTTAGTGTACTTCGTTTGAGAGACAAAAGTACCTTCCTTAGTTTGCTTGATTTGCAACCCAAGAAAGAATTTGAGTTCACTCATCATTGACATCTCAAACTTCTCCAACATTAGCTTTCCAAACTTCTCACTAAAATGAGGGTTAGTTGATCCAAATATAATATCATCAACATAAATTTGGCATACAAATAATTCTCCATTAACCCTTTTAGTAAAAAGTGTAGAATCTATTTTCCCAATTTCAAAGCCCTTTTGAAGTAGGAACTTAGTTAAGCATTTATACCAAGCTCTAGGAGCTTGTTTAAGACCATAAAGAGCTTTGCGAAGTTTGTAGACATGATTGGGTTTCTTAGGATTGATAAAGCCGGGAGGTTGTTTAACATAAACTTCCTCCTCTATTTCACCATTTAGAAAAGCAATTTTAATGTCCATTTGGTACAAGGTGATATCACGGTGATTAGCATAGGCAAGTAAGATGCGAATGGACTCAAGTCTAGCAACGGGAGCATAAGTCTCACCATAGTCCATACCTTCGACTTGTGTGTAGCGTTTGGCGACGAGACGTGCTTTGTTGCGAACTACTTGTACATCTTCATCTTGCTTGTTGCGAAACACCCATTTGGTACCGATGATGTTGTGGTTGCTGTCAGGCTTCTCAACCAATGTCCAAACTTGATTTCTCTCAAAGTTGTGTAGCTCTTCATGCATAGCATTTATCCAATCCGGATATTCCATTGCTTCTTCAACCTTCATAGGTTCAATGCTAGAGATGAATGAATAGTTTTCACAAAAGTTAGCTAAACGAGTTTTTGAGCGAGTGATTCTCCCGGTTTGAATATCATTGTAGATTTGCTCGACGGGATGGTCTTTAGCAATTCTTTCTCGAACTCGTGAAAGCTTTTGCTTGGGTCTTGGTTGAACATCTTCTTCATCTTGCTCTTCTTCTTCTTCTTCTTGGCCTTCTTCTTCTTGGCCTTGTTCATTATTGGCGTTGTCGTTCTCTTGTCGTGGTGGAGAAGGAGGTTGTTGACGTTCTTGATGTACTTCCTCGTTTTCTTCATCTTGGTGTGTCCCACTTGTGGATGCTTCCGTATCAACTCTTGGTTCACCTTGTCGCGAAGTAGAAGCTTCCACTTGGACGGACGAGGTACTCTCCTTTACCTCCGTTGGACGAATCTTGCCAATAGACAAGTCTTGGATTGCTTCCGAAGGATCTTTGTCTCCTACATCAATTGGCAATTTCTCTACTTGCGAGCCGTTAGATTCATCAAACTTCACATCTACCGTCTCTTCAACCTTTCGGGTGATATTGCTGTAGACACGGTAAGTGTGAGAGTTTGAGCCATAACCAAGTAGGAAACCTTCATGAGACTTAGGAGCAAATTTAGAACGACGATGCTTATCAAGAATGTAGCACTTTGAGTCGAATACTCGAAAGTATCCAACTTGGGGTTTGTTACCGTGAGGAGCTCAGATGCCGCCTTGCCGAGTAGCTTGTGAAGATACAAGCGATTTGTTGCATGACAAGTTGTCTCAACCGCTTCGCCCAAAAGTGCTTCGCGCCTTGTACTCATCAAGCATCGTTTTGCCATTTCGATGAGCCTCCGGTTCTTCCTCTCAACAACTCCATTTTGTTGAGGTGTGTACGTAGCCGAGAACTCGTGTGAAATCCCTTCTTCGTCAAGAAAGGTGTCCACATTTGCATTCTTGAACTCCATTCCGTTGTCGCTGTGAACCTTCTTGATCTTCACTTCAAACTGATTTTGAGCCTTCCTAGCGAAGTTTTTGAAGATCTTTTGGACCTGCGATTTGTCATTGAGAAAGAACACCCACGTAAATCTTGAAAAATCATCAACTATAACTAGACCAAAAGAATTTCCACCGAGACTTTTGTAAGCGTTGGGACCACAGAGATCCATGTGAAGTAGCTCAAGTGGCCTCCTTGTGGTCATGATGTTCTTCACGGGATGCCTTCCTCCAACTTGTTTACCTGCTTGACAAGCACTACAAAGTCTATCCTTATCAAATATGACATCGTTAATACCAAGGATATGATTCCCTTTAATAAGCTTGTCAAGGTTTTTCATGCCAACGTGACCTAGTCGTCTATGCCATAACCAACCTTTAGAGGATTTAGCAATGAAGCAAGTTCTAGGTTGAGCCTTTTTAGTGAAATCAACAATGTAAAGATCACCTCTGCGTATACCGGTAAAGACCATTTTATGATTGTCTCTACGAAACACTTGGCAATCTACTTCAGTAAATAGGACATTGAAACCGAAATCAGCAAGTCTAGATACTGAAAGTAAGTTGTACCCAAGAGATTCAACGAGCATAACATTCTGAATGGAGTTGTCATGTGAGATGGCCACCTTACCGAGGCCAACCACCTTGCCCTTTGAGTTGTCACCGAAAGTGACATACTTTCGAGGACCATCATTTTCAGCAAGCTCACGAAACATGTCTTTATCTCCGGTCATGTGATCGGTACATCCACTGTCAAGAACCCATTCCTTTCCTCCTGCCATATATCCCCAAAGATTTGCCATAAGACCAAAGTGTCTCATTGCATCATCAAGATCAAAGTCATCATCATCATCCTCATCATAGTATCCATGTTCAATATCGTCATGTGGTGGATCAATTCCTAGTGAGAGTGATTCATTAGTATGAGTTTGACAATAATCTCCTCTATGAAGTCTAGTAGCTTCGGAAATAATATCGCTAATAATTCCAACATTTCCTTTGGCACGCATAAGATTTGTAAGTTCAAATAGACAATTACCAAACATAGGATCATTGGAATTCATCTTACTCAAGGTAATAGACATATGGAGAATTTCATCCATATTTTTCAAGGAATAATCAGGAAATCGTTCCTCAAGAAATTTCCATATAGTGTAGGCACACTCAAGAGTAGGCAGTTTTCCAATCAAGTTTCTAGGCAAGCCTCTAGTGATAAGATTAACAGTTCTAACATTCCTAATCATGTCAATCGACTCATCAAGGGTAGGATGCATAGGATCAATATGAGGTGCACAAGGACTAGCAATGTACTTGTTCAACTGATATTGATTGAAAATTACAAGCATCTCACTTTTCCACTCATGAAAATATTCCCCATCAAGTATAGGCACTCTATGTCTAAGACTCCCCAAAGTAGACTCATCCATCTTCCTCCAATGGTGATTAAACCAAAGCAATGGAGACCAATGCTCTGATACCACTTGTAGGACCTTGAGAAGAAGTAATTAAGTCTAGAGGGGGTGATTAGACTACTTGACCAATTAAAAACTATGCCTTTTCCCAATTTTAGTCTTTGGCAGATTTTAGCTATCTTAGCATAAGTCAAGCAATCTTCACACAATTCAAGCAAGCATGCAAAGAGTATATGAGCAGCGGAAATTAAAGCATGCAACTTGCAAGAATGTAAAGGGAAGGGTTTGGAGATTTCAAACGCAATTTGGAGACACGGTGATTTTTGATCTGTGGTTCCGATAGGTGGTGCTATCGTACATCCACGTTGATGGAGACTTCAACCCACGAAGGGTAATGGTTGCGCGACGCGAGTCCACGGAGGGCTCCACCCAAGAAGGGTCCACGAAGAAGCAACCTTGTCTATCCCACCATGGTCGTCGCCCATGAAGGACTTGCCTCACTAGCGGTAGATCTTCACGAAGTAGGCGATCTCCTTGCCCTTACAAACTCCTTGGTTCAACTCCACAATCTTTTCGGAGGCTCCCAAGTGACACCTAGCCAATCTAGGAGACACCACTCTCCAAGAAGTAACAAATGGTGCGTTGATGATGAACTCCTTGCTCTTGTGCTTCAAATGATAGTCTCCCCAACACTCAACTCTCTCTCATAGGATTTGGATCTGGTGGAAAGAAGATTTGAATGGAAAGCAACTTGGGGAAGGCTAGAGATCAAGACTCATATGGTAGGAATGGAATATCTTGGCCTCAACACATGAGTAGGTAGTTCTCTCTCGAAATGGTAAGTTGGAAGTGTAGGTTTGTTCGATGGCTCTCCAAGAATGAAGAGGAGGTGGAGGGTATATATAGCCTCCACACAAAATCTAACTGCTACACACAATTTACCAATCTCGTGGGACCGAATCAACAAACTCGGTCTGACCGATTCAAGAAACCTAGTGACCGTTAGGATTTTCGATGGGACCGACATGCAACTCGGTAGGACCGATATGGTTAGGGTTAGGGCATAACGTAATCTCGGTGAGACTGACATACAAACTCGGTGAGACCGATTTTGGTAATTAGCTAACCAGAGAGTTGGTCGTGCAAACTCGGTGGGACTGACACTCAAACTCGGTGGGACCGATTTTGGTAATAAGTTAACCAGAGAGTTTGCATTGTAATCTCGGTAGTACCGATTGCTCAAACTCGGTAAAACCGATTTTGATAATGGACATACACAAAGAGATTACAATCCCATCTTGGTGAGACCGAGATCCCTATCGGTGAGACCGGTTTGCCTAGGGTTTGTGGCAGTGGCTATGACATTTGAAACCGGTGGCAACGGATAGAAAGAATCGGTGGGGCCGAGTTTGACTTTAGGTTTAGGTCATATGTGGATATGAGAAAGTAGTTGAGGGTTTTGGAGCATATCACTAAGCACTGTGGAGCAAGAAACTCATTAAGCAACACCTCATCCCTTCTTGATAGTATTGGCTTTTCCTATGGACTCAATGTGATCTTGGATCACTAAAATATAAAATGTAGAGTCTTGAGCTTGAAGCTTGAGCCAATCCTTTGTCCTTAGTATCTTGAAGGAGTTTCCACATCCTTTAGTCCATGCCACTCCATTGTTGAACTTTTCTGAAATATACTAGATAAAAATGTTAGTCCAACAAGAGATATGTTGACATTAATTACCAAAACCACCTAGGGAGCAATTGTGCTTTCACCCTCCCACCTTCCAGCGATTCCCCTCTGAACTGCCACACTTCGGATCCACCTGCCACCTCGCCGGAGATGAACAGCACCGCGGATGCGAGGGGAACGGGATTAGACCGAGCACCCGCGCCCGTTTCAGTAAGCTCGCTGCGCACGTCCTCGTTGGTCGCGCCGCACACAGCTCGTCGGAGCCCCTAGCCGCGCCGATGCGGTGGTCGGTGGGTGGAGTCGCACGGTCGACGTGCGTAGTGATGCGGCGGGGGGAGGGGAGATGGCCGAGATGTTGGAGTGAGTGGAGAAGAAAGGTGAATGAGCAACAAGACCGGCAGCGGCATGGGACTGATGCGGTGGTCGGCGGGCGGAGTCGCGCGGTTGCGGGCTCGGCGACTCGCGCGTCGATGCGGTGGGGGGAGGGGAGAGAGCGAGACGTGGCAGGTGAGTGGAGAGGACCGGCGAGTGAGCCCCAAGATCTGCCGCGGCATGTGACAGATCGACGGTCGGCGGGCGGAGTCGCGCAGGCCGGCTCGTCGAGGCACGCGATGATGCGGCGGGGGATGCTACCTCTTGAGCACTGCGTTGATTTTCCCTTGAAGAGGAAAGGGAGATGCAGTAAAGTAGCGTAAGTATTTCCCTCAGTTTTTGAGAACCAAGGTATCAATCCAGTAGGAGATCACGCTCGAGTCCCATGCACCTACACAAACAAATAAGAACCTCGCAACCAACGCGATAAAGGGGTTGTCAATCCCTTCACGGTCACTTACGAGAGTGAGATCTGATAGATATGATAAGATAATGATTTTGGTATTTTTATGACAAGGAGAAATAAAGATGCAAAGTAAAATAAATGGCAATAGAAATAACTAAGTATTGGAAGATTAATATGATGGAAGATAGACTCGGGGGCCATAGGTTTCAGTAGTGGCTTCTCTCAAGAGCATAAGTATTACGGTGGGTAAACGAATTACTGCCGAGCAATTGATAGAATTGAGCATAGTTATGAGAATATCTAGGTATGATCATGTATATAGGCATCACGTCCAAGACAAGTAGACCGAAACAATTCTGCATCTACTACTATTACTTCACACATCGACCGCTATCCAGCATGCATCTAGAGTATTAAGTTCATAAGAACAGAGTAATGCTTTAAGTAAGATGACATGATGTAGAGGGATAAACTCATGCAATATGATATAAACCCCATCTTTTTATCCTCGATGGCAACAATACAATACGTGTCGTTTCCCTTTCTGTCACTGGGATCGAGCACCGCAAGATTGAACCCAAAGCTAAGCACTTCTCCCATTGCAAGAAAGATCAATCTAGTAGGCCAAACCAAACTGATAATTTGAAGAGACTTGCAAAGCTAAACCAATCATACATAAAAGAATTCAGAGGATATTCAAATATTGTTCATAGATAAACTGGATCATAAACCCACAATTATCGGATCTCGACAAACACACTGCAAAAGAAGATTACATCGAATAGATCTCCAAGAAGATCGAGGAGAACTTTGTATTGAGATCCGAAGAGAGAGAAGAAGCCATCTAGCTAATAACTATGGACCCGTAGGTCTGAAGTAAAATACTCACACATCACCGGAGAGGCCATGGAGTTGATGTAGAGGCCCTCCGTGATCAATGCCCCCTCCGGCGGAGCTCTAGAAAAGGCCCCAAGATGGGATCTCTCGGGTACAGAAGGTTGCGGCGGTGGAATTAGGTTTTCGTGGTGCTCCTGGATGTTTGGGGGTACGTGGATATATATATAGGAGGAAGAAGTACGTCGATGGAGCAACAAGGGGCCCACGAGGGTGGAGGGCGTGCCCAGGGGGGTAGGCGCGCCCTCCTGCCTCGTGGCTTCCTCGGTTGTTTCTTGACGCACACTCCATGTCTCCTGGATCACATTTGTTAAGAAAATCACGTTCCCGAAGGTTTCATTCTGTTTGGACTCCGTTTGATATTCCTTTTCGGCGAAACTCTAAAATAGGCAAAAAAAATAGCAATTTGGCATAGGCCTCCGGTTAGTAGGTTAGTCCCAAAAATGATATAAAAGTGTAAAATAAAGCTCATTAACATCCAAAATAGATAATATAATAGCATTGAGCAATCAAAAATTATAGATACGTTGGAGACGTATCAGGGGAGGTTAAAGTGCGAGAGGAAGTGAGTGAGTGGAGGTGAGATTGGTGAGTGAGTGGGGTTAGGGTTGGGATGCGGCGGGGGGGAGGCGAGGGGTGGCCAGTGAGCCCAGAGGCCAGCGTGCCAGGTGGGCCGTCGAGCCGCCCCGGGAGGCAACTTTGTCGTGCCTGGGCCGGGGAGGCCAGCACGCGTGCCTGGCCGGGAAGTGTCGTGCCTGGCCCGTGTAATCCTGGCCGGGCCGGGCCGTGTCGGGCCGGCCAATTTGTCCAGGTATACTGTAATCCCTCAAAAAATATATACTATGGATAAGGTAATTTCTTTTATAGTTATGTTTTAGGGGGGCTAAGTTTGGGTGCTGGTTGGGCCGTGGTGGATAGCTAATTTGGGCCTTGTGTGAAAATTTTGCTCAATGATAGAAATGCTAAACTCGCATGTGTAGGAATTTATGACAAAAAAATAGATATTAAAAGTATACATACCTCACAGAAACAATAAAAGTGTATATATATATGTATATATTAAATATGGTTCATAAAAATAAATATTTTTTATAGTTACCTTTCATATACTAAGGGTATCACAATAAAATTGAGAGAAAACAAATATACTTGGTTGAAGAAGGTTTGTTTGCATGTTATTTTTCTTTTGTTGGACAATTTTCCATGGTCTATATTAATAATTTAAATGATTTTCATATGACTATTTACTTATATATGAACATTAAAGTTTGTTGTTATCTCCGAATTTTGTGTTAGTACAATTATTTAATCAACATATTTTCCTAATAATGTAAACTATGTTTTTTTAGAGAAAATAGTTGTGTTAGTTTCACTTTTATTTTTTCCAGATATTATATATGATTATATTATGCAGTAGAAAATATCATTTATATTTGATCATATATATTTCATCGTAGATACAAAGTGATCGGTTCCGACATATGCACTGATGTAACGATGACAGACCGCACTGAAACACCACGAGAAGAGGTGCATATGGCTAATCTTCCTCTGTATGTATATTGTACATGAAAATACGAAAGGTATATTTTTGTGTGTTATTGTTTTTTTTAGAATATAGGAGACATGGATATGGACTTTGGAGATGCACAAAAAGAATCCATTGAGGGTTCCGATGCGAAGTTGCTGAAAGGGACCGTAAATTCATCAAGTTTTTTACAACATAATGATGTCGAAGCGGTGATATCTCATAACAAACCAAAAAAGGATGCCAATTTAAATGTTATCGCACAAGGTATTTTTTCAATGTTATTATCAATATTTTCTTTGAGAAATTGCCTTCTGTATTCAATTAATTTGGCTCATTTTGTTGTCTAAGTTGGCTCACTTTTTTATGACGTCGGCAGACTATGTTTGTACCTCTAGAGATATTTCAGTCATGGAATCAATCATGTCTGCCCCCAAGAAAACCTTGTTCGTGGACATCTTGTTATCAACCGACGATTTGGAATGCCTTTTGAAAGATGATATGTTCTTACACGATGGTGTAAGACCAACTGCATAAACTTTGTAATTAATAATTGCAACGAAATATAATATTATAATATATATACATAAACACTATTCTGATCACGGGATCAGAATATTATTCTGATCACAACATGAACTTCCTGAGTTACACGCCTGAACTTCCCTCTGTAGGAACCCGACCTTCGGGCTATCTTCGCAACCGTGTATCTCCCCGCAGATTTTTCAGGTTAGTCGTGTTCTATATGATGTAAGTCTAATCTGCAAACGGTTTGTAGCAACTAAATGCCCATTTTAAATAGTAATCTCGCTCATAGGTGGATTTTGCTCTCGGGTCGTGATGAACTCGCGTTTTTTTGCAATTTTACTCCCTGAGTTGTTCGACTGAACATCCCCATGTGCTAGGTTGAACTTCCGCCAACATTGCTCAAACGGGTCTTGCGATATACCGTTGAAAAGCTATGGACAGCAGTATCATGACCCAACTTAAATTTTTGTCAAAATGTAAGCGGTTTAAGAGCAGTTTTCAAAACCGTTTTTTCTTCACATAAAAAACGTGAATCATATTTTCGATCGCATTTCTAAACCTTTTATCGGAATGAGGCATATAATATGGCCTTGGGAAGCTGCTGCAAAACGCTCCTTCCACATGTTCAAAGTTTTCTCTAATTCCCTATGGTTAAAGAGTAATTTGGAAAAATGAAAAAATTCACAAACCGAACAGCCGAGTTCGTATTTTCCATGTCATTTCTAAACGGCTAATCCAATTGAGACATATGATATGTCGTTGGAAAGCTTATGAAAATGCGCTCCTTTTTGGTGTTGAAAGTTTTTCCTAATTTTCAACGGTTTAAGAGTAATTTAAAAAACAGTACAAGTCCTTCCGAGTTCGTATTTTCGCGTTCGTATCCAATTGAGCTCATTTTCACCGTGTGTCTGGATGCAGCAAATGATATGGCGTTGGAAAGCTTGAACAAATGCGTAACTTTTTGGTATGTATTGTTTCTCCTAATTCTTTACGGTTTGAAGTCAGTTTCAAAAATGGCGGAAAACATATTTTCGCCGTAATTTCTACAAACTTTATCGGAATGGGACAAATAATATACCATTGAGAAGCTACGGAAAATGCGAAACTTTTTCATGTTGACGGTTTTCGATGATTCATAGCCGTTTTCAAGTAATTGCGAAAACGGCGAGATCATTTGTTCTGCCCTTATCGCGAAACAGAGTATTCAAAATGCACCGCGTGAAGAACCTGAACTTCTCTGCGTGAGTACTTGAACTTCATTCTGTTTTTCACGGGCTTTTTTGGCTCGCAGCTCTCCATCCACTGCTCCTAGCTCGCCATCCACTCACAGGAATTAAGCAATTAATATATTGATGAAAAGGTGTTGTAAACACGCAACTTTCCCGTGTTTAACATTTTTTCATACTCGCGACGATTTTAAAAGTTTTTCATCTGAAATTCATTCAGCGTAGTAGTTGAACTTCCTGCTATTTTCACGTTGAACTTCTATGACGTATTTTTGTTTTTTATTTTCTCATCCATTTGTCAGTGTTACACAAATGATATTCCTTTTGTACAAACCTCTCTCACAATAAATTTTTTAACTTTTTCCAACCGTGGACTTGAACTTACACAAATGATATTCCTGCCGTTTTGAAGTAAATTAGAAAATGGCGAGACCATGATTTCCGCGTTAATCGCGACCGGAAATGCACTGTGTGAAGTAGTTGAACTTCTGAGACATGTCTGTTTGAACTTCACTCTGTTTTTTACGTGTCGTTTTTTGCACTGCGTGAAGTAGTTGAACTTCTGGGGCATGTCTGTTTAAACTTCACTGTATTTCACTTTATTGGATTTTTCTTATATGAAATACACACCATGTAGTACGTGAACTTCCGGTTGTTATCGGTTTGAACTTCTCTCTGGTTTGAGAGAATTATTTTAAAACACAAAAAACAACATATTTTTTATGTATTTTGGACATCTAAATACATGGTGAACCTCTCTCACAAGGAATTTTTGAACTTTTCCTCGCCGAGCACTTGAACTTTTAGCAACCATTTTTTCGTTTATGAGATGTTTTTAAAAGTGCAAAAATGGCATTGTGTTTTTTATTTTTTGAACAGGTAAATACTAGGTTTTATTAAACTCTAAAGTTCTTTGTTATTTCAATTTGAACTTCACCTTTTTATATTTTTGAGTAAAGAATTGTATTTGATTTTTATACGGAAAAAATCAAACATGGAAATACAAGGTGAACCTCTCTCGCAAGAATTTTTGAACTCCCCCGGACAGAGCACTTGAACTTCTAGCAACAATTTTTTTAGCCTTTTCTTTTTCATTCTTTTTTTCATACAAAATGCACACGTGTAGTACGTGAACTTCTGATAGTTATCAACCTGGCCTTCTCTCGGTTACCTGAAAATATCTTAGTTTTTTTAGGCATTGAACCGCTCTACCTTTTTTATTTGAACTTCACTGTGTATTTTTTAGAAATGTAATAAACATTATACAACTTCTTGGTCGCGCTCTACAGCCCCCGCTCCGCCACCGGCGATGGCAGAATAGTCTACGCCGACATGATGGGCGGCGCCGGGCTGTACGACGCCGACAGACATGTCCACACCGCGCTGCCCCGCCTCAACGCGCGCAAGGGACCTCCTCAACCCATGTGCCTGTCCATCGCACAACCTGACGCGGACGAAGAAGACGGCCTGTATGTCCTGGATGCGTACCACGGGAAGGGCGATGACCGGTGACCGGTGCTTCGAGGTCCTTGAGCGCACGCCCAGAAGATTTAGGTGCAGGATGATGCCGCAATGCTCCAAATCTGAACGCTTGTCTGCTCCATATAGCAGAAGCACATTAGATAGTGCATGTGAAGAGCAAGTGTTGGCATCCTCGCCCCCCTGTTTGTAGTCTGGGCATTGCATCGACGAGACAATATGTCGATTTTCTAGAATTACCCAACTGAAGTTTACCAAAAAAAAATCAGAATTTTTTTTACATTTATTTTACTGTTTATCAGAGAGCGTATGAGCTTGGGACCAAATACTCCACTTCCCAAAAAGACATTTTCTACTCCCGAGCTTAAATGAGCTCATTATATTGCCCAAAACCTAGTACAGCGTGTGAACATCAAAGATCGATCAGGCACGGCACAGCGGCGGTTACCGCTGAATCCTAATGAGTGAATTACCGCCGTGCTAACACAAGTCATCAACGCATGCTCCAATTGGAGACGCCCAATTCAAACATTGTGTCCTAAAGCTAACGGGACAGGACGTAACAATTGAGACGATGAGCCCCTGACCTTTATTTCACACTCTCATTCAGCTACATTTTTACACTCTCACGAAATAAGATGTGCACAAAAGATGCATCTACATCAACTGTCATTAGTCTATTACCTACTAATAATTTGAGAACCATCATCAGCTATCCAGACAAGCGTTCTGCATTAGAATAAAGGCATATGGCTAGACAAACTAACACTAGATGGAAAATTGCAAGATTTTACATTCCACCATCAATCAAAATTACAACACATTTCAGTCAATCTGAATCTGGAAGTACAAAAAACGTAAGATACAGAAAACTATATCTTGCGAAAAAGAAACTGAAGTTTTTCCTTCAGGAAAAAGCCCAGGGTAGCAGTCAAAATTTCCCTTCAGGAAAAACCCAGAGAAACGGCAGCAGCATAAATACGCCACGACAAGCGCAGCTAGTGCTAGCTAAACCCTCACTGTACAGTTACAAAAATTCCCTACAGCCTCGTCTCCTCAAGTCTACTCACTTGCTCTTCTTCTGCTTGTGTTTTTGTGTCCTCTTGGCTGCGAGGGCACCCGAAGCGCTCTTCCCCTCAAACCTTTTCGCCATCTTCATGACACTGGCCATGCCCTTGCGGGCGGACTGCTTGCGGTCCGACCTGCGGTTGAGCAGCTTACGATCCAAAGGCCAGTAAGCATATGGCTCCATCTTGTCTTTCTTCTTGAGATCACCACCGGCCTTCTTGCTGGTGTACTCATGGCCCGTGTAGGACCAGCCAGTGCTGGCCACCTTCCTCCTCTTCACTGACTGGCTTCTGACAGAGGTCTTGTCATCAGCCTCCTCCTCATGCGAGACGATGGGCTTCTTTTTACGCCATTCCCGTTCTTCGCGAATGATCATACGGCCTTCAGGGTCCATCTCAATCTCGTCGTCGTCTTCCTCGGGTGCAGCCCTCTTTTTACCTGTTGATTTGAGAGCCAACCGCATTGTCTTCTGGTCAAGTAAATCTAGGGGCTCACCAGTCGAGTGATCAATGAACTTTTCCTGCAAGTTCTTATCTTGACGCTTTCGGTTCGACCTGGATGTGAATAAAAGCAAATACAAACAATTATGATTGTTTCAGTTTCTGAGGCAGCTTTTCAGCACGGCAATGTCATGGCACATACCGTGTTGAAGCTTTTGATCCATTACGAGAAGCAAGACTATGCTGCTTGGAAAAGGGACCATTCGAGTCTTCATCGTCACTTCCAATATCAGAAAACATCTGTGTGTGATTCCATCCACTTTGCCTGCAGTCAAAACATGGATCAATCAGTTGAACACAAGATGTGGATACTTTGGATTTAAATTAGATTAAACAGAATTTGCTTTTGTCTAAGCTCACGACTTTCCAGAAAAAAAAACAGATGGCACTAAATTATGGCATTATCGTGCCAGTAATACCTTGTAGCTCCTGAGGCCATGGACATAGCCTCCCCATCCTCAGACGAATTGCCCTTCCTCATTTTACGCTCATTAATCTGGTAAACATTGCAAACAAATGGTAGAAGTAACACGATAAGAGGGAGAAGTCATTATTTTATTTTCTCTCTGAAGCTTTTGTTGGAACTCTGCAGATTTGTATCACAACTGAACTTACCTTCCTGATATTGGTGAGCAATTTCATATGTTCTTCGGGCATCACAGCTTTTACTGCATCTAAACCACATTTTTTCACGAGAATTTCAACAAGTGACTTGACCTAATAATAAAACGAGTGGAGTTATTAGCAGGCTCAAAAACCTAATAATAAGAAGAGTGAAAATTACAAGCAAGCTCAAATAAAAGGATAAGAGTTCATTAATATGCAAAAATGTGCATTCATTTCCCAAACACTTGTCTTATCTTTCCTGACATAAAGTAGGACAACAGCAAAGACAGAGTAAAATACTAACATGCGGAAGTAGGCATTTATTAATTTTTTTTATTTATAGCACATTCCTAGTAAAAAAATAAACAGCGCTTCATCACAGACAATCAATCAATAGAACAATACCTTCGCTTTCAAAGAATTCTTCTTATCACTTTGCCAGCTCAACAAACCCTCAACGACTCCCTTCAAGTGCTCATGAAGCACATCAGCTTTAGATCTAGCCACCAATGCTTTGATAAAGCCTAAGTTGGCCTGGCCACGATATCAATGTTAGTTGAAGGAGCTTGAGATGAAATTATTGATTAGCTAAATTCATGAACTGGAGGTGTGTTATGACTTTACTTTGACAAGTTCTCGGTTGTTCCTCTGCATAAGGAGAAAAGTCGAGGGGAGGAGCTTGTAAGCTACTCCAATAAGATCTGAGAACTCATAGGTCAAGCGAGCTAACCCAGTTACAGCAGCACTAATCGCATGTGGAGTTTGACCAGCTAGACCACCAGCTACCTAAACATGAAAGCTGACAAAGTTAAACCAAACTATGTATCACATCTTGTTGTATAGAGGGAGAAAAGATCCCAATCATCAAGGGTTGACAACTGAGCACACCGGAAAATGCTAGGTTGCCAAATTGCAACATCATAGTGCTCAAGTGGTCGAATTCCCATTAAAAAAAACTGAAATTAAAATGCATAATGGCATTGAAGTACCATGTCAAAGAACTGGTGCAAGCTTTCCTTCCTCCCATCATTTTCAGCATCTTCACAAGCGTGGCCAATTGCAATAAGCACATCATAAGCTCTATTTCTGGTTTTCTTGTTAGCCTGTGAAGAAACATAAACGCATCACCATTAATCTCACATCTGACTTTCCTGTACCACATGAGTACATTCAGAAGTTGTCCTATCAGAAAAAATGAACATTGCTTCAGTAGCAAGAGTTAAGCGAAAGAACTATGCCATTCGACACTTGAGTACTTGATCAATGTAAGCAGTAAGGTCTAGAGTAAACAAATATCTGAACTCTACTGTGAACAGAAAAACTCACTTTGATCTATTTTTGTTTCAATAAAACAAAAGAACAGCCTTAGGTAATAACAGGAAGCTGTAATTATGTATTGTGTTTCAAAGGGAATAAGAAACAAAAATGACAAATTGGCAACATGCTACTTGAGCAAGTTTCTTCCTGGCTACATTGATATTTGATAATGCAGTGCAATGTATAATACACTATTTCCGTTACCTCCTTCAAGGCAAGAAGTATTTCAGTGAGAAATGAACTAACAATTTCCCTCTTCCTAAGCTTCGATGGATCCTGCAGACAAGAAAGTGATGCACATTTGTTAATGCTCTCCCAGATAGAGATGTACATTTGTTCATAAACTGTGTTGATGTTTCTGCTTTACCAACCTTCAAAATGTAAACAATAAGGTGATGAAGGCATTCAAGCCTGTACCGCTTTGATGGAAATTGGCATGGCAATGACAAAATCATCAATTCCAACAGGACATCTAAATTCCTCTCAATAAACTCAGCATCCTGAAATAGTCGAGCATACAGAAAAAAGTTCAGAAGTTGTTTTTCTTGTTTCGTGCAATTGTTAATATAAATTAACTAACTGAAAACAAAAACAAACCTTAAGTAACATTGAGAGGACCTTGTATGCTCTCTTTTGATTCATTGAGTCGCTATCCTAAAACCGGAAAAAAAAAGCAAGGTACAAGCAATTTACATAACATGTTGCTTAAATGGAAAAGACAAACATAAGTTGCATTAAAACCATATATGTACCTTAATTGCAGGTTTTACATAACTGAATAGCACATTGATAGACTTTGCATCCAATCCAGGCATTAATGAAGCTGCAAATTCTAAAAGGAGGGCCCTGAAATTTAAATCAAGTTTGGAAATCAACACTGGACTTAAACTGGAATCTAGGATGCACAGATAAGAACCGAGAAAAAATTAAACTCCGTGAAACCTTGTCATGTTATTTGTATTGGAATTATCATCAATCTGCATTGAACCGTCATTCACTTGCTGTGCATTAACAGCTTTTGTGGCATCCAGCAACTTTCGTATTGCATCAAGGAAGAACTTGCTGACAACATCTTTGTCTGATATGGATGCTATCTCGCTTATCGCAGGCTGGTCGAACAAAGAGGGCAATGCCATGTAAGTTACATGCTTTCAAGCAATATAAATGAAATGCAGTCAATCAATGAAACAATCCAACATGAAATTCATAATAGAATGATGGAATTGCACTCCACAAAATAAGGAGACTTAGTTTAGCCTTGGTTCATTTTTGGTCGAAAAATATAATTGACTATTAGCAGTGATAGATTCAAATGATAATCTATCAGTGTATCTTACAGGAAATTTACACTTTAAAGACACAACTTAAAAAGAAAAATCAAACAACTCCGAGAAAAATTGCATAACCCACATAGATCAAGCCCCATGATATTCACAAAGAGTACAACAATCGGATCAAGCCCCCACAATAAGATGACAGCATATCTATATTGCAAACAGCAATGGCATACCTGTAAGAATCCAATAGCGTCCTTTGAGGATGACATGAATATAGAACATAATATCTCCAAGAATTTTGAAGAGAAAGCACGTATTTCTTTCAAATTTTCCTCAGCTGACTCTTTAGTATAGCGTTCCTTTGCTCTTCTTTCAGATTTGCTTAATTCAGCATCAACAAGAATGTCCTCTTTGTTAGTGATTAACAAAGCTTCCTTGTTTTGTTTGATTAAAATCTAAAACGAACACAAGTCAGAAAGACACTTAAAATTAAATAGCAGTTCACTGTAACTTGAACAGAGGCGATGTGAAGCACCTGAATACTGGAACAAATGATGCCACGCAAGTCAGGATGGTTTTGGAGAGTGTCACATAAAACATTTTGTAGAACTCTGAAGCTGCTTGAAGTATCACATGGATAGTTACAGCAAGATGGTAACAAAGACCAAAGTGAATACACATAACCCTCTGCTCTCTTGGCGGAGAAAAGCTTATCGTCTTTCAAAAGCTGGTCAATTGCAGATATTGGAAACGTTATCAGGCTGTAGTTCAAAAATGAATGGCTTGATCCTTTTATTGTTAAAGCATAAAAAAGATCTTTATTTCCGGTATACCTTGGGAATACTCTTCTCTACAGCTCTAACGATGCCCAGAATATCTCTCAAGAAAAACTGTAAACTAGCACCAACAATGTGCCTTTCTAAAATAGGGAGAATCCATTCATTATCAACAGATATTGACTGAATATGAAGAATGTCAAGAACATTCTTTGGCCCCATTGCAGAAATTGCTGAACCAAGACATGCATTGAGCTGCAAAATAGAAGCATTTGAAGGTGAACCAGCAGATGACATTCAAGTTTACAGGCTACAGCTTTATATATTGACTATACGTCTATGCTCATAGGCCATAGCAAAATCTTAAGCGGCATAAGTTTTGGCAAGATCAAAGTGCATGTGTGGTAGACAGAAATACCTGCTTCCGGAAAGAAAAGTCATCATCAGACATGTTCTGCATGTCTGCCAGGTTCTTAAGTGCTTCTGGCAATAGATCAGATGAAGATTTTCCTATTGTTTCCCATGAGAAATGAGTTCAGGAACTGAGACAGCTTGATATCAAGCAACTAACTAGCAGTAGTAAAAAAAAAGTAATATTGTCCAATTTATCAGAAAATAATCAAGTAGAGATAATTGCATAGCAATGGCCGACAAGAAGCATGGTGAAAGATTAATTGCATCTCCATGACCAGATGAGACACCAAAAACTAGAAAGATCAATTGCGGAAGATTATTGGTAAGCTGCTGAAAATAAAAACCAGATCTACAGCCACCATTATCACAGAAATAATGCAGACCAATTTTACGGTGAGTTTGTGGTTGCTATGTTCTGTTGAAATTAAGTGTATGTGTGGGTGGGTGTGGGGGGGGGGCTTCTTTACTGTCCAGTGTTTGTTGTCACACGTAATAGAAGATCCTTTAAATACCATTGCATTGCAAAAATAAATAGGCGCTTTAAAAAAACACAGTACTGCAAACGAAAGCCTCAAGCCAAGCATTGCCAAGTGCCAACTAATGAGAGTTACAAAGCATTGGAAACTTAAGACTAACAACACAATGCCAACACAAGATAAGGATGAAAACAGCGGTATACTTACCTAACGTATCAAATGCCAATGAAATTACAAGAAATGATTTGTCCCATACATCACTGCAGCGTACATCTAGCAAGCCCTCCAGGATAGCACATATCTTCTCTATGACTGTGGGGTTAGATCTCACCCCTTGATGTCTAGCCTTAATCTGGTCGATCCCCTGAGACACCATGTTTTCATCAATGCAATTATCTATTAATCCTTTGAAAGTCTCCACCGCACAAAATCTAGCTTCTTCAAATTCACTTGCCAATATATCTGAGAAATAATTTGAAAGAGAGAGATTAATATGATTTGTAAGTAACATATAACAACCAAGGAATGCCAATAAACTTAGAAATGCCAAATTTACGAAAATCACCAACCTCCAAGCGAAGTAAACACTAGTGGGAGCTTTACAACAAATATGTGCTTATTCTGACTATAAACTTTTCTCGTGCCAATATTTAGAAGCCGTGCAATTGAAGCGAGTTCATCTCCTGATTTTCTTTCAGTGGAGACTGACACCCCGAGAGAACATATGAGATCCAATAGCATATCAGGTTTAAGCTGCACAGTTGGGCTGTCACCAACAGCGTGCAGATTCTCCAATATACTCTTTGTCACAATTGGTTGACGCAGACCCAACAGTGCTGTAAAATACTTTAAGATGGTATTCGAAGGCTTGGATGCCATGAGAGGAAGGCAGCACTTAAGAGCATCTAACATATGTATGACCTCCTTAGCCCCCTTGGGTCCTTCTGCTGCTGAACCAGTGTTTGCATCATTGGATCCTCCAGCAAGCAGCAGAAGTCGTTCAAAACATCTTGCGATTCCGTCGCTTGCCGGAACCAAAATAGCTTTTCTCTGAAAACTCAGGAGAATATCTCGCAAGCAGGAATGAGATTGATTTCTCACCTGCAGCCCATTACAGAAAACTATTAGTAATCTTCAAGATGCTGATCGGACACTTGCAATTTCGACTGAGTAAAGCTAACTGAAAGCCGTGGAAATCATTAGCATCATCTTATACTAGATGCCCCGATAAGCCACCAATTTTCAACTCAGACTTAATGGTAGTTTACCTTGGGGCGATCATCGGTGACGAGCCGTAGCACCACGGCGTAGAGCGGCTCCACCGCCTGCCAGCTGGACTTGTCTCCCGCGGATATCAAGTGCGCGAGGCACCTCACCCCCGCCCTGACGCCGGAGTCGGGCGTGGAGGGGAACTCGAGCACGCGCGCCACGTCGTCGGCGACCTCGCGGCCGCGGGAGCGTACCACGGCGGTCGGGAGCGCGGGGATCGCCGCGGAGAGGAACGCGAGGAGCGCGCCCGCGACGTGGCTGTCGGCGGCAGCGGGCCCCGCGCGGGCGAGCGGGCCCAGCGCGGCGGCCGCCGCCCCGAAGTAGGCGACGGTGGAGGCGGGGACGCCGCTGTCCCTGACGGTCTGCGCCAAGGAGGCGGCGGTGGCGCAGAGGTGCTCGTCGTCCTCCCGCCGCGAGCCGCCGAGGCGGGCGAGGATGGCCGCCGCGAGGTCGGCCTCGCCGGAGAACAGGGATAGGTCGGTGTCGTCGCCGGCGACCGAGCGGGGCGTCTGGGGGAGCTCCTCCATGTCGACGTCGGCCATGGTTGCGGTGGCGGGCGTGCGGCGGAGCGGCGCGCGCGGCCGAAGCTTTTAGGGGGAGGAGGCACTAGGGTTTTGGGGAGGTTGGGGGAGACGGGCTGGCTCGTTTTGTTTCGTGGGGCGCGAATGTGGGTGGGCCGTTTTGGAGGGATTAGTGGGCTGGGTCGCAGTTCGAATGGGGTAGTTTGGGAATTGTTTTTTTGTATGCGCTATGGGCTGGTCAGAGGGGAAATAAACCAGCCCGTAACACAACTACTCAAAAAAACTTGCATTTGTCTTTTTTGTTAAAAAAAACTACTTGCATTTTGCGTATCGGGCATCCTACTGCTGCTATTATTCTTGTTCGAAAAGGAGGTTGAAACCCCAGGCCTTTGCAATCCTACTGCTAAGCACGTACTCACTTTTTAGGGTTTTTTTTATCGTGTGACCGGTGCTGATAAACTCTCCCGATTCTCGAGAATGAATATTTGATTGGATGGTTAGAAAGATGAGTGTCCCTTCAACATGATAGGGTCAAACCCCTATGTGTTTGATTAAGACATTATTATCTTTTAACAGGAGACGATGTTCATGTAGATTGCGGGGTACAAGTGATGACTGCCAATCCTTGATCCATCCACAATAGGGGTCGTGGGGTGTGTTTGTGTGCATTTTACCCGGTCTTTGTCAAAAAAAATCTTTTAAAAGAGGTATGACGACAACAATCATATTTTAACTATCGTCATGATGGCTTTATTAATTTAATAAAGTTGGCCGCTTCTTGCGCCTTTTTTATAAAACAACATCGATCTTTAGCAAGAGCACGTTCTCGGGCCATCGTCATGAACCGTTGGGTTCATCAAAAAGTGACCTGGGAGCTCGAGTGTATGGGTCCACAATAGAGATCAATTTTAAGGGACTGGTTTGTAATAAGGACATGTGTGGAATTTTATGAGTTCCAAAGCATATTTAGAGAGTTTGAAAAGGAACTCATATCGTTCACAAAAACATGGGTGGAACTGACTTAATAAAAATGTGAGTAAAGTGACAACAACGACACTTAGACACAAGTACCATTTACAACAAAACATGTGTATTTTTCCTATAACTTTTTTGATCTTGAACTGACCAAAATCACTGGCATTTCACTAGCGACCCATACCTCGTCGGTCACTGCAAAAGAATTATGTGTTGACAATACACACATGGAAACATATCTAAGAGCTTCTCCAAAAAGCTCATGTAAAAAACTCCCTGTAAAAGTAGTTTTACGGGGTGGTGACATCCATATAATTTACAGGAAGTTGTCTGGTGAGGTCTTTTCTTAGTTTCTATAAATATTTTCCCCTAACATATGTTTTTTCTATTCCCCATTAAACTAGCATCCAAATGGTATATCGCATTAAACATGCATACAAATCGGAAATCCGTTGGTGCTCCAGGGAGCGTGTGCTCCTGCGCGCAAAAATATTTTTTGAAATGTCAAAAAAATTCCAATAAAAATTATATTTATTCTTTGTCACATCCAAATGCTACATACAAATTTGTAGGCAAAAAGATTAAACATTTTGTCCTTTGTAGAAAAAACCCCAAATGTTACCCCAAAATGTCACCCTTGAATTTGTTTTCTTGACTGGCAAAACACCGCTGCTTCATTTCGCATGAAAATTTTCAAGGATGCTTGCGACACTAACACGGGCATATAGAAAAAAAAACAGATTTTTTTTAAGTTACTATATATTTTTGCTTACTATTCAAGCGGGAGCGTGCGCTCCCGGGAGCCAAAACGTCATTATGCAAACAAATGGAATATTCATATTTATAGTATCACCATAATAGTCTGAACAATGTTATATCGGGCACACATATGTGATAAAAAAATTAAATCCACAATTTAGTAAATTTGGTTTGAAATTGAAATTGAAATTGAAATTCAAACAAAATTCAATATAGAACATAATATGAAAAGTTTATTTTTTTTGCGGGTAATATGAAAAGTTTATTGACCATGAAGCAACCACAAATGGCAACTAGATCATCATGAAGTTGTTCATGACCTGCATGGTTTTCAATCCGTCGATGCGTTTGAAGAAATTTCTACATTCATCGTTCATCTCTTTATGGCTTAATTGGTGGTATAAATTTTTGTTCCCCTCATTCGCATAGCGATAATCCGGTGGTTGTTCCCAAGGAGAATATCAGGTGCTCCCGGAGCACCTGATGATGAGGTGCTCCCGGTGCACCTCGGCCGTTGGATCTTGAATCGAATGGACAACATTTGGTCAATGCGATTTTTGCAGAAACCCTTAAACATTCCCGAAATGACGCTTGGATCCACATTCCGTGAATGTAGCCTGTTAGATCACGATTCAATGGCCGAGATGCTACCAGAGCACCTAAGATGAGGTGCTACTGAAGCACCTGATATTCTCCCCCACTCGTCCTCTATAATCATGTTATGCAATATCGCATACGGGATCATGATGCACCACAAATCCTTTTGATGTCAGAATCGTGCAAGCCCATGGACAATGACATAGTGAGTTTATAGATCCCCAAATTCCCGCCCGACATCCTGCTTCTTGACGCCTAGCAAAGGGAATATTCTTGTTTTAGGGAGATTAGGGAGAAGGGCTTGCTTGTTTTGTTTCGTTGGATGACACTGTGGGTGGGCTTTTTTGGTGGGATGGTTGCAGTTTGAATGGGTAGTTTGGGAATTCATTTTGTGTTGGCTATTTGGTGGCCAGAGGGTAAATAAGTCGGCTTGTAGCACAACTACCTACATTTGTAGCATCAAACATCCTACTGCTAACTACTAAGCAGGCACTATATTTTTTATCATGCGACTAATGCTGATAAACTCTCCTGATTCTTGAGAATGGATTTTTATTGGATTGTTAGGAAGATGAGTGTACCTTCAACATGGTTGGTTCAAGGTGCAAGTGGTGACTCTGCCAATCTTTGATCTGTAACTCCGCCCCAATAAGGGTTGTGTGCAGTGGCGAATCTAGGACGTAATTGCAGGGCAGGCTCAACTTCAAGGATACTAATTTTTTGGTGTTGGGAGCCATTTTATGCGCTGCACCTAACTACTAGTGTGCTGATCATTGGTGGTGTTTTTTTGTGTGGAAAAATTTGAGGGTAGGCTAGAGCCTATTGAAGCCTGTTGAGTAGAATCGCCACTGGTTGTGTGGCAGTGTGCGTGCATGTGTGCTTCAACATTTTACTCGGTGTTTCGTGCATGTGTGCTTCAACATTTTGCTCGGTGTTTATCAGAATAAAAAACTCTAAGAGAGCTTGTGACAACATTGATCTTGTTTAACTACTGTCGTGATGGCTTCACTAATTTAAAGTCGGTCGTTTCTTGCATCTTCCTTCTAAAACAACATCGATCTTCAGGAAGAGCTTGCCAACAAGATGTTCTAGGGTCATCGACAAGAGTAGTTGGGTTCATAAAAAAGTGGCCAGGGACCTCGAGTGTATGGGTTCCCAGTAAGGATCAAGTTAAAGGGACTAGTTTGTAATAATGACATGTGTGGAATTAGAGTGGAATTTCATGCATTCCAAAGCACCTAAAGAAAAATTGAAATGGAACCATGATTCTAGTTTTCAATTCCATGTCCATATCCTTCACAAAAACACGAGTAGAACTGACTTTGGTAAAATTTGGTTCATTGAATGAAGATCTGATTGGCTGAAAAAAAGCAATTGATTGCTAATTTAAAAACAGATAAGTACTAATTAGATTGGACACTCTTAGTAAAAACGTGAGTAGAGCGACAACGACGACACTCACAGACATGCACCATTTACAACAAAGCATGCATATTTTTTGTACCAAATTATGTGATCTTGAACTCACCAAAGTCGCCGCAGGCATTTCATCAAGGACCCATGCCTCATCGGTCAATACAAAAGAATTTCACATCAATAATACACACTAGTGAAGACAAATCTAAGACAAAATATGGCGAGAAGATACAACTACCTGACCAACCATTTCGAAGGAACTCTACCCCTTCCTCTCTCTATTTGCCTCCTTATTACCACCAGCTTTATGGGTTTTGACTAAAAGAACTTACTCCGAGATAGTAGGGAGTTCCATATTCCACCACCTTGGGGGTGAGGCGATTTGCCAAAAATTGTAAAGATAATAGTATCATTTAGAAGTTACAAAAAAAATTGGGTACGTATATATAGATGTTCTATACCTATCTGCAAAATTTCAGTAAATAATACAATGATTCATATGCTATATAAAAAAGGATTAATTTGTGGCTGCAAACCCTTTGATCCATGTATTTGTCTTTTTTGTTTACA
Organism: Aegilops longissima; assembly: GCA_021605205.1. NCBI lineage: Eukaryota > Viridiplantae > Streptophyta > Magnoliopsida > Poales > Poaceae > Aegilops > Aegilops longissima. Next base: position 597,529,680 of record CM038681.1, on the reverse strand, counting down.
CTACATATGAAAACAAAATCATACTGCTACAAATGAAAATCTGTACTCACATACCACCACCTCCATTTTTTCGGTCTTTTTTTAATGCGAGAACAGATGGAAAAAGAATCTAAAGATGCTCGGAGTGCCCCTCAAAAAAAGAGGATCAATCATTAAAGTAGAGAGAGGGCCCTAGAAAGACCCCAGGGAGGCCAGAATTGAGCATGGCCGGAGTTGCTTAAAAGAGTCAAGGAGGGCCAACTTGGATTGTGCGATGGGGTTGGCGATCCATCCATCCGGACAGCCAGGAAAAGGAACAGCACGCCCGACCATCGTCTCCTCATCTTCCCTGTCACCTTTTGGATTGACATCAACCTGACGGACGCGCGGCGCGCGCATGGCGCCCCTCCACTGACAACAACCGGCCTGCACTTGTTTTCCTCTCTGGAAGCTCTATGCCATCTCGCGCGCGAGCGTGGTTAGACGCTGGCGCGGCGCCAGGCGATAGATTATTAATGTTCACGCCATCATGGCGGGCACCCTCCCCCCAACGCCCCTCCCATGGCGCCGTCGGTGTCGCGCGTGCAATTGTCTAATCGGCGACGGTAGCAGATAGCCGCTGTTCTTTACTCTACGGACTTCGGGCTTGTCCGGGGCGAATTAACCCATCGCCGTCCGCCATCTCATCTCTCGGCGCCATTCGATGCGTGAATGCAGATGCTGCAGCAAGATAAGAGGTGAAGACGAGTGAGTCACCGGGGTAAATTAACTAGGTTAAACATGTGGTCTCGCCATTAAGAAACTACACCCGTTTGGTCGCCGTCCGAGGGCCGGGCCGACGGCCGGTTAAAAAAACGCTTGAACAAGCATCGCCGTCCGCTGCCGTCATCTCTGCGAGACCGGGTTGCTGTTGCTGATCGGATCGGGACAGCGACCAACTAAAAGAGTGATATGGGCGCGGGGTTTGGTGGTCTGCCATTTGCCGATCGGTCCAGAGGCGGCGAGGGCAGGTGCCGCGGGTCAGCCCAGCTCAGCTCGCGCCTCCGCTTTCGCCAAAAGGTCGCCGGAGAGCCGCAACCTTTTCTGGATGGATAGACAGATAGATCCACCATGGATCGCAATACGCTGGCACGCGTCGCGCCGCGCGCGCCTATATATACCTGCTGCTGCCGTGGTACTGTAGTAGGAGCAGTTGCTAGTAGCTAGCCGGTCTCTCTCAGTGACCATGCAGCATTCGTTCCTCTTCTTGCTCGCTCCAGGCTTCCACCGTTCCCCGGTTGCTCGTCGGAGTGTGTAGCAGAGGAGGAAGAAGAGGGGGAAGAGGAGGAGGAGGAGGAGGAGGAGGAGGAGGGGGCGAGCGAACGGTGCTGGAGAAGCAGGGCACGTGCTCGATCCATCGACCCAAAGCGGTTGCAGCACGTGCGCTCCTTCTCCAGCATGGCTTCTCGCCCCGTCGACAGCCGGAGTTCGTCGCCCTCCGGCGCCGTGCCGTTGATGTACGGGGTTGCTACCTACCGATCGGCGGAGCGATGGATGGCTTTGATGCATCGGTAAGGCCAGTGCTGCTCGATCTGAACTTCTGTTTCTTGTGATTATAATCAGGCACGAGTAATAGTAATGCAGCCGGCCGGTAGCTCAGTTAGTCAGCGACGATGAAGAAGAATGATGGCCTAGCTAGCTTCACTGAATCGTGATTGACTCACAAGAGAGCTTGTCGTCGCTGGGAATTTCTCTCCAAATTTCTGAAAGTTTGATGGGCAAGGCCCATTTATTCCGATTTTTTGTTGAAAAGGACCACATGCCCAACGGAATTACCAGAAAAGACCCCTTCTAAATGCAATTGACAGAAAAGACTCCCTCGGCTGTGGCCGCAGGCGCGCCAGCCGACACGTGGCACCTGCCGCCACATGCGGAGGCGGCAGCCCCTGCCGCCACTGGACCAGGCGGTAGGCACCACGTAACAGATTTTCGACCAAGCGCGGGGCCGGAACGGAACGGGTGACAGGAGGTGGGCCCTGCCGCCTTTGGGACTGGCGGCACCTTTTTTTGGTCTGACAGACAATTAGACAACGCACGACACCTCCTCTGTATATATAGAATATTTGAACGGAAAAACTAACGCCCATACGTGTGAGCATTTGCAGATCGCCCGCACGCCTCCATCACCACTCATTTTGCCACGTATGAATAGATGACATCAGCAGAAATCTTTTTGGTTTTCGGCTTAAAAATGTTTTATCTCCTAAATAAAAAAGCGAACTAAAAATCCGTTTTCACCATTAAATCCGTCTCGACGAGATCTTCAAAACTAGACCCCATGTTGATATGTTTTGACGATTTTTTTTTACCCAGAAGTTGCCATGATGTTTATACTATAGTTGCCATAGTGCTTAAACTAAAGTTGCCATGTGGCAATTTTAGTTTGTAGATCATGGCAATTTTAGTTTTTTTATGATGGCAATTCTAGTACTTTGACCATGAAAATATTTTTTATTGAACCATGGCAATTTTAAGTGCATGTATCATGGCAATTTTAGTTTATGGTGCATGACAAGTCTAGTTTCTTAATTCTCCGTTTTATAATATGTTAAAATTTACTTTTAAATGTAAAAGAAAATATTTGAAACATATCATGGCAACTTAAGTGTAAATATCATGGCAATTCATGTGCAATAGACATGGCAACTTTTAACCAAAAAAAATTCGCCGAAATATATCGATATGAGATCTAGTTTTGAAGATCTTGTCGCGAGGGATTTAATGGTGAAAACGGATCTTCAATCGGATTTTTCATTTAAGAGATAAAACATTTTTAAAACTGAAAATCCAAAAAGATTCTCGCATGCATGCATGCTATGATGTGGCAATCTATTTGCATTAGAGATGTGTGGTGCGTCTCTTTTCCTGCCACACGTGTGGCAGTTATCGACGTCCTATTTGAAAGAGAGAGCATGCATCTATGCGAAATCGGCACCTCCTTTGTATTTAAACCTATAAGGATGCTAGCCGACCCTCCTCCAGAATGCTTCCCCGGTTGCAAGCTTCGTCGGCCGTCGGATCTGCCCTCTGACGCGTTTGAGCCGTTGGATCTTCACAGCATTAAAAACCAATTTTCACCTCACGGTCATTTTCGCTGGCCAATAACGGGTGGGCTCGCGTCGTGTGCTTGTTGGCTGGGTTCGTCGTCCCCCCCGTGTAAAAAGTTTTGGCCAATCTGCTCCGCGCGTTCCGCGTCCAATCCTAGCCTCGCCTCGTCCCACTCATACTCCCATTCTAGCCGCCAGACGAACCCTAGCCCCCTTGCCCAATGCCCCCCGATCCCCACAGCCACCGCACGGCCTCGCTCCTCCTTCCCTCCCGCCGCACCCTCTTCTTGCTCGCAGCTGCCTCCTTCCCACCTCCGCCCGAGTTCCGCCTTCCTCGCCCGCCTCCTCCTCCTTGCCATCGGCGGAGGCCTCAAGCCCCGGCATCACCGCCACCAGATCCACCTCGCAACGTCTCTTCCTCCCATGTCTGACTGCTGTGTGGTCGCGTCAGGCCCATGCCGGGGCCGCCGCCACCGCTGGATGGCTCCGTCGGTCCCTCCCGCTCCAGATCGAAAACTGAGAGAGCGACGAGAGGGAAGAAGGGGATCGGGGGAGGGTAGAGCACGGGAGAGAAGGCGAGCTCGTGGCTGACCGCAGCGTGCGAGGCCGACGGGTGAGAAACATTTGTGGTCGTGCCGCTGGCGACTGGAGATTTGGAATGCGGCCGTGGCCATGGGCGGTCCTGGAGCGGGATCGCGTGCGTGCTGCCTCCAACCTGCTTTGCTGCTCCTGCGATCTCAAGGTATGGTATCGATCTGCTTTGCGCGTTGCTTTAGCAAAACTGATTAGTTATCTATACATAGACGTGTGCAGATCTGAGGACGAAGGGAAGAATAAGAAGAATTTAGCTAGAGATTTGAAGAAGATCAAGGTGATTTTTCTCCCTCCTGTTAAGCTTTGTTATCTCATTTTGATGCCATTGTTTGTGATTGATGTAAACATGAGGAAGATACGAGATCACAACGAGGCTAAATGAGATTTGTGGTGACCAAAATTCTTTCTTTGTTTACCTACAGAACTTGATTGCACTATTGATTCTGTACTATTTTCCTTTCCTAAAGGAATATGCTGAGTCATGTAACATCTTTAAAGAAGAGAGAATCTGCATTTTATTCATGTGCTTTCAGTTAGGGTGGATTTGTGTTTTCAGAAATGAGGCAACCTTACATGTACATATTCACATATTTCCTTTATAACACTACCAGCAGACATGAGTTCTTGTGTTTTTAGAGCTTCATGGAAACAGGATTCGGTGCTGCCCACTTAGTCTTTTTTTGCAGATATATTTCCTTTATCACTCCCCCAGCAGACGTGAGTTCTCGTGGCGGGGTTTTTCATGCCGTCATGTTAGGAATTTATTATCGGATTGTAGATGAGGTCCTTCTTCAGTTCAGCTACGCTGGGCACTGTTTCCACTTCTTGTTTCTTACTTAAATTCAGCTGCCCATTTTTTATTTAAGGTGAATATTGCAGTTTGATGCCTATGGTATTCCGTATGAAATTCTACTATTTGTTTTAGTTTCTGGAGTTTTCTATTCATTATCCCTAGCCATTATGATGGGTATGTTGACATGCTTCATGGATAGAGAAGTTTAATATCGCTTGCTTGTTGTCTTCTCTGCCTCGACTCGCAGAAGGCCAAAAAAGGCGGAGACGAGTCATGGATCCTGCTGGCAATGGCTACTGGTTGTAGACGGAATTTAAGCAGAGGAATCGCAAAAGTTGTGCCCCATGAGGCCAGCGACCAAAGGCCCGATTCGTTTCCGTTGAAGGTAGCCTGCCTGACAATAATTAGAGTCGCATTGGTACTTGCTGATCTTTTAATTTTTTATTAACTAATTTGGGCTCTTAACAGATTCTGTAGTTGTCTATTGTTTCTTATTTGCAGGTTATGTTCAGCTTGGCCCTTCATCTGGGTGTATGGTTATCCTCATCTCTATACACGCATGCATGGACGAGCTTCATTCTGATGAGGAGAAAACAATCATGTTGAGTTTTAATCAGAACAGGTGGACAACCATGTAAAAGGTAGAGATGTTTATACAAGAATCAATATCACTCAGACTAGCAAGTTCCAGTTTGTCTTTTGTGGTGAGCATTAGCAAAATATAAATGTGAATATTACAGTACATAGTTTATGATATTTCGTTGAATGTCATCACCTAAATTTATACTAATCAAGCGGAATAACCCAACAACCATTCTTTAAAGACCATATCATAAACTTTATGCAACAATACCTTAATGAAGCTCCAGTACCAAAAGTGGGTTCCACTAACAGCATCGCGGATTATTTTGAGTTTTTGGCCATTGAACGGGTGAATGCCATGCTTTCCATGGAGATGCTTATACCTTTTATCCTCGGGATGAACGGCTATGTCTGTATCGCCAACCATTGTTTCAGTTCTTGTTGTTGCGACAATAATCTCATCAAACCCTTCTTCAAGAGGATAGGCAAAGGATTTCAACACAACAAACTGCACATGACTGCTATAACCAGGGACCTTCAGCATAGTTTCCTCTTTAGGCTCTAGATGATCCACCTGAGAAAGCAACATTTTAATAAAGAAGTTGATCTTAGTCGCGGGTGTGGAATCAAACTATACAACCTAGACAATATAATTAGCTTTATCAACCTCTATGTCAGATATTGCTGTTAAAAGTGTGCAGTCCCAGTTCACGAGGCAGAGGAATTGGGAATGTAGTGTCTTAATATAATGAGCAATGTTATTTCCTTTGGTAAAAAGAATTATTCCGATGCCATCACGTTGCTCTGCATTTACTAAATGGACTTCCATATGTATTTTGGGCGGTTGATGGAATAGATGCGCTCTATGCCTACATTATTATGCCTACTATATTCTTATGGTTCTGTCCGTGTTCATTTTGTAGGTTGGAAGAACTGTTCTATTTTTGCATCTGCAACCAGCTGCTGCTGCTCAAGATTTGCTCTCCTTTTCCAATGCATGTGCGTTATCTGTGGCTCAAGATATATTTATCTTTTTGTGCATGCTGTCATGGTTGTTGATTGACTGACCGTCTCTCTGTTGCGGATCTATCCGGGGGTCGTCTTATTTTTCAGTCTCGTGTGACTTCCATTTTATGCTTATATTTGGTGGTTGCGTGTGAGCGGGATGTGTGCTCTTATTTCGACCGTTATACCTGTTTTGCAAGCCGTGGTGCCTTGGTGTGCTTTGCCAGCGCTTTCGTACCTACGTACGGTCGCAGAGGATGTGTCTGTTCTTGGCTTCTTGCTGGGGTAGAACAGGAGCTTCCAAGGGATGGTTCTTGTCCAGTTCCTTACTACACACTCTTGCTATTTTGAATAGGTAGTACATGATGAAGTGGCAGGCTGGAAGAAGTCCAAAGCCAGTTTCCGTCGGATGAGAATTCATAGCATCATTGTGAGGTTGGTGAACACAGTTAATAACAACCAATGTTTTAGTTATCTGTTGTAGACTTTTTTTTCTATGCATGTTTCTTCTATGTAACAAACATAATTTGAGCAGAGTAAGCTTGCCATGGAAACTACATGTTGATGCCATGGAGTCCTTTAAAGAAAAATATATTCATAGTCTTGTAGTGACAGCAGTCAGCAAGCCGAAATCTGAACCATGAAAACGAGTACTAGCATCTTCATCTAAAAATAATATGCCCAGTATTATCATGATTTGAGCACATCAGAAAGAGATCTTGCTGTCAGATGTTCTATCATGTTACAAGTTAGTTCATGAATTTAACAAAAAACTATTCCATTTGTTGCAATGCAAGTGATTACCTACAATTTCAAGGCAAACTAATGCCTACTGTCTAATCCTAACTTGCCTTCATCGGAGCAGTTTGTTTGACTTCTAAAGTTCACTTCTGTTAGTTATAAACCCGTGAATATTTGCCCATCTTTGCTTAACGTGTAAATGGATATAGTGGTATATGAAACTCAAATTGTTTCTTTGAACTGCAGATGGAGTCTATTCAAGCACCACTTGTTGGAAATACTGCACCATAGTGACATAAGGGGCATCGCATTCAGGAAACCTAATGATTCCATATACACCTTCCCAATGCCTGATTGCATATGCCAACAAGATGGAATATGATCTAGGCGTTAGCATACATAATTGAGGGATGCATATCCTCTGCATTTGTGCAACAAAGGCACCAAAGGCATGGCATTGTTGACTGCATGATCAGGATTTGATGGTCATGATGAAAACTGGAGTGAAATAAAGCATTTGGCGCTTCTCAGGAGATTCTGAAACCCTCTGGCATACCCCAAACCGTTCGATTCTGGATATAATGGTCAAAAGGTGCCTAATGACAATGAATTCCATAGGATCAGAAATTGAGAGGATGCGAGGGATTTTGTAAAGTTAGTAATCTGTAGGTAGTCCACCATATAGCAATCTCCATTTGTTCAATGGGTTGTAGATATGAGTACAACCTGAGTGCCTCGATGTATATTCGAAAACAACAAAGAAAGGAAATTTTCAGTATATCATTACTCATCAGTGCTTGTTCTCGCATTTCATCTTGCCCTTGACAGTTCATATTTATGAGCATGTTCTGACAGTTCAGACCTAACGTTCTTTTTTCTTTCCTTGGGCACTTCCTCAAGAATCTTGTTGAGGTGTCTGTTTCTCCTCTTTGTGTCATGAATGATTGTGATGGCTGCAGGGTCTTCGCAAGGAGTTGAAGGCATATAAAAACCATGGATCCTTTGCTCCTCAGGCCGCAAAATGATCACAGTGATGTCTACGACCTCCGCCTCGATGTATTAATCTCAATCTCATGTTTGGTTTTCTTCCCTTTTCTCTTCTAATGATGTAATTTCTTTTACTAATATAACACCATGTATCCCTTTTCTACTTTGAATGAATTTACCGTATATATTTCTTATTTAGTTTAGTTCATCATTCAAAGACGGTGGAATATTTTTGTCCTTCACATGTTAAATGAGCATTGCGTAGTCCTTCACAGGTTAAATGAGCATTGCGTAAAAGTATGTCTAAGTTCTCTTTTTTCAAGTGCTTCAAGTAAATGAAATTGTCTATTTTGAATTTAATACCTTTTAATAATAATCATAATGAGAGAGGGGTATGCTTTTCTCTCTCTCTCTCTGGGCAAGTGTTACTTTAGACAACATGTACTAAGAAATAAAAACTCTGGAAATGTGTTTGAATCGCACAAAAAGAGTTTGTAGTTCTTATTCATACTTGAAACACGTGAGGCTCTGCAACCATGTGTTTTTTCAAGGCACATATGGGTTTAGCAGACCACAACTAAACCGACTGTACATACATGGCCTGTCCTTAGTAAAGGAAACTATTTTCATCGCGAACATAGCTTTAATTGAAGGTTCTTATAGCATGAAACTATTTTCATCGACAACATGTCTTCAGCAGGTCTCTGCGCCATTTGGCGCTACGGGTCAACTAGTATATAGAATATTTGAAAGAGAGAGCATGCATCTATGCAACCTGATGTACACGAACTAGAAATCTGGCTAGCTTTTGTACGTGCATATCTAGCCCTCTTTTAATGATTATTTCTCTTAGATCAAAGTATAAAACTTCAATCTATTTGTACAACTGTATTCTCCACGATGAACTCTACAAATAGAGTATAATATTGTATATATTATTTCTTTCATAAATTTCTAGCAATACGTGGGACCCATACGTCATAGAGTAGCTAATTGTTAAACCAATACATGTGTCAACACGGGTGACACGCAACTGCCGAAAGCCACCGAAATCGTGATTTTTTGTTGAAAAGGACCACCTGGCCAACGGAATTGCCAGAAAAGACCCCTTCTGAATGCAACATGCAGCCTTGGTATTGATGCATTTAGCAGATTATAAACGACAAGTAAACTAGAAGATTAATATGAGTTGTAACTAAACAGCTTTGTTACTTTTGGTGCCAGAAATATTTATTCATATTTCTATTTGTCAAAAAATAACACATGTAATCTGCGTGTTTACCAAACTGATATTTTTCTAAAATAATTTTATTGAATACGGCCTGTGTAAAAATAAGAACTCTGGCGTGTTTATATTGATTTGAATTAGCTTTTTTTTACCTCCGCTGCTTTCTGTTTTGTATGACATGCAAATCTTGGTACCATTTTTTAAAACCTTTTTGCTATGCTATAGAACAACCCACTCTACATGCATGATTTTCATTATTATTACTAGGCATTTTGAAATCACTGTATGCATGCACGTGTATGAACTTTACTTCAAGAAAAGTAAGTTCATAAGTACTAATAACCTAATCTATAATACATAAATAGTTGATCCTCACTATCCTATTTCTCTTGACATGCAAGCTATTCACATCATCAAGTAGGTCCATTACTTCATTTATCTTAACATGCAATCATCCCACCACAACACATGTGCCATGTCAGCAGCCCTATTCTGGCCAGTAGTTAATTTCCGGGTGTAACAACTGATCAATGCCCATGCATCTCTTCCTTTAAAAAAACGTCATTTTCCCCCAAGCTAGAGTCGAAGGCCAGAAACCTCCTCTCTAGCTCCACCTCTAGAAAACATTTAGTTTTCTGGTGATAATCACCCACATTCACATCTTTTCATTACTCCTTCCTTCCCATGAGGCATTCCAAACGTCCTTCCTTTTCATCTCCTCCATTTTGCAACCGTTGGATCTTTGTTTCTCTGTTCATCTTCTCCTTGATGGTCCTCCCTATTAAGACGCCCACACCAAAGTTGGCTATCACATCCCTTTAAAAGATCTATTATGTTTCGCCTTGGAATCAATTTCTCGAAGCGCTGGTATCCCTGGATTTGCCTTGCCACCAACGTGCGGAGAATTTGAAGTCTGCATCAACATCAACATCCCCGAGCACCATCGTCACCATCGCCCCACCCGCCTCCCCAATGATATCTTCTCAGATGACCCTCACCCTCCTCTCCAAGGTCTCTTCTCGGACCACGTTCCCCTCACTGTCACCAACACCTCATCTAGGTCCTGATTCCCTAGACCTCAATGTCGTGTCATTCTTTGTTAGTTTGATTGTGCTTGAGGTAATTTTGATACAGTTTGGCTTTTGAATTTTGCGGCACCGAGCGCACAACAGAGTTGATTAGTGAAGGCCAAGTGGCAGACACCATGTATGCCGATTTTTTGTTGAAAAGGACCACCTAGCCAACGGAATTGCCAGAAAAGACCCCTTATGAATGCAATTGACAGAAAAGACCCCCTCGGCTGTGGCCGCAGGAGCGCCAGCCGACACGTGGCACCTGCCGCCACGTGCGGAGGCGGCAGCCCCTGCCGCCACTGGACCAGGCGGTAGGCACCACGTAACAGATTTTCGGCCGAGCGCGGGGGCTGGAACGGAACGGGTGACAGGAGGTGGGCCCTGCCGCCTTTGGGACTGGCGGCACCTTTTTTTGGTCTAACAGACAATTAGACAGCGCACGGCACCTCCTCTGTATATATAGAATATTTGAAAGAGAGAGCATGCATCTATGCGAAATCGGCACCTCCTTTGTATATATAGAATATTTGAAAGAGAGAGCATGCATCTATGCGACCTGATGTACACGAACTAGAGATTTTTTGTTGAAAAGGACCAGCTGGCCAACGGAATTGCCAGAAAAGACCCCTTCTGAATGCAATTGATGAAAAAGACCCCTCGGTCATGTGTGGCAGCGCGCCAAACCGACACGTGGCACCTGCTGCCACATGCGGAGGCGGCAGCCCCTGCCGCCACTGGACCAGGCGGTAGGCACCACGTAACAGATTTTCGGCCGAGCGCAGGGGCTGGAACGGAATGGGTGACAGGAGGTGGGCCCTGCCGCCTTTGGGACTGGCGGCACCTTTTTTTGGTTTGACAGACAATTAGACAGCGCACGGCACCTTCTCTATATATATAGAATATTTGAAAGAGAGCATGCATCTATGCGAAATCGGCACCTCGTTTGTATATATAGAATATTTGAAAGAGAGAGCATGCATCTATGCGACCTGATGTACACGATACGTGCATATCTAGCCCTCTTTTAATGATTATTTCTCTTAGATCAAAGTATAAAACTTGAATCTATTTGTACCACTGTATTCTCCATGATGAACTCTACAAATAGAGTATAATATTGTATATATTATTTCTTTTATAAATTTCTTGCAATACGTGGGACCTATACGTCATAGAGTAGCTAATTGTTAAACCAATACATGTGTCAACACGGGTGACACACAACTGCCGAAAGCCACCGAAATCACCAGTTGGTGGTGTCTCATCGCGCGTGCAGCAACAACAGCACCTGCCGCCAGCGGGCGTGGCGGCCGCAACACGTGGCCTGAGCTGCCGCCTCAGGCAGTGGCGGCAGGGCCTACCTCCTGTCTCCTGTTCCATTCTAGCTCCTGCTCAGCCGAAAATCTGTTATATGGCGCCTGCCGCCTGCCGCCGTGGCGGCAGGGCTGGCCGCCTCCACACATGGCGGCAGGTGCACATGTCGGCTGGCGCGCCTGCCGCCACGGTCGAGGGGGTCTTTTTTGTCAATTTTATCTAGAAAGGATCTTTTTTGATAATTTTGTTGGTAGATGGTCCTTTTTGACAAAAAATCCATGTATGCCTGCAACATGACCGTACCTACAGCCTCCCATGCTCAGGTTCGTAGTGCTAGATTGAATAAGACATCATTGACGATGTTGCTTTTGTGTTTAACTGTAGAATCATGTCAAGGCACTGGAAACCGCGTTGGGGCACAAGCTGGACCTCACGCATGAATGACAGTGTGACCGTCGAGTCAATTACGCTCTACGCCTGTGGCGTTTCCACTCCCACTGCTTCATGAACAAGTACGCGATACATTGACGGTGCTGAGGACTTTGTCCGTGATCAGGTAGATAACTGCTTAATCCACGACTTTTTTTTAGAACATAGATGTTAGGGACGTCCGGCTTTAAATTAATAAAGCCCACAACATCAGCGTATCACGACCACATAACCAACACACGGCACAAGACATAAGACGAGCAAGGTCTAGGAAACAACAACCAGAGTAGGAATAAAGTGCGTTACAAGGCGCGACCGGCCTAGCGAAACGAGCACGCAGGCTCTGCGGAAACTACGACCAAAAGGGGCTGCCCATCCCTATGCGGCAGCAGACGGCGCGGACGACGGAGCTTGGGACTCGGAGTAGACAGAGCGAAGACGACAAAGAGCTTGGTGATGAAGATCAGAGTCCTGTTGTCTTCCCAGCGGTGCCCATTGCTGCAAGAACACGATGCATTTAAAGATTACGTCAGCGGGATGCGAGGGAAACACGCCCTCAATAGTAAACTTGTTACGAATATGCCAAATTGCCCATAACATGGCCGCCGCACATGTCCACATGACCCGACGAGCCGGGCCTTGAACCAATGACAAGGAAGACACTAGCGCGGATCGGGAGCGTGGATCCCAATCCACCCCCGCGGCCTCACGGACCGCGCTCCAGGCAAAGCGCGCCAAAGAGCACCGGAAGAAAGCGTGGTCAGCATCTTCCGGAGCCCCACACAAAGCACAAGGGCCGGAGGCGGGGCCGTTGCGCTTAGCAAGGTTGATAGAGGTTGGAAGGCGGTCTTGGCAGAGTTGCCAGAGGAAGACCTTGATCTTGAGAGGAATTTTAGCCTTTCAAAGCCCCGTGGCAGCCGAAGGGACCTGGCCGCGGGTAAGGTCTCTGTATAGGGAATTGATAGAGAATTTGCCGGAGCCCGAAAGTCTCCAAGAGACCGAGGTTATGATATAGGATTATTGACTATCTACTACCCATTTGTAATTATGTTCATAGATAGTGAACGTTCATATTTGTTGGTCTTTTGGGTTGTTGTGAAATAATGCTATCAGAATTTTTATATCAGAACAATAAAGCACAAATTTCTAGGGTGCATGGATGGTTGAACTTGATTTAACTCACCAGAAACTGCAGGAAATCTTGGTAATGCAAATAAATAAGATATCCGATGACTGCTCAGTTCTTACTTGGTATGCGTTATCCCCATATTTTATTTTTCTCTCATTACGACTTGGCAACACGAATTTTAACATTTTGCCTTCAGGTGAATAAATGCCTCTTTTTAATTCACTACTACAAGCCAACTAAATACATCAGAATTATTCAATGGTTTTACAATGCCAACCTGAATATTGAGGACAGTCATGCCATGCTAGCGCTATGTCTTTGTAAGTTTGTACCAAATTGTATACGTTCAACTTAAATATCAATAGTTCATTCGATTACACTTTTCCTTCATGCTGCTTATAATGGGCAAGAAGTCCCACAGCAACGCGCGGGGTATTATCTAGTTATATATAGTAGTAAGTAAAAATGCCTTCAATCCCTCTCGACATACAACATTTTGCAATAACCCTTAAGTCTACACGTGCATGTCACGTGCCTTTTATATTACTAGTAACATAGGTGGCGCACAATGATTTTTGTGAAAGCCAAGCTTCACAAACTTTGAACAAGTTTATAGAAAAATGATATATGTATATCTACATCACAAAATATATACCATATTTCCCTCAAAAAAAAGATATATACCATATGAAAATATATTTCATGATAAACCTAATTGTATTGATTTGGTATTCTAGATGCCGATAATTTTTCTATGAATTTGGTCCAAGTTTACAATGTTTGACCTTAAAAAATGCAATACACATTATATTTTGAGACAAAGGTAGTACCTACCACAAGATATACTCATTTAGCACATCAAAAAAGACACGCAAAACATCCGCGGACATGTCCGGACGCGTCCGCGGATAGCGTGAGCGGAGCCGATCACCCAATCCAGTGCATCAAATAAAAGCGGACACATCATTTTCATCAATAGTAGATCTTGTTACATACCAAAAGTGACCGACCTTATTACACTCTTCGTCGGTTGTGGGCACGTGCATGTCCCCGTTTTGCTCTTCATCAGCTGTGGCCACGCTCGTCGAAGTCCGTCTCCTGATAGTGAACGTCGCAGTAGAGGTGAGGTCAACAACAGGCGTGGACAGTCCGGTCTCATGTTTGCTGCAGCTCGGTGGAAACGTTGTGGAGTTGACGACATTGGCAGCATTACCGTCCCCCACTATCCGCGCCGCCTCCGCTTCTGCCTCCGTCGTGATCTGCTCGAAAAGGAGGTCGCGTGCCGCCTCATGAACGTGGAGCTGTCACCGCTCATGGCGGATGGTGCGAGCGCTGCACATAGACTCGTAGAGCATCTGCTGCGCATCGATAAAGTTCAGATCCTCCGCGACCATGGCTATGATGGCCTGCTCACTCGCCTGCTCACCGAAGAACCGACGCTTCGCGAGCTAGCACTGCTCGAGGAGCTGCATATTATAGCGATGCTCCTTCTACAACATCCGGAATGCGGAGACCGGCAGCGTTGCCTGCTCCTCCTTCTTCGCTATGACAACGTCAAAGTGCACCCGCGCCATGGTGAAGTATGACTGGAGCAAGCGTGGGCTCATTGTCGTCGGATGTCTCCTCCATCATCCGGTCATCATCCTCCAACTTCTTGTTCAATGGGTTCGGAAGTAGGCCTGCATCTATGCGTTCCACGCGCCGGCAATTTCCCAAACTAACAAACTTTCACCATTTACATTCCCGTTAAATTAATGATCAAGAGGTATTGTCAAATATTGGTTGGATTATAGGATGAATTCCATCAAGATAAATTTATGCATTAGGTTTTGGTAATGAATGGCAATTGTTATGACATTGAACCGAACTAAATATACGAATATAATTTATTTAGACTAAACTTTTTTAATTACCTTGTAGTTATAACTTGTCCTTTTCTAATATGGTTTTAACTAGTATATTTTTATTATATTTAACAAATGCATAATAATATTACTAGGAATTAAGATACAATGTATTTATTATAAATTTGAACCCGTGAGAAATAAAATTTAACTAAATTCCATGCATATGTAATATGGAGTGCGATGTAGTAGTTTCCTTTTCTACATATTTATGTTCTTCTTTTTGGTTTAAACTAAATTCTTCTGGATACAAGAATATGAAAAGAAAACATAAATATAAATCTCCACAGATTAATCCGTGCCACTTATATCAATTGCAAAGTTATATTAACATTATTATTTTTATTGCAATTTCCTTAAATATCATGACAAAGAGCTGTAAAGTTGAGTGATGTATCCAGAATGCATGATTGTCTATTTTGTGTGCAACTGAACAAGAGGGATAACTATCTACAAATTGAATAGAAAATTCTAGAATATCAAAAATATTTACCCGTTGTTTGTCCTAAAACGGATGTGTTGGTGCTATGAAAACAACTCACAGTGGGAGGTATCAATAGGGTCATCGTACACGAACATAAAAAACATAAGAATGTTTTTGAATCGGAAAAGTCGTCTCAACAGAGCAAGGCCTAGTCCTATGCCAGGCCTCGGGTGGTCTAGATGGTCGGAGGCTTCGAGAAAGAATGCGACTACTCGGAACCCTCGCCCAAACCATATCCGAGGTCGGACGGTGAGGAGACGTAACACAACTCCCCGGACTTGACGCTAGAGTGATGCCTAGGAGTACCAAAGAGGTCCAAGAGTCCATACCTCATGTGAGGAGGCTTTGTGGAGTTTTATCGCGGATAAAGAATGATGCGGCTTGCTAGGTGATGGAAATGGGAGATTCAATCGTTAACCCGTTCGGTCGCTCATCCCTCTCAAGCACCCCTTAAAATAGGTAATGAATGAGCATGCCTCATGGAGGCAGAAACATATGGGTCTTCTCGCCATTCTAGGCATGGCTCCTTCAATACCTATTTCGAGGAGTGCTTGACAGGGATGAGTGAGCACGTGGCCTCTAACGTTGGCAAGGCGACATGCTATGGAGACAAGGATGGCGATGATGCAATAACCCACATAGGCTGGAGCTTGTCCCGCAGCTTGGGATGGGGAGCCCTTGTGAGGACGAGTCTCCTTTGGTGAAGTATATATCCTTACACGGGAGTTGTACACGTGTGCGACCCTTTGCACATAAGCGGTGTGCTTCACCAATTCTTGGTCGCGAGCGATCTTGATGAGATCGAGCTCGTCTTGGTGGAGTTCATCATTCATCTTGTAAGTGCACGGGACAGTTTAACACAGAAGGAGCATTGATCGATTTCCAATTGGGGGGGGGGGTGTCTTAAGTATAAAGTTTATTCGTATTGTAATCTATCTCTATTAGTCTAGTCTTGGAGCCCAAGCTTTGTATTCTTATATAAACAGCCTTTGAGGCCCCAATCAATACAATAATTACTTCTCCAATATCTCAATATATCATGGTATCTGACGCCTAGGTTTTCCGCACCTGGTATGGCTCCGCCACCCGCGCCGCCGCCCCGGCCGATTCGGCCCCTCTTCTTCATGGCCGAGTTCCGCGCAGCGGCGCCCATCCCTACCTCTTCCTCTACAACTACCCAAACACCTCCCCAAACCCGTCATCCACCGCTCCGCGCCACCAGCTCCGTCGTCATGGCCTCCTCAGCATGATCATTGGACTGGCCTCGTCCAGGCTTGGTCGATGCCTTGGTCGCCCCCCTCACCGTATGGTGCCCCTCCTGCGTACACGGGCACGTGGAGCCCCGGTCTTCATCCAGCCACCGGCTCTCCGGGATTCCTTGGACCCAGGCCGCCGGCGCACGTCTACACCGCCACTCCCACTCCGCCTACCAGCACGCCAGGACCGCCGTCGCCCTCCAACACCATGCCGGTCTTCTACGGCAACATACAGGCCCCAATCGCATACTACCCATCCGCTATCCCCTACGTCAACATGCAAGCTCCTGGCCCCTCTGCTCCTCCCCAACAGCCGGCTTGGGACCAAGCCGCCTTCATCAACGCCATGAACAATTTTGTCCTCAACGACGCAGGTACGGATTGGATTTTCGATTCTGGTGCATCAATGCATATGTCTTCAAATATGAATTTATTGTCAGCTTGTTTTCCTTCTACTTTTTCCACTATCACCATTGGCGATGGCTCCACCATCCCTGTTTCATGCACCGGTCACTCTTACATCCCTTCCTTTCATGCCAATTTTCTTCTCCGCAATATTCTTGTGGTTCCTTCCATCATAAAAAATCTTATTTCTGTTAGACAATTTTGCATTGACAACAAAGTTATCCTGGCCTTTGACCCTTTAGGTTTGTCTGTGAAGAATCTGACAACGTGGGTGGTCCTCGCTCGGTACAATAGCACGGGCGATCTTTATCCTCTTCGTGACGCACCCACATCCACCCCTCGTGACATGCTCGCATCCGTTGATCTATGGCATCATCGCCTCGGTCATCCCAACAAAAACACTTTGACGTCTTTACTCCAAGAATTTTGTATCCCTAGTTCTAGCAGTCCCCATAATCCCTCTCTCTGTAATGCATGTCAATGCGGCAAACATGTTAGATTACCTTTTGGAACCTCTACTACCATTAGTACTTTTCCTTTTGAGTTACTTCACCGTGATTTATGGACCTCCCCAGTCCCTAGTGTTTCTGGTTATAAATATTATCTTGTGATCTTGGATGATTATTCTCACTATACTTGGACCTTTCCTCTCCGCGCTAAATCTGAAGTACCTGCAATCTTTCTCAACTTTCGACAATATGTAATCACACACTTTGGCTTGCCAATTCGATTTATTCAATGTGATAACGGTCGTGAATTTGATAACACCCAAAACCACACCTTCTTTCTCTCCCAAGGCATTCTTCTTCGCTTTTCATGCCCTTATACATCTTCTCAAAATGGTAAAGCTGAACGCTGTCTTCGCTCTATTAATGATGTTCTTCGCACATTGCTTTTACAAGCCTCTCTTCCTTCCCGTTTTTGGGTTGAAGCCCTTCGCACCGCCACACTCCTTCTTAATATTCGACCAACTAAAACTTGCCCTCTTTATTCGCCTTTCCAATCTCTTTTTCTCTCCCATCCTGACTATTCTTTTCTGCGTGTTTTTGGTTGTCTATGCTTTCCCAACATCGCCTCTACCGCCTCCAACAACCTAGAACCACGCTCACTACCTTGCATTCACCTTGGTCTTTCTGATGATCACAAAGGATATCGTTGTTTCGAACCATCTTCTGGTCGTATCATTCTCTCTCGTCATGTCACATTCAACGAAAATACTTTTTCTTTTTCTGTCACTACAACCACAACACCAATTCCACCACAATCCGCCACCACCAAAACCCCTTCCCTAGTTCGGCCTTCGGTCATCTCTGCTGCCATGGAATCTTGTTCCGTCTCTCAGCCGGAATCGCCCAACGTTAGCCACCCTCCTGCCCCGTCCCCCACCTCTCCCGCAACTGCATCCTCTACCCCAGCCGTCTTTCCCTCACCACATACTACCACGGCAACCCCCTCGACACCCACCACCTCTGATTCTTCTTCCTCACCGTCCTCTTCAACCGAAAACCCACTGCCACCCAATGCCATTCTTATACCACCGCTCACCAATGATCATGTCATGTGCACCCGTGGAAAACGAGGATTTCTTCTCCCCACCAAACGTCTCAATCTTACCGCCACCCCAACCATCTCTCCTATTCCAACCAGTTATAAGCGAGCTCTTCTTGACCCTCTCTGGCTTTCTGCTATGCGCGATGAATTTGAAGCTCTTCACAAAATAATACATGGACTCTTGTTCCCAAACCTCCTGGTGTTAACATTGTTTCTGGCAAATGGGTTTTTTCGTCATAAATTTCATTCCGATGGCACTCTCGCTCGTTACAAAGCTCGTTGGGTGTGTCGTGGTTTCTCCCAACAGCCTGGTATTGACTTTGATGAGACTTTTTCTCCTGTTGTTAAACCAAGCACTATTCGTGTTGTTCTTAGTCTTGCTGTTTCCTCTTCTTGGCCTATTCATCAACTTGATGTTAAAAATGCTTTTCTTCATGGCACTCTCAATGAAACTGTTTATTGTCAGCAACCCTCTGGTTTTGAGAATCCCTCATCTCCAAATTTTGTTGTCTCCTCAACAAATCTCTTTATGGCCTTAAACAAGCTCCTCGTGCATGGTTTCAATGCTTTGCTACTTTTATTCAAATCATAGGCTTTATTCCCTCCAAATCCGATTCTTCTCTCTTTGTTTATCAGTCTTCTACTCACACTGCCTACCTCTTGATTTATGTTGATGATATCATTCTCACGGCTAGTTCTGATTCTTTTCTTCAACATACCATCTCTTCTCTCAATCGGGAGTTTTCCATGACTGATCTTGGTCCTCTTCATCATTTTCTAGGTATTCATGTTTCTACTTTAAAATCTTCCCTCTTTCTTTCTCAACGGTCATACATTTTGGACTTGCTTTCTCGTTCTGGTATGTCTGATTGTCAACCCTCTCGTACTCCAGCCGACGTTGGTGCTAAACTGTCGGCTAATGGTGATCCTCTTTCTGATCCTACTTTATATTGTAGCATCACTTGCGCTCTTCAATATGCCACTCTTACTCGTCCTGAAATCTCCTATTCAGTTCAGCAAGCCTGTCTCTTTATGCATGATCCTTGTGCTCCTCATCTGGCTCATGTCAGACGCATTCTCCGCTATTTAAAAGGCACTCTTGATCACGGTCTCCTTATTAATTCTTCTTCACCTACAAGCTTGACAGTTTATTCGATGCAGATGGGCAGGTTGTCCGGATACTCGACGATCTACATCCGGATTTTGCGTTTATTTGGGTGATAATCTTATTTCTTGGTGTTCTAAAAGGCAGGTAACAGTTTCCAGGTCTTCTGCTGAGGCCGAGTATAGGGCGGTTGCTCAAGCTGTGGCCGAGGCAGTGTGGCTACGGCAGCTTCTCGTTGAACTTCATCGTCCGCTCCCACGTGCTACCATTGTTTACTGTGATAACATCTCTGCAGTATACATGGCTTCCAATCCAGTTCAACATCGTCGCACAAAGCACATTGAGATTGACATTCACTTTGTTCGTGAAAAGGTGGCTCTTGGCGAGGTTCGCGTTCTTCATGTTCCTACAAGTGCCCAATTTTCTGACATTTTTACCAAATGACTCCCGACTGCATCGTTCACCGACATACGCTCCAGTCTCAACATTGTTTCACTTGACGTTGAGACTGCGGGGGGATCTTAGAGTATAAAGTCTATTCGTATTGTAATCTATCTCTATTAGTCTAGTCTTGGAGCCCAAGCTTTGTAATCTATATAAACAGCCCTTGAGGCCCCAATCAATACAACAATTACTTCTCCAATATCTCAATATATCAGGGTGGACTTCATCTCCGAACATCAGGTCGTCTAGTTGAGCATCATGTGGTAGTGTGCATTCCCCAAAGGACATTGAGGATCTCCTCGGCCGAACATCCCTTGTGCTTGCCGCTGCTCATACGATGTCAGAGGCCTTGGAGGATAGCCCATTTGCTTGCTCGACAAAGCCATTGCAATGTGGTAGGCAACGGAGGCCAAGAGCACTTTCGTCCCAATGGAGTCGTAGAATTCCCAAAACGACGTTGCATCAAATTGGGTACCATTATCCATGGTCATCTCGCAAGGGGCTCCCAAGAGGACTATGATATATTTTTAAAAGAAATTCTGCACAATCTATGAGGTTATGGTGGTGTGCCGTTCGTATTTGACACAGTTGGTAAAGTAATCAATGGCCACTACCACATACTCCTTCCCCCTTTGGCTGGTGAGAACAGTCCAAGTAGGTCCAGTCCCTGGCGGGCAAATGGCCAAGTGACGAGGATAATCTTGAGCATGGATACATGGGTGTTGGCAGAATTCACAATGATGAAGGAGTGAAATGATATCTTGCACCATCATTTTTTTTGAAACAACGAGCCTTCGTCGTCGATTCCCATTAAAGAAACTGCCAACGTTTATACAAAGTAGCAACATAAAAGAAAATAGGAAAACTACAAAATAAGGGAAAATTGGGGATGGGCGAGCACAATCAGCGTTTTCCCACAACACCCACACAACGCATAACAGTTCTTTTTTCCAGCAACCACACGCAGGTGGGAAAAGCCACATGCTCGAGACAAAACAACGAACTATAAAAGCTCCGGTTCACGTCTGTTGAGTATATTGATTCACTAGGAAACATAAGATAGAATAGAATTTGTTCTATCTTGTCTTGTACTTCAAATAGGTCATTGTACTCATGTATATGTGCCCACGAGGCTCAAGCAATAAAGAAGAATTCCATCAACCCCCTCTATTCCTTCTAACATGGTATCAGCCTAACCTCGATCCACAACCCTAGCCGCCGTCGCCGCCGCCGTCGCTTCCGCACCGCGCCACCTCCGGGGCGGTCGATCTCGATGATCACCTACGGGGCGGTCGATCTCCATGATTACCACCGGGGGCCGCGCCGCCCGTACCTAGGATTCGTCTGCCAATTACGTTGATCGGTTGCCTTAAAGAGTCTTTTTACGATTCGTTGATTGGGTTTTTTTCTCTCTCATCGATCGATTGGTCGGTGATCTTTTTTGATTCTCCGATCTAAGATCGGATTGAGTCGCCCGTCCACCGTCGTCCATCTGTGCAACTACTCAGACGTTGGATCGCAGCATGCAATAACTCTCGCGCGACCTCGTACAAGGCCACCGCACGCGTCCTACGCGGGCGTGGTTGCCGCTGATGTGGCCGGCCGCTCGCGTTGACCCAGTGGACAACACGTCCATGCATGGATCTGGTTGTGTACTGTGCGTGTGCCTTTCACATGCATGCTACACACCCAATCGATCTCCTCCTACCTCTCGTATCCCTGTTGGGTTGCACGGTCCTGCTACGAGTCCGGCGGCGGACCGAACGACGCCGGGTTCCTCCATCGTCAGGTTTCGTGAAGATCGTCATCGAGTACACTGCATCATTTACCGATCGAGCAAGGTTTGCAGCTGCATCGTTCCTTCGGACCGCAGTGTCGCTGCCCTATGGTTCTCTATACGGCCGCATTGATCCGCGCGCTACCGCTGCGTCGCCCCTTCGGGCATAGTGCCGCGGCCCCGCCTCGCGATTGTTCGCTTCAGGGCATTTTTGTGGTTGCACCTGTTGAAATATGGCCTAGAGGCAATAATAAAGTGATTATTATTATATTTCCTTAATCATGATAAAGGTTTATTATTCATACTAAAATTCTATTGATCGGAAACTTAAATACATGTGTGGATACATAAATAAATATTGTGTCCCTAGTAAGCCTCTACTAGACTAGCTCATTGATTAAAAGATGGTTAAGGTTTCCTAACCTTAGACATGTGTTGTCGCTTGATAACGGGATCACATCATTAAGAGAATGATGTGATGGACAAGACTCGTCCGTTGGCTTAGCATATGATCGTTCAGATTATTGCTACTGCTTTCTTAATGTCAAATACATATTTCTTCGACCATGAGATCATGCAACTCCCGGATACTAGAGGAATACCTTGTGTGTTATCAAACGTCATAACATAAGTGTGTGATCATAAAGATGCTCTACAAGTATCTTCAAAGGTGTCTGTTGAGTTGGCATGAATCGAGATTGTGATTTCACTCCGTATGATGGAGAGGTATCTCCAGGCCCTCTCGCTAATACAATATCACAAGAAGTTTGCAAGCAAAGTGACTAAGGAGTTAGTTACAAGATGATGTATTATGGAACGAGTAAAGAGACTTACCAGTAACAAGATTGAACTAGGTATGAAGATACTGACAATCGAATCTCGGGCAAATAACATACCGACAGCCAAAGGGAACTACATATGTTGTCATAAAAGTTTGACTGATAAAGATCTTCGTAGAATATGTAGGAACCAATATGGGCATTCAGGTCCCGCTATTGGTTATTGACCGGACACGCATCTCGGTCATGTCTACAGCATTCTCGAACCCGTAGGGTCCGCACGCTTAACGTTCATTGACGATATAGTATTATATGAGTTATGTATGTTGGTGATCGAATTTTGTTCGGAGTCCCGGATGAGATCACGGACATGACAATGAGCTCCGGAATGGTCTGGAGGTAAAGATTAATATATAGGATGATATGGTTGGGCCAAGGGGTAAGGCCCACAGGGCTTTAGGTCAGTGCAAAAGGAAGTTTTGCGGAGGTCGAGGACCAGACGCCAGGAACCCTGGCGTCTGGCCCTGGGCCAGACACCGAGGCCCATGGTGTCTGGGCCAGACGGCGAGGACCGCGGCGTCTGGTACTGGAAACCAAGAAGGACTCTTTCTTGCGTTCCAAACCGACTTTGAGGAGGCTCTTTCTTCAAGAAATGACCCCAGGGCTCAACATATAAATAGAGGAGTAGGGCTAGCCCCTAGGGGACACCACGATTCACCAAACCGTGTGCCGGCGTCCCCTCTTCCTCTAGTTCGTCCTACATCCTATATCCATTGTGCTTGGCGAAGCCCTACGGAAATAGTTTCACAACCACCGTCACCCCACCATCATGCTGCCAGAACTCATTTTTTTTGGTTTTCAATGCAACGTTCCCCAACAGCATCGACCCTCGCACTACCGCTACGTCGCCCCATCAGGGCGTAGCGAGCGTGGCATGCGGTCCGTGCCCCGCCCCGTGGTTCTCCCGCGGCTACATCGACCTACGCGCTGTCGCTGCTCACCCCTTCGGGTAGTAGTACCGCGGCCCGCGGCCCACCGCCGCCCCAAGGCCGTCCGCTCTAGGCCGCCCCCGTGGCTACACCAACCCTCGCGCTGCCGCTGCATCGTCCCATCGGGCCGTAGCGAGCATGGCACGCGGTCCCTGCCGCCGCCCTGAGGTCTTCCCCGCCGTTGCCCGGACCCGCGCATTGTCACTGCGTCGCCCCTTTGGGCTGTAGCGCCGCGGCACACCGTCTCGACTTATGTGTGGTATGCGCTGTGCCGTCTTCCTAGGAGCGGGACTGCCACCGTCCGCGCCGGTCTTCATCACGCTGTCAGGTTCTTCCTCGAGTACTTCGAGCACTATCGTCGCGCTTCTGACCTAGCCGCCGCCGCCTCCTAGGCCGACGCTGCCGCTCTTCTTCCCGGTTCACGACGACTACCTCGAGACCGGCCACCCCAACTCGACATCGACCACAGCGTCCCTCGCACGGCTACCTTGACCATGGCTACACCATTCTCCGCTGTTGGCTACATCGACATCGGCTGATAAAGGACTACCGCCTTGCTTGAGCAACCTCGCCGGTTTCCACTCCAGCCATGCCTTCCACGATACGTCGACCGTTACGAGTGTGGTGAACGAAATATGCCCTAGAAGCAATAATAAAGTTATTATTTATTTTCTTATTTCATGATAAATGTTTATTATTCATGCTAGAATTGTATTAACCGGAAACTTGATACATGTGTGAATACATAGACAAAACATAATGTCACTAGTATGCCTCTACTTGACTAGCTCGTTGAATCAAAGATGGTTAAGTTTCCTAGCCATAGACATGAGTTGTTATTTGATTAACGGGATCATATCATTAGAGAATGATGTGATTGACTTGACCCATTCCGTTAGCTTAGCACTTGATCATTTAGTATGTTGCTATTGCTTTCTTCATGACTTAATACATGTTCCCATGACTATGAGATTATGCAACTCCCGTTTACCGGAGGAACACTTTGTGTGCTACCAAACGTCACAACGTAAATGAGTGATTATAAAGGTGCTCTACAGGTGTCTCTGAAGGTACTTGTTGGGTTGGCGTATTTCGAGATTAGGATTTGTCACTCCGATTGTCGGAGAGGTATCTCTGGGCCCACTCAGTAATGCACATCACTATAAGCCTTGCAAGCAATGTAGCTAATGAATTAGTTACGAGATGATGCATTACACAACGAGTAAAAGAGACTTGCTGGTAACGAGATTGAACTAGGTATTGAGATACCGACGATCGAATCTCGGGCAAGTAACATACCGATGACAAAGGGAACAACGTATGTTGTTATGCGGTTTGACCGATAAAGATCTTCATAGAATATGTGGGAGCCAATATGAGCATCCAGGTTCCGCTATTGGTTATTGACCGGAGATGTGTCTAGGTCATGTCTACATAGTTCTCGAACCCGTAGGGTCCGCACGCTTAACGTTCGGTGACGATTTATATTATGAGTTATGTGTTTTGATGTACCGAAGGTAGTTCGGAGTCCCGGATGAGATCGTGGACATGACGAGGAGTCTCGAAATGGTCGAGATGTAAAGATCGATATATTGGACGACTATATTCGGACATCGGAAAGGTTCCGAGTGATTCGGGTATTTATCGGAGTATCGGAGAGTTACGGGAATTCGCTGCGGAGTATATGGGCCTTATTGGGCTTTAGGGGAAAGAGAGAGGGGAGGCCGCGCGCCCCTCTCAAGGCCTAGTCCGAATTGGACTAAGGGGAGGGGCTGCACCCCCTCTTTCCTTCTCTTCTCTTTTCCCTTGCCTTGACTCCTACTCCTACTACTTGGAAGGGGGGAATCCTACTCCCGGTGGGAGTAGGACTCCTCTAGGGCGCGCCATAGGGGGGCCGGCCCTCCCCCCTCCTCCACTCCTTTATATACGGGGGCAGGGGGCACCTCTAGACACACAAGTTGATCTATTGATCTCTCCCAGCCGTGTGCAGTGCCCCCTCCACCATATTCCACCTCGATAATATCATAGCGGTGCTTAGGCGAAGCCCTGCGATGGTGGAACATCATCATCTTCACCACGCCGTCGTGCTGACAGAACTCTCCCTCGACACTCGGCTGGATCGGAGTATGAGGGACGTCATCGAGCTGAACGTGTGCAAGAACTCAGAGGTGTCGTAGTTTCGGTGCTTGATCGGTCTGGCTGTGAAGACGTACGACTACATCAACCGCGTTGTGCTAACGCTTCCGCTTTCGGTCTACGAGGGTACGTGGACACACTCTCCCCTCTCGTTGCTATGCATCACCATGATCTTGCGTGTGCGTAGGATTTTTTTTGAAATTACTACATTTCCCAACAGTGGTATCAGAGCCAGGTTTATGCGTAGATGTTATATGCACGAGTAGAACACAAGTGAGTTGTGGGTGATACGTCTCCAACGTATCTATAATTTTGATTGCTCCATGCTATATTATCTATTGTTTTGGACTATATTGGGCTTTATTTTCCACTTTTATATTACTTTTGGGACTAACCTATTAACCGGAGGCCCAGCCCGAATTGCTGTTTTTTGCCTATTTCAGTGTTTGAAGAAACGGAATATCAAACGGAGTCCAAACGGAATGAAATCTTGAACGTGATTTTCTCATCGATAAGACCAGAGACTTGGAACCTCCGTCAAAGAAAGCCACGAGGCGGCCACGAGGTGGAGGGCACGCCCCCACCTCGTGGGCCCTCAAGCTCCACCGACGTACTCCTTCCTCCTATATATACCTACGCACCCCAACAGATCGAAGCGGCCAAAACCTAATTCCACCGCCGTAACTTTCTGTATCCACGAGATCCCATCTTGGGGCCTATTCCGGAACTCCGCCGGAAGGGGATTCCACCACGAAGGGCTTTTACATCATCATCATAGCCTCTCCGATGAAGTGTGAGTAGTTTACCTCAGACCTTCGGGTCCATAGTTAGTAGCTAGATGGCTTCTTCTCTATTTTTGGATCTCAATACAATGTTCTCCCCCTCTCTTGTGGAGATCTATTCGATGTAATCTTCTTTTTGCGTGTGTTTGTTGAGACCGATGAATTGTGGGTTTATGATCAAGATTATCTATGAGCAATATTTGAATCTTTTCTGAATTCTTTTATGTATTACCGGTTATCTTTGCAAGTCTCTTCGAATTATCCGTTTGGTTTGGCCAACTAGATTGGTAGTTCTTGCAATGGGAGAAGTGTTTAGCTTTGGGTTCAATCTTGCGGTGTCCTTACCCAAGGATGAGAAAGGGTTGCAAGGCACGTATTGTATTGTTGCCATCGAGGATAACAAGATGGGGTATTTATCATATTGCATGAATTTATTCCTCTACATCATGTCATCTTGCTTAAGGCGTTACTCTGTTTTCATTAACTTAATACTCGAGATGCATGCTGGATAGCGGTCGATGAGTGGAGTAATAGTAGTAAATGCAGGCAGGAGTCGGTCTACTTGTCTCGGACGTGATGCCTATATACATGATCATACCTAGATATTCTCATAACTATGCTCAATTCTGTCAATTGCTCAACAGTAATTCGTTCACCCGCCGTAAAATACTTATGCTCTTAAGAGAAGCCACTAGTGAAATCTATGCCCCTCGGGTCTATTTTCATCATATTAATCTTTCTACGCTTTATTATTGCTTTGCTCTTTACTTTGCCTCTTATTTTACTTTGCATCTTTATACCAAAAAATACCAAAAATATTATCTATCATCTCTATCAGATCTCACTCTCGTAAGTGACCGTGAAGGGATTGACAACCCCTATTCGCATTGGTTGCGAGGAGCTATTTGTTTTGTGTAGGTACGAGGGACTTGTCGTGGCCTCCTCTGGATTGATACCTTGGTTCTCAAAACTGAGGGAAATACTTACGCTACTCTGCTGCATCATCCTATCCTCTTCGGGAAAACCAACGCAAGCTCAAGACGTAGCAAGAAGGATTTACGGCGCCATTGCCGGGAGTCTCACATAAAAGTCAACATACCAAGTACCCATCACAATCCCTTATCTCTCGCATTACATTATTTGCCATTTGCCTCTCGTTTTCCTCTCCCCCACTTCACCCTTGCCGTTTTATTTGCCCTCTCTTTCCCAATCTCCTCCTCTCTTTTTGCTTGCCTTTTTCTGTTTGCTCGTGTGTTGGATTGCTTGCTTGTCACTATGGCTCAAGATAATACCAAATTGTGTGACTTTACCAATACCAACAATAATGATTTCCTTAGCACTCTGATTGCTCCTCTTGCCAATACTGAATCGTGTGAAATCAATGCTGCTTTATTGAATCCTGTTATGAAAGATCAATTCGCCGGCCTTCCTAGTGAAGATGCCGCTACTCATTTAAATAGCTTCGTGGATTTGTGTGATATGCAAAAGAAGAAAGATGTTGACAATGATGTTGTTAAATTGAAGCTATTTCCTTTTTCGCTTAGAGATCGTGCTAAAGCTTGGTTTTCGTCTTTGCTTAAAAATAGTATTGATTCTTGGAACAAGTGCAAAGATGCTTTTATCTCTAAGTATTTTCCTCCCGGTAAGAATAAGGGTGAATCCTCTAGTAAGGAAACCGCGGATCTTAAATCTATAAGTATTCATCCCAATCTTTTTGCTATCATTAAGGAACCATTTGCCATGAATGAATTTTTTGGTCTTTTGCCTAAAAGTTTGATAATTACTAGAAAGAAAGGAATTTCTAAGGAAGGTAGATGCCTCATTGAAGAATTGCCCACCAAAGATGGCAACACCTAGATCTATCCTTGCTTTTATGCCTAGCTAGGGGCGTTAAACGATAGCGCTTGTTGGGAGGCAACCCAATTTTATTTTTAGTTTTTTGTTTTTGTTTCTGTTTAGGAATAAATAATCCATCTACCTTCTGTTTTTATTTTTTAACTAGTGTTTGTTCCAAGTTAAACCTATAGGATCTTCTTGGATAATAGTTATTTGATCTTGCTGTAATTTCCAGAAACTTTCGGTTCACGAAAACAATTGTTAAAAATCACCAGAACGTGATAAAATAGTGATTCCAATTGCTGCTGATCAATAAACAAATTGCCTAGGTCTTCCAATTTTGGCTGAATTTTTGGAGTTCCAGAAGTTTGCGTTAGTTACAGATTACTACAGACTGTTCTGTTTTTGACAGATTCTGTTTTTCGTGTGTTGTTTGCTTATTTTGATGAATCTATGGCTAGTAAAATAGTTTATGATCCATAGATAAGTTGGAATATAGTAGGTTTAACACCAATATAAATAAAGAATGAGTTCATTACAGTATCTTGAGGTGATCTTTTGTTTTCTTTCGCTAACGGAGCTCACGAGATTTCTGTTGAGTTTTGTGTTGTGAAGTTTTCAAGTTTTGGGTGAATTTTTTTTGATGGATTATGGAACAAGGAGTGGAAAGAGCCTAAGCTTGGGGATGCCCATGGAACCCCCAAGATAATACAAGGACACCAAAAAGTCAAAGCTTGGGGATGCCCCGGAAGGCATCCCCTCTTTCGTCCACTTCCATCGGTAACTTTACTTGGAGCTATATTTTTATTCAGCACATGATATGTGTTTTCCTTGGAGCGTCTTGTATTATTTGCGTCTTTGCTTGTTAGTTTAGTTTACCGCAATCATCCTTGCTGTACACACCTTTTGAGAGAGCCATACATGAATTGGAATTTGTTAGAATACTCTATGTACTTCACTTATATCTTTTGAGCCTGATAGTTTTGCTCTATGTGCTTCACTTATATCTTTTGAGCTTTATAGTTTTGCTATAGTACTTCACTTATATCTTTTAGAGCATGGTGGTGGATTTGTTTTAAAGAAACTATTGATCTCTCATGCTTCACTTAGATTATTTTGAGAGTCTTAAATAGCATGGTAATTTGCTTAAAATAATAATATGCTAGGTATATAAAAATAATAAAAACTTTCTTATGAGTGTGTTGAATACTAAGAAAAGTTTGATGCTTGATAATTGTTTTGAGATATGGAGGTGATAATATCAAAGTCGTGCTAGTTGAGTAGTTGTGAATTTGAGAAATGCTTGTGTTGAAGTTTGCAAGTCCCGTAGCATGCACGTATGGTAAACGTTATGTAACAAATTTGAAACATGAGGTGTTATTTGATTGTCTTCTTTATGAGTGGCGGTCGGGGATGAGCGATGGTCTTTTCCTACCAATCTATCCCCCTAGGATCATGCGCGTAGTGCTTTGGTTTTTGATGGCTTGTAGATTTTTGCAATAAGTATGTGAGTTCTTTATGACTAATGTTGAGTCCATGGATTATCGCACTCTCACCTTTCCATCATTGCTAGCCTCTTGATGCCGTGCATTGCCCTTTCTCACATTGAGAGTTGGTGCAAACTTCACCGGTGCATCCAAACCCCATGATATGATACGCTCTTTCACATATAAACCTCCTTATATCTTCCTCAAAACAGCCATCATACCTACCTATTATGGCATTTCCATAGCCATTCCGAGATATATTGCCATGCAACTTTCCACCATACCATTCTTCATGACACATTCATCATTGTCATATTGCTTAGCATGATCATGTAGTTGACATAGTATTTGTGGCAAAGCCACTGTTCATAATTCTTTCATACATGTCACTCTTGATTCATTGCATATCCCGGTACACCGCCAGAGGCATTCATATAGAGTCATACTTTGTTCTAGTATCGAGTTGTAATCATTGAGTTGTAAATAAATAGAAGTGTGATGATCATCATTTTCTAGAGAATTGTCCCAAGTGAGGAATAAAAAAAATAAAAGAGAGAGAGAGAGAGAAAGGCCATAAAAAAAGAGAAGGCCCAAAAAAAATGAGAGAAAAAGAGAGAAGGGACAATGCTACTATCCTTTTCCACACTTGTGCTTCAAAGTAGCACCATGTTCTTCATATAGCGAGCCTCATATATTGTGCTTCAAAGTAGCACCATGTTCTTCATATAGCGAGTCTCATATATTGTGCTTCAAAGTAGCACCATGTTTTTCATATAGAGAGTTTCATATGTTGTCACTTTCATATACTAGTGGGAATTTTTCATTATAGAACTTGGCTTGTATATTCCAACGATGGGCTTCCTCAAATGCCCTAGGTCTTCATGAGCAAGCAAGTTGGATGCACACCCACTTAGTTTCTTTTGTTGAGCTTTCATACATTTATAGCTCTAGTGCATCCGTTGCATGACAATCCCTACTCCTTGCATTATGTAACACCCCGGAAGTAACTTTCCATATTTGTAACTCCAACTCTGGCCATTTTTGGCATTGTGATATGATATTCCCTCCGTGGTTGGGTTTTTCTTCATTTTGCATTTTGTCTATGTCATGCATTTTTATTATGTCATCATGTGCATCGCTTTTGCATACGTGTTCGTCTCATGATTCCGACCATTTTTCCCGTTGTCCGTTTTGCAATCCGGCACTCCTATCTCCCCCGGCGGTCCCTTTTACGTTTTTCCGTGTGCGGGTACTAAACCTTCTCGAAATGGACCGAGGTTTGTCTATTGGCCTTGGTATACCACCCGTAGACCACCGGTCAAGTTTCGGGTCATTTGGAGCTCGTTTGGTACTCCAACGGTTAACCGCACTCTCGCTAAGGCCTCTTTTAAGTTGCAGCCCAACACCCCTCCAAAACAGCCCAATAACCCATCTAAGTCACTTCCATGCTCTCCGTCGTTCGATCACGATCGTGTGGGCGAAAACTACACCTAATTTGGACTCTCCTAGCTCCCTCTATGCCTATTTAAGCAAACCCCCCTCCAAATCCGGATCATTCCTTCCCCGAAACCCTAAAATCCGTCCCCGCGCCCGCCGGACGTGTCCGCCGCCGCCGGACAAAAATCGCCGCCGCCCTCGCCCAGTCGCGACTGCCACGTGGCCGCCGCCGCCGCGCCCATGAGCCCTTGCCCACGGCCATGCCCGCCCGGCCGCCGGCATGCAGCGCATCGGCCCGCCGCCGCCGCCCGGCACACAAGCCCTCCGCCGCGCGCCGGCAGCTCCGCCTCCTCCTCCGCCTCGCCGAGTCCGGCCAACCCGCCGCCGCCACCACTGCCGGCTCTGCGCCGCCACCTCGCCCGCCGCCTGCGTGCCGGCCTTCTCGCCTCGCCGTGGCCGCCCTGCCCACCGACGCCACCACCGCCCCCCCGGCGGCGCCTGACCCGCCGCCTCCTCCGCGGAGCGAAACCGCCGCCGCCCTCGACCGATCCGGCCGGCCCGATCCGGCCTCGGTTCGCGCGCCACCCGTTGACCTCTCTCCTCCTCCATTTTTCTCCAAGTCCTTAATCTCAATGTATTTTGTTGCATTTTCAACCGAGTGTAACTTTGCATCTGTAGGTCCATTTTGCGCGTATAATATGTCAAAATGTTCGCCTCGAAGAGTAGATCATTTCATCTCATTGCATCATTTTCATTTGAGCTCATCTTGATGCCCGAAATGCTGTTGGAAGAGTGCTATGTGATGTTAGTTTCTGTTTCTTAACAGAACTTGCACTTTTGTTATTTTTGCCATGATTGATGTGTGCATCCTATGAATTTGAGTCCTACATGTGTTTTGAAATATGCCATGCCATCTTTCCAGGGGTGTATGCCATGTATTTTTGTGATTTATGTGGTGACTAGCACAAGCATGCAAAGTAGGTGTCCTGATGTTGCTGATTTCAGCCCTGTTAGCTGATATTTTGATGCCATGTTAACTTATTGCTACCGAGAGATCTATGCATATTTTGAGATACTTCAGTAAGGATGTTTTGTAAAGCATATCTTGCTCTATCCATCCATGCCTTTGTTTGCAATTATGGAGTGCCATAGCTTGAGTCAATCGAGCTCTACTTTTGCTATCAAATGTTTCCTGGCAGATTGTTTACAGGTTATTCAATTTTGCCAAGCTTGTTGTGGTTGACCCATGTATGCTATGTTATTGTTCTTGCCATGTATGTCTTCTATGTCATGTCTTCTTGATGTATGTATGCTTAGTTTATCATATAAGGCTCTGTAATGAGTGCATTGAGCTTGTAAACATGCCTACTTGTTATCAGTTTTTGACATGCCATGTTGCTGAATCTGTTAACGAAACTTTCAATATTGACATGGGTGTTACTATATTTTCTGATCCTTTTTGGCTTATGGTCAGTAAGGGACTTTTGTTCTATGCTTTGAGTAGATTCATGCCATGCCATGTTTTGCTATTTTGAGTTCCTGTAGCATGTAGTTTTGTTGCTCTGAACATTGCAACCTGATGCTGTTTTTGCCATGTCCAGCCTGATATTTTTTGCACTTTTGCCATGCTTGTTTGGACCTGTTATGATGTGAACTAGCCGTAGCTCAGTGCTCATCTTTTGTCGAGCATCTTGTGTAGATCACTGCCATGTGCTTTGTTGATACGTTTGGGTGCAGTAGCTTAATTAATTGTTGCTTGCTAAGTGGCATCATGCTGTTAATGGCAGATTTGCGCCATTCTTGTTTTGCATGTCATTTCCAAACCGTGCATCCGATTCGGTGATCTTTATATCGATTTCAACGAAATCATCTCATCTTTCAGTGGCATACTTGGTTTGCCAAGTTGATGCCTGGTTCATCATTTACCTTCGGGCGCACATCGCATTGCATATCACATCCCGCATATCATGACATGTTTTGCATCATGTTGATTGTGCATTGCACCGTGATTTATTGTGGTTCCTTTGTTTGTGTTGTTGCTTTGGGTAGAGCCGGGATACGAGTACGTGAACGAGGAACCTGTGTAGAACGCTTACGAGGATCAAGCTTTCGACAACTCTGAGAACATTGCAGGCAAGATGACCATACCCTCGAAATCACTTCTATCTTTGCTATGCTAGATGCTCGCTCTTTTGCTATGCCTATGCTGCGATGCCTACCACTTGCTATATCATGCCACCCATATTGCCCCATGTCAGCCCCTAACCATCCTTTCCTAGCAAACCGTTGTTTGGCTATGTTACCGCTTTGCTCAGCCCTCTTATAGCGTTGCTAGTTGCAGGTGAAGCTGAAGTTTGTTCCTTTTTGGAACATGGAGATGTTGTTCCTTTTTGGAACATGTTTACTTGTTGGGGATATCACAATATATATATCTGCTCTAATTAATGCATCTATATACTTGGTAAAGGGTGGAAGGCTCGGCCTTATGCAGTGTTTTGTTCCACTCTTGCCACCCTAGTTTCCGTCATACGGTGTTATGTTCCTTGATTTTGCGTTCCTTACGGTTGGGTGATTTATGGGACCCCCTTGACAGTTCGCTTTGATTAAGACTCGTCCAGCAAGGCCCAAGTTTGGTTTTACCATTTGCCACCTAAGCCTTTTCCCCGGGTTTTCGCGAGCCCGAGGGTCATCTTTATTACCCCCGGGCCAATGCTCCTCGAGTGTTGGTCCAAACTAGAGCCACTTGCGGTGCCACCACAGGCAACTTGGGGCATCTTCGGTTGCCGTCGTCTTGCTCATCCGAATGTGCCACGAGAACGAGATATGTGCAGCTCCTATCGGGATTTGTCGGCACAATCGGGCGGCTTTGCTGGTCTTGTTTTATTCTGTCGAAATGTCTTGTAGTCCGGGATTCGAGATTGATCGGGTCTTCCGGTAGAATGAATTATCCTTCGTTGACCGTGAGAGCTTATAATGGGCTAAGTTGGGACACCCTGCAGGTAATATCTTTGAAAGCCGTGCCCGCGGTTATGAGGCGATGGGAATTTGTTAATGTCGGTTGTAGAAAACCCAAAGTTGACCTCAAATAAAATACACATCAACGGCGTGTGTAACCGTGATGGTCTCTTCTCGGTGGAGTCCGGAAGTGAACACGGTGTTGGAGTTATGTCCGCGTAAGTAGTTCAGGATCACTTCTTGATCGCTACTAGCTTCACGACCGTGCTTTGCTCCTCTTCTCGCTCTCTTTTGCGATGTAGCCACCATATATGCTAGTTGCTTGCCGCAGCTCCACTTTACTACCCTGTCCTTCCTATAAGCTTAAATAGTCTTGATCTCGCGGGTGTGAGATTGCTGAGTCCCGTGACTCACGGATACTTCAAAACAGTTGCAGAGTTCCGACGAGGCCGGTCAGGTGACTCAACCGAGCTCAAGTGGGAGTTCGACGAGGCGTGGTCGTTACTATGTGTCTTTTCAGATGATCGAGTGGTGCCTAGTTGGGACGATTCGGGATCTGTGTAGCATTTGGGGTATCTTCTTTTATTTTGGTTCCGTAGTCGGACCTTGAGTGTACTCAATGATGGATGTTTATTTATGTCTTGTGTGAAGTGGCGTTGTAAGCCAACTATGTATCTCTTTCCTTATTTATTACATGGGTTGTGTGAAGATTACCTCACTTGCGACATTGCTTTCAATGCGGTTATGCCTCTAAGTCGTGCCTCGACACGTGGGAGATATAGCCGCATCGGGCGATACAAGTTGGTAATCGAGCCTTCCCGACTTAGGAGCCCCTACTTGATTGTTTCTTTGGCGTTGTTGAGTCTAGAATGGAAAATGTTTTGAGTCTTAGGATTATATATATCGGAGTAGGATTCTTTTACTCCCAGTCCTTCCGTCGCTCTGGTGAGGTATCCCGA
Source organism: Aegilops longissima (assembly GCA_021605205.1). Lineage (NCBI taxonomy): Eukaryota > Viridiplantae > Streptophyta > Magnoliopsida > Poales > Poaceae > Aegilops > Aegilops longissima. The sequence goes on along the minus strand of CM038681.1, from coordinate 597,494,454 downwards.
CGTAGAATTTTGACTCTCCTTTTCTCAAATTTCACTAAAAATTTTTTAGGATCACGTGGGTATCTTGGAATCGTTCCGATGGTTTTGTGGCGAGAACATTGTTCTTGGTGCCTCGACATTTAGGGGTTGTGGCGGTGTCCGGGGAGTTGAGCTCCGAGGTGTTGTCGTCACAATTTTATCGTTGCGATTCTGGAATACGAGTTTTGCCGACATCGAAATATCTTTTGTGCAGTTGTTGGTGAGATAACCCTGATAGCCCAGTACTGAGGTGAGTGCGGGAGTATTGCCATGACTTGTATAACGGATGTTTTTCAAGGTCGAGGTACACGATTTCGAGGATTTCTTGGTTATGTGTTGACGATGGATACAATTGGATCTAGGTATTGTTAGTTTGGGTGATATATTTTGTGTCCCTGTATCCCCAACACCAGATTGCATAACCGAAAGTTTCGGGAGTTTATAGGTGGGAATTCTAGTAGCTTACGGGATATTCTTTCCGATGGATGTATGATTTGAGATTGGGGTTCAACGTCTAGTGGTCCGCCCATTCACGGTCGATTCTGATGGTCGCGAGACGTCTTAAAGAATCCTTGGCTATGATGATTCGGGGACGTCTTGTTTGTCATTCATGACGTCCGCTATACGTCGTGTCCGTGTGGGCCCCACCACGAACACTTTGGGCGAAATCTCTATCATGTGTTTGTTCCGGCTCATTCTAGAAGCCAATCTTTTGTTTTCAGTTGTGATATTCGTTTTGTTTCTAAGACAGATGTTGTTTCCATATCTTTATCTAAGTGGCTTCTCACCTTAATGGACGTGTGATGATTAACTTTGGAATTCATTCGTTCATTCTTGTTCGAATGTTTATTGTGAAGACTATATGTTGCAATTTCTATCCGTTGATTCTACTTATCTTTTGTCTATCAAAGGACTAACGGATGTCACCCTCTTCAGGATGGCTCCGCCAACGCGTCTGAATCCGGATCGCAATGATGGGGATCGGTCAACCTCCACCTCCACCTCCGCCTCCGGAGGCACGGCAAGCTATCATGGCAGCCACCAATGCCAATGCTCGAGATGATTTTGCAGCTCTTGCAAGAACGTACTCGAGGGCAAGGCAATCAAGGAAATCAAGGTCAAGGCAACAATCAGCCGCACTTTGCTACTCTCGATCGGTTCCTCGCTAATCAGCGAAGTCTTTCGGTTTACGTGCCGAGGCCACAGACGCCGACGATTGGTTAGTGGACATCTGCAAGCATTTTGATTGTAGCAATGTCGGACACGAGGACTTTGTCAAGTTTGCATCGTTTCAACTCAAGGATCAAGCTGCTTGAGTGGTACCAGAATACAAAGATTCGAGAGAGGTCGTGTCATTACAGGATGAGTTCCGCCGTGATTTGAGCTCATCACATTCGAAAAGTGTTGTTGAGAGCAAGCGTGAGGAGTTCCGCAATCTCAAGCAGGGAAACATGTCTGTCTATCAATACAATATCCAGTTCGAGCTTCGCTCGTTTTGCTAAGCAAGGCGTGCACGATGAAAAGAGTATGATCTATCAATTCGGAGGTGGTGCGAGAGAAGATCTGCAATTAGCTCTTGTGCTTTTGAGCGGATAAGTATGATGATTTCTACAACATGGCATCAAGCAAGAAGCTGCCCAGCTCAAATGTGAGGCTTCTAAGAAGAGAATCGGGGATGCAGTTCAGTCTTCTTCTTCCTCTCAAGTGGCAGCTAAGCAGCGAAGTTCTACCTTCCTCCTCCTCCGTTCCGTCGGCCTTATCGTGAGAAGAACTCAGTGGCGTGGATCTTCCCACCCACCCAACCCAAGCTATCGTAACAAGTCTAATTCTCAAGCTCCAAGGTCAAGTGCTCCTTACCACCGTCCGCTCTCTCAAGTGACTTGCAACAAATGTCGTGAGAAGGTCACTATGCGAACAAGTGCTTCAACCAGAGGCGCCTTCCGCCTCCTCCTCTGTGAAATCTTCCAGCAATGCGGTGGTCAAGCATAATCCAAAGTATGCCAAGGTCAACATGATGAATGCAGCTCAAGCGGAGGATTCTTCGATGTGATCATGGGTAATCTTCTTGTTAATGATATTCTGCAAAAGTCTTATTTGATCTTTGGTGCATCGCTTTCTTTCATTTCGAGACCTTTTGTTGCCAAGCATGAGTTGGTGACAGAAAATATTCCTATTCCGTTGAAGATTGTGTCCCCGGGTAAGCAGATGACTTCTCGAGTTTTGGTTCCGAATGTCGGTATCAAGATGGGCGATTATAGGTTTCTGGCTAAACCCATTGTTCTCGGTGACTCGGATATTGATCTTATTCTCGGAATGGACTGGCTTTATCAGCACAAAGCTCAGCTTGATTGTGCTGCCAGGGAAATTCAATTGACTCACTCTTCTAATGATGTGATCATCTATGCCGCTCGTGATGAAACCATTGGTTGTTTTCTCTCAATGAGAAGGGCGAACTGAATGCTATCTCTCGATTCCATCGTTTGTGAGTACCAAGATGTCTTTCGGAAGAGCTTCCGGTATGCCTCCTCATCGGCGATTGAGTTCGTTATTGATCTTGAGCACGCATCAACCCGTTTGCAAGAGTCCATACAAGCTTGGACCTGATGAGCTGAAGGAATTGAAGAAGCAGCTCGATGAACAAGAGCGTCTGGTTTGATCGGACCGAGTTCATCTCCTTGGGGTTGTGGTGTTCTTTTGTCCGAAGAAGGATGGCGCGGACCGACTTTCGTCGATTACCGTCCATTGAATAAGAAGACAATCAAGAACAAGTATCCACTTACCAACATCAATGAGCTTTTCGAGCAACTCAAAGGTGCTACAGTGTTCTCCAAGCTTGACCTTCGTATGGGGTATCATCAGATTCACATTCGTGAACAAGATATTCCCGAGACAGCATTTAGAACAAGCTTTGGTTCTTATGAATATACTGTCATGTCTTTCGGCCTCGTCAATGCTCCTCCAACATTCTCTCGGATGATGAACTTCATATTCAACCCCTACACCAATGAATTCGTCTTGGTCTATCTTGATGATATTTTGGTCTTCTCCAAGAATAAGAAGGATCATGCCAAACATTTGCGATTGGTGCTAGACAAGCTCAGAGAGTATCAATTCTATGCTAAGTTCTCCAAATGTGAATTCTGGCTTGATGAAGTGCTTTATCTTGGTCATATCATCTCTGCCAAGGGCATCGCTTTGTTAGTCCCGAGAAGGTGTCCGCAATTGTGAATTGGGAACCTCCTCGTATGTCAAGCAGCTCCATGATTTTCTTGGTCTTGCAAGCTATTGCGAAGATTCGTTGAGAACTTCTCCAAGATTGCAAAGCCTCTTTCCAACCTCCTCGAAGCATGTGAAGTATATACGGTCTCCACGAGTGTGGCGTTGCTTTCAATACTCTCAAAGAGAAACTCGTCACAGCTCTGTCTTGACTCCTCTGATGAATCCAAGCCATTTGAAGTTTTACGTGATGCTTCTCTTCAAGGTCTCGGTCTGTGTTAATGCAAGAGAAGAGAGTTGTGGCTTATACCTCTCGCCATTGAAGCCCAGCGAGAAGAACTACCCCACTCACGATCTTGAGTTGGCGGCGATTGTCCATGCATTGATAACGTGGAGACATCTCTTGTTGGGAAGGAAAGTGGACATTTTCACCGATCACAAGAGTCTCAAGTATATATTCACTCAACCCAACCTCAACCTCGAGGCAGACTCGATGGGTGAAATGATTCAAGAGTACAACCCAAGTATTGAATATACTCCGGCAAGGGCAATGTCATTGCAGATGCTTTGAGCAGAAAGCTTCTTGCAGCAGTCTAATCCTCAAGCCTTTTCAGCGGATCTACGTGAAGCTTTCCATAGCTGAATCTTCAAGTTGTTCCTCAAGGCTTTCTTGCCAACCTCATAGTCTCTCCTACTTTGGAAGATCAGATTCGTGAGGCTCAACTTCTGGATGCCATGGTGAAAAAGGTGAAACGTGGTATCGACAAGGGCATTTCCAAGTACAAGTGCTTCCACGTTGATGACAAATATACTCTTTTCTTTGAGGACCAGATTGTGGTTCCTAAGGGTGAGCTGAGAAAAGTTATTATGAACGAGGCTCACAATTTGCTTCTATCCATTCATCCTGGAAGTACGAAGATGTACCATGACCTCAAGCAGTCATATTGGTGGACTCGAATGAAGCGAGAAATTGCTCAATTCGTGAATGAATGTGGTGTCTGCAGAAGAGTGAAAGCAGAACACCAAAGACCAGCTGGTCTCCTTCAACCTCTTGCTATTCCTGAATGGAAGTTTGATCATATTGAAATGGACTTCGTGACTGGCTTTCCAAAGTCCAAGCGTGGAAATGATGCTATCTTCGTTGTCATTGACAAGCTTACTAAAGTGGCTTATTTTCTTCCTATCAAAGAATCCATCACAGCAGCTCGGTTGGCGAGCTATACACCTCGAGATTGTCTCCTTGCGGCATTCCACAAGTGATCTCTTCAGACCGTGGCAGCATCTTTACCTCCAAATTTTGGGAGTCTTTTCAGAAGGCTATGGGCACCAACATTCGTTTCAGCACAGCTTTCCATCCTCAAACAAGTGGCCAAGTTGAGCGAGTAAATCAAATCCTTGAAGATATGCTCAGGGCTTGTGTCATTTCTTTCGGTATGAAGTGGGAAGATTGTCTTCCATATGCCGAGTTCTCCTACAACAATAGCTTCCAAGCGAGTTCGGGCAAGGCCCCATTCGAAATTCTCTATGGAAGAAAGTGCCGTACTCCTCTCAATTGGTCTGAGACAGGTGAACGCCAACTTCTTGGCAATGACTTGATCACGAAGCGGAAGAAATGTGCCAAGTCATTCGTGAGAATCTCAAAGCCGCAATCGCGCCGGAAGAGCTATTATGATGATAAGCACCGTGATGTGGCTTTTGAAATCGGAGACCATGTCTACCTCCGCGTCTCTCAATGAAAGGTACTCGTAAACCCGGTATCAAAGGAAGCTTGCCCCTAGATCGTGGGTCCTTTCAAGATCATTGGCAAAAGAGGCGATCTCGCCTATCAACGAGCTTCCATCCAACTTTGCAAGCGTGCGACGATGTGTTTCACGTGTCACAGCTTCGCAAGTGCTTCAAGACTCTGAGCGCACTATCAACTTCAAGAGATTGACCTTCAAGAAGATCTCTCTTATCATGAGCACCCTGTTGCTATTCTTGAAGAAACCGGCGCAAGACTCGCAACAAGTCAATCAAATTCCGAAAGTGAAGTGGTCACACCATTCCGACCGAGAAGCTACACGGGGCGCGAGGATCACCTCCGTTCGAATATCCGGAGTTCTTTCAGTCCTAGATCTCGGGACGAGATCCTCTTGTAGTGGTGGAGTGTTGTAACACCCCGGAAGTAACTTTCCATATTTGTAACTCCAACTCTTGCCATTTTCGGCATTGTGATATGATATTCCCTCCGTGGTTGGGTTTTTCTTCATTTTGCATTTTGTCTATGTCATGCATTTTTATTATGTCATCATGTGCATCGCTTTTGCATACGTGTTCGTCTCATGATTCCGAGCATTTTTCCGTTGTCCGCTTTTGCAATCCGGCACTCCTATCTCCCCGGCGGTCCTTTTACGTTTTTCCGTGTGCGGGTACTAAACCTTCTCGAAATGGACCGAGGTTTGTCTAGTGGCCTTGGTATACCACCCGTAGACCACCGGTCAAGTTTCGGGTCATTTGGAGCTCGTTTGGTACTCCAACGGTTAACCGCACTCTCGCTAAGGCCTCTTTTAAGTTGCAGCCCAACACCCCTCCAAAACAGCCCAATAACCCATCTAAGTCACTTCCATGCTCTCCTTCGTTCGATCACGATCGTGTGGGCGAAAACTACACCTAATTTGGACTCTCCTAGCTCCCTCTATGCCTATTTAAGCAAACCCCCCTCCAAATCCGGATCATTCCTTCCCCGAAACCCTAAAATCCGTCCCGCGCCCGCGGACGTGTCCGCCGCCGCCGGACAAAATCGCCGCCGCCCTCGCCCAGTCCGACTGCCACGTGGCCGCCGCCACGCATGCCATCATGAGGCCCATGAGCCACGGGGCTGCCACCCGCCCACTGGCCGGGCCGCGCCTCGGCCCCGCCGCCGCCCGGCGCCACCGCGCCCTCCGCCCAGCGCCCGGCAGCGCCGCCTCCTCCTCCGCCTCGCGGGTGTCCGGCCCGGCCCGCCCGCCGCCACCGGCCGGCTCATGCCGCCACCTCGCAGGCGGTCCGTCTCGCCCTACTCCTGGCGTGCCGCCCGCCCCGGCACCACCGCCCCCCCGGCGGCGCCCTGACCCGGCCGCCTCCTCCGGCGAGCCGAGCCGCCGCCGCCGCCCTCGACCGATCCGGCCGGCCCGATCCGGCCTCGGTTCGCGCGCCACCCGTTGACCTCTCTCCCCCTCCATTTTTCTCTAAGTCCTTAATCTCAATGTATTTTGTTGCATTTTCAACCGAGTGTAACTTTGCATCTGTACGTCCATTTTGCGCGTATAATATGTCAAAATGTTCGTCTCGAAGAGTAGATAATTTCATCTCATTGCATCATTTTCATTTGAGCTCATCTTGATGCCCGAAATGCTGTTGGAAGTGTGCTATGTGATGTTAGTTTCTGTTTCTTAACAGAACTTGCACTTTTGTTATTTTTGCCATGATTGATGTGTGCATCCTATGAATTTGAGTCCTACATGTGTTTTGAAATATGCCATGCCATCTTTCCAGGGGTGTATGCCATGTATTTTTGTGATTTATGTGGTGACTAGCACAAGCATGCAAAGTAGGTGTCCTGATGTTGCTGATTTCAGCCCTGTTAGCTGATATTTTGATGCCATGTTAACTTGTTGCTACCGAGAGATCTATGCATATTTTGAGATACTTCAGTAAGGATGTTTTGTAAAGCATATCTTGCTCTATCCATCCATGCCTTTGTTTGCAATTATGGAGTGCCATAGCTTGAGTCAATCGAGCTCTACTTTTGCTATCAAATGTTTCCTGGCAGATTGTTTACAGGTTATTCAATTTTGCCAAGCTTGTTGTGGTTGATCCATGTATGCTATGTTATTGTTCTTGCCATGTATGTCTTATATGTCATGTCTTCTTGATGTATGTATGCTTAGTTTATCATATAAGGCTCTGTAATGAGTGCATTGAGCTTGTAAACATGCCTACTTATTATCAGTTTTTGACATGCCATGTTGCTGAATCTGTTAACGAAACTTTCAATATTGACATGGGTGTTACTATATTTTCTGATCCTTTTTGGCTTATGGTCAGTAAGGGACTTTCGTTCTATGCTTTGAGTAGATTCATGCCATGCCATGTTTTGCTATTTTGAGTTCCTATAGCATGTAGTTTTGTTGCTCTGAACATTGCAACCTGATGCTGTTTTTGCCATGTCCAGCCTGATATTTTTTGCACTTTTGCCATGCTTGTTTGGACCTGTTATGATGTGAACTAGCCGTAGCTCAGTGTTCATCTTTTGTCGAGCATCTTGTGTAGATCACTGTCATGTGCTTTGTTGATACGTTTGGGTGCAGTAGCTTAATTAATTGTTGCTTGCTAAGTGGCATCATGCTGTTAATGGCAGATTTGCGCCATTCTTGTTTTGCTTGTCATTTCCAAACCGTGCATCCGATTCGGTGATCTTTATATCGATTTCAACGAAATCATCTAATCTTTCAGTGGCATACTTGGTTTGCCAAGTTGATGCCTGGTTCATCATTTACCTTCCGGGCGCACATACGCATTGCATATCACATCCCGCATATCATGACATGTTTTGCATCATGTTGATTGTGCATTGCACCGTGATTTATTGTGGTTCCTTTGTTTGTGTTGTTGCTTTGGGTAGAGCCGGAGGCGAGTACGTGAGCGAGGAACCTGTTGAGAACGCTTACGAGGATCAAGCTTTCGACAACTCGAGAACATTGCGAGCAAGATGACCATACCCTCGAAATCACTTCTATCTTTGCTATGCTAGATGCTCGCTCTTTTGCTATGCCTATGCTGCGATGCCTACCACTTGCTATATCATGCCACCCATATTGCCATGTCAGCCCTAACCATCCTTTCCTAGCAAACCGTTGTTTGGCTATGTTACCGCTTTGCTCAGCCCTCTTATAGCGTTGCTAGTTGCGGTGAAGCTGAAGTTTGTTCCTTTTGGAACATGGAGATGTTGTTCCTTTTGGAACATGTTTACTTGTTGGGGATATCACAATATATATATCTGCTCTAATTAATGCATCTATATACTTGGTAAAGGGTGGAAGGCTCGGCCTTATGCCCGTGTTTTGTTCCACTCTTGCCACCCTAGTTTCCGTCATACCGGTGTTATGTTCCTTGATTTTGCGTTCCTTACGGTTGGGTGATTTATGGGACCCCTTGACAGTTTGCTTTGATTAAGACTCGTCCAGCAAGGCCCAACTTTGGTTTTACCATTTGCCACCTAAGCCTTTTCCCCGGTTTTCGCGAGCCCGAGGGTCATCTTTATTACCCCGGGCCAATGCTCCTCGAGTGTTGGTCCAAACTAGAACCACTTGCGGTGCCACCTGAGGCAACTTGGGGCATCTTCGGTTGCCGTCGTACTGCTCATCCGGATGTGCCACGAGAACGAGATATGTGCAGCTCCTATCGGGTTTGTCGGCACAATCGGGCGGCTTTGCTGGTCTTGTTTTATTGCTGTCGAAATGTCTTGTAGTCCGGGATTCGAGATTGATCGGGTCTTCCGGTAGAAGGAATTATCCTTCGTTGACCGTGAGAGCTTATAATGGGCTAAGTTGGGACACCCTGCAGGTAATATCTTTCAAAGCCGTGCCATGGTTATGAGGCAGATGGGAATTTGTTAATGTCGGTTGTAGAAAACCCAAAGTTGACCTCAAATAAAATACACATCAACAAGGTGTGTAACCGTGATGGTCTCTTCTCGGTGGAGTCCGGAAGTGAACACGGTGTTGGAGTTATGTCGGCGTAAGTAGTTCAGATCACTTCTTGATCGCTACTAGCTTCACGACCATGCTTTGCTCCTCTTCTCGCTCTCTTTTGCGATGTAGCCACCATATATGCTAGTCGCTGCGCAGCTCCACTTTACTACCCTGTCATTCCTATAAGCTTAAATAGTCTTGATCTCGCGGGTGTGAGATTGCTGAGTCCCGTGACTCACGAGATACTTCAAAACAGTTGCAGGTTCCGACGAGGCCAAGTCAGGTGACTCAACCGAGCTCAAGTGGGAGTTCGACGAGGAACGTGGTCGTTACTATGTGTCTTTTCAGATGATCAGTAGTGGTGCCTAGTTGGGACGATTCGGGATCTGTGTAGCATTTGGGGTATCTTCTTTTATTTTGGTTCCGTGGTCGGACCTTGAGTGTACTCAATGATGGATGTTTATTTATGTCTTGTGTGAAGTGGCGATCGTAAGTCAACTATGTATCTCTTTCCCTTATTTATTACATGGGTTGTGTGAAGATTACCTCACTTGCGACATTGCTTTCAATGCGGTTATGCCTCTAAGTCGTGCCTCGACACGTGGGAGATATAGCCGCATCGGGGGCGTTACACATTAACATCAATTGACGGGCATATCCATAGCCCGTTGATTAGCCTCGTTGATGTGAGACTTTCTCCTTTTTTGTCTCCTCCACATAACCTCCATCATTATATTTTATTCCACCCATAGTGCTATGTCCATGGCTCGCGCTCATATATTGCGTGAAAGTTTATAGGTTTGAGATTATTAAAGTATGAAACAATTTCTTGGCTTGTCATCGGGGTTGTGCATGATGAGAGCATTCTTGTGTGACGAAAATGGAGCATGACTAAACTATATGATTTTGTAGGGATGAACTTTCTTTGGTCATGTTATTTTGAGAAGACATAATTGCTCAGTTAGTATGCTTGAATTATTATTATTTTTATGTCAATATGAACTTTTGTCTTGAATCTTTCGGATCTGAATATTCATACCACAATTAAGAAGAGTTACATTGAAATTATGCCAATGTCGGGTGGTAGGTGCGACCTATGCCAACAGATGGCTTATCATTGTGGGAGCCAATAAGACGTCGCCGGTGCCTGGAAACGGGATAAGGCGAAGACATGCACGCCGGCGAATCTTACCCAGCTTCGGGGCTCTCCGGGGAGATAATACCCCTACTGCTGCTCTGTGGGGTCTCCGCATGATCACTAAGTTAACAAGTAGCTACAAGAGGCTCCTTGAGCTGTTTGGCGAGAGGAAGAAGAAGAGCAGGGCTCGCTCTCCTCTTCCCTCTATGCGGTGTCTAAAACTCTAAGAGATCAACCCTTTGCATGGGTGCCCTGGGGGGTTTATATAGGCCTACCCCCTAGGGGTACAATGGTAATCCGGCGGGGCACGAGCCCTAGCCGTCAGCGTCTATATTCACCGGCTTCTTCGTCGGCTGCTGGGGCCCGCCGGCTGCCAGCTCTCTAGTCGACAAGCTGGTCCCACCGCTCGGGGGCCTTGTCGGGGGCGGGTTACTGTTGCCTCACTCCTGATGACGAGGGCTTTGTCGAGGTAAGCATGGCTACAGCGCCGCCGCCTGGCGGCGTTCACTGTAGCCTTACCTCGTCTTGTCCCCTTAATGAGGCGCCTCCTTCGAGGGAGGGAGTAAGCTGGCTGTTGAGAGTCGGCCACATCTCAGGCCGACTGGGGGAGGCCAGGCCGCCTTCGGGCGTCTCTCTGACCGAAGGGGCCCGCCGCCTGCGGGCCGTTCTGACAGCTCGTCGTGGGTGACGTCATGGTCAACATGGCAACAGTGCCGCGCCGGACGGGTGATGGCCGCCCGTATAGCGCCTTGTGACCTGGCGCTCCGGATTCGGGGTGGCGAGGCTTCATCAGTAGCCACGCCCGCCTCATCGCCGTTATGTGGGTGCAGAGTTTGAGGGTACGATCTTGGCCGCCTGTTGGGGGGCGGGTTCTTGGAGTCGGCCTTCTCGTGGCCGGCTTCTTGGAGTCGGCCCTCTTGTGGCTTTCCTCCTGTGGGTTTAGGGTCGGGCCGCCTCCCGGTAGCCGGCTTGAGAGATAGCCGGCCAAGGGAAGGCGGCCCCACGCCTTGGATGCTTGAAGGCCTGATCGGCCTGTAATTTTTTCTGAAGAGCCGGGGGGAGCCGGCTAGGCTACCCGTGGTCATTTACTCCGACAGTAGTCCCCGCAGCTGGTTGGTCTTAGAGGCTGAAGAGAGGACGAGAAGCTCAATCAGCTTCCTATCCTGAAGAGCCGGCAGCTAGGAGCCGGCTTTGATTAGGTGCGCTGTCTTTAGGAGGCTTTGCAGCTTGAAGGCGGGGACCAGGTGGCACGCGAGCCGGGCTGCGCACTGACCGCCTGCCGCCTGGGCGCCACATGGCATCCGTCAGCGGGACGGGCCTGCCAGCCCACGGCGCGATGGGACGTCGCCGTAGACTGGGGCCCGCCACTCCCAGGCCTCGGCCCAAGTGCAGATCTTTTGTGGCCCAAACGGGCCGTTCACCTTCCAGCGGCAGTTTCCGCATGCCTTTAGGGCGTGATAAAGGCGGGACATGGGGGAGTGGGCGCAGTTAATCCCACGTCCCCCCACGCCTTGCCTCCTCGGCTTTGTCGCGCGAGGCTATAAGTAGGGGGAGGAGGGGGAGCGGCAGACGCTCGTGTGCTCGCCCTCGCTCCACCCTTTCTTCTTCTTCTTCCTCTTCTCCGCCGCCGCAGCACCTCGCCGCCGTGCTGCCCTTCCACCAACCTTCTTGGCTTACCGTAATTCTGTCGCAGCGGGGTCGCGCGTCCTCCGCCGCCGCGCCTTTCCCGTTGCTTCCTCATCCTCATGGCGCTGTCCAGCTCTTGGGACGGTTCCAACGTTCATGAGGACCATATCGACTTCCTCCACAAGACGCGGCGGCTGCCGGGCGCAGATTACGTGCGGGCCCGCCTTGCGCCGGAGACGGAGATCTTGCCGGCGCCGGAGGAGGACGAGCGGGTAATCTTCCGCTTCGCCTCGCTTGCTGTGACCTTATTCGCCGGCGGCGGGTTCTTCCACGCCTTCCTTGAGTTTTATCATCTCCAGCGGCATCACCTCACCCCAAACACGGTGATGCTGTTGTCGGCCTTCGTCATTCTGTGCGAAGGCTTTCTTGGCGTCCTCCCCACTCTCGAGCTCTGGGGCGAGTTCTTCCAATGCAAGCTCGGCACCGTCACCGCGGGCGTGCCCGCCCCATGCGGCGCCTTCATCGCCATGCGGAGGTCGAGTGACAACAACCCGTTTCCACCCATCCCGCTGATCCAGTCGGTGAAGCTCTGGCAGCAATCCTACTTCTACATGAAGAACGTCGCCCCGCAAGGCGACTTCGTCAATCTGCCGGCTTACGTTGCCGGCCCGCCGGCTGGGAGGCAGCCCTCATGGTCCTACCGAGCCAGGACGCTGTCTCCGGCTGGGGCTGCTGCCGTCGCCCGGCTCCGGGTGATGGTCCAGTCGGAAGGCCTGGTCGGTGCCGACCTGGTGGCCGCCTTCGTGGAGCACCGGGTGCTCCCGCTCCAAGGCCGACCGCATATGATCTGCCAGATGAGCGACTGCTTCAACCCCAGTCGGCTGAGCACCAAGGAGATGCCTCATGCTGAGGTATCTTACATGGTGAACTACATCTCCAACTGCAAGCTCACCGAGGACTGGCGGTATGGCAAGGAGCCGTACTCTCGCGCCAATCCTTCGCCTATGGTAAGTTCCCTTCTTTTTTTCTTCTCTTGTTGTCGGGTTCGTAATGGCCGGCTATTGATCAGACGACTTATTTTTAGCAGAGCCCCCTTCTTCGACCGGCGGCCGGAGCCGCGGGTCTGGAGCGCCAGTTCGTGCCCGACCGCACAGCGGACGACTTTGACGATCCAGACTTGGGGGCGGCCGCCCTGGACGACGACGTCATAGGGGCCGGCGGTGAGGCAGGCGGCCCTGAGCTCGGAGCCGGCTTCGGGGACTGGCCGAATGACGACGAGGCCGAAGTTATTCTGCGTAGTTAGCCGGCATCCGATCGCCAAGGTGCGGGCCCATCTGCCGCGCCGGCTACTCGGGGCGGCGGGAAGAAACGCCGGGCCGCACCGACTCTCTTTGGCAGTCGGCCGAAGAAGCCCAGGGGTTCCACGGTGGCGACCAAGCGGAACGAGGCGGCCGCGAGGGCGGCCTGCTTCCGCAAGGTGGTGAAGCAGCCGCAGGCGATTTCGGCGTAAGTGTCGATTTTCTCACACCTTTCTTTCTTCTCTTCGGTTGATATTCTTCTAAGCCCTTCTTCTTGATTTGCCAATCAGGGCGCCGCTTTCCCTCGAGCGGGTCCCTGCTGCCTCCATAGTTGGAGCGGCGGGAGGGTCTGCGAGCTCCCGCCGAGTGGATCCCCGCGCCGATCTCCTGGAGGCGACTGAGCGGAACACGCGGGAGGAGCGGGAGGCGGAGGAGCGGAGGGCGACACGGGAGGCGACGGAGAAGTCGGCCGAGGCGCAAGCTGACGCGGCGGTCAAGGCTCAGGCGGAGGCCGCGACTGCGGAGAGGGAGGCGGAGGCCCTGCGCAATCAGCCTCCGCAACTCATCATCCCCCTTCGCGCCGTGGTCCCCAACATCCCAGTGCCCCCATCAGAGGAAGCCGGCCGCGACCGGCCGGTGATGGAGAGGGAGGAGGGCGATGTGATCATCCTGGAGGGGGAGGCAGCACAGTCGGCGGCGGCTGGAACGGGCCAAGGCGGCCGGCATGTCGTGCCGCCCGAGCAGCCAGCTGGAGGCGAGCCGACCGTGAGGTCGGATCTCGTGGTCCTGTCGCCGACTCGTCGGCGCGCGCGGGAGGCGACTTCAGCGCCGGAGCCGCAAAAAGCCGCGGGCGCCAGCTCGTCGGCTCAGGTTCTGGAGGCGGCAAGCACCAGCACGTCTGAGTGGACACCCGGCGGTGGGACGGCCGAGCTGAACATGGCGGTGCAGGAGGTCCGGAGCCGGCTTCAGGCACAGGACGCCTCGTTGAAGCGGTACACTCAAGAGTTCCTCACGAAGCGGATGGTCAGTCGGGTGAGTCCTCCTGCTTCTCGTCGATTGCTTCTTGATTTCTTCCGTGAGGCGCGTCACTCCACTGAGTGTAGTCCCGAGTTCGAGTCGGCTCTTTGCCGAGCAGCGGCTTGGAACTTCTAGTAGGCTTCGATTGCTGTCTTGTTCTTATTCGCACCTTCGTCCTATTTCCAGGAATATCATAATCTCCACGCGGCTGCTTTCAACTCCCAGTTCCAGGAGCTGAACCAGAAGACCGCTGATCTGACTGATAGGCGGAGTAAGTGCTTCGTTTTTATCTCACGTGAGGGCGCATCAGCGCACCCACTGGGTGTAGTCCCGAAGATTCGGGCCGACTGCTGAGCAGTCGGGTCGGATCTTTCCCGACGACTTCTTCCTTATTGCTTTTTTCTTCTTCTTCATATCTGCAGGGGCCAATGCCGACTTGAGGGGGTAGCTAGGCGGGGTCCAAACCGCCCTTCGCGTCAAGGAAGCCGAGTGCACCGCCCTGGCCCAGGAACGTGATCGCCTGGCCAAGAAACTGGCTGACCAGGAGGAGAGCCATAAGGTGGCCCTGAAGATGGCGTAGGACAGCGAGGCCTCCCTCAAAGCCGAATATGAGACCGAGGCGGCAGGCTGGGCTGAGGCGAAGCAAGCGCTGAGCGAAGGCTACAGACGGGTTGATTATCCAAGGACACCAAAAAGTCAAAGCTTGGGGATGCCCCGGAAGGCATCCCCTCTTTCGTCTACTTCCATCGGTAATTTACTTGGAGCTATATTTTTATTCACCAACATGATATGTGTTTTGCTTGGAGCGTCTTGTATTATTTGAGTCTTTGCTTGTTAGTTTACCACAATTATCCTTGCTGTACACACCTTTTGCGAGAGCCATACATGATTTGGAATTTGTTAGAATACTCTATGTGCTTCACTTATATCTTTTGAGCTTGATAGTTTTGCTCATAGTGCTTCACTTATATCTTTTGAGCGTGATAATTTTTGCTCTAGTGCTTCACTTAGATCTTTTAGAGCACGGTGGTGGATTTGTTTTAAAGAAACTTGATCTCTCATGCTTCACTTAGATCATTTTGAGAGTCGTTAATAGCATGGTAATTTGCTTAATGTTAATATACTTGGTGTTCGAGATATGTGAAACTTTCTTTTGAGTGAATTGAATACTAAGATAAATGTAATGCCTTATAATTGTTTTGAGATATGGAGGTAATAATATCAAAGTCGTGCTAGTTGATAATTGTGAATTTGAGAAATACTTGTGTTGAAGTTTGCAAGTCCCGTAGCATGCACGTATGGGTAAAGTTGTGTAACAAATTTGAAACATGAAGTGTACCTGGCTTGTGCATCCTTATGAGTGGCGGTCGGGGAGGAGCGATGGTCTTTTCCTACCAATCTATCCCCCTAGGAGCATTGTGCGTAGTACTTGATTTTTGATGGCTTCTAAATTTTTGCAATAAGTATATGAGTTCTTTTGACTAATGTTGAGCCATGGATTATACGCACTTTTATCTTTCCGCACTTGCTAGCCTCTTCGGTACTGTGCATTTCCCTTTCTCACCTTGAGAGTTGGTGCAAACTTTGTCTGTGCATCCAAACCCCGTGATATGATACGCTCTTTCACACATAAACCTCCTTATATCTTCCTCAAAACATCCACCATACCTACCTATCATGGCATTTCCATAGCCATTCCGAGATATATTGCCATGCAACTTCCATCATCACTATTATGACATACATTACTTTTGTCATATTGCCGTTGCATGATCATGTAGCTGACATCGTATTTGTGGCAAAGCCACCATGCATTATTTTTCATACATGTCACTCTTGATTCATTGCACCATCCCGGTACACCGCCGGAGGCATTCATATTGAGTTGTATTTTGTTCTAAGTTTTGAGTTGTAATAGAAATAAAAATGTGATGATCATCATTATTAGAGCATTGTCCCAAGTGAGGAAAGGATGATGGAGACTATGATTCCCCCATTAGTCGGGATGCGACTCTGAATAAAAAAAAAGAGGCCATAAAAAAGAGAGAAAGAAAAGGCCAACAAAAAAGAGAGAAAAAGAGAGAAGGGACAATGCTACTATCCTTTTACCACACTTGTGCTTCAAAGTAGCACCTTGTTCCTCATGTAGTGAGTCTCATATATTGTGCTTCAAAGTAGCACTAAGATCTTCATATTAGAGAGTCTCTCATTTTGTCACTTTCATATACTAGTGGGAATTTTCATTATAGAACTTGGCTTGTATATTCCAATGATGGGCTTCCTCAAAGTGCCCTAGGTCTTCGTGAGCAAGCAAGTTGGATGCACACCCATTTAGTTTCTTTTGTAGAGCTTTCATATACATATAGCTCTAGTGCATCCGTTGCATGGCAATCCCTACTCCTCATGTTGACATCAATTGATGGGCATCTCCATAGCCCGTTGATTATCCTCGTCGATATGAGACTTTCCTTTTTGTCTTCTCCACGAATCCCATCATCATATTTCTATTCCACCCATAGTGCTATACCCATGGCTCGCGCCATGTATTGCGTAAAGGTTGAAAGAGTTTGAGATTATTTGAGTATGAAACAATTGCTTGGCTTGTCATCGGGGGTATAGAAGTTGGGAACATCTTTGTATGACGAAAATGAAGCATAGCCTAACCATATGATTTTGTAGGGATGAACTTTCTTTGGCTATGTTATTTTGAGATGACATAATTGCTTAGTTAGTATGCTTGAAGTATTATTATTTTTATGTCAATATGAACTTTTGTCTTAAATCTTTCGGATCTGAATATTCATATCACAAGTAAGAAGATTTATATCGAAATTATGCCAAAGTATCACTCCGCATAAAAAATTCTCCTTTTATCATTTACCTACTCGAGGACGAGCAGGAATTAAGCTTGGGGATGCCTGATACGTCTCCAACGTATCTATAATTTTTGATTGCTCCATGCTACTTTATCTACTGTTTTGGACTATATTGGGCTTTATTTTACACTTTTATATTACTTTTGGGACTAACCTATTAACCGGAGGCCCAGCCCGAATTGCTGTTTTTTGCCTATTTCAAGTTTGAAGAAACGGAATATCAAACGGAGTCCAAACGGAATGAAACCTTCGAACGTGATCTTCTCACCGAACGTGATCCGTGAGACTTGGACCCTACTCCAAGAAGTGCAGAGCGGTCACGAGGGTGGAGGGCCCCTCACCTCGTGGGCCCCGACGCTCCACCGATGTACTCCTTCCTCCTATATATACCTACGTATCCCCAAACGATAAGAACGGGAGCCAAAAACCTAATTCCACCACCGTACCTTCCTGTATCCACGAGATCCCATCTTGGGGCCTGTTCCAGAGCTCCTCCGGAGGGGGCATCCACCACGGAGGGCTTCTACATCAACACCATAGCCCCTCCGATGAAGTGTGAGTAGTTTACTTTAGACCTTCGGGTCCATAGCTAGTAGCTAGATGGCTTCTTCTCTCTTTTTGGATCTCAATACAATGTTCTCCCCCTCTCTCGTGAAGATTTATTCGATGTAATCTTCTTTTTGTGGTGTGTTTGTTGAGACCGATGAATTGTGGGTTTATGATCCAACTTATCTATGGATAATATTTGAATCTTCTCTAAATTCTTTTATGTATGATTGAGTTATCTTTGCAAGTATCTTCGAATTATCCGTTTGGTTTGGCCAACTAGATTGATAGTTCTTGCAATGGGAGAAGTGCTTAGCTTTGGGTTCAATCTTGCGGTGTCCTTACCTAGTGACAGAAAGGGTTGCAGGGCACGTATTGTATTGTTGCCATCGAGGATAACAAGATGGGGTATTTATCATATTGCATGAATTTATTCCTCTACATCATGTCATCTTGCTTAAGGCGTTACTCTGTTTTTAACTTAATACTCTAGATGCATGCTTGGATAGCGGTCGATGAGTGGAGTAATAGTAGTAGATGCGTAATCGTTTCGATCTACTTGTCACGGACGTGATGCCTATATACATGATCATACGTAGATAACCTCATAACTATGCTCAATTCTATCAATTGCTCAACAGTAATTTGTTCACCCACCGTAGAATATCTATGCTCTTGAGAGAAGCCACTAGTGAAACCTATGGCCCCCGGGTCTATTCTCATCATATCAATCTCCATCACTTTATTTACTTGCTTTGCTTTTACTTTTTACTTTGCATCTTTATACCAAAAATACCAAAAATATTATCTCTATCAGATCTCACTCTAGTAAGTGACCGTGAAGGGATTGACAACCCCTAATCGCGTTGGTTGCGAGTAGCTATCGTTTTGTGCAGGTACGAGGGACTTGCGCATGGCCTCCTACTGGATTGATACATTGGTTCTCAAAAACCGAGGGAAATACTTACGCTACTGTGCTGCATCATCCTCTCCTCTTCGGGGAAAACCAACACAAGCTCAAGACGTAGCACTCCGTCGCCGCCACCCAAGCCATCGAGGCCCACCGCGATGCCCGCTAGCAGGCAGGGGTCGAGATCGCGCCAGATGATAGCCGGACACTTGAGGAGCAGCTTCTGGCGATTCAGGCCCGTCTGCAGCCGGCCCACCGCATGCTCCGCCGTCTTCAGCATGCCAGGGCGCAGGTGCTGTCCGCCCTCTGGCCCGGCGAGGCGGTTCCCCACACCCCCAATCGGACTTCCGACTGGCTGGAGGTTGCAGTCGGCCGCTTCGAGGCCTGGAAGGCTTCTGCGGCTCGGTCCGGTGCCAGGCGGGCGCTGGAGTTCATCCGAGCCTGGTATCCTGGGCTGGGCTTGGCCCAGCTGAGCACCTGCGGTAGGAGGCCGATGAAGAGCTGGTGGCGGTGCGGCCGGCTATCATCCAGCACGCCTCGGCGACCGCCGACTACACCGACACCAGCGCCTTTGCCCCTGAGGTAAATGATGACGGCGTCTCTCAGCCGGAGGAGTGGTTCGGGCTGAACCCGGCAGAAGGTGAAGACTCAGCGGAGGAGATCGCTTCCAGCAACGAGGGTGAAGATGAAGAGGGGGAATGGCGAAGACGTCGTGCCAGACAGTGAAGCGACCAGCCAGCTTCAGCCTGATCGTGCCTCCAGCAATGAGGCGCGTGCAGGCGTGCCGTCTGCCAGAGGTGATGATCATGCTGAGACTCGCCAGCCGGCCACTCCTCCAGCCGGCACTGCCGTCTCCACCAACTTGCCCGACTCGCCCGTCGCTCCCTTGGCCTGATCCGCCGTCTTTGCTTTCCTGCTTGTTACTCTTTGAACAACTTTTTATTAAATTTGCACAGTTCCACCCACTGGGGGTGTATTAAAACTATGTTGAATGCTGGCCTTTCGAAGGTCTTTTCTGTAAATATAATCATGCATGTGTTTGGCTTCCATTCATGTTTGCTTTTCATCCTTTGGCTGTTTCCTTTGCCGCCTTCCCTTGGTCGCCGCCTTCCCAGCCGGACAGCTGCTCTACAGTCTGTGGCTGAGGAGGAACTTGGCCGTTTTGGGAAGACAAGTACTTGAGCTTTCTTAGATTGTAGCAAGGTGAATGGGAAGCCGGCCAGCTGGCTGCTCTGGCAGCCGATCGACGGGGAGGGAAGTCGGCTTGCGTTATATAAGTTCGTTAGTCCTTAGCCGTTTTTCATGTGGGCATCCTTTCCTGCCTTTGACTCTTGCCAGCTGGACAGCCGATTCTTCAAGCTGCGGCTTTCGACAAGAGAGGGCTTGGGTGCCGACACACTACTTGTCTGACTGCAGGTGGAACTTGAACATAACTCAAGGCGGCAAGTCCCCGGGCCGACTGGTCGAACCCGGTGCCGGACGAGAAAAATGAATGTAGTAACATAATCATAGGCATGATACTCATCATTCATAGATAAAAGAGGGTAGTCCCCGAGTGTTCCTTGGGGGGCCCGTTGTCTCATACTTAATACAAAAGGTAGCGTGGTACATACTGCATTTTAACTGTAAAATCTTCGGAGGAGATTGGCGTTCCATGGTCGTTCCGACTCCTTGCCGGAGTCATCTCTCTTGCGTGCCTTCAGCTTCTGCGCGTCGATCAGGTAGTAGGAGTCGTTGCCTAATGCTCTACTGACGACGAAGGGGCCTTCCAAAGGGGCCGAGAGCTTGTGCTGGCCGGCTGTTCGCTGGATCAGTTGGAGCACAAGGTCGCCCTCTTGGAAGGATCTTGGCTTGACCTTCCGGCTGTGGTAGCGGCGCAAACCCTGCTGGTAGATGGCAGACCATTTGAGGGCTAACAGTCGGCTTTCTTCCAGCAGGTCGACGCCGTCTTCTCGTGCTTCCTTGGCCTCCGCCTTCGTGTACATGGTGACCTGAGGCGAGTCGAACTCGATGTCAGTTGGGATGACAGCCTCGGCACCATATACAAGGAAGAAATGGGTGAAGCCGGTTGACTTGTTCGGGGTAGTGCGCAGACTCCAGAGGACGGCCGGCAGCTTGTCGAGCCAACAGCCGGCCGAACGCTCCAGTGGCACGACCAGCCAGGGCTTGATGCCGAAGAGGATGAGGCCGTTTGCTCGCTCAACTTGGCCGTTTGACTGCGGGTGGGCAACGGACGCTAAGTCCAGTCGGATGCCCTGTGTTGCGCAGAAACGTGCCAGTGCTCCCTTGGCAAAATTCGTGCCATTGTCGGTGATGATGTTGTGTGGTACGCCGTACCGGGTTGTAATATCTGCGATGAATGTCACGGCAGTCGGCCCATTCAACTTCTTGATCGGCTTCGCTTTGATCCACTTGGTAAATTTGTCCACGGCGACGAGCAGATGTGTCATGCCGCTGCGTGCCGTCTTGAACGGGCCCACCATATCCAGTCCCCAGACGGAAAAAGGCCAGGTGCGGGGAATGGTCTTGAGTGCATAAGCCAGCAGGTGTTTCTTGGAGCTGAAGACTTGGCACCCTTTGCAGTATTTGACTAACTCCTTGGCGTCATCCAAAGCAGCCGGCCAGAAGAATCCATGGTGGAAAGCTTTGGCGACGAGTGATCTTGAGGCCGCGTGGTGGCCGCATTTGCCTTGGTGGATGTCCTTGAGGATTGCTATGCCCTTCTCTGGCTCGACGCAGCGCTGGAAGACTCCAGTGACGCTGCGCCTAACGAGCTCTCGGTTAACTATTGTGTATGCTCCGGCTCGGCATTGGACTTGCCTTGCCGAGATCTCGTCAGTCGGCAGCTCTCTGTTTACCAGGAAGTTGAGGATGGGCTGGGCCCATGATGGAGCTGTGACTTCTTCTATTGCCAACACGGCTACTGTGACCAGGGTGGGTGGGCTGGGTGGTGAAGGGCTTGAATCGGCCACCGCCTGTTGTGTCGATGCAGTCCCCGGGCCGACTGCCATAGTCCCCGGGCCGGGTTCCGAATTCCCCGGGCCGGGTGCGACTATGGCAGTCCCTGAGCCGCCTGTTGAAGTCCCCGGGCCGCCTATCGAAGTCCTCGAGCCACCTTCTCGGTTCCCCAAGCCGGATCCGACTGCGTCGGGGTCCGGCGATACGAAGATGGAATCAGATTCCGGAGACGGCTTGATAGACGGCTTGAGGAGGCGTTGGAGAGAGACGCCGGTTGGTATAGCTTGTCGAGTGGATCCTATTCGTGCAAGGGCATCTGCTTCCTCGTTGTTGGCCCGTGGCACGTGGAGGGACTCGCATCCTTCAAAATACCCACTGATTTGCTGAACGAGGAAGCGGTAGCTCGCCATGTTTGCGTCCTTGGCGTCCCAGTTGCCAGATGATTGTTGGACTACCAAATCCGAGTCGCCATAGCACAGGATCCGGCGGATGCCGAGTTCTTTGGCTAGCCGGAGCCCGTGTATGAGCTCCTCGTACTCGGCCACATTGTTGGAGGCGGCAAAATGAATTTGCAATGTGTATCTGAGCTTGTCGCCTTTGGGAGAGGTGAGGATGATGCCGGCTCCCAAGCCGGTGCGCATCTTGGACCCATCAAAGTGCATCCGCCAATGAGTGGAGTCGGGGGCCGGCGGCAGGTACTGGGTCTCGGCCCAGTCGACAAGGAAGTCGGCCAATGCTTGGGACTTGATGGCGGTGTGAGGCTAGTAGAAGATCGTGTAAGGGGCCAGCTCAATGGCCCATTTTGCCACCCGGCCGGATGCATCCCGACTGCCTATGATCTCGGCGAGTGGGGCAGTACATACAACCGTGATGGGGTGCTCTTGAAAGTAGGGCTTGAGCTTCTTGGCGGCGAAGTACACACCATAGCACATCTTCTGGTAGTGCGGGTAGTTTTGCTTCGAGGTGGACAATACTTCACTTAAATAATACACCGGCCTCTGGACTGGCTGAGCTCAGCCTTCTTCCGGGCGTTGAACCACGATAACGGTGCTGACCACCCGACTGGTAGCGGCAATGTAAAGGAGCATGGGCTCTTTCTCAGTCGGCGCCGCCAAGACAGGCGGCGTGGCCAGCATCTTATTCAGTTCGTGGAAAGCTTGGTCGGCTTGGTCGTGCCACTCGAAGTGAGTGGTCTTCTTCATGAGTCGATAGAGGGGGAGAGCTTTCTCTTCGAGCCGGCTGATAAAGCGGTTCAGGGAGGCCAGGCATCCGGTAAACTTTTGGACGTCTCGTAGCTTGGTGGGGATCTCCATTCTCTCTATGGCCTTGATCTTCACTGGGTTGCATTCGATGCCGTGTTCAGAGACCAGGAAGCCTAGAAGCTGGCCGGCTGGTACTCCAAACACGCATTTCTCGGGGTTGAGCTTGATCTGAAACCGGCGCAAGTTTTCAAACGTCTCTTTAAGGTCTTCCAGCAAGGTGTCACGCTTCTCCGTCTTCACCACAATATCGTCTACATAGATGTGGGCATTTCTGCTGAGTTGCTTGAGGAGGCATTTCTGCATGCAACGCTGAAAAGTGGCACCGGCATTTCTCAAGCCGAATGTCATAGTCAGGTAGCAGAAAGTTCCGAATGGTGTGATGAAGGCGGTCTTCAGGCGGTCAGTTGGATCTAACTTTATCTGGTGGTAGCCTGAGTGAGCATCCAAGAAACTCAACAGCTCGCATCTGGCTGTGGAGTCTATCACTTGATCAATCCTTGGCAGGGCGAAGGGATCTTTGGGGTAGGCTTTGTTGAGGCTAGTGTAGTCTATACACATGCGCCACTTGTTATTCTTCTTCAGCACGAGGACCGGGTTGGCAAGCCATTACCGAAATAACACCTCCATAATGAAGCCGGCTGCCAGAAGCCGGGCTATCTCTTCTCCTACAATCCTTCTCTTCTCCTCCGACAGTCGGCGGAGGGGCTGCTTGACTGGTTTTGCATCTGCTCGGACGTGTAGCTTGTGCTCGGCGAATTCCTTCGGAACACCCGGCATGTCCTTGGGAGACCATGCGAAGATGTCCCTATTCTCACGGAGGAAATCGACGAGCTCGCCTTCCTATTTGTTGTCCAGGTTTGCTCTAATGATGGCAAACCTTTCTGGGTGCTCCGGGTCCAGAGGTATCTTCTTTGTTTCTTTGGCCGGCTGGAAAGAACCTTGGGCATCACACTCCTTGGGCTCGGGGGACATGGCCGGCTGCTTGCCGGCCATGGCCACGACCCGATCCAGCATCTTCTTCTCTTCGGCGATCACGAGGGACTCGGCCAGCCGGCTGCTAGCTGCTGCACATTCGGAGGATTTCTTGTAGTCGCCGGCTATGGTGACGATGCCCTTGGAACTCGGTATCTTCATCTTGAGGTAGGCGTAGTGGGGTACAACCATGAACTTGGCCAGAGCAGGTCGGCCAAGCAACGCGTGGTAAGGGCTCTCCAAATCCACTACCTCAAACCAAACTGCTTCTCGGTGGAAGGGATCCTTGCCTCCAAAGAGAACATCTATCTTGATCTTGCCGATTGGTGAGCAGGACAGGCCAGGTACGATGCCATGGAACACGGTCCGACTAGACATGAGTTGCTTCGTCTTGATGTTTAGCTTCTCCATGGTGTCACGGTACAGTATGTTGATGCTGCTCCCGCCATCTATCAGCTCGCGGGAGAAACGGGCAGCTCGCCTTTCTGTCGCGCGGGTGGCGTCCCAAACCAATGCGTAGGAGCCGGGAGACGGCATCACCTCTGGGTGGTCGGCCCGGCTCCAGCTGATAGGCCTTTCTGACCAGTGCATGAACTCGGGTTTGTTGGAGGCGTCCGCGTTGACTTCTTGGTGCTATCGGCGCCGGCTGCGCCGGTCTTTGGGCTGGCTTGTAAAGACGATGTAGGCGGCATGCTCGTCGGGGAACTCGTCTTGAACGGCCCCGACTGTTGGTCGAGCGGCCGGCTGTTGAGGGGCCGGAGGCGGCTGACCAGCAGGCGGAGGCGGCACCAGCCCTTCACCTTTGGAGATTCGTGTGAGCCAGTGGCATTTCTGGGTCGTGTGGTTGGACGGCTTCGTGCCGCTGTGGAACTTGCAAGGGGCATCAAGGGCTTGCTCGTAGGAGAAAGCCGGCTGCCAAGCCGGCCTGCCACCCTTCTGCTTCTTGGGCGCGGGCCGCCCTTCGGGTTGTTCATCTTCGACAGTGGCCACCTGCCAACTGGTGGAAGGCGGCAAGGGCCCTTGTGCTTGTTATCGTTCGGGTACGGGCGTCGGTTGGGGTCCCCAGCCGGCGTCTTTGGAGCTGGATTGAGCACCTTCCCTGAGGCGTCTACTCGAAGCTCGGTTTTCATTGAGGAGTCGGCCGTGGCGTACTTGTCTGCTATGACCAGCAACTCGTCGAGGGTAGTCGGCTCGTCGTAGAGGAGTTTGTGCTTGAGGAGGGTGCCTTCTCGGCACCCGACGGTGAAGTACTCTATGGCTTAAACCTCATGCACCCCCTTGCAGGAATTGCGGAGCTCGGCCCAACGCGTGAGGTAGTCGCGAGTTGATTCATTGGGCCCTTGAACACACAAGGAGAGCTGTCGGGGCTTGGGAGCCTGCTTGTAGGTGCTGGTGAAGTTGCAGATGAAGGCTTCTGTGAAGTCGAGCCAACTGTTGACGCTGTAAGGCTTGAGGCTGTTGAGCCAGGTACGCGTCGTGCCTTGGAGCATGAGGGGGACATACTTCACGGCAACACGCCTGTTGCCGTTTGCTATGCTAACCGCAGTGGAGTAGTCGATCAACCAATCTTCCGGCTTCACAGAGCTGTTGTACTTGGGCGTGTCTCTTGGGAGCGAGAACCCTTTGGGGAAGGGCTCGTCGCGGATGCAGGGGCCGAAGCAAGGCGGGCGTCATTCTCGCCGACTCCTTTGCGGCGGCCTAGTCGGACGCTGAGAGTCGGATGCGTGACAGGCGGCGGGGTGGGGTATCTCTCCCCATGAGGCGAAGGAGGAGACGGATTGCCTTGTCGCTCCACGGCTCGAGGGCGGCCTTCTGCGTCGCGCTCGATGGAGATTTGAGTCCAGCTACGGCAGGCGGCCGGCTCCTTTTCTTGCCTGGCGCGGGTGTTGCCCGCAGTCGGCGTTCGTGACATTGTGCCGTGCTCTCGGCGTGGGGGAGGATTTTCAGCATGGACTCCGGCTTCATGCCGCTCTGCGGCCGCGTCGATCAGCTGCTGGATGCGTCTGGTCATGTAGGGTAGCTCGTCGGCCCCCGGTCCATTCAGCTCGTCTACGGCCGCCTGGGCGGCGCGTAGGTCCTCGAGGGGCGTGGCATAGACTGGGCGGTCCGCTCCCAGCATGTCGGTGATGGCTGCGCCACGCTTCTTGATGATGCCGATTCGGCTCGGCCCGTCGGGGGCTGCGTGCCAAAGGTGGCGCGGTCGACTTCGCGCTGGTGAGCCTCAGTGAGGCGTCTCATGGAGGCTATCTTCTGGCCCTCCATGATGAGGGCGAGGCGGTGTGCCTCCAGCGCCTCGGCGTCGGTGTCGGTCGGAAGGGGGATGGACAAGTCGTGCAGCGCCGCTTGCAGGGCATCATGGGCGTTCTCGCCAGAGGCTACGTCGTGGCTGATGACCAGCACCTCGGTGATGGCGCTGCCACAGCTGTCGGCTCGAGGGAGCGGGTCGTTGAGATCACTACGTTGGTTGGGAAAGCGTCGAGCAATGCCGTGTCGGAGTCGACAAGCATCGGGTCAGTGGAGCCAACCGACTCCAAATCCGCAGCGGGCTCGCTGGAGACGTGGAGTTGGTCGAGGGGGCTGACGAGGTGGCTCTTGGGGCAGCCTGTGCCCGCGTCGGATGCGGGCTCGTCGGAGATGCGAGCCTCGCCAAGAAGATCGGCGAGGCAGCTCGCCGCGCAGGCGTCGGCGACGCTTGCGCAGCTGTCGGGCAAGCGCCATCGGCGTCTTGGGCTGGCTGCGCTTCATTGGGAAGGAAAAGGGTTCCCGCCCGAACAGGTCTCCGGACGACGGCACACTGCCCCACGCTACGCCAAATGTCGGGTGGTAGGTGCGACATATGCCAACAGATGGCTTACCATTGTGGGAGCCAATAAGACGTCGCCGGTGCCTGGAAACGGGATAAGGCGAAGACATGCACGACAGCGAATCTTACCCAGCTTCGGGGCTCTCCGGGGAGATAATACCCCTACTGCTGCTCTACGAGGTCTCCGCATGATCACTAAGTTAACAAGTAGCTACAAGAGGCTCCTTGAGCTGTTTGGCGAGAGTAAGAAGAAGGGCAGGGCTCGCTATCCTCTTCCCTCTATGCGGTGTCTAAAACTCTAAGAGATCAACCCTTTGCATGGGTGCCACAGGGGGAGATAGGCCTACCCCTGTGGGTACAATGGTAATCCGGCGGGGCACAGGCCCTAGCCGTCAGTGTCTATGTTCGCCGGCTTCTCCGCCGGCTGCTGGGGCCCGCCGACTGGTGGGTCCCGCCGGCTGCCGGCTCTCTAGTCGACAAGCTGGTCCCACCGCTCGGGGGCCTTGTCGGGGGCGGGTTACTGTTGCCTTACTCCTGCTGACGAGGGCTTTGTCGAGGTAAGCATGGCTACAGCGCCGCCGCCTGGCGGGCGTTCACTGTAGCCTTACCTCGTCTTGTCCCCTTAATGAGGCGCCTCCTTCGAGGAAGGGAGTAAGCCGGCTGCTGAGAGCCGGCCACATCTCAGGCCGACTGGTGGAGGCCAGGCCGCCTTCGGGGGTCTCTCTGACCGAAGGGGCCCGCCGCTTGTGGGCCGTTCTGGCAGCTCGTCGTGGGTGACGTCATGGTCAACATGGCAACAGTGCCGCGCCGGACGGGTGATGGCCGCCCCGTATAGCGCACTGTGACCACGCGCGCTCCGGGATTCGGGGGTGGCAGGCTTCACTGTAGCCACGCCCCGTCTCATCGCCGTTATGTGGGTGCAGAGTTTGAGGGTACGATCTTGGCCACCTGCTTGGGGGCTGGGTTCTTGGAGTCGGCCTTCTCGTGGTCGGCTTCTTGGAGTCGGCCCTCTTGTGGCTTTCCTCCTGTGGGTTTAGGGTCGGGCCACCTCCCGGTAGCCGGCTTGAGAGATAGCCGGCCAAGAGAAGGCGGCCCCATGCCTTGGATGCTTGAAGGCCTGATCGGCCAGTAATTTTTCTGAAGAGCCGGGGGGAGCCGGCTAGGCTACCCGTGGTCATTTACTCCGACAGCCAAGTAGCACTCCGCATCAAAAATTCTCTTTTTATCATTTACCTACTCAAGGACGAGCAGGAATTAAGCTTGGGGATGCCTGATACGTCTCCAACGTATCTATAATTTTTTGATTGCTCCATGCTATATTATCTACTGTTTTGGACTATATTGGGCTTTATTTTCCACTTTTATATTACTTTTGGGACTAACCTATTAACCGGAGGCCCAGCCCAGTATTGCTGTTTTTTTGCCTATCTCGGTGTTTCAAGAAACGGAATATCAAACGGAGTCCAAACGGAATGAAATCTTCGAACGTGATTTTCTCATCGATAAGACCCAGAGACTTGGACCTTCGTCAAGAAAGCCACGAGGGTGGAGGCACCCCCTAGGGCGCGCCTCGCCTCGTGGGCCCTCAAGCTCCACCGACGCATTCTTCCTCCTATATATACCTACATACCCCCAACAGATCAGAAACGGAGCCAAAAACCTAATTCCACCGCCGCAACTTTCTGTATCCACGAGATCCCATCTTGGGGCCTGTTCTGGAGCTCCGCCAGATGGGGATTCCACCATGGAGGGCTTCTACATCATCATCATAGCCTCTCCGATGAAGTGTGAGTAGTTTACCTCAGACCTTCGGGTCCATAGTTAGTAGCTAGATGGCTTCTTCTCTCTTTTTGGATCTCAATACAATGTTCTCCCCCTCTCTCGTGGAGATCTATTTGATGAAATCTTATTTTTGCGGTGTGTTTGTTGAGACCGATGAATTGTGGGTTTATGATCAAGATTATCTATGAGCAATATTTGAATCTTTTCTGAATTCTTTTATGTATGATTGGTTATCTTTGCAAGTCTCTTCTAATTATCCGTTTGGTTTGGCCAACTAGATTGGTAGTTCTTGCAATGGGAGAAGTGTTTAGCTTTGGGTTCAATCTTGTGGTGTCCTTACCCGGATGTAAAGGGTTGCAAGGCACGTATTGTATTGTTGCCATCGAGGATAACAAGATGGGGTATTTATCATATTGCATGAATTTATTCCTCTACATCATGTCATCTTGCTTAAGGCGCTACTCTGTTTTCATTAACTTAATACTCTAGATGCATGTTGGATAGCAATCGATGAGTGGAGTAATAGTAGTAGATGCAGTGAGAGTCGGTCTACTTGTCTCTTGACGTGATGCCTATATACATGATCATACCTAGATATTCTCATAACTATGCTCAATTCTGTCAATTGCTCAACAGTAATTCGTTCACCCGCCATAAAATACTTATGCTCTTGAGAGAAGCCACTAGTGAAATCTATGGCCCCCGGGTCTATTTTCATCATATTAATCTTCCTACGCTTTATTATTGCTTTGCTCTTTACTTTGCCTCTTATTTTGCTTTGCATCTTTATACCAAAAAATACCAAAAATATTATCTATCATCTCTATCAGATCTCACTCTCGTAAGTGACCGTGAAGGGATTGACAACCCCTATTCGCGTTGGCTGCGAGGAGCTATTTGTTTTGTGTAGGTACAAGGGACTTGCGCGTCGCCTCCTACTGGATTGATACCTTGGTTCTCAAAAACTGAGGGAACTACTTACGCTACTCTGCTGCATCATCCTCTCCTCTTCGGGGAAAACCAACGCAAGCTCAAGACTTAGCAGTGGGCGATACAAGTCGTACTGCTTACCAGCATGTCATACTTTGGTTCGGCGGTATTGTTGGATGAAGCGGCCCGGACCGGCATTACGCGTACGCTTACGCGATACTAGTTCTACCGACGTGCTTTGCACATAGGTGGCTGGCGGGTGTCAGTTTCTCCAACTTTAGTTGAACCGAGTGTGGCTACGCCCGGTCCTTGAGAAGGTTAAAACAACACTAACTTGACGAAATATCGTTGTGGTTTTGATGTGTAGGTAAGAACGGCTCTTGCTCAGCGCGTAGCAGCCATGTAAAACTTGCAACAACAAAGTAGAGGACGTCTAACTTGTTTTTTTAGGGCATGTTGTGATGTGATATGGTCAAGACGTGATGCTATATTTTATTCTATAAGATGATCATGTTTTATAACCGAGTTATCGGCAACTGGCAGGAGCCATATGGTTGTCGCTTTATTGTATGCAATGCAATCGCCCTGTAATTGCTTTATTTTATCACTAAGCGGTAGCGATAGTCGTAGTAACAATAGTTGGCGAGACGACAACGATGCTACGATGGAGATCAAGGTGTCGCGCCAGTGATGATGGTGATCATGACGGTGCTTCAGAGATGGAGATCACAAGCACAAGATGATGATGGCCATATCATATCACTTATATTGATTGCATGTGATGTTTATCTTTTATGCATCTTATCTTGCTTTGATTGACGTTAGCATTATAAGATGATCTTGATGACCCACAAGTATAGGGGATCTATCGTAGTCCTTTTGATAAGTAAGAGTGTCGAACCCAACGAGGAGCAGAAGGAAATGATAAGCGGTTTTCAGTAAGGTATTCTCTGCAAGTACTGAAATAAGTGGTAACAAATAGTTTTGTGATAGGATAATTTGTAATGAGCAACAAGTAACAAAAGTAAATAAAGTGCAGCAAGGTGGCCCAATCCTTTTTGTAGCAAAGGACAAGCCTGGACAAACTCTTATAATAGGAAAAGCGCTCCCGAGGACACATGGGAATATCGTCAAGCTAGTTTTCATCATGTTCATATGATTCGCGTTCGGTACTTTGATAATTTGGTATGTGGGTGGACCAGTGCTTGGGTGCTGTTCTTACTTGAACAAGCATCCCACTTATGATTAACCTCTATTGCAAGCATCCGCAACTACAACAAAAGTATTAAGGTAAACCTAACCATAGCATGAAACATATGGATCCAAATCAGCCCCTTACGAAGCAACGCATAAACTAGGGTTTAAGCTTCTGTCACTCTAGCAACCCATCATCTGCTTATTACTTCCCAATGCCTTCCTCTAGGCCCAAATAATGGTGAAGTGTTATGTAGTCGACGTTCACATAACACCACTAGAGGCTAGACAACATACATCTCATCAAAATATCGAACGAATACCAAATTCACATGACTACTAATAGCAAGACTTCTCCCATGTCCTCAGGAACAAACGTAACTACTCACAAAGCATATTCATGTTCATAATAAGAGGGGTATTAATATGCATAAAGGATCTGAACATATGATCTTCCACCAAATAAACCAACTAGCATCAACTACGAGTAATCAACACTACTAGCAACCTACTAGTACCAATCCCGGACTTGGAGACAAGAATTGGATACAAGAGATGAACTAGGGTTTTGAGAGGAGATGGTGCTGGTGAAGATGTTGATGGAGATTGCCCTCTCCCGATGAGAGGAGCGTTGGTGATGATGATGACGATGATTTCCCCCTCCCGGAGGGAAGTGTCCCCGGCAGAACAACTCTGTCGGAGCCCTAGATTGGTTCCGCCAATGTTCCGCCTCGTGGCGGCGGAGTTTCGTCCCGAAAGGTTGCTTCTGATTTTTTTCTCGACGAAATACCTCATATAGCAGAAGATGGGCATCGGAGAGCCACCAGGGGGCCCACGAGGTAGGGGGCGTGCCCTAGGAGGGGGCGCGCCCCCACCCTCATGGACAGGGTGTGGGCCCCCTGGCCTTCATCTTTGGCGAGGATTATTTATTATTTATTGTAAGATATTCCGTGGAGTTTCAGGACTTTTGGAGTTGTGCAGAATAGGTGTCTAATATTTGCTCCTTTTCCAGCCCAGAATTCCAGCTGCCGGCATTCTCCCTCCTTATGTGAACCTTGTAAAATAAGAGAGAATAGGCATAAGTATTGTGACATAACGTGTAATAACAGCCCATAATGCAATAAATATCGATATAAAAGCATGATGCAAAATGGACGTATCAACTCCCCCAAGCTTAGACCTTGCTTGTCCTCAAGTGAAAGCCAATACGATAAATATGTCCCCATGTTTAGAGGTAGAGGTGTCGATAAAAATAAAATACGGACATGAAGGCATCATGATTATTCTCATAATAGCAACATATATAGATATTGTCATATGATTTCTATGTTCAAGTAACAATCCATTCACAATGCAAAGTACGAATCATAAACTTTATTGAGAACCAACAAACTATAATCTCAGTCATTGAAACAATTGCAATTTATCATAACATCGGAAAAAGTCTACGCCAGAGCTTAATAGCAAGTCCACGTACTCAACTATCATTTAGTCCTTCATAATTGCTAACACTCACACGATACTTGTGGTTACGGAATTTTAGTCGGACACAGAGAAATATAGGGGCTTATAATTTCACCTCCCAACCTTTTACCTCAAGGGTAATGTCAACAATAATAACTCATGCCTCCTACCTCCAATTAGATATATTAATCATGATCTTTCCAACACACTGTGCTTGCCAAAGGATAAAATGTAAAAAGGAAAGGTGAAGATCACCATGACTCTTGCATAAGGTAGAGGATAATAATAAAAGATAGGCCCTTCGCAGAGGGAAGCAGAGGTTGCCATGCGCTTTTATGGTTGGATGCACAAAATATTAATGCGAAAGAACGTCACTTTATATTGCCCCTTGTGATATGAACCTTTATTATGTAGTCCGTCGCTTTTATTTCTTCCATATCACAAGATCGTATAAAGCTTATTTCTCCCACACCAATCAATCATACATATTTAGAGAGCAATTTTTATTGCTTTGCACCGATGATAACTTACTTGAAGGATCTTACTCAATCCATAGGTAGATATGGTGGACTCTCATGGCAAATCTGGTTTAAGGGTTTATGGAAGCACAAGTAGTATCTCTACTTGGTGCTGAGAATTTGGCTAGCATGAGGGGGAAAGGCAAGCTCAACATGTTGGGAGATCCATGACAATATACTTTATCTTAGATATAAGAAAACATAACCCATTACGTTGTCTTCCTTGTCCAACATCAACTCTTTAGCATGTCATATTTTAATGAGTGCTCACTGCTACGTCTTGAGCTTGCGTTGGTTTTCCCCGAAGAGGAGAGGATGATGCAGCACAGTAGCGTAAGTATTTCCCTTAGTTTTTGAGAACCAAGGTATCAATCCAGAGGAGGCCACACACAAGTCCCTCGTACCTGCACAAAACGATAGCTACTCGCAACCAACGCGATTAGGGGTTGTCAATCCCTTCACGGTCACTTACGAGAGAGATCTGATAGAGATAATAATTTTGGTATTTTTGGTATAAAGATGCAAACTGGAAAGTAAAAAAGCAAAGTAAAAACAAAGCAAGTATAAAAGTGATGGAGATTGATATGATGAGAATAGACCCGGGGGCCATAGGTTTCACTAGTGGCTTCTCTCAAGAGCATAAATATTCTACGGTGGGTGAACAAATTACTGTTGAGCAATTGACAGAACATAGCATAGTTATGAGTATATCTAGGTATGATCATGTATATAGGCATCACGTCCGAGACAAGTAGATCGAAACGATTATGCATCTACTACTATTACTCCACTCATCGACCGCTATCCAGCATGCATCTAGAGTATTAAGTTAAAAACAGAGTAACCCCTTAAGCAAGATGACATGATGTAGAGGAATAAATTCATGCAATATGATAAATACCCCATCTTGTTATCCTCGATGGCAACAATACAATACGTGCCTTGCAACCCCTTATGTCACTGGGTAAGGACACCGCAAGATTGAACCCAAAGCCATGCACTTCTCCCAATGCAAGAACTACCAATCTAGTTGGCCAAACCAAACGGATAATTCGAAGAGACTTGTAAAGATAACTCAATCATACATAAAAAAATTCAGAGAAGATTCAAATATTATTCATAGATAAGCTGGATCATAAACCCACAATTCATCGGTCTCAACAAACACACCGCAAAAAAGAACATTACATCGAATAGATCTCCACGAGAGAGGGGGAGAACATTGTATTGAGATCCAAAAAGAGAGAAGAAGCCATCTAGCTACTAGCTATGGACCCGAAGGTCTGAAGTAAACTACTCACACTTCATCGGAGAGGCTATGGTGTTGATGTAGAAGCCTTCCGTGGTGGATGCCCCCTCCGGCGGAGCTCCGGAACAGGCCCCAAGATGGGATCTCGTGGATACAGGAAGTTGCGGCGGTGGAATAAGGTTTTTGGCTCCTGTTCTTATCGTATGGGGGTACGTAGGTATATATAGGAGGAAGGAGTACGTCGGTGGAGCATCAGTGGGCCCACGAGGCGGGGGGGGGGGCCTAAGGGGGGTGCCCCCCACCCTCGTGACCGCCTCCGATGTTCCTTGGCGTAGGGTCCAAGTCTCCTGGATCATGTTCGGTGATACATGTTTCTGAAGGTTTCATTCCGTTTGGACTCCGTTTGATATTCTGTTTCTTCGAAATACTGAAAAAGGCAAAAAACAACAATTCTGGGTTGGGCCTCCGGTTAATAGGTTAGTCCCAAAAATAATATAAAAGTGGAAAATAAAGACCATTATAGTCCAAAACAATAGATAAAGTAGCATGGAGCAATAAAAATTATAGATACGTTGGAGACGATCGGCATCCCCAAGCTTAATTCCTGCTCGTCCTCGAGTAGGTAAATGATAAAAAGAGAATTTTTGATGCGGAGTGATACTTTGGCATAATTTCAATGTAAATCTTCTTAATCATGGTATGAATATTCAGATCCGAAAGATTCAAGACAAAAGTTCATATTGACATAAAAATAATAATACTTCAAGCATACTAACTAAGCAATTATGTCTTCTCAAAATAACATGGCCAAAGAAAGTTATCCCTACAAAATCATATAGTCTGGCTATGCTCCATCTTCCCCACACAAAGTATTTAAATCATGTACAACCCCGATGACAAGCCAAGCAATTGTTTCATACTTTAACATTTTCAAAACTTTTTCAATCTTCACGCAATACATGAGCGTGAGCCATGGATATAACACTATATGTGGAATAGAACGGTGGTTGTGGAGAAGACAAAAGGAGGGAAGATAGTCTCACATCAACTAGGCGTATCAACGGGCTATGGAGATGCCCATCAATAGATCAATGTGAGTGAGTAGGGATTGCCATGCAACAGATGCACTAGAGCTAAAAGTATATGAAAGCTCAACAAAAGAAACTAAGTGGGTGTGCATCCAACTCGCTTGCTCACGAAGACCTAGGGCATTTGAGGAAGCCCATCATTGGGATATACAAGCCAAGTTCTATAATGAAAAATTCCCACTAGTATATGAAAGTGACAAAATGAGAGACTCTCTATCATGAAGATCATGGTGCTACTTTGAAGCACAAGTGTGGTAAAAGGATAGTAACATTGTCCCTTCTCTCTTTTTCTCTCAATTTTTTTTATTTGGGCCTTTTCTCTTTTTTTGGCCTCTCCTTTTTTTATATATTTTTCGTCCGGAGTCTCATCCCGACTTGTGGGGGAATCATAGTCTCCATCATCCTTTACTCACTTGGGACAATGCTCTAATAATGATGATCATCACACTTTTATTTTTCTTACAACTCAACAATTACAACTCGATACTTAGAACAAAATATGACTCTATATGAATGCCTCCGGCGGTGTACCGGGGTATGCAATGAAACATGAGTGACATGTATGAAAGAATTATGAACGGTAGCCTTGCCACAAATACGATGTCAACTACATGATCATGCTAACAATATGGCAATGATGGAGCGTGTCATAATAAACGGAATGGTGGATAGTTGCATGGCAATATATCTTGGAATGGCTATGGAAATGCCAAGATAGGTAGGTATGTTGGCTGTTTTGAGGAAGGTATATGGTGGGTGTATGATAACGGCGAAAGGTGCGCGGTATTAGAGAGGCTAGCAATGGTGGAAGGATGGGAAAAAGTGCGTATAATCCATGGACTCAACATTAGTCATAAAGAACTCATATACTTATTGCAAAAATCTAGAAGTTATCAAAGCAAAGTATTACGCGCATGCTCCTAGGGGGATAGATTGGTAGGAAAATACCATCGCTCGTCCCCGACCGCCACTCATAAGGAAGACAATCAATAAATAAATCATGCTCCGAGTTCATCACATAACGGTTCACCATACGTGCATGCTACGGGAATCACAAACTTCAACACAAGTATTCTTTAAATTCACAACTACTCAACTAGCATGACTCTAATATCACCATCTTCATATCTCAAAACAATTATCAAGCATCAAACTTATCTTAGTACTCAACGCACTCAAAAGAAAGTTTCACATATCTTGAATGCCAAGTATATTAACATTAAGCAAATTACCATGCTATTAACGACTCTCAAAATAATCTAAGTGAAGCATGAGAGATCAAGTTTCTTTAAAACAAATCCACCACCGTGCTCTAAAAGATCTAAGTGAAGCACTAGAGCAAAATTATCACGCTCAAAAAGATATAAGTGAAGCACTATGAGCAAAACTATCAAGCTCAAAAGATATAAGTGAAGCACATAGAGTATTCTATCAAATTCCAATTCATGTATGGCTCTCTCAAAAGGTGTGTACAGCAAGGATGATTGTGGTAAACTAACAAGAAAAGACACAAATAATACAAGACGCTCCAAGCAAAACACATATCATGTGGTGAATAAAAATATAGCTCCAAGTAAATTACCGATGGAAGTGGACGAAAGAGGGGATGCCTTCCGGGGCATCCCCAAGCTTTGACTTTCTGGTGTCCTTGGATTATCTTGGGGGTGCCATGGGCATCCCCAAGCTTAAGCTCTTTCCACTCCTTGTTCCATAATCCATCAAAAGAATTCACCCAAAACTTGAAAACTTCACAACACAAAACTCAATAGAAATCTCGTGAGCTCCGTTAGAGAAAGAAAACAAAAAACTACTTTAAGGTACTGTAATGAACTCATTCTTTATTTGTATTGGTCTTAAACCTAATGTATTCCAACTTCTCTATGGATCATAAACTATTTTACTAGCCATGGATTCATCAAAATAAGCAAACAACACACGCAAAACAGAATCTGTCAAAAACAGAACAGTCTGTAGTAATCTGTAACTAACGCAAACTTCTGGAACTCAAAACATTCTACCAAAATTAGACGACCTGGACAATTTGTTTATTGATCAGCAGCAATTGGAATCAATATTTTATCACGTTCTGGTGATTTGTAACAATTTGGGCACTGAGCGCAAAGTTTCTGGAAATTACAGCAAGATCAAATAACTATCATCCAAGAAGATCCAATAGGTTTAACTTGGCACAAACACTAATTAAAAGATAAAACCACATCTAAACAGAGGCTAGATGGATTATTTATTACTAAGCAGCAAGGAAAAATATTGGGTTGTCTCCCAACAAGCGATTTTCTTTAAAGCCTTTTTAGCTAGGTATTGAGATTTCAATGATGCTCACAAGAAAGACAAGAATTGAGGCACAAAGAGAGCATCATAAAACATGTGACAAACACACTTAAGTCTAACATACTTCCTATGCATAGGCATATTATAGGCAAACAAATTACCGTAGCAAGCAAAAACTAGCATATGCAAGGAAGCGGAAAGGAACAATAGCAATCTCAACATAACAAGAGGTAATTTAGTAACATGAAAATTTCTATAACCATATTTTCTTCTCTCATAATAATTACATGTAGGATCATAGGCAAATTCAACAAAATAGCTATCACAAAGTATATTCTCAACACGATCCACATGCATGCAGAGTTGATACTCTTCCAAAATAGTTGGATTATCATTAAGTAAAGTCATGACCTTTCCAAACCCACTTTCAATATTATTGCAAACAATATTATCAATCTCATATTCATCATGGGGCTTAAATAAAATTTCAAGATCATAAGAAGAATCACCCCAATCATGATCATTGCAACAAGTAGTAGACATAGCAAAACTAGCATCCCCAAGCTTAGGGTTTTGCATATTATTAGCATAATTGACATCAAGAGAATTTATAGTAAAATCATTGCAATCATGCTTTTTATTCAAGGAGCTATCAAGTATGGGTGCAATAGCAACGATCTCATGTTTAACATAAGGAACTATAGCAAATTCATCTTTATAAATATTGGCATCATGGCCACAAGAATAGCAAGCATCATGTTCATCAAGGGGTATTTAAATCAAATCATCGGAATCATCATTATCTATAGATTCATGCATATCATTATTTCCTTCCAAAGCAACGGTCATTCTTTCAATAAATTCTTGGACATAGACATTATGAGCAAGGTTTTCATTTCAATATTTAAGTATGACGGAATTTTCAGATTTGTTGAGAGTAAAATCATACTTTTCAATCAAAGAAGCAACTTCATGAGCACCCTTAAAAACGACAAATTCTTCAATTTGTTCGATATCATAGTAACTATAAACACCCTTTGCATAAGAAAAGATTTCATTATCATTGAACTCACATAGGTAGGTAAGGTGTTTTTTAGGGCTCTTAGAGCAACAAGTAAAATCACACATTTCACAAAGATTCAAAGCATAGCATAGCAGATTATTTATATGATACCGTAAGAGTCTCCCTTTTCCAGACAAACAGTGACGCACAAAATGAGCATGCTCATCTAAAGATTTCCCCTCAACTAGGCTAGTTGGGGTTTCAAAGACGAAAGATAAGGATCAAGATGATCCAAGTAGAACACTTTAAGTGGATCCATAACAATAGACTTTTAGAAAGCAAAGATGCAAGAAAATATAAGGCACATGGTAACACAAGCAAACAGGAAGCAAGCGGTAAAGAGAGGGCGAATAAAATGGCAAGGGTGAAGTGGGGGAGAGGAAAACGAGAGGCAAATGACAAATAATGTAATGCGAGAGATAGGGATTGTGATGGGTACTTGGTATGTTGACTTTTGCGTAGACTCCCGACAACGGCGCCGTAAATCCTTCTTGCTACGCCTTGAGCTTGCTTGGTTTTCCCGAAGAGGAGAGGATGATGCAGCACAAGAGCGTAAGTATTTCCTTAGTTTTTGAGAACCAAGGTATCAATCCAGTAGGAGGCCACACACAAGTCCCTCGTACCTGCACAAAACGATAGCTACTCGCAACCAACGCGATTAGGGGTTGTCAATCCCTTCACGGTCACTTACGAGAGAGATCTGATAGAGATAATAATTTTGGTATTTTTGGTATAAAGATGCAAACTGGAAAGTAAAAAAGCAAAGTAAAAACAAAGCAAGTATAAAAGTGATGGAGATTGATATGATGAGAATAGACCCGGGGGCCATAGGTTTCACTAGTGGCTTCTCTCAAGAGCATAAATATTCTACGGTGGGTGAACAAATTACTGTTGAGCAATTGACAGAATTGAGCATAGTTATGAGTATATCTAGGTATGATCATGTATATAGGCATCACGTCCGAGATAAGTAGATCGAAACGATTCTGCATCTACTACTATTACTCCACTCATCGACCGCTATCCAGCATGCATCTAGAGTATTAAGTTAAAACAGAGTTACGCCTTAAGCAAGATGACATGCTGTAGAGGAATAAATTCATGCAATATGATAAATACCCCATCTTGTTATCCTCGATGGCAACAATACAATACGTGCCTTGCAACCCCTTCTGTCACTGGGTAAGGACACTGCAAGATTGAACCCAAAGCCATGCACTTCTCCCAATGCAAGAACTACCAATCTAGTTGGCCAAACCAAACGGATAATTCGAAGAGACTTGCAAAGATAACTCAATCATACATAAAAGAATTCAAAGAATATTCAAATATTATTCACAGATAAGCTG
Organism: Aegilops longissima; assembly: GCA_021605205.1. Lineage (NCBI taxonomy): Eukaryota > Viridiplantae > Streptophyta > Magnoliopsida > Poales > Poaceae > Aegilops > Aegilops longissima. The sequence goes on along the minus strand of CM038681.1, from coordinate 597,455,177 downwards.
GATCATAAACCCACAATTCATCGGTCTCAACAAACACACCGCAAAAAAAGAAGATTACATCGAATAGATCTCCACGAGAGAGGGGGAGAACATTGTATTGAGATCCAAAAAGAGAGAAGAAGCCATCTAGCTACTAGCTATGGACCCGAAGGTCTGAAGTAAACTAATCACACTTCATCGGAGAGGCTATGGTGTTGATGTAGAAGCCCTCCGTGATGGATGCCCCCCCGCGAGCTCCTAACAGGCCCAAGATGGGATCTCGTGGATACAGGAAGTTGCGGCGGTGGAATTATGTTTTTGGCTCCTGTTCTGATCGTTTGGGGGTACGTAGGTATATATAGGAGGAAGGAGTACATCGGTGGAGCATCAGGGGCCCACGAGGCAGGGGCGCGCCCTGGGGGGGCGCACCCCCCACCCTCGTGACCGCCTTCGATGTTCCTTGGCGTAGGGTCCAAGTATCCTGGATCACGTTCGGTGAGAAAATCACGTTTCCGAAGGTTTCATTCCATTTGGACTCTGTTTGATATTTTGTTTCTTCGAAATACTGAAAAAGGAAAAAAACAACAATTCTGGGCTGGGCCTCCGGTTAATAGGTTAGTCCCAAAAGTAATATAAAGGTGGAAAATAAAGCCCAATATAGTCCAAAACAATAGATAAAGTAGCATGGAGCAATCAAAAATTATAGATACGTTGGAGACGTATCACTCACAATCATAAAAGATGTCAATAATAGTATATCTATATGTGAAACCTCTCTTTCCTTATTACTTCCTATTAATTGCAACGATGACCAAAGCTATGTTTGCCAACTCCCAACAACTTTTAATCATCATACTCTTTCTATGTGAACTCATTACTTTCGATAAGATCGATATGAACTCTTTGTTTCTTTTTATTCTTTCTCTTTCTTTTTTTATTCACTCAATATCATGGCGAAACAATCAAGGGACATTTACATTTGTGCCCTTAACTCGAACCCACTACTCAAATTTACCCCTAACTTTTTGATGTGCTCAAATTTGCCCCTAAAAATCATTTTAAGTCACAGGAATGCCCTTCCATATGGTCAAAGTTGTTTGACCAAAACTTTGAAAATTCATAACAAATTCATATGAACTTATAAGAATGCAAAATAAGATATCAAAATGCTCATAAAAACAACACCTATATGCACATGTAATTTACGTTCATGACAAAAGCACTCTTTAAAGATTCTTAGGGTTTATAACATTAAAAAAAATTTAGGGTGAATGCAAATAAATGCACATGTAGGTGAGGAACGTAAATGACATGCACGTATAGGTGATGTTTGTATGAACATTTGGATATCTTATTTGCATTTTTCTGACTTTGTATGAATTTTTTATGAATTTTCAAAGTTTTGGTCAAACAACTTTGACCAGATGGAAGGGCATTCCTGCGACTTAAAATGCTTTTTAGGGGCAAATTTGAGCACATAAAAAATTTAGGGGTAAATCTGAGAGTGGGCGCAAATTAGGGGCATAAATGTAAATGTCCCAACAATCAAGCCCTTGACTCAACACTAATCTTTGTTATATAGCTCACGAACTCGATTACATAGAGAGATCATAAAGCAGAACTCAATACTAGATCATGCCATAAACTTTATTTTACTAGATCTAGATATTACTAATAGGATCAAACTAAGAAAAACGGTAAAGATAGGAGATGTGGTTGTGATACAATACCGGGGCTCCTCCCCCAAGCTTGGCAGTTGCCAAGGGGAGTGCCCATACCCATGTGATTATATCTCCTTTGTTGGTGAAGAAGGTGGTGGTGTTGTTGACTTAGTTGATGGCATAGACTTCTCCCTTAATTTGCGCTTGAGGACGAAATTTTGGTCCCTCAAATCGTCAATCTCCCAGGGTTAATATCTTTTTGCATGAGTCCTGCTTATTTTCCTGCAAGAGACAAAAAGGGATAAACTCGATCTTTGGTTTCTTTACCCTATCAGGGAGACTTGACTTTTTGAACTCCACATGCATGTCCCCAGGTTGAGGTAATGGGGCTTCATCTTCATCTGAGCTCGTCTCCTCCTTCCCCTTGGGTTCATAGTCCTCTTCTTCCTCTGTGGTCCAACCATCGTGCTCCACATCTCCATAGACCTTAGGATTCGCTAGGTAATCATCCACATAGCTTTCTCCTTACGAATCCTGGGATGACATGTTGATCTAATCTGCAGTATGACAGCTCGAAACAAGAACAGAGGATATTTGCATGATATGGGAGTCAAAACCTTCGGGAGAATATATAATGAATTTTTACCGACCAAAATACGTATCGTGCAAGAAAACGGAGTCCGGAAGGCACACGAGGTGCCCACGAGGTAGGGGCGCGCCCAGGGGGGCAGGGCGCACCCTCCACCCTCGTGGAGGCCTCGTGTCCTTCCCGGACTGCTTCTTATTTTTCTATTTTCCTAAATATTCCAAAACGGAGAAATATTGCCTTAAAAATTGTTTTGGAGTCGATTTACTTACTGTACCACATACCTATTCCTTTTCAGAGTCTGAAACATTCTGGAAGGTGTCCCTTATGTATTCCTCCAGGGTTACGGTTTCAATAACATTGGTTTCAACAATTATGGGATTACCTGAGATATAATGTTTAATTCTTTAACCGTTTACCACCTTCGGATTTGTGCCTTCGAAGTTGTTGATTTTTATGGCAGATAGACCTCCTTGATGACGTAAGGGCCTTCCCATTTAGAGAGAAGTTTTCCTGCAAAAAAATCTTAAATGAGAGTTGTATAGCAATACATAATCACCTACATTAAACTCGCGCTTTTGTATCCTTTTATCATGCCATCTTTTAACTTTTTCTTTGAACAACTTGGCATTTTCATAAGCCTGGGTTCTCCATTCATCAAGTGGGCTAATATCAAATAACCTCTTCTCACCGGCAAGTTTGAATCATAGTTGAGCTCTTTAATGTCCCAGTAAGCCTTATGTTCTAGTTCGAGAGGTAAGTGACATGCTTTTCCATAAACCATTTAATACGGGGACATACCCATAGGATTTTGATATGCAGTTCTATAAGCCCATAATGCATCATCAACTTTCTTGGACCTATTCTTTCTAGACCTATTGACAATCTTTTGCAAAATTAATTTGAGTTCTCCATTACTCAATTCTACTTGACCACTAGACTGCGGATGATATGGAGATGCAATTCTATGATTAACATCATACTTAGCAAGCATTTTACGGAAAGCACCATGAATAAAATGTGAACCACCATCAGTCATTAAATATCTAGGGACTCCAAATCTCGGAAAAATAACTTCTTTAAGCATTTTAATAGAAGTGTTATGATCAGCACTACTAGTTGGAATAGCTTCTACCCACTTAGTAACGTAATCAATAGCAGGAAAAGGTCCCATATAATCAAAGCCCCAAACATCAAATGGTTCAATAGTGAGTGAATAATTCATAGGCATTTCTTGACATCTACTAATATTACCAATTCTTTGGCATTCATCACAAGATAAGACAAACTTACGGGCATCCTTGAAGAGAGTAGGCCAATAAAAACCGGATTGCAATACCTTATGTGCAGTTCTATCTCCAGCGTGGTGTCCTCCATAAGCTTCGGAGTGACACTTGCGTGAGGATCTGCTCTGTTCATGCTCGGTACACAACGCCTAATAACACCATCTACTCCTTCTTTATAAAGATGTGGGTCATCCCAAAAGTAATGCCTTAAATCATAGAAAAAAAATTCTTTTGCTGAAATGTGAAACTAGGCGGTATAAATTTAGCAACAATGTAATTAGCATAATCAACATATCATGGAGTACTACGAGAAGTATTTATGACATTTAATTGCTCATCAGGAAAGCTATCATCAATAGGTAGTGGGTCATCAAGAACATTTTCTAACCTAGACAAGTTGTCTGCAATGGGGTTCTCAGCTCCCTTTCTATCAACAATATGCAAATCAAATTCTTGTAGCAAGAGAACCCATCTAATAAGTCTAGGTTTAGCATCTTTCTTTTCCATCAAATATTTAATAGCAACATGATCAGTGTGAATAGTTACTTTAGAATCAACAATATAAGGTCTGAACTTATCACATGCAAATACAACTGCTAAGAATTCTTTTTTAGTGGTAGCATAATTTCTATGAGCATTGTCTAGAGTCTTACTAGCATAATGGATAACATTTAATTTCTTATCGACTCTTTGTCCTAGAACAACACCTACAGCATAATCACTAGCATCACACATAATTTCAAAAGGTAAATTCCAATCAGGTGGCTGAACAATAGGTGCAGAGATCAATGCTTTCTTAAGTATTTCAAATGCTTCTACACAATAATCATCAAAGACAAATGGTATATCTTTTTGTAATAAATTAGTTAGAGGCCGAGAAATTTTTGAGAAGTCCTTAATGAACCTCCTATAAAATCCGGCGTGTCCAAGGAAACTTCTTATACCTTTAATGTCCTTGGGACATGGCATCTTTTCAATAGCATCAACTTTGGCTTTATCAACTTCAATACCTCTTTTAGAAACTTTATGCCCCAAGACAATACCTTCATTAACCATAAAGTGGCACTTTTCCCAATTCAAGACAAGATTAGTTTCTTCACATCTCTGCAAAACTCGATCAAGATTGCTCAAGCAATCATCAAAAGAGGATCCATAGACGGAAAAGTCGTCCATGAAAACCTCACAAATCTTTTCACGAAAGTCAGAGAATATAGCCATCATGCATCTTTGAAAGGTAGCAGGTGCATTACATAAACCAAAAGGCATACGTCTATAAGCAAAAGTACCAAAATGGCATGTAAAAGTAGTCTTTGATTGATCTTTAGCCGACATACGGTATTTGAGAGAAACCGAATAACCATCTAGAAAGCAATAATGTGTATGTTTGCATAATCTTTCTAGCATTTGATCAATAAAAGGTAAGGGGTAATGATCTTTCTCAGTAGCTTTATTTAATTTGCGGAAATCAATTACCATCCTATAACCTGTAATAATTCTTTGCGGGATCAATTCATCTTTATCATTAGGAACAACAGTAACACCTCCCTTCTTAGGGACACAATGAACATGACTTACCCACTGACTATCAACAACGGGATAAATTATACCTGCCTCCAAAAGCTTTAGTATTTCTTTTCTTACCACTTCTTTCATCTTAGGATTAAGCCTTCATTGATGATCACGAACCGGTTTGGAATCTTCTTCCAAATTTATTTTATGTTGACGTAGAGTGGGACTAATGCCCTTAAGATCATCAAGAGTATATCCAATAGCAGCACGGTGCTTCTTCAGAGTTTTCAATAATCTTTCTTCTTCATGCTCTGAAAGGTTAGCACTAATAATAACAGGATATATTTCCTTTTCATCAAGATAAGCATATTTAAGATTATCGGGCAATGGTTTAAGCTCGAACACGGGATCACCCTTGGGTGGAGGAGGATCCCCTAGGATTTCAACAGGAAAATTATGTTTCAGAATAGGTTCCTGTTTAAAGAATACTTCATGTATTTCCCTTCATTCATTCATAAACATATCGTTTTCATGGTCTAGCAAATAATGTTCTAGAGCATCACTAGGAGGTACGGCAATAGAAGCAAGACCAATGATTTCATCCTTACTAGGTAATTCCTCTTCACGGTGTTGTTTACTAAATTTAGAGAAATTAAATTCATGAGTCGTATCATCCAGGCCAATAGTAACAACATTATTTTCGCAGTCTATCTTAGCATTAACAGTATTCAAGAAGGGTCTACCAAATATAATTGGACAAAAGCTGTCTTGTGGGGAGCTTAGAACAAGAAAATCAGCAGGATATTTGATTTTCCCACACAAGACTTCAACATCTCTAACAATTCCCACTGGCGATATAGTATCTCTATTGGCAAGTTTAATTGTGACATCAATATCTTCTAACTCAGCAGGTGCAATTTCATGCTAAATTTCTTTATATAAGTCATAAGGTATAACACTAGCACTAGCACCCATATCACATAAGCCATGATAACAATGATCTCCTATTTTAACAGAAATAACAGGCACGCCTACCACAGGTCTATGTTTATCTTTAGCGCCAGGTTTAGCAATTCTAGCAGATTCACCACAGAATTGAATAACATGCCCATCAATATTATCAGACAAGAGATCTTTAATAATAGAAATATTAGGTTCTACTTTGACTTGCTCAGGAGGTGTATAAGTTCTAATATTGCTTTTACGAACCACAGTTGAAGCTTTAGCATGATCCTTTATTCTAACAGGGAAAGGTGGTTTCTCGACATAAGAGGTAAGAACAATAGGATCATTATAAGTGGCAGTCTTTTCTTCAACTTTAATAGGTGCAACTACTTTTACTTCTATGGGAGGATGATATTTAAACCACTTCTCCTTGGGGAGATCAACATAAGTAGCAAAAGATTCACAGAAAGAAGCGACTATCTCAGAGTCAAGTCCATATTTAGTGCTAAACTTACGGAAAATATCGGTATCCATAAAAGATTTTACACAATCAAACTTAGGTGTCATACCTGACTCCTTACCTTCGTCGAGGTCCCAATCTTCAGAGTTGCGTTTAATTCTATCCAATAAATTCCATCTGAATTCAATAGTCTTCATCATAAAAGAGCCAGCACAAGAAGTATCGAGCATGGTTTGATTATTATGAGTAAGCCGAACATAAAAACTTTGAATAATTATTTCTCTCGAGAGCTCATGATTGGGGCATGAATATAACACTGATTTAAGCCTCCCCCAAGCTTGAGCGATGCTTTCTCCTTCGCGAGGCCAAAAATTATATATGTAATTGCGATCACGACGAACAAGATGCATAGGATAATATTTTTGATGAAATTCCAATTTCAATCTTTTGTAGTTCCATGATCTCGTATCATTACATAGCCTATACCATGTCAATGCATCTCCCTTCAAAGATAAAGGGAAGACCTTCTTCTTGACAACATCATCGGGTATACCTGCAAGCTTAAATAATCTACAAACCTCATCCACATATATTAAGTGTTCATCAGGATGCTTGGTTCCATCTCCTGCAAAAGTATTAGCTAGCAGTTTTTCCATCATACCCGAAGGAACTTCAAAAGGAGTTTCATTTTCAATAGGTTCAGTAGGTTGAGGAGAAACTCTTTGCTCTACTGGACAGGGTGAAGATACCCCGAACAAGCCCCTAAGAGGATTACTTTTCATAGTAACAAGTGACAGTAAAATTCAGCACACTATATAAAATTTTCCTTACCAAATTCCACCTACCAAAGGCGCTTCACTCCCCGGCAACGGCGCCAGAAAAGAGTCTTGATGACCCACAAGTATAGGGGATCTATCGTAGTCCTTTCGATAAGTAAGAGTGTCGAACCCAACAAGGAGCAGAAGGAAATGATAAGCGGTTTTCAGCAAGGTATTCTCTGCAAGTACTGAAATAAGTGGTAACAGATAGTTTTGTGATAGGATAATTTGTAACGAGCAACAAGTAACAAAAGTAAATAAAGTGCAGCAAGGTGGCCCAATCCTTTTATTAGCAAAGGACAAGCCTGAACAAACTATTATAATAGGAAAAGCGCTCCCTAGGACACATGGGAATATCGTCAAGCTAGTTTTCATCATGTTCATATGATTCACGTTCGGTACTTTGATAATTTGGTATGTGGGTGGACCAGTGCTTGGGTGTTGTTCTTACTTGAACAAGCATCTCACTTATGATTAACCTCTATTGCAAGCATCCGCAACTACAACAAAAGTATTAAGGTAAACCTAACCATAGCATGAAACATATGGATCCAAATCAGCCCCTTACGAAGCAACGCATAATCTAGGGTTTAAGCTTCTGTCACTCTAGCAACCCATCATCTACTTATTACTTCCCAATGCCTTCCTCTAGGCCCAAACAATGGTGAAGTGTTATGTAGTCGACGTTCACATAACACCACTAGAAGCTAGACAACATACATCTCATCAAAATATCGAACGAATACCAAATTCACATGACTACTAATAGCAAGACTTCTCCCATGTCCTCAGGAACAAACGTAACTACTCACAAAGCATATTCATGTTCATAATTAGAGGGGTATTAATATGCATAAAAGATCTGAACATATGATCTTCCACCAAATAAACCAACTAGCATCAACTACAAGGAGTAATCAACACTACTAGCAACCTACTAGTACCAATCCCAGACTTGGAGACAAGAATTGGATACAAGAGATGAACTAGGGTTTTGAGAGGAGATGGTGCTGGTGAAGATGTTGATGGAGATTGCCCTCTCCCGATGATAGGAGCGTTGGCGATGATGATGACAATGATTTCCCCCTCCCGGAGGGAAGTGTCCCCGGCAGAACAGCTCTGCCGGAGCCCTAGATTGGTTCCGCCAAGGTTCCGCCTCGTGGCGGCGGAGTTTCGTCCCGAAAGGTTGCTTCTGATTTTTTCCTCGACGAAAGACCTCATATAGCAGAAGATGGGCATCGGAGAGCCACCAGGGGGCCCACGAGGTAGGGGGGCGCACCCTAGGAGGGGGGCGCACCCCCCACCCTCGTGGACAGGGTGTGGGCCCCCTGGCCTTCATCTTTGGCGAGGATTTTTTATTATTTATTGTAAGATATTCCATGGAGTTTTAGGACTTTTGGAATTGTGCAGAATAGGTCTCTAATATTTGCTCCTTTTCCAGCCCAGAATTCCAGCTGCCGGCATTCTCCCTCCTTATGTTAACCTTGTAAAATAAGAGAGAATAGGCATAAGTATTGTGACATAACGTGTAATAACAGCCCATAATGCAATAAATATCGATATAAAAGCATGATGCAAAATGGACGTATCAGATGTCTCACTAAATTTCAAGATAAAAGTGTTCTCCCTGAGTATGCACCGTTGCCAAAGTTCGTTGTGCCCAGACACCACGTGATGATCGGGTGTGATAAGCTCTACATCCATCTACAATGGGTGCAAGCCAGTTTTGCACACGCAGAATACTCAGGTTAAACTTGACGAGCCTAGCATATGCAGATATGCCTCGGAACACTGAGACTGAAAGGTAGAGCGTGCATCATATAGTAGATATGATCAACATAGTGATGTTCACCATTGAAAACTACTCCATTTCACGTGATGATCGGTTATGGTTTAGTTGATTTGGATCACGTGATCATTTAGATGATTAGAGAGATGTCTATCTAAGTGAGAGTTCTTAATTAATATGACTAATTGAACTTTAATTTATCATGAACTTAGTCTTGATAGTATTTTGCAAATTATGTTGTAGATCAATAGCTCGCGTTGTTGCTTCCCTATGTTTTATATGTGTTCCTAGATAAAACTAAGTTGAAAGATGATAGTAGCAATGATGCGGATTGGGTCCGTGATATGAGGTTTATCCTCATTGCTGCACAAAAGAATTATGTCATTGATGCACCGCTAGGTGACATACCTATTGCAGGAGCAGATGCAGATGTTATAAACGTTTGGCTAGCTCAATATGATGACTACTTGATAGTTTAGTGCACCATGCTTAACGGCTTAGAATCGGGACTTCAAAGACGTTTTGAACGTCATGGACCATATGAGATGTTCCAGGAGTTGAAGTTAATATTTCAAGCAAAAACCCGAGTTGAGAGATATGAAGTCTCCAACAAGTTCTATAGCTAAAAGATGGAGGAGAATTGCTCAACTAGTGAGCATGTGCTCAGATTGTCTAGGTACTACAATCACTTAAATCAAGTGGGAGTTAATTTTCCAGATAAGATAGTGATTGACAGAGTTCTCTAGTCACCATCACCAAGTTACTAGAACTTCATGATGAACTATAGTATGCAAGGGATGACGAAAATGATTCCCGAGCTCTTCGTGATGTTGAAATCGACGAAGGTAGAAATCAAGAAAGAGCATCAAGTTTTGATGATTGACAAGACCACTAGTTTCAAGAAAAGGGCAAAGTGAAAGAAAGGGAACTTCAAGTAGAATGGCAAGAAAGTTGTCGCTCCCGCGAAGAAGCCCAAAACTGGACGAAAGCCTGAAACTGACTGCTTCTACTGCAAAGGAAATGGTCACTGGAAGAGGAAATGCCCTGAATATTTGGTAGATAAGAAGGATGGCAAAGTGAGCAAGGGTATATTTGATATACAGGTTATTGATGTGTACCTTACTAGTGTTAATAGTAACCCCTGGGTATTTGATACTTGTTCGGTTGCTAAGATTAGTAACTTGAAACAGGAGTTACAGAATAAACAGAGACTAGTTGAGGGTGAGGTGACGATGTGTGTTGGAAGTGGTTCCAAGATTGATATGATCATCATCGCACACTCCCTATATTTTCGAGATTAGTGTTGAACCTAAATAAATGTTATTTGGTGTTTGCATTGAGCATAAATATGATTAGATCATGTTTACTGCGATACAATTATTCATCTAAGACAAAGAATAAATTGTTATTCTATTTACATGAATAAAACCTTCTATGGTCATACACCCAATGTTGATGGTTTATTGAATCTTGATCATGGTGATACACATATTCATGATATTGATGCCAAAAGATGCAAAGTTGATAACGATAGTGCAACATATTTGTGGCACTGCCATTTGGGTCATATCGGTATAAAGCGCATGAAGAAACTCCATAAAGATGGATTTTCGAAATCACTTGGTTATGAATTATTTGATGCTTGCGAACCGTGCCTTTTGGGCAAGATGACTAAAACTCCGTTCTCCGGAACAATGGAACAAGCTACTGACTTGTTGGAAATAATACATACTGATGTATGCAGACCAATGAGTATTAAGGCTCATGGCGGCTATCGTTATTTTCTGACCTTCACAGATGATTTGAGCAGATATGGGTATATCTACTTGATCAAACATAAGTCTGAAATAGTTGAAAGGTTCAAAGAATTTCAGAGTGAAGTGGAAAATCATCGTAACAAGAAAATAAAGTTTCTACGATCTGATCGTGGAGATGAATATTTGAGTTACGAGTTTGGTCTTTATTTGAAACAATGTGGAATAGTTTCACAAACTCATGCCACCTGGAACACTATAGCATAATGGTGTGTTCGAACGTCATAACCGTACTTTATTGGATATAGTGCAATCTATGATGTTTCTTACCAATTTACCACTATTGTTTTGGGGTTATGCATTAGAGACAGCTGCATTCACGTTAAAAAGGGCACCATCTAAATCCGTTGAGACGACGCCATATGAACTGTGGTTTGGCAAGAAACCAAAGTTGTTGTTTCTTAAAGTTTGGGGCTGCGATACTTATGTGAGAAAGTTTCAACCTGATAAGCTCGAACCCAAATCGGAGAAGTGTGTCTTCATAGAATACCCAAAGGAAACTGTTGGGTACACCTTCTATCACAGATCCGAAGGCAAAATATTCGTTGCTAAGATGGATCCTTTCTAGAGGAGTTTTCTCTCGAAAGAAGTGAGTGGGAGGAAAGTGGAACTTGATGATGTAATTGTACCTTCTCCCGAATTGGAAAGTAGGTCATCACAGAAATCTGTTCGAGTGATTCCTACACCAATTAGTGAGGAAGTTAATGATGATGATAATGAAACTTCGGATCAAGTTAATACAGAACTTCGTAGGTCAACCAGAGCACAATCCGCACCAAAGTGGTACGGTAATCCTGTACTGGAAGTCATGTTATTAGACCATGATGAACTTATGAACTATGAGGAAACGATGATGAGCCCAGATTCCGCAAAATGACTTGAGGCCATGAAATCTGAGATAGGATCCATGTATGAGAACAAAGTATGGACTTTGGTTGACTTACCCAATTATCGGTAAGCCATAGAGAAGAAAATGGATCTTCAAGAGGAAGACAGACACTGATAGTAGTGTTACTATCTACAAAGCTCGAATTGTCACAAAATGTTTTCGACAAGTTCAAGATGTTGACTACAATGATATTTTCTCACTTGTAGCGATGCTTATAAGTCTGTCCGAATCATGTTAGCAATTGCCGCATTTTATGATTATTAAATTTGGCAAATGGTTGTCAAAACTGCATTCCTGAATGGATTTCTGGAAGAAGAGTTGTATATGATGCAACCAGAAGGTTTTTTCGATCTGAAAGATGCTAACAAAATGTGCAAGCTCCAGCGATCCATCTATGGACTGGTGCAAGCATCTCGGAGTTGGAATATATGCTTTGATAAGTTGATCAAGGCATATAGTTTTATACGGACTTGCGGTGAAGCCTGTATTTACAATAAAGTGAGTGGGAGCACTACAACCTTTCTGATAAGTATATGTGAGTAACATATTGTTCATCAGAAATGATGTAGAATTTTTCTGGAAAGCATAAAGGAGTGTTTGAAAGGAGTTCTTTAAAAGAAATACCTCAGTAAAGCTACCTACATATTGAGCATCAAGATCTATTGAGATAGATCAATACGCTTGCTAAGATTTTCAATGAGTACATACCTTGACAAGATTTTGAAGTAGTTCAAAATGGACCAATCAAAGAAAGAGTTCTTGCCTGTGTTGCAAAGGTATGAAATTGAGTAAGACTCAAATCCCGACCACGGCAGAAAATAGAAAGAGAATGAAAGTCATTCCCTATGCCTCAGTCATAGGTTCTATAAAAGTATGCCATGCTATGGACCAGACCTATTGTATACTCTGCCCTGGTTTGGCAAGGGAGTACAGTAGTGATCTAGGAGTAGATCACTGAACATTGGTCAAAATTATCCTTAGTGGAATAAGGATATGTTTCTCGATTATGAAGGTGAAAAAAAGGTTCGTCGTAAAGGGTTACGTCGATGCAAATTTTGAAACAGATCCAGATGACTCTAAGTCTCAATCTGGATACAAATTGGAAGTGGGAGAAATTAGCTAGAGTAGCTCCGTGCAAAGCATTGTAGACATAGAATATTTGCAAAATACATACGGCTCTGAATGTGACAGACCCGTTGACTAAACTTCTCTCACGATCAAAACATAGCGATGTGAACTAGATTATTGACTCTAGTAAAACCCTTTGGGTGTTGAGCACATGACGATGTGAACTATGGGTATTAATCACATACAGATGTGAATAGTTGTGTTAAATCACATGGTGATGTGAACTAGATTATTGACTCTAGTGCAAGTGGGAGACTGAAGGAAATATGCCCTAGAGGCAATAATAAAGTTATTATTTATTTCCTTATTTCATGATAAATGTTTATTATTCATGCTAGATTTTTATTAACCGGAAACTTGATACATGTGTGAATACATAGAGAAAACATAATGTCACTAGTATGCCTCTACTTGACTAGCTCGTTGAGTCAAAGATGGTTAAGTTTCCTAGCCATAGACATGAGTTGTCATTTGATTAACGGGATCACATCATTAGAGAATGATGTGATTGACTTGACCCATTCCGTTAGCTTAGCACTTGATCGTTTAGTATGTTGCTATTGCTTTCTTCATGACTTATACATGTTCCCATGACTATGAGATTATGCAACTCCCGTTTATCGGAGGAACACTTTGTGTGCTACCAAACGTCACAACGTAAATGAGTGATTATAAAGGTGCTCTACAGGTGTCTCCGAAGGTACTTGTTGGGTTGGCGTATTTTGAGATTAGGATTTGTCACTCCGATTGTCGGAGAGGTATCTCTGGGCCCACTCAGTAATGCACATCACTATAAGCCTTGCAAGCAATGTAGCTAATGAGTTAGTTACGAGATGATGCATTACATAACGAGTAAAAGAGGCTTGCCGGTAACGAGATTGAACTAGGTATTGAGATACCGACGATCGAATCTCGGGTAAGTAACATACCGATGACAAAGGGAACAACGTATGTTGTTATGCGGTTTGACCGATAAAGATCTTCGTAGAATATGTGGGAGCCAATATGAGCATCCAGGTTCCGCTATTGGTTATTAACCGGAGATGTGTCTCGGTCATGTCTACATAGTTCTCGAACCCGTAGGGTCCGCACGCTTAACGTTCGGTGACGATTTATATTATGAGTTATGTGTTTTGATGTACCGAAGGTAGTTCGGAGTCCCGGATGAGATCGGGGACATGACGAGGAGTCTCGAAATGGTCGAGACGTAAAGATCGATCTATTGGACGACTATATTCGGACATCGGAAAGGTTCCGAGTGATTCGGATATTTATCAGAGTATTGGAGAGTTACGGGAATTCGCTGGGGAGTATATGGGCCTTATTGGGCTTTAGGGGAAAGAGAGAGGGGAGGCTGCGCGCCCCTCCCAAGGCCTAGTCCGAATTGGACTAAGGGGAGGGGCCGCGCCCCCTCCTTCCTTCTCTTCTCTTTTCCCTTTCCTTGACTCCTACTCCTACTACTTGGAAGGGGGGAATCCTACTCCCGGTGGGAGTAGGACTCCTCCAGGGCGCGCCATAGGAGGGCCGGTGTGACGTCCCAAGACCGACGATCCAGAAGACTTCCATATTTTGTGACCTCCGTGTGTTTTTATTTGTGCTTGCTCTATTTATTTTTGCATTGCATCATGTCATCATGCCAGCATGTCATTTAATTTTTTTTAAAACCTCAACTAAATAAATGGCATGGATCTTTGATCCATTTAAATCGAGGGAATTCACATGGTGATTCTCTTTAAAACATATCCTCTCGATATTTAGGGAGCTATAATAAAATTATTCCATTTATTTGGAAATCACCATAACACACTTGCAAATAAATCCCAATGCCTTTGTTATCTTAATTCTTGGTCTCCAACATTGTCCATAATTTCTTTCATCATTTTCCGGAGCTCCACCAAACATCCGAACATTTTTGGACCTTCCCTACCCTCACTTCCTATTCAAATCATTTGAATTTTAAATCAAATGAGTTGAATTCAAATCTTTCAATCATGGCCTTTTCTATTTTCTCGGAACAAGCACATTTTTGTGAGTTCGGGAAAACTATCTCATGTCCAACTTCTTCCCTAACCCTCTTTCTTTTCTTTCTTAATCTCTGTTTTTTTTTCTTTTCTTTTAGTAGTGAGAGAGAGCCCAGCCGCCACTTGCATCCATCCGGACCAGTTGGCCCAAGGCCCAGCTCCGGCGCCCTTAACCCTAGCCGCAGGGAGAGCATCGCCGATCCCCCTTTCCTCGTTCCCCATCGTGCGCCGCCCAGCCTCACCCCCTCCCTCTCCTCGGCTCGATCCTCCTTGTTCCTTCAAGCGAGCCCCAGCGCTCTATGTTGCCCGTCGCCCCTCCGGTCGGCTAGTCCAGACCACGCCCGCCTGGCCTCCTCCCTCATCTCCCTCGCAGCCTCTCTTCCTCCCCAGCCAGCCCCCATCTCCTCCTGCGTGTGATCCCTCGCTGCCCGTCTCCTTGCACTGCACCCGCGCACCTCGTCGGCCAACTCCGCGGCCCTCCATCGCCGCCCAAGCCCCCACTCCGCTCGCCCGCATCTGCCTCTCCACCTTGCTCCGTCGCCCGCCTCCCTTGCGACCTCGCGTCATCCCGCTGCCGGTCCTCGCCCGGCCTTGCGACCCAACGTCCCCGCTGGCTCCCGTCGCCCCTGCAGTCCCAGCAGCCCCTTTGCAGGAGCAGCCCCTTTGCCCGTCCTCGCATCTCCGACCTCGTCACTATCGACCCAGCAGGAGCTCCGCCTCCCTGCTTCACGTCAAGGCCGAAGACCCCGTGGACGTCAAGACCAAGTAACCCTTCATTTCGTCAATACCGGCAAGTTCAGAAGATCCCAAGTACCACTACGACCCGTGTACCACGACGAACATGTACAGCTACATGACGACCCGACGACCCCGGACATCTACGTAACGTGTACAACTACCGTCGCCGTGTACCACTACTTCCACTATGAGATGTACCACTACCGTCGCCAAGATCGCGAGTACCTCTACCGACGCCGTGTACGACTACTTCCCACGACGACCCGTGAACATCTACTTCCACTACCGTCGCGAGAACAACTACTTCCACTACGACCCACGAGTACCACTACTTCCCTCGACGACTCGAACCGCTCCGAAAATGCATGCTTCGAAGGTATAATCCTGAGATGATCACCCGTGGACCGAATGCATGTGTTGTATGAGATGCACCCTATGTTTGCACCGTGCCCGTTTGTCCTTGCAAGTTCCTCCTCGTTTGCCATGCCGTCGACCCGTGGGAACCCGGACTTCGGGATCACCCCACCATCTTGCATGACTCGTCACACTTCCTTTTGCACCGGTACCTCCATGAGTTATCGAGACCGGAATGTTGCCGTGGCACCATTTCCGTTTCACCGCCGTGGCACCTTTTTCCATCCGCCATGGCGACAAATGCCTCGTATCATGCTCATGTCAACATTTTCATAAAATTGCTTAAAACTTGCATATGTCATCCGCATCATGATAACAACATTTAAATGTTTATATTTGTTGTTTCCATTAAATTGCTAAACGACATATGGGGATTTCCGGAATTGTTGTTTGTTGTTTCCGGCCTCACTTAAACTTGCCTAAATAGGTAGTTTAATTATGCTTCACCCCTTGCCATGTTTATAACATGTAATATTGTTGTGCTCCTAAGCGAGAGAGAACTAAATAATTGATGTGGTGTTTCGTCAATATGCAAACTTAACTTGTAGTGTTGTTTGTGCATATTGCCATGCCATGCTCATTAAATCGGACATGCATCATACTTGATTGTGCATCATGCCATGTTTATGATTGTGTGTTTACTATGTTGTTTGCTTCTTTCCGGGTTGCTTCTCTCGTTAGCTTCGGTTTCGTTCCGGAGTTGTGAGGATTCGTTCGACTACGTCTGTTTGTCTTCTTCATGGACTCGTTCTTCTTCCTTGCGGGATTTCAGGCAAGATGACCATACCCTCGAAATCACTTCTATCTTTGCTTGCTAGATGCTCGCTCTTTTGCTATGGCCTATGCTGCGTTACCTACCACTTGCTAAATCATGCCACCCACATTGCCATGTCAAGCCCCTAACCATCCTTTCCTAGCAAACCGTTGTTTGGATATGTTACCGCTTTGCTCATCCCCTCTTGTAGCGTTGTTAGTTGCAGGTGAAGATGAAGTTTGTTCCTTGTTGGAACATGGAGATGTTGTTCCTTGTTGGAACATGTTTACTTGTTGGGATATCACAATATATCTTATTTAATTAATGCATCTATATACTTGGTAAAGGGTGGAAGGCTCGGCCTTATGCCTGGTGTTTTGTTCCACTCTTGCCGCCCTAGTTTCCGTCATATCGGTATTATGTTCCCGGATTTCGCGTCCCTAACGCGGTTGGGTGATTTATGGGACCCCTTGACAGTTCGCTTTGAATAAGACTCCTCCAAAGAAGGCCCAACCTTGTTTTTACCATTTGCCACCTAAGCCTTTTTCCCTTGGGTTCTGCAGACTCAAGGGTCATCTTTATTTTAACCCCGGCGGTGCTCCTCCGAGTGATGGTCCAAATTAAAGCCACTTGCGGTGCCTACGAGGCAACTTGGGGTATCTTCGGTTGCCGTCGTAGTGTTCATCCGGTGTGCCACGAGAACGGGATATGTGCAACTCCTATCGGATTTGTCGGCACATTCGGCGGCTTTGCTGGTCTTGTTTTATTACTGCCGAAATGTCTTGTAGCCGGATTCGAGACTGATCGGGTCTTCCGGGAGAAGGAATATCCTTCGTTGATCGCGAGAGCTTATCATGGGCTAAGTTGGGACACCCCTGCAGGTATTATCTTTCAAAGCCGTGCCCGCGTTATGAGGCAGATGGGAATTTGTTAATGTCGGTTGTAGAAAACCCGAAGTTGAGCTTAATTAAAATACATCAACGCGTGTGTAACCGTGATGGTCTCTTCTCGGAGTCCGGAAGTGAACACGATGTTGGAGTTATGTTTGACATAAGTAGTTTCAGGATCACTTCTTGATCATAGTTGTTCGACCGTGCCTTGCTTCTCTTCTCGCTCTCTTTTGCGAATGTAGCCACCAGATATGCTAGTCGCTTGCTGCAGCTCCATCTCACTACCTTCTCCTACCCATAAGCTTAAATAGTCTTGATCTCGCGGGTGTGAGATTGCTGAGTCCCCGTGACTCACGCACTTCAAAACCAGTTTGCGGTGCCGATGAAACCGTGCAGGTGGCGATCCGAGCTCAAGGAGGAGCTCGATGAAGATCTTGTTCATTGTGTTGCTTCGTTTCAGTTGATCAGTAGTGGAGCCCAGTTGGGACGATCGGGGATTTGTGTAGCATTTGGGGTAGTCTTCTTTTATTTTGGTTCCGTAGTCGGACCTTGAGTGTAATCTGGATGATGGATGTTTATTTATGTATTGTGTGAAGTGGCGACTGTAAGCCAACTATGTATCTCTTTCCCTTATGTATTACATGGGTTGTGTGAAGATTACCTCACTTGCGACATTGCTTTCAATGTGGTTATGCCTCTAAGTCGTGATTCGACACGTGGGAGATATAGCCGCATCGAGGGCGTTATAAGTTGGTAATCAGAGCCATCCCCGACTTAGGAGCCCCCTGCTTGATTGAATCGCTGACTTTGTTGAGTCTAGAAAAAAATATTTTGAGTCTTAGGATTTTATATATCAGAGAGTAGGATTCTTTTTACTCCTCAGTCCCTTCGTCGCTCTGGTGAGGCATCCTGACGAAGAGTTTTGACTCTTTCTCTTCTCAAATTTCACTAAATTTTTTTTAGGATCACGCGGGTATCTTGGAATTGTTCCGATGGTTTTGTGACGAGAACATTGTTCTTGGTGCCTCCTGACATGTAGGGGTTGTGGCAGCGTCCCGGGGAGTTGAGCTCCGAGGTGTTGTCGTCACAATTTTATCGTTGCAGTTCTGGAATACCTGAGCTTTGCCGACATCGAAAATCTCTTTTGTACAGTTGTTGGTGAGATAACCTCGATAACCCAGTACTGGGGCGAGTTTGGGAGTATTGCCATAACTCGTATAACGGATACTTTTCGAAGGTCGAGGTAAACGATTTCCGGAGTTTTCTTGGTTATGTGTTGAAGGATGGATACAGCTGGATCTAGGTATTGTTAGTTTGGGTGATATATTTTGTGTCCCCTGTATCCCCAACACCTGATTGCATAACCAGAAAGTTTCGGGAGTTTATAAGTGGGAATTCAAGTATCTCGTAGGATATCTTTCCAACACACACATGATACGATATGGGATCTATCATATGTTTGTTTCCGGCTTATTCTGCAAGCCAAATCCTTTGTTTTGTTTTGTTTTGTGGTATTCAAGTTGCTTCAATGCCAAGTGTTGATTCCATACCTTATTCTAAACGGTGTTCTCATATTTCTATGTGGATGCTAATCCTTCTTGATCATCGAGGTCGTCATGTTAATTCTTTTCCCAACCGGCGTGCTTCTCTTCAAGTGGATCCGATCAGTTCAACGTTTGCAAGATCAATTCTAAGTTTTCTCAATGGTGTTTGTTTCATCCGTCCCAAGTTGTTTTGTTTTCCCACCCTCCCACCCCTTTTTCTTCAAGGACTCAGATTTGTTAATCAAGTATCCATTTTATTGAGGGAAGTTTCTTCATTCTTTTCCTTTAATGTTTTATCCGGTGATTTCTCATGAAGACGCTAAGGAAGCTTCAACCTTATCATTGTTCCATTCTAATTTTCTTCTCCGGTGGATTTAGTTCAAGATTTCGGTGTTGATCTTATCCCTTTTCCTCTTTTCACAATGCTTTCTCATGCCGGTGTATCTCCTAATCATTCACTTCTCGCTATTCATTTGGTTGGGAGTGATGAAGATATCTCAGAAGATTCAAGTTTCCATTCTCAATTCACTCAAGTTCTTTTGAGGATGCTATCTCATTCAAGCCATTTAATTCAACCGGTGCAATCTCTCTTTTCAAACAATCGTTCAACGGTGTTTCTTTTGAGTGGGCCCTAACCCCCATGTCTTTTCTAGTATCTTACCTGACTCTTCTAATTTTTCCGGAGTTATTCTCAAATTCTTTGCAAAGTTTGATGTAAGGATGAATTATCATCAGTCAAATGTCTTTCTCCAAGATCTTTCAAATTCTTTTCATCGGTCGTTCAATCTTTCTAATTGTCATTCCGGAGTGCCTCAACAATTCATGGTGGTGTTTCTCGTCGTCATTCTCGGATTTTGAAGACCGAAGAGGAGTTCCTCTTAAATCCTTACCCGTTCTTCCAAAGATGCCTAGTTCAAGCTTGACGCCATCCTCTCATAATTGTTTTCGATTGTGAGAATTCTTTTAACCCACCCGGAGCATTTCAGGAGTCTTTTCAGTTTGATTCTTCGGATCCCATCATCTCAGAATTATTCATTCCAGCTTTCAGCTCTCGTTCTCCAAATCTTACCGGTGCATCATTCAAGTATTATCTAATCAGCTCGGGATCTCTGCGTTCATTTGTATCTAAATTCTGTCAAGCATCTTTATTCGTTTTCTAATTCTTCACGGTGAATTGTGCCTTTGCTACTTTCATTTTCAATTCTTACGGTGGTTCGTTCAAGAGTTCTCTTCCTTCGTTATCATATAGATTCATTCGTTGTTTCAATCCTACCAGTGGTTCGTTGAAGACCTTCCCAAGTTGAGCAATATCTCTCTTCAATCCTTTTTTCGACGAGAATAAGTAGTATGCCTAATCCGTTGCTTGTCATCAATTTAAATTGGTGAAGGATACGCATAACGTAATTCTTATTATTGTTTCACCCAAGTAATCTAGTTTCTTCTTTTCAGAGTTGTCCATCATGTCATTTTTCTCGGTTCGAGATGCTTCATCTTTTCTTTTCCGGAGTTCCAAGTTTTCTCGGTTATATCATTCAAAGCTTCTTCTTATCACTGCAAGGCTTCACCTTGTGTTTTCAACTTCTCTTTCTTTTATCATCCTTTTCTTGCCGGAGTTCTTCATGGAGGCTCTACATGGTGGTTCGTCAAGGATTCCTTTCATTCTTCAATTGTTCATCAAGATTTCTCTCGGAGTTAAGATCCGTCAAGCCATACTTCAAAATAAACATGGTGCTCAACACATGTTTTGTCTTGAGGAGATCAAGCATTCTTCATCTTGCATTCCAAAGTGCAATTCTTTCTATCATTATCTTTTGAGGTGGTGTTATGTCATTCTTGACAATTTCCCTTCGTGTTTCTTGATTCACAAGTTGTCAGGAATGAGATATTTAAATCCATCATTTCTCTTCGTTCATGAGATCTTTTCAACCCAACAATTTGTTCGTTGGTGTTATCTTGGTATAGATTTCACTTAAAGCCTTCCCTAAGGAATGTTGCTATTATGGTGTTTATCAATGATCCAAGTTTTCCTCCTATCCTCTCAATGAAAGAAGTTTTCATCTTCTTGTTGATCTTAATCCAATCAACTGTTTCCGTTAGTGGCGGGTAGTCACCTCATAATTTTGAGATGTGTTCCATAAGCCCATAACAAGCTTGTTCCTTTCGTTGTTGATAATCCAACAACTCCGTTCTAGCATTTCTTGTAAGCGTGCTCTTTCAAGATCTTGTTTCCCTTCGTCCATTCCATTCCATTCTTTCATTTCTTCCGAGGCATTGTGATGTTGCTCTCTCACCCATCATCTTGTTTTGTCAAGATCATGTTCTTCGCCTTGCTTCTCCGTTTAGCCGGAGTGTCATGTTTTCATTCGAGTTCTCTCATCTTATCAAGTTTTCCCTGCTTCCTCAACCGGTGAGCTGTCTGAAATCTTTCTTACCCCTTGTGCCAATTTTTTCAATAGTTCCAGAGGCAGTGTTTGTTGATTTCATCAAGTATCCTCTCTTCTTTCATCAAGTATCCTCTCATCTTGTCAAGATCATGTTCAATTCCTTCCATTTATAGTCGGAGTGCTGCCCAAATTATATCATTCTTATTCCTTCCCTATCTTGTTTTAACCGGAGTGGTTTAAATATATATCTTGTCACTTAACCTCTTAGTTCTCGTAATGTTCCTTGTTCCTCTTTTCTAACGGATTGTTTGCAATCTCGTTCATCTCTGTTGTACTCTTTCTTTTAAATTGCTCAACCTCTCAAGGTTCGTGGTTTCACTGTTCACAAAAAGAAGCAACTTAGTTTTACCTCTTCTCTTCCTCTTCCGGTTCTCTCCGTGCCATCCTAGATCTCGGGACGAGATCCTCTCGTAGTGGTGAAGTGTTGTGACGCCCCAAGACCGACGATCCAGAAGACTTCCATATTTTGTGACCTCCGTGTGTTTTTATTTGTGCTTGCTCTATTTATTTTTGCATTGCATCATGTCATCATGCCAGCATGTCATTTAATTTTTTTAAAACCTCAACTAAATAAATGGCATGGATCTTTGATCCATTTAAATCGAGGGAATTCACATGGTGATTCTCTTTAAAGCATATCCTCTCGATATTTAGGGAGCTATAATAAAATTATTCCATTTATTTGGAAATCACCATAACACACTTGCAAATAAATCCCAATGCCTTTGTTATCTTAATTCTTGGTCTCCAACATTGTCCATAATTTCTTTCATCATTTTCCGGAGCTCCACCAAAATCCGAACATTTTGGACCTTCCCTACCCTCACTTCCTATTCAAATCATTTGAATTTTAAATCAAATGAGTTGAATTCAAATCTTTCAATCATGGCCTTTTCTATTTTCTCGGAACAAGCACATTTTTGTGAGTTCGGGAAAACTATCTGCGTGTCCAACTTCTTCCCCTAACCCCTCTTTCTTTTCTTACTTAATCTCTGTTTTTTTCTTTTCTTTTAGTAGTGAGAGAGAGCCCAGCCGCCACTTGCATCCATCCGGACCAGTTGGCCCAAGGCCCAGCTCCGGCGCCCTTAACCCTAGCCGCAGGGAGAGCATCGCTCGATCCCCCCTTTCCCTCGTTCCCCATCGTGCGCCGCCAGCGCCCGACCCCCTCTCCTCTCCTCGGCTCGATCCCTCCCTTGTTCCTTGACCTTGAGCCCAGCAGCTCTATGTTGCCCGTCGCCCCTCCGGTCGGCTAGTCCAGACCAGCGCCGCCTGCGGCCTCCTCCCTCATCTCCCTCGCAGCCTCTCTTCCTCCCAGCCAGGCCCCATCTCCTCCCTGCGTGCGATCCCCTCGCTGCCCCGTCTCCTTGCACCGGCACCCGCGCACCTCGTCGGCCAACTCCGGCGGCCCTCCATCGCAGCCCGAAGCCCCCACTCCGCTCGCCCGCATCTGCCTCTCCACCTTGCTCCGTCGCCCGCCTCCCTTGCGACGTCGCGTCATCCCACTGTCGGTCCTCGCCGGCGCGCGCGACCCCGCGTCCCCGCCGGCTCCCGTCGCCCCTGCAGTCCCAGCAGCCCCTTTGCAGGAGCAGCCCCTTTGCCCGTCCTCGCATCTCCGACCTCGTCACTATCGACCCAGCAGGAGCTCCGCCTCCCTGCTTCACGTCAAGGCCGAAGACCCCGTGGACGTCAAGACCAAGTACCCCTTCGTTTCGTCAATACCAGCAAGTTCAGAAGATCCCAAGTACCACTACGACCCGTGTACCACGACGAACATGTACGGCTACATGACGACCCGACGACCCCGGACATCTACGTAACGTGTACAACTACCGTCACCATGTACCACTACTTCCACTATGAGATGTACCACTACTGTCACCAAGATTGCGAGTACCTCTACCGACGCACGCCGTGTACGACTACTTCCCACGACGACCCGTGAACGTCTACTTCCACTACCGTCGCGAGAACAACTACTTCCACTATGACCCACGAGTACCACTACTTCCCTCGATGACTCGAACCGCTCCGAAAATGCATGCTTCGAAGGTATAATCCCGAGATGATCACCCGTGGACCGAATGCATGTGTTGTATGAGATGCACCCTATGTTTGCACCGTGCCCGTTTGTCCTTGCAAGTTCCTCCTCGTTTGCCATGTCGTCGACCCGTGGGAACCCGGACTTCGGGATCACCCCACCATCTTGCATGACTCGTCACACTTCCTTTCGCACCGGTACCTCCATGAGTTATCAAGACCGGAATGTTGCTGTGGCACCATTTCCGTTTCACCGCCGTGGCACCTTTTTCCTTCCGCCATGGCGACAAATGCCTCGTATCATGCTCATGTCAACATTTTCATAAAATTGCTTAAAACTTGCATATGTCATCCGCATCATGATAACAACATTTAAATGTTTATATTTGTTGTTTCCATTAAATTGCTAAACGACATATGGGGATTTCCGGAATTGTTGTTTGTTGTTTCCGGCCTCACTTAAACTTGCCTAAATAGGTAGTTTAATTATGCTTCACCCCTTGCCATGTTTATAACATGTAATATTGTTGTGCTCCTAAGCGAGAGAGAACTAAATAATTGATGTGGTGTTTCGTCAATATGCAAACTTAACTTGTAGTGTTGTTTGTGCATATTGCCATGCCATGCTCATTAAATCGGACATGCATCATACTTGATTGTGCATCATGCCATGTTTATGATTGTGTGTTTACTATGTTGTTTGCTTCTTTCCGGGTTGCTTCTCTCGTTAGCTTCGGTTTCGTTCCGGAGTTGTGAGGATTCGTTCGACTACGTCTGTTTGTCTTCTTCATGGACTCGTTCTTCTTCCTTGCGGGATTTCAGGCAAGATGACCATACCCTCGAAATCACTTCTATCTTTGCTTGCTAGATGCTCGCTCTTTTGCTATGCCTATGCTGCGTTACCTACCACTTGCTAAATCATGCCACCCACATTGCCATGTCAAGCCCCTAACCATCCTTTCCTAGCAAACCGTTGTTTGGCTATGTTACCGCTTTGCTCAGCCCCTCTTATAGCGTTGTTAGTTGCAGGTGAAGATGAAGTTTGTTCCTTGTTGGAACATGGAGATGTTGTTCCTTGTTGGAACATGTTTACTTGTTGGGATATCACAATATATCTTATTTAATTAATGCATCTATATACTTGGTAAAGGGTGGAAGGCTCGACCTTATGCCTGGTGTTTTGTTCCACTCTTGCCGCCCTAGTTTCCGTCATATCGGTATTATGTTCCCGGATTTTGCGTCCCTATCGCGGTTGGGTGATTTATGGGACCCCCTTGACAGTTCGCTTTGAATAAGACTCCTCCAGCAAGGCCCAACCTTGGTTTTACCATTTGCCACCTAAGCCTTTTTCCCTTGGGTTCTGCAGACTCAAGGGCCATCTTTATTTTAACCCCCGGGCCAGTGCTCCTTCGAGTGCTGGTCCAAATTAGAGCCACTTGCGGTGCCGCCCTGAGGCAACTTGGGGTATCTTCGGTTGCCGTACGTAGTGTTCATTCGGTGTGCCCTGAGAACGAGATATGTGCAGCTCCTATCAGGATTTGTCGGCACATTCGGGCGGCTTTGCTGGTCTTGTTTTATTACTGCCGAAATGTCTTGTAGCCGGGATTCCGAGACTGATCGGGTCTTCCCGGGGAGAAGGAATATCCTTCGTTGATCGCGAGAGCTTATCATGGGCTAAGTTGGGACACCCCTGCAGGGTATTATCTTTCGAAAGCCGTGCCCGCGGTTATGAGGCAGATGGGAATTTGTTAATGTCCGGTTGTAGAAAACCCGAAGTTGATCTTAATTAAAATACATCAACCGCGTGTGTAACCGTGATGGTCTCTTCTCGGCGGAGTCCGGGAAGTGAACACGGTGTTGGAGTTATGTTTGACGTAAGTAGTTTCAGGATCACTTCTTGATCATAGTTGTTCGACCGTGCCTTGCTTCTCTTCTCGCTCTCTTTTGCGAATGTAGCCACCAGATATGCTAGTCGCTTGCTGCAGCTCCACCTCACTACCTTCTCCTACCCATAAGCTTAAATAGTCTTGATCTCGCGGGTGTGAGATTGCTGAGTCCCCGTGACTCACAGTTACTTCCAAAACCAGTTTGCAGGTGCCGATGAAACCATGCAGGTGACGCATCCGAGCTCAAGGAGGAGCTCGATGAAGATCTTGTTCATTGTGTTGCTTCGTTTCAGTTGATCAGTAGTGGAGCCCAGTTGGGACGATCGGGGATTTGTGTAGGATTTGGGGTAGTCTTCTTTTATTTTGGTTCCGTAGTCGGACCTTGAGTGTAATCTGGATGATGGATGCTTATTTATGTATTGTGTGAAGTGGCGACTGTAAGCCAACTATGTATCTCTTTCCCTTATGTATTACATGGGTTGTGTGAAGATTACCTCACTTGCGACATTGCTTTCAATGCGGTTATGCCTCTAAGTCGTGCTTCGACACGTGGGAGATATAGCCGCATCGAGGGCGTTATAGCCGGCCCTCCCCCCTCCTCCACTCCTTTATATACGGGGGCAGGGGGCACCTCTAGACACACAAGTTGATCTGTTGATCTCTCCCAACAGTGTGCGGTGCCCCCCTCCACCATATTCCACCTCGATAATATCGTAGCGGTGCTTAGGCGAAGCCCTGCGACGGTGGAACATCATCATCGTCACCACGCCGTCGTGCTGACGGAACTCTCCCTCGACACTCGGCTGGATCGGAGTACGAGGGACGTCATCGAGCTGAACGTGTGCAAGAACTCGGAGGTGCCATAGTTTCGGTGCTTGATCGGTCGGGCTGTGAAGACGTACGACTACATCAACCGCGTTGTGTTAACGCTTCCACTTTCGGTCTACGAGGGTACGTGGACACACTCTCCCCTCTCGTTGCTATGCATCACCATGATCTTGCGTGTGTGTAGGATTTTTTTTTGAAATTACTACGTTTCCCAACATGTGGGGGGTGTCCGTCGGCTTGCCTTCGGATTCTTCTCCAGTCTCACCGTCTGCGTCGCTACCGTTGTGATTGTGGGGGAATGTTGAGTATATTGATTCAATAGGAAACATAAGATAGACTAGGATTTGTCCTGCCTTGTCTTATACTCCCAGTTGGTCATTGTACTTCTTATATATATGCCCACGAGGCTCAAGCAATAAACAACTATTCCACCAATCCCCTTGTATCCCTTCCAACAACATCTTTCTTGAACTCAAGATTTGATCATCCTCCTATTCTTCTTCCTAGTGGATTCCATCCATGCCTGTGACTGAAGATCTCCCGCAGAACCTCCCTGATCCCCATCACCCCTTCTTCACTTGCGTTTCTGTATTGGGTTCTCTATAGAATTTTCCAAGAGTTCAATAAAGAGCAAACTTTGAACACTACAGAGGAAGGATCATCATATTTTTTTTATAAAAGTAGGCCCTATTTCTAGTTTTCCAAACAGTCCAACAAATGGTAGCCTCTCCAACCATGACCAGCCTCCTATATTTCCTGGGGAAGGAGCTGATCCATCCACTCCGCATGTCAGAAATCCCCTCTGGGGGTCTAGTCAGATGAAAGGCACAAACAACTACTTTCCAGGCAAACCTGGCCAAGCTACACTGAAACAACAAATGGTCAATGTTGTCTTTGCACGCAGAGCCGCAGACCGTCGTTGCCACGTGCAGGAACCAACAGGGTGCAGGATCGGGGCCCTCCAGGCCCATGCGGGTTTAGATCTTGCACACACCACTACAGCTGCGCCTCCGGTGGACGCGGCCATACCAGGCTGAGGAGCCCCCCTGAAAGCACAAGTGCTCCCTGTTGGGGAACGTAGTAATTTCAAAATTTTCCTACGCACACGCAAGATCATGGTGATGGCATAGCAACGAGAGGGGAGAGTGTATGTCCACGTACCCTCGTGGACCGTGGCGGGCGTTATAACAACGCTGTTGATGTAGTCGACGTCATCACGATCCGACCGATCCAAGTAGCGAACGCACGGCACCTCCGAGTTCAGCACACGTTCAGCTCGATGACGATCCCCGGACTCCGATCCAGCAAAGTGTCGGGGATGAGTTCCGTCAGCACGACGGCGTGGTGACGATGATGATGCTCCACCGGCGCAGAGCTTCACCTAAGCTTCGCGACGATATGACCGAGGTGGAATATGGTGGAGGGGGGCACCGCACACGGCTAAGGAACGATCACGTAGATCAACTTGTGTGTCATGGGGTGCCCCCTGCCCCCGTATATAAAGGAGGGAGGGGGAGGTGCAGCCGGCCCTCTAGGGTGCGCCTGAAGGAGTCCTACTCCAACCGGGAGTAGGACTCCCCTTCTGCCTTGTTGGAGAAGGAAAGGGGGGGAAAGAGGAAGGCGCGCCCCCCTCTCCTTGTCCTATTCGGACTAGGGGAGGCGCGGCGCTGCCTGCCCTGGCCGGCCCTCCTCTTCTCCCTCATGGCCCATTAAAGCCCAACATCCCCCGGGAGGGTTCCGGTAACCCCCCGGTGTTCCGGAAAAATCCCGATTTCATCCGGAACCATTCCGATATCAATCTTTATGTCTCGACCATTTCGAGACTCCTCGTCATGTCCGTGATCACATCCGGGACTCCGAACAAACTTCAGTACATCAAAACTTATAAACTCATAATAAACTGTCATCGTAACGTTAAGCGTGCGGACCCTACGGGTTCGAGAACTATGTAGACATGACCTAGAACTATTCTCGGTCAATAACCAATAGCGGAACCTGGATGCCCATATTGGTTCCTACATATTCTTCAAGATCTTTATCAGTCAAACCGCATAATGACATCGTTGTTCCTTTGCCATTGGTATGTTACTTACCCGAGATTCGATCGTCGGTATCCAATACCTAGTTCAATCTCGTTACCGCAAGTCTCTTTACTCGTTCCGTAATACATCATCTCACAACTAACTTATTAGTTGCAATGCTTGCAAGGCTTATGTGATGTGTATTACCGAGAAGGCCTAGAGATACCTCTCCGACAACCGGAGTGACAAAACCTAATCTCGAAATCGCCAACCCAACATGTACCTTTGGAGACACTGTAGTACTCCTTTATAATCACCCAGTTATGTTGTGACGTTTGGTAGCACCCAAAGTGTTCCTCCGTAAACGGAGTTGCATAATCTCATAGTTACAGGAACATGTATAAGTCATGAAGAAAGCAATAGCAATATACTAAGCGATCAAGTGCTAGGCTAACGGAATGGGTCATGTCAATCACATCATTCTCCTAATGATGTGATCCCATTAATCAAATGACAACACATGTCTATGGTTAGGAAACATAACCATCTTTGATTAATGAGCTAGTCAAGTAGAGGCATACTAGTGACTATATGTTTGTCTATGTATTCACACATGTATTATGTTTCCGGTTAATACAATTCTAGCATGAATAATAAACATTTATCATGATATAAGGAAATAAATAATAACTTTATTATTGCCTCTAGGGCATATTTCCTTCAGTCTCCCACTTGCACTAGAGTCAATAATCTAGATTACACAAGAATGATTCTAACACCCATGGAGTCTTGGTGCTGATCATGTTTTGCTCGTGGAAGAGGCTTAGTCAGCGGGTCTGCAACATTCAGATCCGTATGTATCTTGCAAATCTCTATGTCTCCCACTTGGACTTGGTCCCGAATGGAATGGAAGCGTCTCTTGATATGCTTGGTCCTCTTGTGAAATCTGGATTCCTTTGCCAAGGCAATTGCACCATATTGTCACGAGAAGATCTTCATTGGTCCCGATGCACTAGGTATGACACCTAGATCGGAAATGAACTCTTTCATCCAGACTCCTTCATTTGCTGCTTCCGAAGCAGCTATGTACTCCGCTTCACATGTAGATCCCGCCACGGCGCTTTGTTTAGAACTGCACCAACCGACAGCTCCACCGTTTAATAAAAACACGTACCGGTTTGCGATTTAGAATCGTCGGATCAGTGTCAAAGCATGCATCGGCGTAACCATTTACGACTAGCTCTTTGGCACCTCCATATCTGAGAAACATATCCTTAGTCC
This sequence comes from Aegilops longissima, assembly GCA_021605205.1. NCBI lineage: Eukaryota > Viridiplantae > Streptophyta > Magnoliopsida > Poales > Poaceae > Aegilops > Aegilops longissima. The sequence continues at coordinate 597,425,455 of CM038681.1, read as the reverse complement.
TTTTCGGTATTTCAGGATGTTCTTGACCGCTGTCCAATGATCCACTCTGGATTACTTTGGTACCTTCCTGCCAAGCTTATTGCTAACCATACGTCAGTCTGGTACACAGCATTGCATACATGATAGAGCCTATGGCTGAAGCATAGGAACATCTTTCATTTTCTCTCTATCTTCTGCTGTGGTCGGGCATTGAGTCGACTCAATTTCACACCTTATAATACTGGTAAAAACCTTTCTTTGCACGATCCATTTTGAACTTTTTCAAAACTTTATCAAGGTATGTGCTTTGTGAAAGTCCAATTAAGCGTCTTGATCTATCTCTATAGATCTTGATGCCCAATATGTAAGCAGCTTCACCTAGGTCTTTCATTGAAAACTTTTATTCAAGTATCCTTTTATGCTATCCAGAAATTCTATATCATTTCCAATCAATAATATGTCGTCCACATATAATATCGAAATGCTACTGAGCTCCCACTCACTTTCTTGTAAATACAGAGGCTTCTCCAAAGTCATATAAAACCATATGCTTTGATCACACTATCAAAGCGTTTATTCCAACTCCAGAGGCTTGCACTGACCATAAATTGATCATTGGAGCTTGCACACTTTGTTAGCACCTTTTGGATCAACAAAACCTTCTGGTTGCATCATATACAACTCTTTTCTAGAAATCCATTCAAGAATGCAGTTTTACATCCATTTGCCAAATTTCATAATCATAAAATGCAGCAATTGCTAACATGATTCGGACAGACTTAAGCATCGCTTCTGGTGAGAAAGTCTCATCGTAGTCAACCCCTTGAACTTGTCGAAAACCTTTCGCAACAAGTCGAGCTTTATAGACAGTTACATTACCATCAGCGTCAGTCTTCTTCTTAAAGATCCATTTATTCTCAATGGCTTGTCGATCATCGGGCAAGTCAACCAAAGTCCATACTTTGTTCTCATACATGGATCCCATCTCAGATTTCATGGCTTCCAGCCATTTTGCGGAATCTGGGCTCACCATCGCTTCTTCATAGTTTGTAGGTTCGCCATGGTCAAGTAACATGACTTCTAGAATAGGATTACCGTACCACTCTGTGCGGATCTTACTCTAGTTGACCTACGTAGTTCAGTAGAAACTTGATCTGAAGTTTCATGATCAATATCATTAGCTTCCTCACTTATTGGTGTAGTTGTCACAGGAACCGGTTCTTGTGATGAACTATTTTCAATAAGGGAGCAGATCTGATTATCTCATCAAGTTCTACTTTCCTCCCACTCACTTCTTTCGAGAGAAACTCTTTTCTAGAAAGGATCCGAATTTAGCAACAAAATCTTGCCCTCGGATCTGTGATAGGAGGTGTACCCAATAGTCTCTTTTGGGTATCCTATGAAGACACATTTCTCCGATTTAGGTTCGAGCTTATCTGGTTGAAGTTTCTTCACATAAGCATCGCAGCCCCAAACTTTAAGATCGACAACTTTGGTTTCTTGCTAAACCATAGTTCATAAGGTGTCGTTTCAGCGGATTTTGATGGTGCCCTATTTAACGTGAATGCGGCCGTCTCTAAAGCATAACCCCAAAATGATAGCGGTAAATCAGTAAGAGACATCATAGATCGCACCATATCTAGTAAAAATACGATTCTGACGTTCGGACACACCATTTCGTTGTGGTGTTCCGGTGGCGTGAGCTGCTAAACTATTCCGCATTGTTTCAAATGCAAACCAAACTCGTAACTCAAATATTCTCCTCCACGATCAGATCGTAGAAATTTTATTTTCTTGTTACGATGATTTTCCACTTCACTCTGAAATTCTTTGAACTTTTCAAATGTTTCAGACTTATGTTTCATCAAATAGATATACCCATATCTGCTCAAATCATCTGTGAAGGTGAGAAAATAACGATACCCGCCGCGTGCCTCAACATTCATTGGACCACAAACATCAATATGTATGATTTCCAACAAATCCTTTGCTCGCTCCATAGTTCCGGAGAACGGCGTTTTAGTCATCTTGCCCATGAGGCACGGTTCGCAGTACCAAGTGATTCATAATCAAGTGATTCCAAAAGTCCATCAAGATGGAGTTTCTTCATGCGTTTACACGATATGACCCAAGCGGCGATTACACAAATAAGTTGCATTATCATTATTAACTCTGTATCTTTTGGTTTCAACACTATGAATATGTGTATTACTACTATCGAGATCCAATAAAATAGACCACTCTTCAAGGGTGCATGACCATAAAAGATATTATTCATATAAATAGAATAACTATTATTCTCGACTTAAATGAATAACCGTCTCGCATTAAACAAGATCCAGATATAATGTTCATGCTTAACGCGGCACCAAATAACAATTATTTAGGTCTAAAACTAATCCCGATGGTAGATGTAGAGGTAGTGTGCCATTGCGATCACATCGACTTTGGAACCATTTCCCACGCGCATCGTCACCTCGTCCTTAGCCAATCTTCGCAATCCGTAGTTCTGTTTGAGTTGCAAATATTAGCAATGAACCAGTATCAAATACCAGTACTACTGCGAGTATTAGTAAGGTACACATCAATAACATGTATATCACATATACCTTTGTTCACCTTGCCATCCTTCTTATCCGCCAAATACTTGGGGCAGTTCCGCTTCGATGTCCGATCTACTTGCGGTAGAAGCACTTTCGATTTCAGCTTAGGTCCAGACTTGGGTTTCTTCTCTTGAGCAGCAACTTGTTTGCTGTTCTTCTTGAAGTTCCCTTCTTCTTCCCTTTGCCCTTTTTCTTGAAACTGGTGGTCTTGTTAACCATCAACACTTGATGCTCCTTTTGATTTCTACCTCCGCGGCTTTTAGCATTGCGAAGAGCTCGAAATAGACTTGTCCATCCCTTGCATATTATAGTTCATCACGAAGCTCTTGTAGCTTGGTGGCGTGATTGAAGAATTACATCAATGACACTATCATCGGAAGATTAACTCCCGGTTGAATCAAGTGATTATTATACCCAGACGTTTGGAGTATGTGTTCACCGACGTAACTATTTTCCTCCATCTTGCGGTTATAGAACTTATTGGAGACTTCATATCTCTCAATCCGGGCATTTGCTTGAAATATTAACTTCAACTCTGGAACATCTCATATGCTCCATGACGTTCAAAACGTCGTTGAAGGCCCGGTTCTAAGCCGTAAAGCATGGCACACTGAACTATCGAGTAGTCATCGGCTTTGCTCGCGGGACGTTCTTAACGTCGTCGGTTGCATCGGCGAGCAGGCACGGCACCCGGTGGTGCTTCCGGGCGTAATTCTTACATGCAGCAATGAGGATAATCCTCGAGTTACGGACCCGATCCGTGTAATTGCTACCATGATCTTTCAACTTTGCTTTCTCAAGGAACGCATTAAAATTCAACGGAACAACAAAGACGAGCCATCTATCTACAAGAAACATAGACAAGCAAAATACTATCAGGTACTAAGTTCATGATAAATTTAAGTTCAATTAATCATATTACTAAAGAACTCCCACTTAGATAGACATCTCTCTAGTTATCTAAGTGATGTAGGAGACAAAGATCCTTCGGAAGCAATCCAAGACTTGTCTATTGGCAAGGTCCGTCCAACGGAGGTGAAGGAGAGTACCTCGTCCGTCCAAGTGGAAGCTTCTACTTCACGACAAGGTGAACCAAGAGTTGATACGGAAGCATCCACAAGTGGGACACACCAAGATGAAGAAAACGAGGAAGTGCATCAAGATGAACATCAACAACCTCCTTCTCCACCACGACAAGAGAACGACAACGCCAACAATGAAGAAGGCCAAGAAGAAGAACAAGATGAAGAAGATGTTCAACGAAGACCCAAGCAAAAGCTTTCATGAGTTCGAACAAGAATTTCTAAAGACCATCCCGTCGAGCAAATCTACAATGATATTCAAACCAGGAGAATCACTCGCTCTAAAACTTGTTTAGCTAACTTTTGTGAAAACTATTCTTTCATCTCTAGCATTGAACCTATGAAGGTCGAAGAAGCATTGGAAGATCCGGATTGGATAAATGCTATGCATGAAGAGCTACACAACTTTGAGAGGAACCAAGTTTGGACATTGGTTGAGAAGCCCGACAACAACCACAACATCATCGGTACCAAATGGGTGTTTCGCAACAAGCAAGATGAAGATGGACAAGTAGTTCGCAACAAAGCACGTCTCGTCGCCCAAGGCTACACACAAGTCGAAGGTATGGACTATGGTGAGACTTACGCCCCCGTTGCTAGACTTGAGTCCATTCGCATCTTACTTGCCTATACTAATCACCATGATATTACCATGTACCAAATGGACATTAAAAGTGCTTTTCTAAATGGTGAAATAGAGGAGGAAGTTTATGTTAAACAACCTCCCGGCTTTGTCAATCCTAAGAAACCCAATCATGTTTACAAACTTCACAAAGCTCTTTATGGACTTAAACAAGCTCCCAGAGCATGGTATAAATGCTTGACCAAGTTCCTTATTGAAAAAGGCTTTGAAATTGGGAAAATTGATTCTACTCTTTTTACTAAAAGGGTTAATGGTGAACTCTTTGTGTGCCAAATTTATGTTGATGATATTATATTTGGTTCAACTAACCCTCTTTTAGTGAAAAGTTTGGGAAGCTAATGTCGGAGAAGTTTGAGATGTCTATGATGAGTGAACTCAAATTGTTTCTCGGTTTGCAAATCAAGCAAACGAGGAAGGTACTTTGTCTCATAAGCGAAGTACACTAAGGACTTATTCAAGAAGTTCAATATGCAAGAATGCAAAGGTATGACTACACCCATGCCTACTAGTGGACATCTTGACTTAACCAAAGATGGTGAACCGGTTGATCAAAAGGTTTATCGCTCTATGATTGGTTCATTGTTATATCTATGTGCTTCACGTCCCGATATTATGCTAAGTGTGTGCATGTGTGCACGATATCAAGCTGCCCTAAAGAATGTCATCTTAAGGCCGTGAAAAGGATAGTGAGATACTTAATCCATACACCAAACTTTGGCATTTGGTATCCTAAGAGGGCCTCTTCGATCTTGTTGGCTATTCCGACTCGGACTATGCGGAGACAAGGTTGATAGAAAGTCCACTTGGTACTTGTCAATTTCTTGGTAGATCTCTTGTGTCTTGGTCCTCCAAGAAACAAAACTCGTATCCTTATCCACCGAAGCTGAATATATTGTCATTGGTTCATGTTGTGTTCAATTACTTTGGATGACCCAAACTCTTAAAGATTATGGGATATATGTGAGACATGTTCCATTGCTTTGTGATAATGAAAGTGCTATCAAAATTGGTCATAATCCTGTGCAACATTCTCGAACTAAGCATATTGAAGTTCGTCATCATTTCATTCGAGATCATGTTGCTAAGGGTGACATTGATCTTAAGCATGTTCGCACCGAAAAGCAATTAGCAGATATATTCACTAAACCTCCTGATGAGAAATGTTTTGCAGGTTAAGAGGAGAATTGAACATCATTGATGCTTCAAACTTGGAGTAGAAACTCCATTGGATACATGCAAGACATGAGCTTATGACTAATCCTTGATATTTCTCTTAGGATGAAAAACTTATGTCTTGGACATATTTGTATCTTGCATGTTATCTAACCCATGTAGGTACTTGGTTGAATCAATTCCATGAGATTGTAACCTACTCATATCTTGAGCAATCTCTACATCACCAAGTCTCTACACAAGGTGGTTGAAGACAAGGAAGCACGAAACCATTCAAACATATCCTTTGACAAATTCTATGTTGAGTTTCATGATTGTAATTTTTGGATATACAAGTGCTCTTCCTTGCAAGAACTAACCCATGTAGGTAGATGGACTCAAATTCCAAGTGGTGCTCCAAATTCTTGATGAGCTACATCAACCTTGAGCAACCCACGCAAGTTCAACTACGTGGACAACACCACCAACCAAGGTATGTTATTCCATCTTAGAGAAGCTTTACTCCGAGTCATGAGTTAAAGCAACTCGACAAGATGTGAATACATCAAGATGTTAAGCGAAAAATGGCAACCCCATTTTGAGCTTAAGCGATGAGTATGGCCTATGATCAAGTGATCTCACTTGACTCCTAAGTCAATATACTCTAACATAGGTGACTTTGTTGCCGACCATCTCTAGATGAAGTTCTCATGTGTTCTTTTCTGAGTTTTTGCATTTGTCTCATGCATTTGTGTTTCCCCTTTCAAAAACTTCATCTAGATTTCTTTCTGTTTTCTCTGCATTTTCTGCATCTAATTCCTTGCATATCTTTCAGTTAATTCCTTGCAAATCTTTGTGAGATCTTACTAGTCTAGTGAGCTGAGGTGACAAGTGTTTTCTCTGCGATGAACTCGGTTCAACCGATTTGTTGTTTTCGGTCCAACCGAATCCTTTCGGTGCAACCGAAGCCTACAACTCGGTGCCACCGATTTCATAACAGGAAAAAATCTTTGCCACATATTATGTGTTTCTTCTGATCCAGCTCCACTCAATGAATCTTGTCCTCTACAAGCATCACATTTTTATCATTGCTTTATGTTGTGACTCAAGGATCAAACCCATTCTCGACAAATTCCAGAGGGGGAGAGAGAGATTACATCTTTATCAAGCCCTTCTTGGAAATTGATGTCAAAGGGGGAGAGAGAGATCACATCAAAGCTTATCATTTAGAGAAAGAGATCACATCAGAGAAGGAGAGAGAAATCTCCAGGGGGAGAGGATACTTAAGTAGAAAGTATTTCTCAAGGATCCTAGATGCTTGGTGTTCAAGAGGAGAGATGTCCACATGTCTTCTTGAGGGGAGAGACATGTTCATATGATCTGTTGTGCTCAATTTTGCATGAGCTTACATTTGCTCTGAACTTTAGCTCTGATCATCATTCATATCTTTCAGCTCTATTTTCCTTCAGCTCTGATTTTCTGTTCCTATCTTCTCCCAAGATCCCATGTTAGATTCAGGGGAGCAAGACATCTAAGGAAAGAGATCATTTAAATTCATTGCATATCTTTACTCTTGGGGACATGTCTAATCCAATGTGGTACTCAGTACTCACTCTCTACATGTCATCCAGTCTTGGTATTCTTGTGGTTTCTTCTTTTGCACTTGGCTAGTAGATGCATCTGTGTTATCTAACCTTGTTTACGCAGGTTCATTCCATCCTAAGCCAACTCAAGACCACAAGGTAAGTATATGCATCACAATCATGTGTATGAGGAATTCTTGCTGATGTACATACTGTTTGCAAGAAGGACCCATGGGCATGAAGGTATTCTCTTTAATACTTTTTGCTCTGATGCATATAGCCAAGATACATGTAACACATTGCCAGCTCTATCATGGTTATGCTATCACATGCTTCTATATTTCATATTCACATGATTGCATACATGTAGGGGGAGCCTATGCTTGTTACATCTCTTTCCAAAGCTTTACTTGCTATTCTTTATATCTTTATCTAAACCTTTGATGTATGTTGCCATCAATTACCAAAAAGGGGGAGATTGAAAGCACAAGTGCTCCCTAGGTGGTTTTGATAATTAATGACAACATATATCTTGTTGGACTAACACTTTTATCTAGTATGTTTCAGATAAGTTCAACAATGGAGTGGCATGGACTAAAGTATGTGGGAACTCCTTCAAGATGCTAAGGACAAAGGATTGGCTCAAGCTTCAAGCTCAAGACTCTTCATTTTACATTTTAGTGATCCAAGATCACATTGAGTCTATAGGAAAAGCCAATACTATCAAGGAGGGATGAGGTGTTGCTTAATGAGCCTATTGCTTCAAAGTGCTTAGTGATATGCTCCAAATACCCTCAACTACTTTCCCACTTCCACACATATGTCCTAAACCTAAAGTCAAACTCATTGCACTGATTCTTTCTATCCGCGCCACCGAGTTTGGATGTCTTAACCACGCCACAAACCCTAGGCAAATCGGTCTCATCGATAGGGATCTCGGTCTCACCGAGATGGGATTGTAATCTCTCTGTGTATGTCCATTATCAAATCGGTCTCACCGAGTTTGAGCAATCGGTACTACCGAGATTACAATGCAAACTCTCTGGTTAACTTATTATCAAAATCGGTCCCACCGAGTTTGATAATCGGTCAAATCGAGTTTGCCTGACCAACTCTCTGGAAAGCTTATTACCAAAATCGGCCCCACCGAGTTTGTGTAATCGGTCTTACCGAGATTACGTTATGCCCCAACCCTAACCGAATCGGTCCCACCGAGTTGCATTCCGGTCCCACCGAAAACCCTAACGGTCACTAGGTTTACTAAAATCGGTCTGACCGAGTTTTATGATTCGGTCCCACCGAGATTGGTAAATTGTGTGTAACGGTTAGATTTTGTGTGGAGGCTATATATACCCCTCCGCCTCCTCTTCATTCATGGAGAGAGCCATTAGACTGAACCTACACTTCCAACATCCTATTTCTGAGAGAGAACTACCTACTCATGTGTTGAGGCCAAGATATTCCATTCCTACCATATGAATCTTGATCTCTAGCCTTTCCCAAGTTGCTTTCCACTCAAACCCTCTTTTCACCAGATCCAAATCCTATGAGAGAGAGTTGAGTGTTGGGGAGACTATCATTTGAAGCACAAGAGCAAGGAGTTCATCATCAACACACCATTTGTTACTTCTTGGAGAGTGGTGTCTCCTAGATTGGCTAGGTGTCACTTGGGAGCCTCCGACAAGATTGTGGAGTTGAACCAAGGAGTTTGTAAGGGCAAGGAGATCGCCTACTTCGTGAAGATCTACCGCTAGTGAGGCAAGTCCTTCGTGGGCGACGGCCATGGTGGGTTAGACAAGGTTGCTTCTTCGTGGACCCTTCGTGGGTGGAGCCCTCCGTGGACTCGCGCAACCGTTACTCTTCGTGGGTTGAAGTCTCCACCAACATGGAAGTACGATAGCACCACCTATCGGAACCACGCAAAAAACATCCGTGTCTCCAAATTGCGTTTGAATCCTCCAATCCCTTCCCTTTACGTCTTGCAAGTTGCATGCTTTATTTTCCGCTGCTCATATACTCTTTGCATGCTTTCTTGCTATATGTTGTGAATGTTAAACTTGTGCCTAAACTCCACTCAAACTTTAAAGAAATTTAAAAACTGCAACTTTGATACTTAGTGTCTAATCACCCCCCCCCCCCTCTAGACACCTCTTCTCAAGGTCCTACACCCCCCCAACACCACCACGTCGCGCAGGCTTTGCCCGACGGAGCGACGAGAGGGAGGGAGGAAATGTGGTTGAGGAAGGGTTAGGTTTCGGGGTGGGCAGCAAGGTCTTGCTGCTAATTAGCTTACAACTAGGTTCAGTCCTCAGCAAATATAACAACTATACATTCCAAAAACAAAAGAAGGTTCTGGCTTGTACATGTTAGAATTCAAAATATAACAACTAGTCCGTATATATCATGGCAAATATCATGATCTAAAACAGAAGCACTAGCAGCACTATTCACAGTTAAATATTATGGGATTTGGTTTTTCTACGCAATTCGTAAATACAACTAACTTTTCGTGGCAGTTTGCTCGTCAAGTCCATTTCCCTTGGGCCTTGCGCTGCCACCCTTCTGGCCCAAGGGCTGATTCTGGTTCAAAAGACTCCAGGCGACAAACCGAGTGAGTTTATTCAAAGATTCTTGGCAGATTTGGAGCTTCTTCCGAGGAGTCCCGTCAAGAACAACCCTGTGACGAGGTCTGGTGTACGTCGCCCGAAGGCACCGCCCGCGTGACATGCAAAAATCCACGTGGCAACTGTGGTGCCGCGGCGGCGGTGTGCAGGAGTAACGATGGAAACTTCATGGGCAGTTCAGCATTGGTGATACATGGGATAACTGATGCAGCAACACTAGAAGCTATTGCATGCAGGGAAGGTTTTGCTCTGGCGCAAGATTTACTATTGACTGATTTTGTTATAGCATCGCACAGTTAATGATATTAAGGCAGCAAGCAATGGAAGCTACGGAGCAATCATCTCGGTCATTAGGAATCTTTTAGTAGGTTTCAATTGTAATATTACTTTCGAAGGTAGAGCGTCTAATAGCGATGCCGATAGGTTAGCCAAGTTTGCACACTCGTTGGATCGGGGTAGGCATTTGTGGTTTCTGAAACCCCAATGATCCCTTTTGTATCCCACTTAATGTGGTTTTTGAGCAATAAAAACTTGGTTAACCGATTAAAAAAAACAAACTGAGCTATATATTTCTTTCGTAAAATTTACAATGTGGCAGACGTGGTAAGCAGTCTTCAAATCGTCCAAAATAATTTCCTAAAATTTGCAATGGCACTACATGATGAACTCGTCAGTTCAGCTAGAGCTCCTGCCACGGTTGAACCACCGAAGCGAGAAGAAATGAACGATGAGCTGCAGCAACAAAATCAAACAACATCAGCAATTCAGCATAGTGGTAAAAAATGAGCGAGTGATCTACATATATACTTTCAGCACAACACGATCTACATACACTTTGTTTCAGCAGGTTAAAATAATGTGTTTATCGCCACACAGACTGATGCTCTGCATCATCGAACAGTAACGTATTAAAAGTGTGCTCTTAAACCAATCAACGGAACTGGGCTTTAGCCCAATGGTCGGGGTAGTAGAAACACTCCTTGACAACCGGAGTACGAATCCTGTATGGAACGAATTTCTGGAATTCTCGCTAAGGGAGCCTAAATATTAAAATTCCTTATGACATTTTTTATCTTAAAAAAAAATCAACTCCTGAAGCACAAAGTTCAGAAGATTTCAGGCAGAAAACCCAGCAATATATTTCTTTCCAACTTCATCAATTTCCTAAAATTTACAGTGGCGGCTATACGGTAAACCCTTCAATTAATCCACCTAGCTCCGGCCACAGTTGAAGGACCGGAGCGAGAAGAACGAGCGGTGAGCTGCAGCAACAAAATCAGACAGCATCAGCACTTCAGGAACGAGGTATGATCTGGATCTGACATAAAAATCATGGTAATTAATCCAGATCTTATTATCATCAGCATATAAGTGTGTTGAGTTACCTTTTGGCGATTTCTCCGGTGGAACTATCTCACTCAGCTCAGACTTTGCAGGAGAAGCAGCAGCCACGAGGCTCTGCAGTGAGCAGGCTGCAGAAACATTCAGAACTCGTTAGCCGTCTGAGAGAAAATCGCATTCAATTCAAATTAGTAATTCATATTCTGATTTCATCAGTATAACTGAATTTTGAATCTGCCACGGCTAAAACTGCAGAAACTTTCTCCATTCCATCGGTACAAAATGAATTACTGGATGAATGACGAGAAGAACGTGCGATAAAAATGTTCCATTTCATTACCCTGTGGCGAGGCGGCATATTGATCCGTGTCATCGGAGGCAGCGTCCGAGGAGGAGCCCAGCATCCTGGGCCTGATCGAGTCGGCGGCGGTCCGCCACTGCTCGCTCGCGCCGTCGTCGTCGTCCATCGTCGGAGAGGTGCAGTCGACGATGACGGTGGTAGCGCCCTCCCTGCTGCCTCTGTTCTTCTTCCCGAAGCTCAGGAACCTCTTCTTGAACCCCATCGCCGTCCCTCTCGGAGACGTCGTCGGCGCCGCGCCGTAGGCCCTTCTCCCCGCGCTGCCCGGCGTCGATACCGCCGGGACGCTCCTCCCTCCGGTGGGGCTCTGGTCCTCTCGCCTCTTCCGCAGCAGCGCGGCGTCCTCCCCGAGCAGCCTCTCGATGGACTGGGCTCGGGAGCTGCAGGAGGGCGGGCTGCTGGGAGCGGAGACCCGGCCTGACATGGAGGACACCGAGTCGGAGCTTCCCCTCGCCGGCGCTTCTTCGGCATTCGCCGCCGTCGGCGACTCGTCTGCATCGTCTGTGCCATTCCTGACCTGGATATGCGGTTCTTCAGATCCTGGTCCAGCCAATGCTTCAGAGAGCCTCTCGGCTTCCTCCTCCTCGACGACGGCCTTCTTCTTGATGAAGACGTAGCTCGGCTCGGTCTCCGAGTCGCTGGTGATCTCTCCGTTCCCGAGCTTCGCCTCCGGCCACTGCACCACGATATCCTTGGCGTCGCGTCTCTCCGGGTCGCCGGTCATCTCTCCATTCTTCGCTTCAGGTTCGTCGCCATCTACTGCTGGAGCTGCACTGTCCACTACCTCGCCGCCATCTGATGCCGGCGAGGCGGCTCGCGCGTTCTCGGTGCCAGTACCATTGCCACTCGCCAAGAACGGTCGTGGTGAAGAAGCCTTCTGAGCTACACCATTGTCGGGAGCAGCACCCTGCTCGCTCATCGGTGCAGCCACGTTCGCGTTCTGCGGCAGCGCTGCCTCCCTGACAACCTCCATGCCGCCGGAGCTGGACGGCCGGGGGAAGCTGCGCGGCGGCTTCGGCTTCGGGCCAGACTGCCTGAGTGAGCCGTGCCCCTTCGCCGAGGCGCCCTTGCTCCCCGACAAGGCCTTGCGCTTCGGCGCGGCGCCGGTCACTGGCCGCGCTCGGTGGCCGTGCTTCCTGCCGGCGCCGTCGTCGGTGCCTGCCGGTGGCTCGGGTGGTTCCTGCGAGACCGCGCGCCGTATCCCGACGTCAGGGCGGGTGCTTTTGACCAGGTTGGCCGACGAGAAGCTCCTCCTGGTGCGCGGGTGCTTCTTGCCGGAGACCATGCCCGGAGCAGCCACGTCGGAGCTCCTTCTCCTCTCGCCGCCGTCCACGGTTTCCTGCTGCACCATGGAGCCTAAAGTTATTAAAATCTGTACAATACGCTCGGTGCAAATGGTGATGCACTTTTTTTTTGGAGAGACATGGTGATGCACCTTTGGTACAAGTGAGAACACGTCTTTATTATGCATTTTTTACGAAAATAAAGGCTCCATTTGTCAGCAAAGTATATTTGGAGTTTCTTTAAATACCTTGATATTTTTAGAAACGGAATTTGAAAAAAATTGATCTGTTTAGCATCGACGAACAACACAGTTTTATACTCCCTCCATCCCATATAAGAGCATTTTGATTCTGATCCGCAATACTATCCGAGTAAAAGAAGAGATCTAAGGAAGAATGTAGGTTAAACTTTTTAATTTTTTATTAGTAACAAGTAAATATTTAAACGCTTTGATATTATGCGACAGAGGGAGTAAATTAGAGCATCTTCAATATTGTAGTACTTTCACATTGTATTTTAAAAAGAGGTCTTCGTCTCCAACTTTTTTTTCTAACCAAAATGAGAAAATTGTGTTTTAAAAAATTGAAGTATTTATTAGCCAGACATTAGAACACCGAGGTTTTATATTACCATGGTTTCTAAAATATTAATGTCAAACTAAGCTTAACACTCCTAGTTACTGGTAAGTAGAAAAGGGACCAACTATGTATGGGAGCATGAGCAAAATCATGCGCTCGGTTGAATTTGTGTGAATTTGTGAATGTGAATCGAGGGACTAAGAAGGCTTCATCCACCTCGAACCGTCTTCTTTCTCTAGTCCCAAAGAACCTCCCTCAAATGTCAGCGGACCCGCCACTCGCAACTGACAGTGCTCGCACGCCACCTTGCCACCCAGTCCTCCCCAAGTCGTCTCCTGTTCGCATAGTCCACCCAACTCCTCCTCGAGCATCCCCTTTACCTTACCTTTACCCGGCTCCAACAAGCCCCTCCCTCGCCCTCGCGTCCACAACAATCAAGCTTCTACTTTCCTCTCACCGACCCCGTCTCCTGTCCATTCAAGACTTGGGCTTGCTGCACCTTGGCATTAGCAAATGCGGATTTTTTTTAGATGCATGTAATGTTTTGGTTTCAACCAAATAGCTCTCCACCGTCAGATCTTTACATCCTTCTTCTTCCTCCAGCAATCGAATCTGCCTTATATTGCTCACTAGCGTCGGCCGAACCTCTGTATGTACTAAGTGCGACTCTAATCCGGTCCATCAATTTTTCCCTATATGTCCGAACTGAACCGTCTAGACATTTTTAGGCCTCCAAGGCTACACCTCATTTGTCGGCGGTCTGAAATCCTCCAAACCAGCTCCAAAACGTAGGCGGGGGCGGGGGAGGGGAGCTCCAGGGGAGTCCAGATAGTTCGTCTGATCCACCCCACAATCCGATACCATTGGAGGATCTTCGCCTGGCTGGTTGTCTTGCATTTGAGGAGGTCTGTTTAGTGATTGCAGTTGGACATGTCGTAGCACGCCCGAGCGGCGAAGTAATAGCAAACAAGGATATTATGACATTTATTATTTAAAACATTTTCACAACACATACTATTATACTTATGTGAATGGAGAGAGTATATACGAATACCTATTTGATATGATCATTTTGAAAGTCAACACGTGTGATATGACACGAGGTGGATCTTAGTTTGATTGTGACACCGACAGTATGTGCGACAGGCTAAGGGTTGACCGACAGTACATGGCAAGCACGAATGGTGCAAACTTTCGGCAGCCGACACGGAGCCAAAGCGGGACTCCTCCTTTTGGCGACTATTCTTCTACATGCCCCTCCACTCCTACTGTGTGCATGTCGCATGCGGACGAGATGAACGCATTCAATTCACCGTGGACCCCCTCAGAAAAAATAAATCACCGTGGACACAGAAGGCCGCCAACATGGTGATCGTATCGTGGTCAGGCCGAAAGCGTGACCTCTTTACTGACGACACACACGAAATCAGCATCGACGCTGCACTGCAGAGACATGACACTGCAGGTGCAGTTATTTTTGGTCGTGGTTTCACTCTTGTTTTGCTTGTTTCATAGCTAGCTACCACCGCCAGAACTGCGTGATACAAGATCTTTGTTGCAGAAAAAAAAAATACTGTGCCGACGTCGGTGCGTGCGTGTATGTTGTCGCTTGGCCAGGGGTTAACAGCCCACGGCAGGAGAAAACCGGAAGGCGTCACGTCACGTCTGCCGCCGGTGCAGCCGTACGGCGGTGCAACATGAAGTTAAGCGCCACCGGACCGACGGATCAACCACCGCCTAATCAACGCCATGCATATAAACCACAAGAAAACAAAATAGCTAGGCTGCATGCATGCGTGCATGGGCGGGGGAGATAGCGTGCATCCCTTTCACCACTTAATTCAGATAGAAATGCCTGGGGCGAAATGGCGTGTGAAGAGGAGTACGGAGAACCGCAACTACACCGAGGAGCTGTTCGGTCCCAAGAACGACGTGGTGAAAATGCGCTAAAAACGACGTGCGTTTGAACTTTGAAGGGGTCGACTAAGATAGGAAACCACGGCAAGGCACGCACGTACGTGTCGTGACAGCGACCACGCACACACCCACGGAAAAAGTCATCGGTCGAACGGTAACGGAATTACCTACCTCTCCGGCCGCGCCGTCGACGTCGTCCGCGGTGGCCGGGCAGCCGCCGCCGCCGAGCTGCGCCCAGAGCGCCATGACCTCGGCCTCCTTGCGCTCCATGCGGGCGCGCCACACGGACCGCAGCCGCTCGTCCCGCCGCCGCGTGTACGCCTCGTACATCCTCCCCCTCACGCCGGCCCCGGCCCCGCCCCCGGTGTCTCCCACCGCCGCTTCCTCCTCGACGAGGCCGTTGCCCACGACACCGGCGTCGTCGTCGTCGGGGGCGGCGAGGACGAGGACGTGGGCGCCGTCGGCGTCGTCGACGAGGCTGCTGATCCTCCCGGAGGAGGCCAGGCGCTGCTTGTAGCCGGCGAACTGCCGCTCCAGCTCCGCGGCCATCGCCCACAGGTCCACGGCGCCGTCGCGCAGCGTCATGGCGGCGAGGCGGAGGACGGGAGGAGGGGTCTGGACCCCTGGTGCACGCTTCGGGTTGTGGATTTCGTTTGACTCTCGAGGATGGAAGGGGAATTAAGGGGAAGGCGCGCGGGAAGGGAGACGGACGGGCGGTGGCGGTGGCGGACGTCGTGGGCGCATGCACTCGGTCAGATCGGCCGGTGTCGGTCCGGTCGCGACCCGCGAGAGCGTGCGTGCGGGTTCGATCGACCGTTGCGCGCGGGGTATTTGTTGGGGTGGTCGGGTCGATCGGGCAAGGTCCAAATGTTGGGTGACGTCTGACGTGTGCAGCCACTATCCTATCTGTGTAGCCACATCGCGTATATATACGTACGTAACCCATCCAACTATACGTATGTAATCCGATTTAATTTCTTCGTCGAGAGCTCGCCGTCATCTAATCGGGTGTGGATGGATCATTTCCTGACCAACTTCCACCGATGACCGATCGGTCGATGTCCAAGGTCGTAGATATCCCCGGATAAGAACGCACCGAATCATGCATGTGGATATGCGTAAAAAATAAATCATGTGGATATGTTTATACATTAGCTTAGTATCCCTTCTAAAACAAGACACATGGATATGTGGTTTAGTTGAAGGTGTTTGCGTGTACGCATTCGGTGTGAACTGACTTTTTTTTTGCGAGGGGTATAATAAACTAACTAATCGCGTACAGTTCTGCTAGTACTTGTCAGCGATGAAATTTTCGCATATCTCGTACGTCATGTCACGGTGACTCAGTGAGACCAGGTGGTACATCAATCTGATTGGCACACGTACACGTGGACATGGGAACCTCCTGTGGTAGCTTGGAGGCATGTTGTCGCAGGCAGACGACAAAGATCTCCGGCCGCCTCTTCTCGTCGCGCCGGCCAGTACGCGCGCTCTGTCTCGTGCTCCAACATAACGAAAATGGAACCTGGTGGACGACGTAGCACAGAAAAGAACAAGTCGATCAGTCTGATGGAGCATTTTGCTTCTCGATCTTCTCTGGCCACCTGCTCTGCGCTGGCATTCATGGCTACTCATTTAACACAGGCACGCATGGCGTGCAGGGGCAGGGGCAGGGGCACCCGATGCATGCACGCAGCCATGGCAGGGAGGAGCTGCCGTGCCGGCCGTGTTAACCGCCGGGCAGTGCTTGTCCCCGCTCGACGCCGGCCGGCCGGCCAGTCTACGTGACTACCTGCATGCACCACTGCCCGTAGCCCCTGCGACGTCGCCTTCAATTTGCTGCCGTTGGAACGAGGCAGAGGGAACTGCCTGCGTGCTGGGGACATGCAGCCAGGGCATTTACGCAGCGATGCGTCTCGTTGCTGATAGATCGATCGAGGCTGCCGTGCCGCCGGTCCCCGGTGGACGCCTGTCGGCCGGTCTGCGTGAGTGCCTGCGTCTGCATGTACCGCCCGGCCGTAGCCTGCAACGTCGCCTTTAAGCTGCTGGCCGATCGATGCTTCTCCCGTCAGTCATCACGAGAATGCAGTGCAGTGGCTGCCGCACTGGCGCATGACTGGTGCAGCTTGCACAAGAACTGCTTTTATGAAGGTCACTGCTGATAGGAATTGCTAGTAGTACCACTTCGCGCGTAGCGTGCCTTGGTCTAGGATGGATCCATGGAGTACCATTCTAGGAGTAGCATGTATGCCACTGTCTGCATCGCACGACGAAGCGGCAGGGCTAGGCAGGCTCGACGGCAGTGGCCAAATTAATCAATTCGAGAATGAACATGGATGTGGACCGGCCGGGCCGGACGGCGATGAGTTGTGAAGGTTGGACCAGAAACCAGTGCTCTGAATCGCTGCCCCGGAACACGTCGGACAAGCTACGAGGCAGCCGCCGCGGGCAGGGTAGCTAGGCATGCATGCATGACCCCCCCATTCCCACGAGCCTCCCCGGCCGGCCGGGCTCGCCGGTGATCAGCATAGCCAGGTCCATTTTCTCTTACGAGCGTCTACGTGTTGGTCGTCCGAGGACTTTTGTACTTATCGGTCGACAAATCCTGACCGCCGGGTCCTCTTTCTATTCCCACACAGCACCTTTTGTCCAGTACGACGGCCGATGTTTTTGGGGCGAGGCTACGTGTCCGCAGGCGGATAAAACAAAAACATCGGCCGCTTCTGGGCCATCCGATTGAAGCAAAAATAGCCATTAGATCTTCCTAACTCATACGTCGAGAATTACACAAGTTAATTATTGCGATGTTCACTTTGAAACACCGGCTTCGTCGAAAAACCATCCAAAGCGTTTTTAGCGTGAAGGGTTACTTTCTATGTGTTATTCCTACGTTTAATTTTTTTGCAACATAGGTTATGTTACATAAACTTTTTTTTCGTCTTTCACCCTTTTGCAACATAGCTTTGCAACAAGAATGATGTTGCATAATTTTTGCAACATAGTTGTACACGTGTTGGCTACTTGTTCGGGCTTCGTATGTTTGCAACATAGCCTGTGTTACAAAGTTGTGTTTGCAACATGCCCAATGTTGCAATTTGTTGGCCCGTCTCGCGTAGCGCTATGCGCCACATGATTAAAATCAAATTGGATGTCCACGGAGATGGCAGATACCCGCGAGTCATCAGCCAGCTCATTGATAGTGTTTCCCATGTTTTTGTCCCCGCGTTTGTTGAATCATAGGCAACTAAAGTCGCTTTTACATTAATCGATTTGCTTCGGAGAGAGCAGGAGCGCCCCGAGGTTGAAACGGGATGCCGCGACATCCATAGGGAGGTCTCAAGGGGCAGGGAGGGGTGGCGGTACGGTGGGCCGGCCGCATGCGAGGGGAGGAAGAAGATGACCTAGTCATTGCATTTCATTCTAAAGGTTGGGAAAATCAACCAAGAGCAAAAATACCAGGCCAATAGGTACCCTTTTGTCTCTGTGTGTTATTCAAAATGATAGTCTCTAGGTCGTAATCGTAAATAAGCTTGGGCTAAATGTCAACCACGCTTTATGCGTCGCAAAATAGAAGCTTTTATCTGCCTACTAAGCTTCAGTTTGTGGTCGCTGATCGATATATAGTGATGATTTGAGATTATTTCGTACGAGAAAATTTTGATGATTCCGTTTGGTATAGTACATTAAATATCTTCAACTTCTAAACTTTCTGGAAATAGGCTCAAACATGACCCAGGAGCTTTCAACCCTCCCCCCGGTGTGAGTTTTATGTGGTCCCCACATGTCATAGACCTAGCGGCATTTTTCATCACCTTAGTCCACACCTTAATTACTCATATCTTTCATGTGTTGT
Source organism: Aegilops longissima (assembly GCA_021605205.1). Lineage (NCBI taxonomy): Eukaryota > Viridiplantae > Streptophyta > Magnoliopsida > Poales > Poaceae > Aegilops > Aegilops longissima. The sequence continues at coordinate 597,406,458 of CM038681.1, read as the reverse complement.
TGTGTCCCTACGTCGTAGATCGGGCGAGGGGTGAAAGGGTGGCACTGTTGGCGGCGTGTGTAGAGTGTTGTCGATGCTTCCTCCTGCTGTTGTGCTCATGTTTGAGGTTGCCTCTAGAATGGTGTCGAAATCAACTATGGTGACCTCTTGTCACTGGTGGGTTCGGATGCCCCAGTGTGCACTGATTATGCCCCTGCCGCAGATCTAAGGACCGGGGCGACCGGATCTTTTTGGAAAAGGACACAACACGAAGACATGAGAATACTATTTTAAAGTAACTTTAATATTCATGTGAAGAACTTTTAAGAGGGGTGTATCGAGGCAAAATTCATGGCCCACCATTGTTGATCAGATTAAATGCTTTGGTATAGTTCACTCACCGCTGAAAAATATAGGTGCATTATTGGATAACCATGATCCTTCTGTGCTATCTGCTCAATACTAATAAGAAATACAATGGGAGTCCAGTTATTAATCTCCCTACACTTACCTGAAGGCTATGTGAAAATCCATGAAGAAAAAAGCTACTACTAGGCTCTTGAGCTAGATGAACTCAACAGGAGATCCAGTAAGCTCGTGAAGCTTTAAATTCCCTAACTACGGTTTGGGAGCATCCTCACACCACCACCTTCCTGTGTTGACGGTAGACTTCTTCGAAGAATCAACCAGCATCACTACTATCCGCAATAATGCCGCGTTTTATAAGCATGACGGTGCGCGCGCGTGTGTGCTGAAAACACTTTTTTCAAGCATCTCACCACTTAGATCTATGATGATACATCCGGCCCAAGCCTAAATTAATGAGCCACTAATGAGACTTCTTGCCCCGGTTACTTAACAAAATAAGTAATCATTGAGTGTTTGTATATTTTTTCTATTTGTGTTTTGCTTCTTTGAAGTTTATGCTTCACTCTCCGAGCTCACGGGTGCCTTTACCTATGATCAGCCTTTTTATTTCCATATAGCTCGGGAGTCACATATACTAGCTTTTTTATGAATTAATGCGATCCATGAAAGTGTAGGCCTGGTCCATATTCTTTTTGGAGGGTCAACAAAGAAGTGTATATTTCTGGTTTGACAAAATCCTTATGGAAGATCCTCTTATTGTTCCCACACAACACCTTCTTACCCTGTCTGATGTTCTGTCTCCTGACTTTGTAGCACCGGCTGATCCTCTTGCCATTTCCCGCACAACACCTTTCGTCTCACTACAATGCTTTTGCTTGTGATTGCCTTGTCTAGGCCGACTTTTGGAGGCCTGCTTGCGGATCATAAATCTGGTTGGTCAAGCTTTATTATGCTTTGCAGAACAAAACTTTAGCATCAGAATACACTTACTTTTGTGTAAATGATTTGTGTTTGCAAGTTGAACTTATTTTGTAAGACGTTGACACACAAAATTGGTCTGTCTAGTAAGGTAGCTGAACTAACTCTAGAAGAGATGTATGTCTGGGTTTTTTATTTGTTAACCAATGGACTATTATGCATGTCAACCTCTTTATATGCCCCCCCAAAAAAAAAACTTAAGCAAATCATTGATTCTCACTTTGCGGTTCCTGATCAATAGTGTTGCGTTGCACTTATTTTGTAAGCCTGTTTGGTAAAGGAGATTACATGTCAACTATGACTAAAAAGGAGTGAATAAATCTGGAGATAGCACTAGAACATGATGAAAGAACAAAGTATGGAACAAACCAAAGTTATGTTCAAGCAAACAGAGTCACACCACAACTCCTCAGCAGAGGCATGAGTGCGTTTTGTTCTCAAGGTGGTTGTGTAGGAAAAGGGAACACACCATTTTCTTCTTGTTTCGGCATGCAATCAAACAACAACAAACTATAAACCGAAATATCAGGAAACCAAACATGCTAGCTTTCAACCACAATGGCATCAATGCCAAGTTGGTGGCTAAGGACAACATAGTCACCATCTTTGCACAACTCTCCTCGGCATGTGCACACACACATACTCTTTTCAAATTTTGCAGTGCACCATTGAGTTACTCAACTAAGTGTAGGCATGCTTTACACACAATGTCAGTGTAGTTCTAAGTTCTTATCCGTAGCTCGTGCTCTATTTATTGTATTATGTAGAAGAAGATTAACATAATAAAAGATTATTTTATATAAATAACTCAAATTATATTCACCATAATAGGGATATAGTGGCAGTTCATACCCTTCATCTATGTTTAGACCCTTTTGGTATGTGTTACTCGATACAACTTGTATGTTGATGGTCGTTGCGAATTGCGGTATGCTCAACGAGCACACTATATATATATCCCTCAAGACATGAAATGAATTGCATCCGTCGTGTTGCTTGTGGGACATATCAACACATTAAACATCGTATTAAGGAAACTTCACCATGTTTGCCAGTTTCTATAAGTATATTTGTTTGAACAACCCAGGTAGTTCAACCATACCGGTAGATCACATTGGTACAATGCAACTAACTGTTGTTATAAAGGCACGCACAAAGGTTTTGGGTGAGCCTTTTCTCTTCCATGTCACTGAGACCACTAGCTCTGACTTAAACTACTAGGAAACATCAAGCCACCTGAAATAGAAAAACACGTCCCAGTGATTGGAACAGTTTATGCTTGTAGATCGAAGCGGTCCAGTTGGTAATTTCCATTACATGTATATAAATTTTGTACGAATTTGAACATAAAAGTTTATGTACTTCCCATGGCCTTATGTTTCCCATTTAGTTTCTAATAGTCGATGATGCAGCGCCAAAGCTAGAAATTGTTGCTTGCTAAATGCTTAATTAAGAAGAAACAAAAGGTTTAACTTCTTCAAATAGTTAAAAAAAACTCAAACTTATAATTAATCGAGAGAGTAACATGAGTGCCATAAGATAATATACCAGCATTCAACCGTAATATCTACAACTTTCAATTAAAAAATAACTACAACTTCTAGTTCATGTTAATGACAACTTAAAAAATATAGGTGTTCTATTCCCATACATTAATTTTGCATTTGCACAGATCAAATCTTTTTATTCCATATACGAAGCATTCCATCGTATTGTTTCACTAATACTTCAAGTTATCCATTGCACAAAAAGGAGGTTTCCCTAAATGGATCCCAAATCCTATACTCCCATAAAAAATCATTACAATTTTAACCAATAATTCTTAACCTTAATTTTGATATGTATCCTAAAAAATTATGGTTTTCACATCCATTGAGCGTACCTACAACCTTCTTTGCAAAACATCATTATGGCACCGGTCAGGCATCCGATGGTGCCAATAGGAGGAGGCGACGCAATATATAGGAAGGGATGCAAACAAAGAGGAAATGGAAAAAAAATCTAGATAGGCAAGCAGTGGTAGTGGATGGAGTGATGGTATCGCGGTGAATGGAGGACGACTGGGAGAGATCAACGATGCTGCTAGAGCTCTAAGGGGGGCCAACTCTGCTAGTAAACATTGCTCTTTCTTTAATAACATAAAATAGGTGCCCAATACCCTGCATATACAGTTGTTACATGTTAGGACAATTACGCATCACGTGACATTCTGTAAGGACAATTTTGAACAAATACATCATTACTATCGATTGTAATCTACTCCCTCTATTTGTAAACAGAGCATGTTCTGTTTGGCACGTTTAAACTTTACATTTGAATAATATATTTTGTACGTATATGTTAGTAAAAAACATTGATTTTTTATTTTTTTTAATAATATCATTTTCATCTTATGGATCTAATATTTTCTTATGGTTAACTAGTCAAAGTTAGAAAATCTTGAGGGCATGCATGATTTTCACATAGCCCATGTAAGCTCTTCAATTGCCTAATGTGCATCAACTTTGACGCAATCTCTTAGTTGTTAATCAGGACAATGCAAAAAAAAATCCAGTTAAGTTCCAATGCAGATGGGTCATGAAAAGAACATCACAAGATCCACACATTTATATGACAAGAAGTCTTAAGGGGATATCAAGATATGCACAAGGTTTATTGTCTCCCTATGTGAAGAGTACATCAAGATCAATCAACAAGCCACCTAAAGTCCGATGAACACAATGGAAGATCTGCCGGTAACAAGAAATCACAGGTTCACCATAATGGTTGGTGAAAACATACATGCCATTCAAATGATGCTGCATAGAGTCCCTCCGAGCAACAACCATCACAACTATCAGCTAAAAAAGTACATTCTGTGAGCCACGTAGCCCGTGTTGGAGACACATTAGGGAAATCCAATACTCCTGAAGTATATTCTGATGCCTCCTAATTCTATGTAAATGAGCCTATTGAGAACGATGAAACTTCTCGTCCTAAATACAGAACCAAATGAGCAGATAGCAAAAGTATAGAGTTCTGCTATATGTGTTGTATTTATAAAAAAAATAGGCCTTAGTCTATTGCTATCTGAGTGATTTTTTTCCCGCACATGCTTATCCTTTATTTCCACTTTCTGGACAGTTGTGAGCTTTGGTGTCGTTACTTACAGAATTATGATAGTGTACCACTTTGTGAGTCATGTGTGGTCATTCGTTGCAGAGGCCCGGAGCAGTAAAACTTCCCTTAAAAAATAGTTGTACGGCGACAAAGTCAGGCAGATGAGCTTTTCATGACACAATAGGACTGATGTATTTCGTAAACAAGAGCTGAAATAGTAGACATAAAACCATCATGCACCATTGACCAGGCATACAGAGGGTAACGAAAGGATAAGGATATCTATCTCCCAACTGAAGTATTTATTCTTAAGTATGCAAAGTGAAGTTATGTAGTGAAGACTGAAGAGTCATTTGTAGGCTTGAATTACTACCGAAGGTGTAAAATAGACTTCCAACTTCTTCCACAACTGTGTGCTAGTATGAACCAATAATCTATGAATATGCAGGATGCACCACTGAGGACAACATACCTAATTTTGCATCAAGCACATTTCGTTGAATCAAGAGCCTGCTGGTTTTTGAACTAATCAATCAAATCTCTAGTTTCCTGAAAAAGAATTAAACCAACTTATTGGTAATAACATTATCCTTTCAAAGCAAGGACAATGATGCTGTGAAAACGACTTTTGGATTGTATGCATGTACTACATGAACGAACATAGGTCTGAAATGGATGTGTACAAGAACCATCCACCCCTTTCCTTAGATACTCACAACTAGAGCTAACTTGAATCAAACGGTCAACTCGCTGAATGCAAAAGCTATATCAAATTGCAGTAACAATCATTGTGACTCTTAGGTTGCGGAGAAAAGCACGAATGATGGAGTATATAAAGTAATGACAGAGAGATGGTATCCTTCACTGTAGCTTTGCAATGCTGCATAATTGCATGCCATCCAGTTGCATTATTGTTGATTTGAGGTTGTCAAATTAAATTTCATGAAGCGAGTGTCATCGAAGTAAAACTCAAGTAATTATCTTCCTGCTATAGAAAACATCTCTTTATGATGTAGATAAATTGTAATGATCATGGAAATTATGATTTCCATCGACAATTATTCATGCTGAAATGTATTTACTACACATTACTATGCAATCAAGAATATTTAACAAAAATTAGGGGATGCAACTCCATGTCACTCTTCCTCATTTTAACAACAAACTATTTAGGCTGTCTTGCCTTGCCTCTTGGCCCATGATTCCTTGACTCCATGGAGCTTTGTATCTTTTTTTTCTTTTTTCCTTTGGGTATGTTTGTGTTGTTGCCAGAGCAGACTTATTAGTTTCATTACTGCAGTCACACTTGTTATATGGATGTTATTATCTTTACATATAAAGCGGGGAGAAATTCTGTCTTGAGAAAGAATTACTTGTTTTCTTCTATGAAGGAGTTCACAGAGTAATTATACAACACGGGGATTTATTTACCAGGTCGCGCCCACCCCTGCTACTACCTTGTTGGCACTGGTGGTTGCTGCTACTGTGGGAGGCTATGCCCCGAAAGTGCTGGGAGAAAATGCATTCGAACTAGCAGTAGAAAATGGTCGCCGGAGGAGTCCTTTGGTTGCATGAGCGGCTGCTAAGTGGAGGAGGCATGGGAGAGGACTTGCACATCGGTGGCTTGGCCAGATGCTTTAGAAAGTCTGCTGATCTTGACCATCCCTCTGCAACCATCTTTTTCGGAGCAGATAATAGACGACATCTTGTCTAACAATGACATGGTATTGGTCAGGCAATTGTAAGCACGGGGAGCTGGACCTTCAACTTACGCCCAAGCACTGGCTACTGCCGTGCCAGACATATGTTCTATTGTAGTTAACCATGGTGGAAGGAGGAATTGCGTTGTTATTCCTTGGCACAAGCTCTTTTTTTTGCCAAAAGTGCAGCACTTATGTGCAGCCAACAATGAGATTGCATGGTGATGTTTATACTCATAAAGAGGATGCAGAATCCCGATCCCTCCCACTCCCAAAACCTGATGACCATTGTTGGGAGCATAATATAATATCCACTAACCGCACAAACTGTAGGTCTATCTACATCATATGTTCCGCTCAATGATTGACACCACACATGTTTCTGCTCCACAGTTACATAGCCTCGCCTATGCTTCACTTCCTTCTCATGGCTATTGATGTATGCTAAGTAGCTTTAATTTTTTAGTCAGTAGAATATTGAATACAAAATCTTTTTCCTGTTTAGTATTTGTACCGCCAATAGATAGTTATTCCATCAGTCACACCAAATGAGTTGGTACTACTCCATCCTTTCCGGTTTATTGAGATCCGGGGGCGGAACTAGGACAAAAATGTCCCGACGTCCCATGTACATTATATGTATTAATCTCGAGTAATAATATGTATAACGTTAACTACTTTGGACAAAGTTCATTTCTTTTCCTGGGATGTGGATTTGAAGTCATGTGAGGAGTAGGTGAATGTTACATTTACGCAAGAGATTGCAATCAAACATGACTATATTAGGTGCAATGCCGAAAATTCTTACCAAATAAAATGTCTCACTTGAAATATCATTGACAATTGAACAACAAAGTACCAAAGGCTTCAAACTATGAATAAAATACCTTCAGGACTGAAAATACGACATTAGATCTGGGTTGCCTATAAAAATAAAGTATTTAATTAGTAGCATATCAAAGATTTTTTATAATGATGCATAAAATTAAAGAACCATGCATTTTAAGTGGGTTTTTGCGTTCTTTTATGGCCTCAAAGCAATCAATTGCTAAATCACTGGTAATTTTCAGAAATTTCGTTCATGCGTCAGCCCAACATTCTCATCATGTATTGAGGTGCTCCTTTTTTGAAACGTTTCCATTTACTCCTCTATTTTAACAATTATTTTTTTGTGATAAACTTTCAATCTATTCATTCTCAATCATGGCAGTACAAAGAACACCAGAGGTAATACAAATTACAACCAGGTCCGTGGACCACGTAGTGATGGCTACAAGCACTGGAGCGAGCCAAAGACGCGCCGCCGTCATCGCCCCTCCCTCACCGGAGCCAGGCAAACTTTGTAGTAGACAGTGGGGAAGTTGTCGTGCTAAGGCCCCATATAACCAACGCACCAGAGCAGCAACCATCACCGATGAAGAAAGTCATAGATTGGAACAATCAATCCTATAAACACCCAAATGAAGATGAACGAAGATCAGATCCAAATAGTTCAACCGAAGGCCAGCACCGACCAAACCCCGCGAGGTCTGACGGAGACACACCTCCACACGCGCTCCGACAAAGCTAGACGCACCACCGGGACGAGGATAGAACATGGGATACATTATTCCTACTGAAGGACATTGCCTCCGCCACACAGCCCCAACCAAGACGCTAAACCTAACAAAAACAAGACGAGATCCCTCCCGCCAGTGGGTGGCCGAGGTCCTCCGCACCTCCATGGCCCAAAGGCCATCTGAGATGGGGCGGACCAGCGGCGGTGTCGATGGGATCGGAGAAGGAAAGTGTGAGATATTTTCTTGTTAATTTAGCATTATGTTAGAGAATATATATTTGCACCAAGAAGTTCAGAACAATGAAGACATATATATTTGACGCTTTAATTGTACGTTATATAATTAATCTTACTTGACATTATATCTCTAAAAATCGAAGTATAATCCAATGAAAATGTGAATGTACTCGAGAAATAGCATCCATGTCATGAGTAAGCATTCCATACTCCAATTCCCAACAACCGTTCGAAACCCTAGCCTCATTGATCTAAAGTATGGTAAGAAAATAATTAGGTATTAGACCAAAGGAGTGGTGCACTGTGCGTTGTACTGTCGCAACTTTTTTTCTCCACCACCCTCACAACTCTATACGATCTGGTGAGAAGCTACGTCGCGGTGCAAAGGTGACCTAACTAAGCGCCGGGCAGAGGAAGGGATGGACGCATGATTCTTCTTGATTGATTATTTTTGGAGCAAGCCAGTGATAGGTCCATGGTTATATTGATCCATAGATGCATCAATTTCCATGCTGTTTAATTGGGCCTAGCATCACTAGAGGGATGTGCCGCAAGACTCCACATCATGTACTCGACATGCCAATCAGGACGGGCTTCAACCGGTGGCACGCGCTATGTGTCGGCGAAATAATTGTAGATCAAATCGACGACCTCTAGAGCTGTTGGATCTCGTGTGTGAAAACCTTTCGATGTGGGATGCGCCAGTCATTCAACTTTGGTTTAGGGTTTGTAACATGAGTCATGTTGCACCCCGGGGTTTGCAACATGGCCCATGTTGCTCTCGCTTTCCAAACACTCCTTGGCCCATTGAGCTGTGGTCCGGGCTTTGTAACATGAGCCATGTTATGGTTGGGGTTTGCAACAAGACGCATGTATTGCATGTTACACTTGCTTTTCAAACAATCCACCTGTTCGGCTGCATTTGGGGTTTTCAACATGAGCCATGCTGCGCTTGGGGGTTGCACCTTTCCAACAAGGCGAGACCGGCTCGCAACATCGTCGCACCCGCTTGCAACGCTGGTGCCACTGCAACTGCGAGTTTGCAGCATTGTGTCGGTGGCGCACAAGAGCTACACCACATGACAAAAGCGACGATCGTGTGAAGAGATGAGATTGAAGCGGACACCGGTGGGCAAACCCTAAGGACACATGATGAGGACGAGATGCATTCGATGGAATGATATAATCCATCAGTCGAATGGAAGCTTTTTCCATAAATTTATAGGTGTCTCAACTACATATGTGCTATACATGTATGCAACACGATTTACTTGAAAAAAGGCAAATATTTGCCATTTTGTTAATTGAGAAGAAGAGATTTGTCTGGTTATTTAGTAGAAGATCGGATGGAAAAAAACACAACCCGTTGATCACACACAAGATAAACCACACACCACTGCAAAGGAACATCACAAAGATTGTGTCGTCATCATTACTTTTGTCTGAGCAAGTGACTCCCACAAGCAACCATCTACAAAACCTACACCGTAGTGGTTGCGGGCAGCCACATGAAGATTCATGCCATGTGAACAACACAAATGCACGCGCGCACCAGCAATAGAGTAGCTTTGGATCAGAGAATAAATAAGCAAGGGAGAATTATGCAAGTCTAGGAACAACCATCCATTGCATGTCATCTTTGCCACAAAGATCTTACGGTCATGCATGCAGCTCCGACTCAACAGAACAAAGATACCATAACAAGCCCATGGGCACACTGAAGATTCGACTACATTATCCTTTCCTTGGCCCCGCCCTCGCACAGCCGCATTGTCAGGTTGTCGATACACTACTCAAGAGCTCCATTACTAATTCCAATATATGCTAGTATTTTATACCTAATTGAGCTCTCCCCATTTAATATCGCACGTGAAAACTTAGAATGTGTCACTCATTTACATATTCCAAATTTGCTAGAGAGGTAATTATATCTTTATTGCCATATTATATTTTAACTCTAATTTTATAAATAAATATGAGGAGTTACTAATAAGTACTTGGTTGTTTTTACTTAGTCCTTGAACAACCTTCGTATAAGAGCTTATGTAGGATGATGCACAAGAAGGTCTGAAACACATTTCTGAGATTAGAAGTAGACTTATTTGGCTCGGAGTCACTCTCTCTAGGGGATGTCAAACCTAGATACCAAGGGGCCCTCCGTCACTTCTATATCGTTGTTTCCGCTTGTGTTTGTCATGCTGGCAGGTTGCTCTGATTCCCAAGGTGGCATGAATACTTTTGTTGGTGAAGGCACTTGTCTCGACAATGCGAAGGACGCCAGCAGCGGCTCATAGCGGTGGTCGTGGAAGGCTGCCAGTAGATGGAGAAGTTGCATCTCCTGAAATGGGGGACGACTAGGAGAGGTGTACCAGATATCTATATGGGGAGAGGAGCAACGAGAGGAAGTGAGAGATATAGCAAAACTAGATGTCTGAGACTCTACTTCTTTGGTGGATCCTTTAGTGGACATTGAAGACGAAGGATAAGAAACTAAACTAGGAGGGCCACCTCATGGAATTACTTTGGAATTGAAGTGACCAGATAACCAACATAGTTGAGAAGGTAAATGGATAATTGCACATAACGACTTATTTATCTATGATATTGACAATTTTTTTATAGATTTTTCATTGAAAGGAGACAATTTCTAGGGGAATTTTATAATTTTAAGAAACAGATAAAGTGCAATGTTCATTTCAATAAAATTATACTCTATACTCTAGATCCAAATGAACACATCACCTTATCACATTTGTATACTGGCTTTTGGTTTATACTTAGCCCTATGACATGCATACTATGGTTATCTCTTTGACCAGATTGATGAATAAGCATTGTTATTGCTATGGAGTCGGGTGCCAAAGTGTGGAGGTGGTTAACTGAAGATCGCCAATAGGATGTGTGCGAGCCCACTGAATTTTCCTTCTGATGAAAGGATCTTTTATTGAATGTGTTTCACGATGTTGGTTCTTGACCCACCATTATTTATCAAATCAAATGGTATGATGTAAATGATTGCTAGAAATTTAGATGTATTAAATGGGCAATCATGTTCTTTCAATTCTACTTGCTCAATAATGATAAGAAATAGTAACCGATCGGTTTTTCATCTTTGCATACTTAACTGAAAGTATACGAAGATCATGACGAAAAAAATCTACTTAGCACTTGAGTCAGGTGAATGAAGTGAGAGATCATATGAACCGTCGACAATTGCAAAAGAATATATTCACCTACAATAGTTTGCAGGCACACTCGCACAATGCCTTTCCTCTGCATGGAGTGTACTTCCTCAATGGATCAACCATCACTATGATTAGTAACAATATTGCAGTTTCCAATCATGGTATCTTGTGCTAAAAATCCTTCATCTAACTAATCCACCATTCAGACCTAAGTTGATGCCTACCAAGCCTAAATAACGAGCCACCAAAGACCGATGATGCTGCTTGACCCAAATACTTGAGAAATTGAGGGTTATAGTGTGAATTTGGTGTATCATCCTCTAAGATGTATTTACATGGTCTTCGCTCCAATATTTACAGTGCAATTTTCGCCGTTGTTTTATTCTTCATGGAATAATGCCCACAACTATTTGATGATCAGAAACAGAAAGTGATACGTGTCTACCTTCAAGAGTCGCAGTGCATGTTTTTATCCAGATTTTCTCAATTAGAAAATGCTGCTAAATTCAAAACCTTTTCTAAAGTGATATGTTTCCATTTTGAAGAGTTGCAGTAGAAAACAATGAGTGATATGATAAAGTGGTGAAGCTTCGAATGCTTGTGCTACGCTTGGTGGGCATACCCAAACCACCTCTTTACCGTCACTAAGGTGGACTTATTCAAAGAATCAACAAGTACTACTTGCAACAATACAACTTTTTGTAAGAATGACCTATGTTGAAAATACTCAATTCATATAATCCACCACTTCGACCTATGATGATGCCTCCCAAGCATAAATAAACGAGCCATCGGGAATTCCCTTATGAAATACTTAACGAAACGAGTAACCCTCATGTGTGTGCACGCGCGTGTGTGCATGTGGGCGTGCATGCGTGTGCAGCTTTATGCATATGGTTGGCCCTTTTATTTCCATACAATCGAGAAGTCACACGTACTAGTTTTTTCATGAGTTAATAGGATTGATGAATTTGTACACATGGAACCATCAACCCATTTATCATAGTTCAATGCCATATATACCAAACATAAAGAGGACAACATAAATATTTATGTGTCACAATAGGGTTTTTGTAATTGACGGCTGAGTTCTAGTATATGCTCACATACGCAACCCATGTGCCATTGATTTTTAGGCTGGCCCCATTTGCAAGACACAAATATTGTGGAGCCCACCGGATGGCACACTGCTCGTGGTAATAAGGTAGGAAAAATTGAAATAACACCACTCCATGGATATAATTTGATAGGTACTCCCTCCGTCCCACAACATAAGACTTTTTGCAAGCCAGCTGGCTTGCAAAAACGTCTTATATTGTGGGATGGAGGGAGTAGCTAGGAGACAGCTGTCACCAGCAAGGTAGTCTAGGAAGGCTGCCAGAGGCCTTGCGGGCTGGCCAGGCTAGCCGATGACCAGCCTAGCCTGGTCCATTTTTGGGCAATCCTAAGTGTCAGAAGTGTATATTTCTAGTTTGATGGATCCTGACCGCCAGATCCTCTTATTATTATCACACAAGATCTTCTTTCATGACTCTGATATTTTTGTCTATGTGTAGTTTCCTATATACCTAAGAGATTGATCCCCGCTACTTCTAATTATCTCAACATGCATGCTTCCACATCATCAAAGTTGTTATTGCCTTCAGATTTACTATTTAGATCCATTAGCATCCGTCTGATCTATGCATGAGAATCCTTAGCATGCAACATGCATTAGTAGATTCTAAGTGGATTTTAAATCACATTGGACTTAATTAAGACATAACCCACCATCTATTTTTCATAGCCATGCAATCTTGCCACGTCAGCATGTCATGCATGTAAGTTATATAAGTTAGATTTTTTGGGTTAACATATCCATGCAGCACTACAAAATCACGAGTTAATGCAGGTAACTCACTGGTTAATATTTTGCATTACGTTTTGTGCTCTCATATACATGGTATATATAGATATATTGGGCGCTTGGGGAATAGCATACCTATATAGTTGATCCATCACCTATTTTAGAAACACTCTTTCTTTATTGCTAAATAGCTACAACACTACCTATTTTTCCTACATACAATCATGGCACATCAGCAAGCTATACATGTAAGTTATACGTTACATTTTTGCATTAGTATGTCCATGCAGTGCTGCCATGTCATATCACCTATTCATGCATGTAAGTTATCAGTTAATTTTGTTGCACTGAATTTTGTGCTCTCATCGACACGATATATGTGTTTGGCGTTTCAAGTATATCTATATAGTTGATATTTCACTTTTTTAGAATGGCACCCTTTTAACGCGCGGGGAATCATCTAATTAGTATGTTATGCACACCAACTTTGTAGGACCACCCACAAAAAACCTTATGTCATGCCTTGGGCTAACTTTTATCACACAGGCTATATCTCTCTTGCTGCAACATATACGTCGTACTCGCCTCTAGCGCCCTGACAATGGTTGTAAGACAATAGCATACAGGGACGATGTGTTTCTTTGGATTTTTTTTAATCAGGGCTTTAGTCGGTTAACTTGGGGTTTCCAACGGACCATGTTTCTCTAGTTTTAATGTTATGCCTTTTATTTTTCCTTATCATTTTACTATTTTTATTTTTTTTGTTTTTATCTCTCTTTTCCCCTCTTTCTATTTTTCTATTTCATATAAATAAACGAAAGAGTTTTATATTAGATGAAGACGTTTCAGAAAAGAATGGCCACTTCTTAAAATTACATGAATATTTTAAAAGACATGAACACTTTTAAAAGTTGTAGGAACATATTTAGTAAAATAGGTGAAACATTTTTCTTTAACTACATGATTATTATATAAATATGTGATCATTTTTTAAATAATGATGACTATTCTTTAATATATGATGAACATATTTAATGCACAATTAACACTATTATAAATGCTTGAATATTTTGAATTACACAAGCATTTTTTTCTTAAATGCATGAACATATTTGAACACACAGTATTTTTAAAAAAATTCCAATGAACATTTCAGTACGTGGTAAAGAATTTTTGTAAACTTACTGCAATAAAATATTTTCCTAATATTTTTTAAAATATTTTTGAAATGTACATAAAAAGGGGAAATCAAAAAATATGTTTTGTGGAGAAAACCAAAGTCCTACATTGTAAACTGTGGCATGCTACATGGACGCGTCTTTGTCGCGTTTTATGCGAGAGGAAAGAAGCCCTCGCCTCAAGGACGCTCTAAGGCATGTACAATGGTGCTATCTTAGGTGTTCCATAAGAAAAGACTTATTTTCTCTTAGCCCAATATGTGTCACCATGATTTTAGGAATAGCTAGTTATCTTAGATAAGGCTAAGAGATAACTCATTGTATATATGTTTTATTGTCATCTCTAAATTACATGCAAGATTTAAGATAAGACTATGATATCAACCATTGTACATGCCCTAATGTGCCGGCCATGCACAGAAGGAGCATGGGCTGCCTGGCGCACCTTATTTTTTATTACTTCTATTTATATTTCTAAAATGAAATATATTTTAGTAAGTTTTTAAAAATGCCAATCTCATGTTTAAAAATGTTCATGCAGTGTAGAAGAATGTGAGCGCAACTCTAATTTTTTTGATAGCATTAAAGAAAATATTTGTGACATTTAAAAGATGTCCCACATTTCAAACATATGTTCATGATATTTTTGAAAAATACTCATACAATGTAAATAGTGTTTAGATGATATATAAAAGGAGTTGTACCATTCAAAAAAATGTTTATACAATGTAAAAGTATGTCCGCATGGTTAAAAACATGTTTGTATCATCCAAAAAATGTTTACACAATGTGAATTGTCTTCACGTAGTTTAAAAAAATGTTTCGTACCATTCAAAAAAACGGCGGTGACATTTAGAATAAAATGTTTATGACAAAGCTAATTTCCAGTCGGCTGGATTTTTGCAACAGATGCGAACGCTCTGGATGCCGTCCGTTATAGATCGTACGACCATCGCGCACTGAAACATGTAGTTCACTGATATTTACAAGCCTTGCCACCGCCTAGTGAAAAAACTGCTTCGTCCGTCTCTCTTCTTCGAATCCCCACACAGCGTCCCCCCAACCCGGCCACCGCGGAAGAAGCCGCCGCCGTCCGAGCACTCTTCGAAGGCCTCCTTCAGGAGCGCGACCATCCCGTCCGCCTGGCCGGCCCGTTCCCCGTCTCCTCCCCTCCCCACCACCGGCGCTGAGACCGAGTCATCCGGCGACGACGAGGCCGCATCTGAATCCGGCCACTCCTCCCGCCCCGCGCGCGCCCGCTGCGACCTGAGGTGAGTGTGTGAGTGGTTCCGATGCACCAGTATCTGTTGTTCTTCGATCCGATGCTAGCTGATCTGATCCCGACGGTTGTCTCTGTTGTTGTCCGCGAGGGGCCGGGCGAGCGGGGTGCGCAGTGGACGGAGTTCGTCTCGTGGGAGCCCAGGGCATTCGTCTACCACAAGTTCCTGGTAATCACTAGTGCTTCCCATCTTGCCCCTCTTCAACATTCGAAATCACTGCTGCTGGCATGGTTTATTCGTTCTTGTACCCGCTCCCGCATGCAGATTGTTATGCCTATGTAAAGACTAGATTATTGTAGGCTCCATCTCGTATCATCTCAAATTTTGGGTGAATTATGTGTGTGCTTTTTGGTGAAATACGGAGTTGCACTTTTGTCTAGAAATGAGACGGCGCTGGACTATCACTTGGTAGAAATGAGTTTGACAGTGATTAATGGAAACATGTTGTTTTTGCTGCACTTCTGTTTTTTGTATTTTGGGATCTTGGCTGGACTGCATGCCATTGCCTCCGGGAAAAGAAAGATTGTAGTGATATTTTTACTGGCTTTAGTTCTACATTCACTGGAGCTCATGTATGGTCGGTTATTACCTGATCTATTATGGAAGAATGGGAATGTAGACGGTATGAACAAGTACTCGTCGAATCTTGGTAGCCATGTCCTGCTCGACATACTTGTAGCCCACGCCCTTGGCGTCCAGCGCCATGCGCACACGTGCAATGAACGGGCTCAGCCGTAGGCCCAACAGCTTCATGTCTCGTTCGACACTCGCCATTGCTGTCCTTTGTTTCCTCCCTTCTCTCCTTGTTGATCTCCTGCTCCTGGTCCTCTTTCAGTCGGACTAATAGCTTCGTGTTTCTGCTGGTGGCTAACTACTTTTATATTTCTTCAGTACTGTTAACACGCATCACCTTGTGAGCTAGGTTGCAACTGGTAACTACTCGAAATTTTCTCCATGGAATTTCTGGGACGAGGGTGATTGTTGTTTGACACTCGTCTCCTCCATATGTTTCTTGCACTCTCCTGACTTGACTCTCAAATCTGAAGCGTAAACATGTTGCTACTAGTTTCAGACTTTTGTCAAAGCAGGATAATGGACTTGAAGTGATTGCAGATTTCTTAGCAAGATCAGACAGACAAAAAGGAAGGTTCACACAAGATACAACATGGGTGTCAAGGTGCGCATAGGTGCATTCACAAAGAGAATTCTGAAGCTTCATCGCGTGCCCCACCAGACCACGTTGTCGACGAGTGCGTCCGTCACCACTCCCTTCGCCATCGTGGCTCACAATTTTTGTTCTACAACAATTGATGTAGCGTCTTTCACTGAATCTTCCACTGTTCCGATTACCAACAAGACTCTTATGTAATTATCATGGTGCTAATGCTATAGTTATCAGGGTGCTAATGATATATTTATCACACTTGCTATTGCTAAAATTACCATGTTGAATTTTTCAATGGAGACATATATGTTTTTAGCAGGTGTATGATGGTCTGTGGTAACTTTTACCTGGGAAAATTACCGAGACATACCTCGATATCTTCTGTGTAAATATAATGGTAACTTACGCACCGCAGAAATGATAACTTACATATAGTACTGTAGTAAATTTAGACACGGAAAACATCCCTCCCGTAACTTCCAAATAAATAACCTGTAATACACGCATCACAGAACTTGATCACTCACACATAAATGCACGTAAAATACCCCCGATAATTTCTCTAGTAATAGCACGATAATATATGTAGAACGGAGCCGAAACTTTCGTACAAACACCCTGTAACTTTTGACCAAGGGAAGAAGAATTGTTGGAAACATACCCCCTCTCCATTACTTCTGTGTAAACAATGTGATATTTTTAAGCACAATGAAGCTGATAACATATGTACAAACACTGCGGTAACTTTTGTCTGGGGAAAATAACCGTTGAATACGTACCCCCCTCCCCCGATAGTTGTCGTTGAAAAACAACCGCTTGATAACTTGTGTGAAGATAGCAATGATAATTTACGCAGAACGAAGCTGGTAACCTATAGAAACACCACGGTAACTTATGACTCGCTGGGGTGTTGGTGAAAACATACCCCCCCCCCCCCACCCACTCTTTCCAAATAGCATGATAATTTACACACAGCAAAGCTGATAACTTATGTATAAACACTGCGGTAACTTCTATCCGAGGGGAAAAAGAATAATTGAAAACGTATCCCTCTTGATAACTTATGTGCAAATAGCATGATAATTTACACACAGCGGAGCTGATAACCTACGAACAAACACATTGGTAACTTTTGAACGAGGGGAAAAGGAATTGTTGAAAACATACCCTTCCCTTGCCCTAGATAACTTCTGTGTCAATAATATAATTTACGCACATCGGGGCTGATAAACTATGTACAAACACCGCGGTAACATATGACTTGAGGGGTGTTGAATACATACCCCCTCCCTCCGGATAATTTGTGTGCAAATAGCATGATAACTTACGCATAATTTGTGTGCTATCCGAGGGGATTTTTTTTGAAAACATACCCCGTGATGGGTGAGTTGTTGAGAATATACCCCGGTAACTTTCATGTAAATGCATGGTAGTACACTCACAGCATGGCTGATAATTCACGCATAAACACCGTGATAACTTTTTGACCCAAGAAAAAATTATTGTCAAACATACAAGGGTAACCTATATGAAAAAATAACATGGTAATATGCGCACATTAGAGTTGATAATTTACTTAGCCGGGGTGTGATCACTTTTTGACCAGGGAAAAAAGTTGTTGAACCGCCCTCCCCTGGTAACTCATGTGTACTAGCATGGTAGTATACGCACAACAGTGTTGATAACTTACTTAGCCCACACATGGTAACTATTTTTGACTTTGGGGGGGGGGGGGAGGGGTTGTTGAAAAATAGCATTATAAATTCTGTATAAAAAGCATGGAAATATATGCACAACAGACCTGATAACTCACACACAAACACCACGGTAACTTTGACCCGGGTGGGTTGTTTGAAAACCATAGCTCTGATAACTTCCGTGTAAATAGCATGGTATTATAGGCACCGTATACATGATAACGCACACACAAACACCACGGTAACTTTGACCGGGGGCGGGCTGGTGGGGGGAGGTGAGGAAGTTGTTTGAAAACATACCCTCTCCTGATAACCTATGCATAAATAGAAAGGTAATATATGCACCGTAGACTTGATAACTCACATATAAACCCTGCGGTAACTTTGGCCGGTAAAAAAGTTGTTGAAAGCATACCACGGTAACTCATGTGTAAGCAGCATGATAAAATGATAATACACACACATCGGAGCTGATAACTTACTTAGCTCGGGCAGGGGATTATTTGCACGGAAAAAAGGTCTTCAGAACGTACCAACATGGGATTTAGTTCTATAGGTCTCATCGCGGCGCATTTTCTATGTGACAACGGTTTTTTTATCGACGATTTGAGCTATAAACATTTTGAAGTTTGAAAAGAGAGCAGAATCTAGGATGACATCAGCTTTTTTTTCTCTACCTCTAATGCATGCATGCATGCATGCATGTGCATGTGAAGAGAAAAATTAAAGGAACCATTTTCATGCCCAGTAAATTTCTGTATAAACAACCTGATAATTTATGTATCACAATCGTGATAACTTACGTTGCATAGGCGTGATAACTTTTTACCTGAAAAAAGTCGTCGAAACATACCAACATGGGATCTAGTTTCGAAGGTGTCCTCACAACGAATCTTTTATGTGAAAACGGTTTTTTAATCTGACCGATGATTTGAGCTACAAAACATTTTGAATTTTATTTTTAGATAGAATTTTTGCTGACATCAGCTTTTTCGTTTTTTTGCATGCAGCTAGTGTCCAAAGAGGGAGTCTACATGCGACAGGGAGAGGAAGTATGCATGCACGCGGCTGTATGTGCAATTAAAAAGCGATTAGGGGAGGTGTACTGATCTATTGCTTAACTTCCGAACAGTTGAAAGTTAGCAAAGTCTGTTTACGAATTTCAAGAAAAATGTAAAACCTTAAGGGCCTCATTCTTAGGCTGGGGAATTGGCTATTATTCAAAAAATGATGTACGTGTGGATTTGAGCAATAACATGACATCAGGCTTGTTGTCATTGGACAAATCAACTTTACAATGTATAAAATTCTCAAATTGTTGATGCCTTAATGGATAGTCATTATCCCTGAGTGTCATTTGTGGTCAATAATCATAAGAAATGGTACGAATCCGGTTACTCATTTCCCTATATGTAATCAGAGACTACACAAAAATCCAGGAAGAAAAAGGCTACTCCCTCTTGAGGAGATGAATGCAATGGGATGTCTAGTAAGAGCAACTATAGGAGAGACGATGTATCCCCCAAATCGCTATAATAACCGCCAATTTGACCATCTCAAAAGCCAGTCTAGAAGAGTGGATATATCAGTCTCGGCCTACAAATTTTTTCAACGGCACTTCAGATAGCCCTCGCAAGCCTCCATATTTAGAGGATGGGAATGTTAATATGGAGCGCTCCCCAAACCAAACCGTCAACACGAGAGGGAAGTTTCAACCCGTTTTTCTTACTCCTGCACCCAGTCCTGTCAATCGCGTAGCTATCCGCAAGACTGTCGTTCCACTCCTACTGATGAAGGGATTGCTTCTCCATCGGGAAGAACGTGCACTAATGGTCGTCGCCGCATTTGCGCCCACGCGTGACAATTCCGCCCATGTTTCCTGCCGGAGAGTGCCCGTTCATGGCTATATTCCTGCTAGGCGGCACCTACCTTCCCTTTCGTCGGCACTGGCGCCACCCCCCTTCACGTGCACCACTCCATCTTCCTCCTAGTCAGCGTCACTTCATCTTCCCATCAGTGGGCCCACTCTTGTTGGGCAGCAACCATCTTCCCCTTCGTTAGCGCCACTCCATATTCCCATCGAAGATGACCGTGATGAGAGTGAGCTCTGTGAGATGGTGTGGGACTATTCTGAGTGCGCCGAGGAGGATGTACTCCATAAAGCTGGACCAACCATCAGGCAGGCGCGCCTCCCCGCGGCCCTCTACTACCTTGCCCACATGAAGACAACCGCCTTTGACAAAATGGACATCGTGCTCACTCGTTGCTTCAAAGATGTGGTCTTATCACGCAGCCAGAATGCATTAAAAATTTTGTAGATCCCATGATCGCAGAAGTGGAAGCCGCCGAAGGATCCTCCGCTTGGAGGTAACTTCCAAATAGAGAAAGAGCTCAAACCAGATGGAGAGAAATATATGTTTTTGAAGCTCCAAATCATACTGAATTTTTATTATTGAAACCATACTAGATATTGTAAACTCCTACTAGATATTTATGTTGAAATCAACTTCAAAGCTTCAATTGGTGTTTGATGAGATGTGGAAGAATTAGTTCTTATTAAGACGATGACAAAGGGGTCCCAATGGAGGAAATTTTTGGAGGCTCAAGTTATTGCGATTCTAACTTTGCGAATGAGCTTTAGTTTCCATAATTTATAGCGATTAACTTCATTTGGGTGATCCCAGATATGGCACATCTACGAGAGTTTCTCTAAGCTTGTGGAGCGAGTTAGTAGGAAGATTTGCACTACTTCTTTCCTATGTGCAAGGTGAGATTCTTCAAAGAATCAACCATCACCACTAGAAGTAACAATACTCCAGTTCTTAAACCATGACACCTCGTGCTAGAGACACTTTCTTCAAGCATTCCACAACTCAGACGTATGTTGATGTCTCCCAAGAGTAAGTGAACGGGCCACCTAAGACCGATGACACTTCTTAACCCAAATACTTAACAAGCAAGTAAAGGTTGAGGGCACACAATTTTTCTATATGTGTTTTTCATATGTAAAGTTTAGGCCCTTCACTTTTACTTCCATATACCTTTCCATGAGTTAATATGGCACATGAAATCCATTCGTCAGCTTTGAGGCTGGCATATCTTGAAAATAAAGAGAACAAGGAAAAGGTGACATGTATATGGGAAATAAAGAGGACAATGTAAAGATTTATGTATCACAAATGAAGGTTCCCATAGTTGAGTACTCAAAGTCTAGTGTGTACTCACATAAGTAGCTCATGTGCCCTTGATTTCTGGTATCATACATATCTACCAGATGGAAATCTTGGGGAGCCCACATCCCTCTCAATTAATTGTGGTGGTACTGATACTAGATCATACGTTGTATGTGGTTGTAAGGCATATTTGTTTTTTTGAAAACTTATCTACTGGACATAATCAGAACACTTTCTAAACATGTTTTGTGATGATTATAACAAAGTGGATTGCCAAAAAGTAAAGTAACTACAAGCATTTTGCACATGCTGATAATCCACCATAATGGCAAAAGAAGACTTGGTTTTTTATTTCTCCAGACAAAATAAATAAATAATAATGAAAGACAAACAAGAATATGTAGAAAAAGTTATGAAGTGTTGTGTACAAGAACCATCCACCCACGGAATGAGCAATAACAAATAGACATACATAGCTAACCTAAATCCAACTACCCATGGAATGTGCAAGTTGTATATGGAACAACAACCAAGACGACCACGAGGATTGCTGAGAAAAACATGATTGGCATATTTAAAAGTATTATCATCATAGAATCATAATCCCCCACTTTATCTTCGGACATAAGCTTAATGGTGCAAATTGCATGCCATCTAGTTCTAGCGGAATGTGAACTAGCTACCATTTGCATTTTGTAATGGCCATGTCTACTATAGACGGTTCTATAGAGGACAATCGTGAGTAGGTAACTCATGCAGGGATACCTATAGCTAATAGGCGCATTCTTGCCTCTGATATTCATGTTCAATACCTCTTCCGTGGACTGAATAGCAAAACCATTTTCCCTTTTCCTACTATGCCCAATTAAAGCTTTCAAATCTCAGGTAGTTAGCCAAAGAGAGTTTTGAAGCTGCAAGCTTAAAATTTTGATATTGCCAACATATTTGTCATGTATGTAACCGTCTCATGTTTCTTGTTGTACCGAATTTTCCTTTGTGATCAATCATATACACTCGCATATAGATTATGTTGTTGAAGGCCTTGAGAAGCTGAAAAAGCTCTGAAGCTACAGTTTATTTCTTTTGTTTTGCAACCGAAGGATGAGATTCATAGACTATTGCGAAAAAGAAGATCTTGTGTAGTGTTTCTTGCATCACCTATGGTTTATAAGTCCATGATGAGACCCCGGCATCATCTAAATGTTTTGGGTATAAGGTTAATGAAAGAAAAATTCAGGGAGGGTTTCTATCTTGAGGGTTTTTTCACAACGTTAGACAAAAGAGGCACAATGAATGTTATGAGAGGGATCATCCAAGATCATGGTGATGTATAGCAACGAGAGGGGAGAGTGTGTCCACGTACCCTCGTAGACCGAAAGCGGAAGCGTTATGACAACGCGGTTGATGTAGTCGTACGTCTTCATGATCCAACCAATCCAAGTACCGAACGTACGGCACCTCCGTGTTCTGCACACGTTCAGCTCGATGACGATCCTCGGACTCCGATCCAGCAGGGTGTCGGGGATGAGTTCCGTCGACGACGGCGTGGTGGCGATGATGATGCTCTACTCGGCGCAGGCTTCGCCTAAACTCCGCGACGATATGACCGAGGTGGAATATGGTGGAGGGGGCACCGCTGCACGGCTAAGGAACGATCCGTAGATCAACTTGTGTGTCCATGGGGTGCCCCTGCCCCAGATATAAAGGAGCAAGGAGGAGGAGGCCGCCCTAGGAGGGGCGCACCAAGTGTGAGTCCTACTAGGACTCCCTAGTCCTAGTAGAATTCCACCTCCCATATGGAATAGGAAAGAGGAAGGAAAAGGAGAAGGAAGGAAGGGGCGCCCCTTCCCTAGTCCAATCGGACCAGACCAAGGGAGGGTGCGCCACCCTTGAGGCCCTTTCCTTCTTTCCCGTATGGCCCAATAAGGCCCAATACGTATTCCCGTAACTCTCCGTACTCAAAAATACCGAATCACTCGGAACCTTTCCGATGTCCGAATATAGTCGTCCAATATATCGATCTTTACATCTCGACCATTTCGAGACTCCTCGTCATGTCCCCGATCTCATCCGGACTCAACTCCTTCGGTACATCAAAACTCATAAACTCATAATATAGCTGTCATCGAAACCTTAAGCGTGCGGACCCTACGGGTTCGAGAACTATGTAGACATGACATAGAACTATTCTTGGTCAATAACCAATAGCGGAACCTGGATGTTCATATTGGCTCCTACATATTCTACGAAGATCTTTATCGGTCAAACCGCATAACAATATACGTTGTTCCCTTTGTCATCGGTATGTTACTTGCCCGAGATTCGATCGTCGGTATCCAATACCTAGTTTAATCTCGTTACCGGCAAGTCTCTTTACTCGTTCCGTAATACATCATTTTCATAACTAACTCATTAGTTACAATGCTTCCAAGGCTTAGGTGATGAGTATTACCGAGAAGGCCCAGAGATACCTCTCCGACAATCGGAGTGACAAAACCTAATCTCGAATTATGCCAACTCAACATATACTTTTGGAGACACCTGTAGAGTACCTTTATAATCACCCAGTTACGTTGTGACGTTTGGTAGCACACAAAGTGTTCCTCCGGTAAACAGGAGTTGCATAATCTCATAGTTGCAGGAACTTTGTATAAGTCATGAAGAAAGGAATAGCAACATACTAAACGATCGGGTGCTAAGCTAATGGAATGGGTCATGTCAATCAGATCATTCACCTAATGATGTGATCCCGTTAATCAAATAACAACTCTTTGTCCATAGTTAGGAAACATAACCATCTTTGATTAACGAGCTAGTCAAGTAGAGGCATACTAGTGACACTCTGTTTGTCTATGTATTCACACATGTATCATGTTTCCGGTTAATACAATTCTAGCATGAATAATAAACATTTATCATGAAATAAGGAAATAATTAATAACTTTATTATTGCCTCTAGGGCATATTTCCTTCAGTCTCCCACTTGCACTAGAGTCAATAATCTAGTTCACATCGCCATGTGATTTAACAGCAATAGTTCACATCACCATGTGATTAACACCCACGTTCACATCGATATGTGATCAACACCCAAAGGGTTTACTAGAGTCAGTAATCTAGTTCACATCGCTATGTGATTAACACCCAAAGAGTACTAAGGTGTGATCATGTTTTGCTTGTGAGATAATTTTAGTCAACGGGTCTTTCACATTCAGATCCGTTATGTATTTTGCAATTTTCTATGTCTACAATGCTCTGCACGGAGCTACTCTAGCTAATTGCTCCCACTTTCAATATGTATCTAGATCGAGACTTAGAGTCATCCAGATCGGTGTCAAAACTTGCATCGACGTAACCCTTTACGACGAACCTTTTGTCACTTCCATAATCGAGGAACATATCCTTATTCCACTAAGGATAATTTTGACCGCTGTCCAGTGATCTACTCCTAGATCACTATTGTACTCCCTTGCCAAACTCAGTGTAGGGTATACAATAGATCTGGTACACAACATGGCATACTTTATAGAACCTATGGCCAAGGCATAGGGAATGACTTTCATTCTCTTTCTATCTTCTGCCGTGGTCGGGTTTTGAGTCTTACTCAATTTCACACCTTGTAACACATGCAAGAACTCTTTCTTAGACTGTTCCATTTTGAACTACTTCAAAATCTTGTCAAGGTATGTACTCATTGAAAAACCTAATCAAGCGTCTTGATCTATCTCTATAGATCTTGATGCTCAATATGTAAGCAGCTTCACCGAGGTCTTTCTTTGAAAAACTCCTTTCAAACACTCCTTTATGCTTTGCAGAATAATTCTACATTATTTCCGATCTACAATATGTCATTCACATATACTTATCAGAAATGATGTAGTGCTCCCACTCACTCTCTAGTAAATACAGCTTCACCGCAAGTCTGTATAAAACTATATGCTTTGATCAACTCATCAAAGCGTATATTCCAACTCCGAGATGCTTGCACCAGTCCATTGATGGATCGCTGGAGCTTGCACATTTTGTTAGCTCCTTTAGGATTGACAAAACCTTCTGGTTGCATCATATACAACTCTTCTTTAATAAATCCATTAAAGAATGTAGTTTTGACATCCATTTGCCAGATTTCATAAAATGTGGCAATTGCTAACATGATTCGGACAGACTTTTAAGCATCGATACGAGTGAGAAAATCTCATTGTATTCAACATCTTGAACTTTGTCAAAAACCTTTTTCGACAAGTCTAGCTTTGTAGATAGTAACACTACTATCAGTGTCCGTCTTCCTCTTGAAGATCCATTTATTTAACATGGCTTGCGATCATCGAGCAAGTCAATCAAAGTCCATACTTTGTTCTCATACATGGATCCTATCACAGATTTCATGGCCTCAAGCCATTTCGCGAATCTGGGCTCATCATCGCTTCCTCATAGTTCGTAGGTTCGTCATGGTCAAGTAACATGACCTCCGAATGGGATTACCGTACCACTCGTGCGGATCTCACTCTGTTGACCCACGAGGTTCGATAGTAACTTGATCTGAAGTTACATGATCATCATCATTAGCTTCCTCACTAATTGGTGTAGTAGTCACAGGAACAGATTTCTGTGATGAACTACTTTCCAATAAGGGAGAAATTACCTTATCAAGTTCTACTTTCCTCCCACTCACTTCTTTCGAGAGAAACTCCTTCTCTAGAAAGGATCCATTCTTGGCAACGAATGTCTTGCCTTCGGATCTGTGATAGAAGGTATACCCAATTGTCTCCTTTGGGTATCCTATGAAGACACATTTTTCCGATTTGGGTTCAAGCTTATCAGGTTGAAGCTTTTTCACATAAGCATCGCAACCCCAAACTTTCAGAAACGACAACTTTGGTTTCTTGCTAAACCATAGTTTATACGGTGTCGTCTCAACGGATTTATATGGTGCCCTTTTTAACGTGAATGCAGTTGTCTCTAATGCATAACCCCAAAACGATAGTGGTAAATCGGTAAGAGACATCATAGATCGCACCATATCTAATAAAGTACGGTTATGACGTTCGGACACACCATTACACTATGGTGTTCCGGGTGGCGTGAGTTGCGAAACTATTCCGCATTGTTTCAAATGTAGACCAAACTCGTAACTCAAATATTATCCTCCACGATCAGATCGTAGAAATTTTATTTTCTTGTTACGATGATTTTCAACTTCACTCTGAAATTCTCTGAACTTTTCAAACGTTTCAGACTTATGTTTCATTAAGTAGATATACCCATATCTGCTCAAATCATCTGTGAAGGTCAAAAAATAATGATACTTGCCGTGAGCCTCAACACTCATCGGATCGCATACATCAAGATGTATTATTTCCAATAAGTCGGTTGCTCGCTCTATTGTTCCGAGAACGGAGTCTTTAGTCATCTTGCCCATAAGGCATGGTTCGCAAGCATCAAGTGATTCATAATCAAGTGATTCCAAAATCCCATCAAGATGGAGTTTCTTCATGCGCTTTACACCAATATGACCTAAACCGCAGTGCCACAAATAAGTTGCACTATCATTATTAACTTTGCATCTTTTGGTTTCAATATTATGAATATGTGTATCACTACGATCGAGATCCAACGAACCATTTTCATTGGGTGTGTAACCATATAAGGTTTTATTCATGTAAATGAACAACAATTTATTCTCTTACTTAAATGAATAACCGTATTGCAATAAACATGATCAAATCATATTCATGCTCAACGCAAACACCAAATAACATTTATTTAGGTTTAACACTAATCTCGAAAGTATAGGGAGTGTGCGATGATGATCATATTAATCTTGGAACTACTTCCAACACTCATCGTCACTTCCCTTCAACTAGTCTCTGCTTATTCTCAGAACTCCTGTTTCAAGTTACTAATCTTAGCAACCTAACAAGTATCAAATACTCGGGGCTACTATAAACACTAGTAAGGCACACATCAAACACATGTATATCAAATATACCCTTGTTCACTTTTCCATCCTTCTTACTCACCAAATATTCAGGGCTTTTCCGCTTCCAAAGGACCATTTCCTTTGCAATGTAAGCACTCGGTTTCAGGCTTTGGTCCAGCTTTGGGCTTCTTCGCAGGAGTGACAACTTACTTCTCTTTCTACTTGAAGTTCCCTTTCTTTCCCTTTGCCCTTCTCTTGAAACTAGTGGTCTTGTCAATCATCAACACTTGATGCTCTTTCTTGATTTCTACCTTCGTCGATTTCAACATCACGAAGAGCTCGGGAATCATTTTCGCCATCCCTTGCATACTGTAGTTCATCACGAAGTTCTAGTAACTTAGTGATGGTGACTAGAGAATTCTGTCAATCACTATCTTATCCGGAAGATTAACTCTCACTTGATTCAAGCGATTAAACTACCTGCATAATCTGAGCACATGCTCACTAGTTGGGCGATTCTCCTCCATCTTTTAGCTATAGAACTTGTTGCGACTTCATATCTCTCAACTCGGTATTTGCTTGAAATATTAACTTCAATTCCTGGAACATCTCATATGGTCCATGACGCTCAAAACGCCTTTGAAGTCCCGATTCTAAGCCGTTAAGCATGGTGCACTAAACTATCAAGTAGTCATAATATTGAGCTAGCCAAACGCTCATAACGCCTCGCATCTGCTCCTGCAATAGGTCTGTCACCTAGCGGTGCATCAAGGACATAATTCTTCTGTGCAGCAATGAGGATAAACCTCAGATCACGGATCCAATCCGCATCATTGCTACTAACATCTTTCAACACAGTTTTCTCTAGGAACAAAACATATGAAAGCAACAAACATAGGGAAGCAACAACGTGAGCTATTGATCTACAACATAATTTGCAAAATACTACCAGGACTAAGTTCATGATAAATTAAAGTTCAATTAATCATATTACTTAAGAACTCCCACTTAGACAGACATCTCTCTAGTCATCTAAGTGAACACGTGATCCAAATCAACTAAACCATAACCGATCATCACGTGAGATGGAGTAGTTTTCAATGGTGAACATCACTATGTTGATCATATCTACTATATGATTCACGCCGACCTTTCGGTCTCCGTGTTCCGAGGCCATATCTGCATATGCTAGGCTCGTCAAGTTTAACTGAGTATTCTGCGTGTGCAAAACTGGCTTGCACCCGTTGTAGATGGACGAGAGCTTATCACACCCGATCATCACGTGTCTTGGCACTACTTAACTTTGGCAACGGTGCATACTCGGGAGAACACTTCTTGATAATTTTAGTGAGAGATCATCTTAAAATGCTACCGTCAATCAAAGCAAGATAAGATGCATAAAGGATAAACATCACATGCAATCAATATAAGTGATATGATATGGCCATCATCATCTTGTGCTTGTGATCTCCATCTCCGAAGCACCGTCGTGATCATCATCGTCACCGGCGCGACACCTTGATCTCCATCGTAGCATCGTTGTCGTTTCGCCAACTATTGCTTCTACGACTATCGCTACCGCTTAGTGATAAAGTAAAGCAATTACATGGCGTTTGCATTTCATACAATAAAGCGACAACCATATGGCTCCTGCCAGTTGCCGATAACTCGGTTAAAAACATGATCATCTCATACAATAAAATATAGCATCACGTCTTGACCATATCACATCACAACATGCCCTGCAAAAACAAGTTAGACGTCCTCTACTTTGTTGTTGCAAGTTTTACGTGGCTGCTACAGGCTGAGCAAGAACCGTTCTTACCTACGCATCAAAACCACAACGATAGTTTGTCAAGTTGGTGCTGTTTTAACCTTCGCAAGGACCGGGCGTAGCCACACTCGGTTCAACTAAAGTGAGAGAGACAGACACCCGCCAATCACCTTTAAGCAACGAGTGCTCGCAGCGGTGAAACCAGTCTCGCGTAAGCGTCGCGTAATGTCGGTCCGGCCGCTTCTTCTCACAATACCGCTGAACCAAAGTATGACATCTGGTAAGCAGTATGACTTATATCGCCCACAACTCACTTGTGTTCTACTCGTGCATATAACATCAACGCATAAAACCAGGCTCGGATGCCATTGTTGGGGAACGAGTAATTTCAAAAATTTCCTACGCACACGCAAGATCATGGTGATGTATAGCAACGAGAGGGAGAGTGTCCACGCACTCGTGAGACCGAAAGCGGAGCGTTATGATAACGCTGTTGATGTAGTCGTGCGCCTTCATGATCCGACCAATCCAAGTACCGAACGTACGGCACCTCCGTGTTCTGCACACGTTCAGCTCGATGACGATCCCCGGTCTCCGATCCAGCAGGGTGTCGGGGATGAGTTCCGTCAAGACGACGGCGTGGTGACGATGATGATGCTCTACGGCGCAGGCTTCGCCTAAACTCCGCGACGATATGACCGAGGTGGAATATGGTGGAGGGGGCACCGCACACGGCTAAGGAACGATCCGTAGATCAACTTGTGTGTCCATGGGGTGCCCCCTGCCTCAGATATAAAGGAGCAAGGGAGGAGGAGGCCGGCCCTAGGAGGGCGCACCAGTGGAGTCCTACTAGGACTCCCTAGTCCTAGTAGGATTCCACCTCCCATATGGAATAGGAAAGAGGAAGGAAAAGGAGAAGGAAGGAAGGGGCGCCTTCCCTAGTCCAATTCGGACCAGACCAAGGGAGGGTGCGCCACCCTTGAGGCCCTTTCCTTCTTTCCCGTATGGCCCAATAAGGCCCAATACGTATTCCCGTAACTCTCCCAGTACTCAAAAATACCGAATCACTGAACCTTTCCGATGTCCGAATATAGTCGTCCAATATATCGATCTTTACGCCTCGACCATTTCGAGACTCCTCGTCATGTCCCCGATCTCATCCGGGACTCAACTCCTTCGGTACATCAAAACTCATAAACTTATAATATAACCATCATCGAAACCTTGCGTGCGGACCCTACGGGTTCGAGAACTATGTAGACATGACCTAGAACTATTCTTGGTCAATAACCAATAGCGGAACCTGGATGTTCATATTGGCTCCTACATATTCTACGAAGATCTTTATCGGTCAAACCGCATAACAACATACGTTGTTCCCTTTGTCATCGGTATGTTACTTGCCCAAGATTCGATCGTCGGTATCCAATACCTAGTTTAATCTCGTTACCGGCAAGTCTCTTTACTCGTTCCGTAATACATCATTTTCATAACTAACTCATTAGTTACAATGCTTGCAAGGCTTAGGTGATGAGTATTACCGAGAAGGCCCAGAGATACCTCTCCGACAATCGGAGTTACAAAACCTAATCTCGAATTATGCCAACTCAACATATACTTTTGGAGACACCTGTAGAGTACATTTATAATCACCCAGTTACGTTGTGACGTTTGGTAGCACACAAAGTGTTCCTCCGGTAAACGGGAGTTGCATAATCTCATAGTTGCAGGAACTTTGTATAAGTCATGAAGAAAGCAATAGCAACATACTAAACGATCGGGTGCTAAGCTAATGGAATGGGTCATGTCAATCAGATCATTCACCTAATGATGTGATCTCGTTAATCAAATAACAACTCTTTGTCCATAGTTAGGAAACATAACTATCTTTGATTAACGAGCTAGTCAAGTAGAGGCATACTAGTGACACACTGTTTGTCCATGTATTCACACATGTATCATGTTTCCGGTTAATACAATTCTAGCATGAATAATAAACATTATCATGAAATAAGGAAATAATTAATAACTTTATTATTGCCTCTAGGGCATATTTCCTTCAAAAGCAGCAACCATTACAACTATGAGCTACAACAATACATTTTGTACAACACATAGCCCGTGTTCGAAACACAATTTGGAAATCATCTACTCTTCAAATCTATCATGATGCCTCCTAATCCTGAACAAATGAGCCTACAGAGACTGATGAAACTAATCAACCTAAATACATAAACAAATGATTGGAGATTGATAGTTAATACTTTCTACTATATGTGTTATAATTATGTGAAGTTTAGACTTCACCTATTGCTTTCTGAGTGCACTTTTTATGTGCATGCTCATCCTTTTGTTTCCACTTTCTGGACTGTTGTGAGCCTTGGTGTTGTTCCTTTAATAACTTATGATAATACACTACTTTATGGACTAAAGTGCCCTCATTGGGTCGAGAGGTCGGAAGCAATAAAAGTTTCTGAAAATAAAACGTCATACGGTGACAAGTAGGGATGCAAGCGGGGAAGGTTGGCGACTACCATAGTACAAATATAGTGTTAATTTTAGGCAAGTGACGAGCCAATTATTATGAACTAATTGTTGAGTTCCACGGACGAAGTGGGATGTTGCTTGGGCCCCTTGTTATCACGGTCATCATGCGGTCCGGATCTTTGGAGGCTGGGGATCAATGCACCCGAATTGGAAAAACATTTAAAAAAATAAAAAAGAGTCAAATCTTTCAAAAACTTTTTGGTAACAACATGGCCTAGTGTATTACTTCGTGTTTTCATGGAGGAATGAATCTCGTGGTACCCTCGGCTTAGAAAAATCACAAGTCTAAAAATGTGAGTAGTATCAATTTCAGTTTTTTTCCTGTCTAGAATATCGCGTCAGTCATTCTTTCACGGAACTTTTCACGCGAGTATTACACTACGTTATAATTGTTACAAAAAAATTTCAGATTTTTTTACACTTTTGTATATTTTAAAATTATTTTTTCCAATTCAGGTGTATACCCGAGACACATTGGCTATTTCTCGGTCATCTTGTAGTTATGAAAACAACAAATGAGCATTAACTAAACTTCGAGACACAATGCGAATGGAGACCACCAGGAGGCATCTAGACCAGCTCTGCGGCGCGGTGCCACTGTGGTAGAGGCACCATCCTCCTGCGTCGATGAGTAGGGGGCATAGATAGCAACTACTACACTACTAGGACAGTAGTTTGGCTCCCAAGCGCAAATGCTACGGTTATCTGGACCGTTCGGATCCTTGGAATTTGCATTTCCTTTTCTATTTTGCTGGAAGAATAGATCATATACACAACAACAAACCTGTGATTGAGCGTGTTCCGTTACGCCAATCTTGTGACGCCATCTACAAATTGTGTGGTTTCTTGCAGTTGTGGAAGCCGCTTAGCCGCGCTTCGTATCACGCCGACATCGACTATCTCGTGCAAGGTCTCCGCTTGTTGGCGCTTCGCTTGGCACCACCTCATCCTCTGCCACCGTCGGAGCCTGAGTAGGTGCTCTCTATCTTCGCGCGCGATGCAGAAAACACCGGCCCTGTTGCTGCTTTTGTTTACTTGTTAGCGCGACCGTTTAAAGTAGTGATCTAAATGGTCTTATAAAAGTTTTCAGAGGGAGTAGAGGGAGTAAATTGGAGCAAAGCTTGTTGAGGACGGACAGAAAGGGAAAGATGCAAAAAAAATCATATGGTTAAGATATTTCTTACATTTTTTTGCTCTTGTATTTCTATATCCACAGCCTGCAAAATTAATTACAACATAAGTGCTCATGAGTACATGGAAGAGTTGTGCCCTCAGCATAGCCTTCTGCACCTTGTGTTCATGCTTTGTACTCTTTTGTTTTTCTGTTTGTGACTTGTGCTAACTCTAGCGGTTGCTTTATTTTTTTTAACACAGTACAGACGCAAGCGCTCATATACACGCGCATACGCTCACCCCTATGAACGCACACACGCACACCCTACTTCTATGAGTACCTTCGAAAGACTGAGCCGGCATATCATGTTGAAATTTACGGAGTCACCGTAGCCACCTCGTCGTCGACGGAAACGTTTCCTCCCACTGAATGCGCATTGCCGGAAATCCTGAAATAATCCAGGAATAAATGCGAGCATCAGGATTTGAACTCTGGTGGGCTGGGGATACCACAGTCCTTCTAACCATCCAAACACAGGTTGGTTCGTAGCGGTTGCTTTATTTATAAAGCGGGTCGTAAAGCCTTTTTCAATATACACAAGGAATACAAGGTTCGGTCAAATCATGCAGGTCTGCTGGGACCAGGAAAAGTAAATGCATGTCCCAATAATGTCTTTCGGCTTTCTATTTTCCCATTTTATCCGCCTGAGTTCTCCCTCATCTCACATTTCTGATTTCTCTCGATCACTCACCGGCGACGAGTGATGTTTACCAGCAAGGAAACTACGTGAGGCGAGCGCCAACAAAATATGATGGTATTAGTGCAGCGGGGAACCACAGGCAGGCGGTTGTTCGTGTGCATCGATGTGGCTCGGAAAGTGCTCGTATCCGTCTCTCAACGGTGGCGGACGTAGTGTGTGAGGATCCGACGTCTCTCCAGAACCCAGCGACCACAATGCTTGGATCCGACATTTCCCACTGCCGTGACATCTATCCAAACACTCTTCGTCCGTGTGCGATGGGCGAGGCCATGTAGGTTACTGCTCGGTGGAGCTGGAGCACACACGGCGGCCGCCAGTCTAATAAGGACGTCGACGGTGAGGGGTTTGCCCATGGATGCCTCATGTGCTTGGTGTTTGTTACAGATTTGTTCCATATCTTGTAATTGGTAATTGCTAATCTCTCGATCTTCATCTTGTTTTTGCTCTGAATGGTGTCTGACAAAAGATGTTCAGTTAATCACAGGGATAGTCTAAAAAACAAACGTCAACTCGTGCTAATCCTTGCATTAGCTATGTGTTAGCACCTGCATTCACCATACTTACCGGTGGCAGTTATTTACCCAAAACCATCACACTTAGAGTTAAAATAACAAGTTGGTACCACATTGAAGGCAGGGCACAAAAAAACATTGAAAATGTGCCTAATGCATAACATAGAGCACTGATGCTCGAATTTGGCCGTGAGAACAGCAAAACCGACAGGTAGGGCCCATTGTCGGGATGACGTGGTGTGCTTGTGTGGACAATATGCTGACTTGGACGGGGTCTCACCTGTCAACGACTAAAGTGTTTATTTTTTTCACCTTTTCTTTTTATTTCTTTCTCTATTTTCTCTTCGAGCATTTAACCGAACATGTTGTGAGCGAGCGGTGGACACAGACATCACCGGCATCGCCACCATCGTGGACGTGTGCAGCGGTAATGCTTGGCCAACACCTCTCTGGTTGCCGTCGACGAGCACCTCTGGAAGACCAGCTCGCATTTGTGGGCCGTGCCGTGGAAGTGGCCGCTCGTCAAAGGTGGATGCTGACATGGCTGGCGCGGGATCTCGCCGGAGCTCAGCATGCGGCCCCGCCTGGTGCGGACAGCAAGACGGTGGCGCCGCAAATCCCGACTTCGCCATCAATGGTGGCCGGTAAGGAACGGAGGGATGAGGCAGGGACGCAGCGAGCAGGAGCAGCGCCGTCAGCTGCCCGTGCAAGCTTTCCTCCGCACCCGCATCATGCGCTCCCTGCTGCGCGACCCCGCCTCCTCGCTCCCACTTCCAAGAGCTGCCGCCGTCTTCTGTCGGCACCGCGGAGGTCCATGTCGGCAACACCGATCGCCGCCACCGTTCAGCGACCAAAGCGCCGCCGCCACGTGCCTGCCCTCCTTTTTCTCTTCTGGCCAAGTAGGGCGGGTGAAAGATCATGGATGTTGCCTAGGGGGGTGAATAGGCGCTTTAAAAAATTATGGTTTAGGCTTGAACAAATGCGGAATAAACTTAGCGGTTAATTTGTCAAGCACAAAACCTACAACAATTAGGGTCACCTATGTGCACCAACAACTTATGCTAAGCAAGATAAATAACTAGGTGATAGCAAGATATATGACAAGAAACAATATGTCTATCACAAAGTGAAGGGCTCGGGGAAGAGATAACCGAGGCAAGCGGAGACGACGATGTATCCCGAAGTTCACACCCTTGCGGATGCTAATCTCCGTTTGGAGCGGTGTGGAGGCACAATGCTCCCCAAGAAGCCACTAGGGCCACCGTAATCTCCTCACGCCAAGACAATGCAAGATGCCGCGATTCCACTAAGGAACCCTTGAGGGCGGTCACCGAACCCGTACAAATGGCAACCCTTGGGGGCGGTCACCGAACCCGTACACTTTAGCAACCCTTGGGGGAGGTCAGCTGTACCCGTCAAATTGCTCGGGGCGATCTCCACAACCTAATTGGAGACCCCGACGCTTGCCGGGAGCTTTACACCACAATGACTAAGCTCCGAACACCACCAACCGTCTATGGCGCCCAAGCACCAAAGAGGAACAAGCTCAAGGGTACCCACTACAAGAAATATGTCAACTTATGACCTTCTGTCAGTGACCCTGGAAGAATTGGTCATAGATTTATGACCATTTGAGACCAATTGGTCAAAAGTGTTCTAGGGCTCCAAACCCTAAACCATTGCGACCATTTTGGTCGAAGGTCATAATTTCCTTACATGAAATGGTCATAAAGCTAACAAAGGCTAGTCCGCTGCCTTATTTCTAGTTGTTAACGACCAATATAGATGGTCATAGCCTTGTAAATTGTGGTGGGTTGCTATGACTAGGCGCCACCTCATCGGGTTTTGCCTATGTGTCATGTCCATGTTGCAGTTTTTGCCCTAGGTTGTGAAGCAACCTATATTTCTGTCATTCCCAAAATTTCCAAAAAAATCTCATAAATTCTTTGGGTCATATCTTCATCAAATATGTAAAAACCTTCCTTGCCTAGTTCAAAAATAATTCAAAAATATTCATTTTCCTATTCTGTTCAGAGTAACAGTTTGTGAAGGAAGTACCACTTTGGCATGTCCAAATAGTATCCATTTTCTACAATGCTTTCCTATGCCCAAATAACCATCCTCCACCAAATGCCAGCTCAATCCATTCATTATTTTGAGCCGAGCTTCAACATTCGTATTTATGTCCAGTGTGGTGGTTTGCAAAGCAAGTACCACCTAGGCTCCTCCTTTTGAGCTGAAAATTTGTGAAAACGGTCTTCTTAGTAACTAATCATCCTCAGCCAAAACTCACGCCCATTAGCCATGTACATTTCCCGTACCGCTAATCAAACACTTGGCTGCTAATTCATGTTTGAGCATCGATTGGTCTCCTCGTGAGAATCTTATGTTGTAATTTTCTTCCTAGCACCAACCTGGGGAGTGCCCAACCCACTAGACATGCCTAGGCCGCCCAGAACACATGGCAACGCCACGGTCACGTGGTGACCACGCGGCGGGCATGCGAGTTTACGCGCTCTAGAGTTGGGGCCCTCGGCCACCGCCCAAACCTCGAGGTATCGCTACCAAACCATGTATTTATGATTAAATAGGTCCTTATGTAACTAGAAATGATTTTTGGAAAAAATAAATAGCAAACTATGAGGCAGCTGCAGTTCAAATTTGACCCGCTTACAGCTGAATCGGCAGAAATTTGTCTTTTTCACGAGAGGTGGATCAATTTTTTTTACACCAGACCATTTTGTCAATTGTGCATTAAATATGGCCTAGTATTTTATAAAAATGATTTGGTCCAATTTTGCAACAATTATTTGGTAGTTCCTTCACAAAAAAACCTCCTTTCGGGCACTCAAAAAATGGAAAATGGTTTTTTCGTCCAACGAAAATGAAAACTTCCTTAGGCAACATTGTTTGCTATTCCAATATGCACCCTTGTGCACAATATGAGATCATTTGAACAAACTATGCCATGAATGTGGCCGTAAGATTGATCATTTGGCTTGAAAGCCATGAATCTTCACACTTGATAGCTCATTTCGAGAACACTTTTTAAAAAATTACCGTACACAAGTTTATTATTTTCCTGGAAACTTGGTCACATATAATGACACAATGCGAAGGTTTTCCAATTTTTGATTTTTTGAATTTTTATGCCTGCTTAAAATGCGGTCAAAACAGCGGGCTTGACCGTTCTAGCTAGTGGTTGAATCTTGGAATTTTTTGGTGTTTCTATGATTAAATAGATACTTATGTACCTAGAAATGATTTTTGGAAAAATAAAGAGCAAACTATGAGGCAGCTGCAGTTCAAATTTGACCTGCTTCCAATCGAATCGATTTACAATTTGTCTTTTTCATCAGAGGTGGATCAAAACTTTTTTCACCCAAACATTTTGTCAATTGTGCATTAAATATGGCCTAGTATTTTAGAAAAATGTTTTGGTCCAATTTGGCAACAATTATTTGGGAGGTCCTTCACAAAAAAACCTCCTGTTGGGCACTCGAAAAATGGAAAACGGTTTTTTCGTCCAAAGAAAATGAAAACTCCCTTAGGCAACATTGTTTGCCATTCCAATATGCACCCTTGTGCATAATATGAGATCATTTGAACAAACTATGCCATGGATGTGGCCATAAGATTGATCATTTGGCTTGAAAGTCATTGATCTCCACACGTGATAACTCGCTTCGAGAACACTTTTTAAAATAATTGCCGACACAAGTTTGTTATTTTTCCTAGGAACTTGGCCACATATAATGACACAATGCGAAGGTTTCCCAATTTTTTGATTTTTTTTTTGAATTTTTTATGCCCATTTCAAAATGCGGTCAAAAATGACGGGAATGACCGTTCCTAGCTAGTGGTTGAATCTTGGAACTTTTTTGGTGTTTCTATGATTAAATAGATACTTATGTACCTAGAAATGATTTTTGGAAAAAATAAAGAGCAAACTACAAGGCAGCTACAGTTCAAATTTGACCCACTTCCAGCTGAATCGGCAGAAATTTGTCTTTTTCACCAGAGGTGGATAAAAACTTTTGAAACCCAACCATTTGGTCAATTGTGTAGTAAATATGTCCTAGTATTTTAGAAAAATGATTTGGTCCAATTTTGCAATAAATATATTGTAGGTCCTTCACAAAAAAACCTCCTTTTGGGCACTCGAAAAATGGAAAATGGCTTTTTCGTCGAAAGAAAATGAAAACTTCCTTAGGCAACACTGTTTTCCATTCCAATATGCACCCTTGTGTACAATATGAGATCATTTGAACAAATTATGCCATGAATGTGGCCATAAGATTGATCATTTGGCTTGAAAGCCATTGATCTCCACATGAGAGGTGGATAAAAGCTTTTGACACCCAACCATTTGGTCAATTGTGCATTAAATATGGCCTAATATTTTAGAAAAATTATTTTGTCCAATTTTGCAACAATTATTTGGTAGTTCCTTCACAAAAAACCCATTTTGAGCACTCAAAAAATGATTTAAAATAGCTAGAAATATGAAAAATGCATACAAATTTGTCCTAATCCATAAAATGTGGTCTAACTCTAGTGAAAATTTGTGTGGTGCCCTTTTGTAAAATATTTTTGATAGCTACTTCATAAAATCTCTCTATTTTAGTACTTAAAACTATTCTACATCACCGATTTTCCAACCAATCATAACTCGTCCACGGATCGATGACATGGCGTCCATCCATCCATCCATCTCTCCATCCCACATCCATCCATCCATCTATCTACAGAAAAGAAAAAAAAGAAAAGAAAAAGAGATACCCACCACCCACCACCCGCAGCCCAAACCCTAGCTCAGATCCCCCCGTCGCCCCCTTCCTCCCTCGTCCCCATCTCCTCGCCGCCGCCCCCTTCCCGATCTAGATTCCTCCTCCGCCGCCCCTCCCTTCCACCACCTAGTCGCCCCCTCAGCAGATCAAGCGAGCCGCCCAACCTCACCGGCCTCCTCCTTCTCTTCTGGTCAGATCCGACGGGCACATCTTCCTGCAGCCACGAGCGACCACCCCGGCCTCCACTCCACCGTCGGCATCCTTTCCCTCCCTCTCCGAGATCCTTTTGAGCAGCCACCTCGGGTGTCGCCGCCACCAGCGGGGGGGGGGCGCCGCCACCAGCCGGGAGGGAGAGGCGCTGCCATCACCATGCGCGGAGAGGTGGAGCCCGGCACTTCGGCGGCCGCCGTCCCTAGGAGCCACTTCACCCGCGCTACTGAGCGCCACTGCTGCTCCTATCGCGTCACCACTGGGTGAGCAGCGGCGGATTCCCGTCAGACGTGAGGGCGGCAGCGCAGTAACACGACCGACCACCACCGCTACCATCAAAAGCGATCCTTTCGCTTATCTCGCGAGGATGGATGGATGGATGGATGCAGTTCGTGTGGGACGAGGAAAGTACCCGTCAACGCCCGCTCAAGGAGACCGTCGCCAAGATCCAGGTCCCTGTGTCGCCAAGATCGAGGATGACATGAAGGTAACTAACTCGCTTCTCTCTATTCATTAGCCCACTTCTTCTTCATATCGCCAAATCACACATGGATGCCAAGTGAGATTTTGGAACATTGGCAGAAACTTAACACTGCATTAGCTAGGCTAGTTGGGTATTGTATTTTGGACGGTGTTGATCTTGCACGCCAAGTGCAGTCTTAGTTTTATACATACCTTCATTTTATTTTGTGCTCATAGATGCAAATAAGTGTTTTGGTTGGATGTTACATTTACTGTAAGGACTGAATATGCCCTTTTGTCTAGTACACCCAACACCACCGAGGATCAAATTCATTTGTTAGAAAGTTAGAAATTGATATTACAGGTTCCTTATAGTGCAAACCAAAGCAGCTAGTCCAACAACCATCAAATGAAACCATGTTTTTAAAATTAAAGGGTCTGATTGATATTGGTCCTTCTTTTGATGAGATATAATATGTATACTCTATTCTCTTACAACTAATAACATTTTTAAACTTCTTTTGGTCGTGCTTTCGCTTTCACTACAGACCAGATCACAGGTGAACGAAAGAAACAAGTGCACAACTAGTATCAAGGGCTTGTATTTTTCTTGTGTAGCTGCTCAAGACTTGTTGTACAACAAGTTGATCACTATCTACCCTGCTGGGAATTTTCACTTTATATAAAATTTTGAGAGGCAAATGATGGCTAGGAACTCAACTCGCTTCTTGTTGTTGGAGTTTCAGTGCTTGTTGCATAGTTCAGTAGCTTCAAGTGTACTCGCTTCTAGCCACAATTTTACAAATTATTATAGAATTACAAAGTGTACACAACATTGCACCTTACACATTCTTCTCTTGTGAAATCAAATGCCATGACTGGGCATTCTTTTATCAACTTGTCTGTACATTTGCTCGCTTTAGGCTACTGTATAACTTGTGCCTTTTAACTTGATGTACATAGCATGCAATTTTTACTATATCACATTCACACATGATACTCTTAATATAGAGTTGTTTTCCTAGCTAGTTCTGTTTACTCTTAATATAGGTCTATTTGTCACCAATACTTGCCTCGCTATGCTATAGTAGACCTTGTTCATATTTAT
Source organism: Aegilops longissima (assembly GCA_021605205.1). Taxonomy (NCBI): domain Eukaryota; kingdom Viridiplantae; phylum Streptophyta; class Magnoliopsida; order Poales; family Poaceae; genus Aegilops; species Aegilops longissima. The sequence continues at coordinate 597,365,817 of CM038681.1, read as the reverse complement.
TAGCTAAGTTTGCTTGTCCTTGGTATCTATATGCATGCCATTTGTGTTTCGTGCTTTCTCTAAAATGAAATAATAGGCCTATTAGTCACCAATACTTGAGTTAATCTAACTCCTTACCGCTATGCTATAGTAGGCCTTGTTCATATTTATTAGCTAAGTTTGCTTGTCCACAATGATCCATATACATGCCATTTGTGTTTAACGTTCTCTCCTAAATGAAATAATAAGATTCACACTCCATGGACCAGATTTACCACGGGACCTCCACGGCGATGATGAAGCCTGCACATGGTCGAGCTCGATGGAACAACAATTGCCTCGGTGTGGTGCAGCCGAGTTGGGCCACTCGGTGCATCGGGAACTCTGCATGCTGCTGTCCTTTGTCTCATCATCTTAACTTCGTTGTCCTTTGTCTCATCATCTTAACTACTACAGTAGTAGGAGTATTTTGTATGCTGTTCATTTCTTGGCACCAAAGATGTTTGCTAATCATCCATCGCCTCATGTTATATGATCCCTACCTAGTAACTTCATTGTATGCAGACTTGTGGTGTTGGTTCAATTTAGTCAAATTAATATATATACTACTATGCCACAACTACTACTACTGTCTGCATTTAATCCTGATTAGTAGCTTCATCCATAAGTGGCAAACAAAAAAATGTTGATTTTCATCTTATCTCTGTGTCAACCAATGGAGTTGAATTGCAGCATGCATGTCAAAGCTGGGTTCAATTCTTGGGCAATATATGGTAGTTTCCACTCTTCACGCCCAAGATTAGTATGCTGCAGCTCTCCCTCCTCACTCCATACATCCAGGTACTAGTTACCCAATGAGCAGCCCTGCACCTCGCTGGATCTCGCCCAAACCCCGCTCATCTTGCTGCTTGTGGTAGGGAATACTCTCTGTTGAGTATTTTGAGGAATGAATATCTGTTAAATATGGAGTTAGGATCATCTAATAAAATTTCTACTATATATAATATATATGCATGAAACTGAGATTGCTAGCATCATTTACACAAGATACACCCTTTGAATTGAATTGATTGGTTCAGTTTCGTATATTCTTCACCCAGCCTTCTATCATGCTTATAACTAGTGCTCTGCTCATGTTGTTAGACAGGATTTTTACTTCCGCCATCCCAACCTTCTATCATGCTTACAAGATTTTTCTTTGCACGCAAGAGCACCAGACCTTCTGCTGTTGGGAACGGAAGGAGCTGTTCCATGCATTGAATCTGGGAGAAAATCACCTTCGGCACGTACACCATCACCTTGGGCATGCTTGTGCCGCTGCTGCTCGGCCTCAACATGTCCTGGAGTGCCATTAGCGCCGCCCTCACGCTCATCTTCCTCGACTTCAAGGACGCTCGCCCCTGCCTCGAGAAGGTAATTGTGTGTCCATTCGTCTGCAGTTAACTAAGTTGTGCCCCATTGATGTCCTACTAATGTTAATTGTTACTACCATGGTGTTGATGCTGTTCAGAATATGATATGTGCCTTAATTCTAAGTTCTGGTCTCTCTTAAGAGACATTTCTAGCTTTTCTGACTCAAAGTTGTTAACTTGGTACTGCATGAGTTTTACTACTGCTAACACAGAGAGTATTTACTACTGCCAACACAGAGACTTTGTATGCATGCTACCTGATGAGTGCTTTCTTTGTAATATTTCACCTTCGTATGCATAGGTTTATTGGGTTTGAATTCTGCATGACATGAAATAGATATTTACAGTGTTTTTCTCAACTTGTTTTCACTGTCACTTGATATATACTTGCTTGTACTTGAAGCTGTGGGTTAATGTTGGTGGTTTTGTTCTACTTGGATGCATTGGTACCCATCATCGAGCGAACGGATGCAACAGCGGAAAGAAGCTCATGGCTGTGTGCATCTAAAGCACACCATGGACACCATCCACTTCTTCATAAATGCTAACTCAATCCAGATCATCGTCGACACTATCATCCACAGGTATCTTCCTTGGTTCCCTTTATTCTCTCCTGCCTTTGTGAAGTTTAGTATGCGTGTGCTGACGAGTATTGTTAGATCTTGCCAGTTGAATGTATGGTCGTGATAGTAGAATGGTATTTTGTTTTAGGCGCAATGTGTTGTAGTGCAGTTTTTTTGCACAACCTGCATATGTGCCATGCATATTCATATTGTTTCTCTGTTTCTTATATGAACTACTATCTCATTTTAACTTGCTCGACAACAAAAAGCATGGTACTAGCTGAATGTTGAATGGTCTGTTCATAATATATTTGCCCCAGTTTTTCTCATTCTTTTCTGATTCATGTAACAGGATGACAGAGGAAGCCATGTTGCTGTTTTGTTTGGTCTCAGCCCTGACTATCGCCGTCGAGCGAGTCCGGCGTGTTGTTCATCTGACTATGGTTCCAGCCCTGACTACCGAAGTTTTTGTCCTGTTGAAGTTGCATAGAAATATGAGAGAGTCCAATGAGTCCGTGAGATTGTGAAGTAGTACTATATTACACTTGTAGAGCTTGTAAAGTATTGTATTATACATGGCCCTTTGTACTGGCACGGATAGAGCTTGTAAAGTATTGTATTATGTGATCTGGTTGCTCTTGTTTAAGTATTATGTGTGTTTTTTTGTCTCTGCGAATCTGAATACTGCTTGAAATATGAAGAATATGAGTCGATAGATGGGACCCACTTACCGACAAATTGAAACACATTACGAGAACTCGACAACCGGGACCCATCGACTAGTGGACCCATTTAATAAAAAAGAAATGAAATTGTTTAGCCAAAATGGCGCGCCCAACAATAAAAAAGGCTGCCATATTGGGCTTGGCCCATGATCCCCACCAAAATTGATGAAAAAAACACAAATAGGCTGAATTGTTGGGCTCGCCCATGTAGAAAATCGAATTGGACCGGCTGAATCTTGTGCCACATCACTTGCCACGCTGGATGCCTACGTGGCTCGGGGAGGTTGCTAGTGACCAAAACGCCACAAGAGGAATATTTTGGTCGAACGCCTTTGACCATTCCGAAGAAAGGTCGCTATAGTCGAGTTCTGACGCCCAGCTTTGACCTTCTGCTTTTGGTCACAAAAGGTCATAAATGGAAATTTGTGACCTTTCACTGACCAATAGTGGTGGTCATAAGTTGACATATTTCTTGTAGTGACCAAGCACCCAAGAGTAATAAGCTTCTCAACTTGTAATTTCCACGTACCACCACGGAGAACTCAAACCGACGCACCAAATGCAATGGCAAGGGCACACGGAGTGCCCAAGTCCTTCTCTCTCAAATCCCACCGAAGCAACTAATGCTAGGGAGGAAAATGAGAGGAAGAAGGAAGAAGAGAACACAAAGAACTCCAAGATCTAGATCCAAAGGTTTCCCCTCACATAGAGGAGAAAGTGATTGGTGGAAATGTGGATCTAGATCTCCTCTCTCTTTTCCCCCCAAAACTAGCAAGAATCCATGGAGGGATTGAGAGTTAGCAAGCTCGAAGAAGGTCAAGAATGGGGGAAGAACACGAGCTCAAAGGATAAGGTTCATTGGAGAAGAAGACCCCCTTTTATAGGGCCTCCCGAATCCAACCGTTATGTGCTCACCCGGCACACGAGCGGTACAACCGCTGGAGGAGCGATACTACCGCTTAGCACGGACAAAACAGCCCAACGAGAGAGAAAAACACGAGCTGAAGTTCTGCCAGAGAGGTAGTACCGCTCTGGGGAGAGGTAGTACCGCTTATAAGAGGTACTACCGCTCGAGGGGAGAGGTAGTACCGCTTATAAGAGGTACTACCGCTTGAGGGGAGAGGTAGTACCGCTTACCGCGAAACCCGACACGAAAAACGCACCCCCAAAAGCAGCGGTACTACGGGCTGCACAGGGCCGTGGTACTGCCGCTTACAAGCGGTACTACTGCTCGAGAGAGTAGTACTACCGCTTGAGGCTTTCAAGAACACGACAGAGAAAACAGAGGAAGCAATAAAGCCTAAATTGCCACAACTTCTGCAAATGAACTCCGAATTGAGTAAACTCAAGCTTGTTGGATATATGACAACGAGTAGCATCCAAACAACAAAATGTTATAATGAGAAGAGGCAGGGGAGGTATGCCTAAGATATAGAGGAGTGAACCCTCCATTAGAGAAGAACCAGCATAACCTCCAACATCGAAAACATCATAGAAGATGCATGAGTGAACTCCATTTTCGATGAACTCAAGCTTGTCAACAAGATGACCATAAGCTCCAAAACTCACAAAGAGAAACACCAAATAAGAACCAAGAAAGATGATGCAAGGATGCAATGGTTTGAGCTCTCTACAAATGATATGATCAAGCTACTCATCAAGAGCCCCCCTTGATAGTACGACAATCGATCCTATAACCCGGTCTCCCAACTACCACCATGAGACCGGTAAAATAGAAAACCTATCAAGGGCAAACCTTTGTCTTGCACAAAGTCCACTTGAGCTAGATGTAGACGATCTTGACTTCCTCAAGTTGGACCACCTTTCTTGATTGTGTTGGCTCGGTGAAGACTAGTAGGTTGCTCCCCCATACTCCACTATGGGCGAGCCACTCTTCGGCACATCTTCACAAATCCATTGTCACCACAACGGATGGCAAGCTTCAAGCACTTGATGTCTTCGTGATGCATCACTTGAACTTGCACACGACAACCTAACCCCACAAAGAACTCTCACGAAGACCATGGGTTAGTACACAAAGCGTAATTGACAATGCTTACCATACCATGGGATCGCTTGATCCCTCTCGTTACATCTTCTATGCTTTGTGTGTTGATCAACTTGATTCACTCTTTGACTTAGTCTTTATCAACCTCTCACAAGACCAATCTTAAGGTAATTCCTTGAATAGCACCTTGGTCGACACAAACTCTCCATGAAACCAACACATGTATTCCAAGAAAAGCCTATTGACAAAACCTTCAAATATAACTCAAAGGCAACCATTAGTCCGTAGAGATTGTCATCAATTACCAAAACCAAACATGGGGGCACCGCATGTTCTTTCAATCTCCCCCATTTTGGTAATTGGTGTGACAATCACTTTCAAGAGAGTTTATACAAGGAATTATGCATCACCATGCAATGCAACAACCAATAATGCATGCATATGAGGCGCAAATGCTTAGGAACACAACCAGAGCAAGAAAAGATGACTCTCTAAACTCCTTCACAAAACTCTCTGAAACTTCTCCCCCATTGGCATCGATTGCCAAAATGAGCGAAAATCTTAGAAGGCCCGTCGGTGTCAAAACCGGCGGATCTCGGGTAGGGGGTCCCGAACTGTGCGTCTAAGGCGGATGGTAACATGAGGCAAGGGACACGATGTTTACCTGTGTTCGGCCCTCTCTATGGAGGTAATACCCTACTTCACCTTGATTGATCTTGATGAATATGAGTATTACAAGAGTTGATCTACCACGAGATCGTAGAGGCTAAACCCTAGAAGCTAGCCTATGGTATGATTGTTGTTGTTCTATGGACTAAACCCTCCGGTTTATATAGACACCGAGGGGTCTAGGGTTACAGAGTCGGTTACAAGAGAAGGAGATCTACATATCCGTGACGCCAAGCTTGCCTTCCACGCCAAGAGAGTCCCATCCGGACACGAGGCGAAGTCTTCAATCTTGTATCTTCATAGTCCAACAGTCCGGCTGTCCGGATACCCCCTAATCCAGGACTCCCTCAGTAGCCCCTGAACCAGGCTTCAATGACGATGAGTCCGGCGCGCAGATTGTTTTCGGCATTGCAAGGCGGTTTCCTCCTCCGAATACTCCATAGATGATCTTGAACACAAGGATAGTGTCCGACTTTGCAAAACAAGTTCCACATTCTACCGTAGAGAGAATAATATTCACAAATCCGACCTGCTGACGTATTTGATACCATGACATCATGCCATGGCCCGGTTATTATTGAACCATGTTTTTCAACCAGCCTTGGCGCATATCGCGAGGCGGCTTCCTTGGCACGTCTTGTCGAAGCAGAGATCGTGTCCCCTTATCACGGGATTCTCATCAATACGAGCGTGGGTAACCCAGTCGTGCCCATTGGGATGACTCCTCGATTATAGGCAAGTCCCAAACGGTCACGAGGGGGACGCTTGGTATTCACCCTCTTTATAAAGAGACCAAGGCCTATCCTTTTTTATTCCTCGAACTCAATCGAATCCCTCCCCCGCCTCGAGTTCCAACACCCAAAGATCAGGTCGGGCGCTTTGAACCTTCAACCATGTCCGGATGCAACCTTTAAGGTCGGTGGATGCCCTCCTCCGTCACGGAGGAAGACGTCAGAAAGTTTAAAGAGGCCAGGTTATTGACCGGCGAGATTGCGCACCGGCTGCCTGCTCAAGGGAAGGTCATACCTACTTCCAAACCCGGCGAGAGCGTAGTATTCATATCTCACTTCCTTCGAGGGCTAGGCCTGGCTCTGGATCCCTTTGTGAGGGGGCTCATGTTCTATTACGGGCTGGACTTCCATGATTTAGCTCCGGATTCTATTCGCCACATCTCGTCTTTTATCATCGTGTGCGAAGCTTTTCTCCGCATCACCCCTCACTTCGGCGTGTGGCTCAAGAACTTCCAAGTGGAGCCGAAGACGATCGAGGGGAGGTATGCAGAATGCGGAGGTGCTGTAATAAGCAAAAGCGCCGATGCCCCATGGCCCGAGGGTTCTTTCCAGAGGTGTCCAGCTTATGGCAACAAGAATGGTTTTATGTCACAGCTCCTGGGGTACCAAATGGGTGGCCCCGCCGCCTTCGCTTTGGGTCACCCTCCATGACTAACGCCATGGATCAACAAGGGCTAGGCGGGGGCGATGAAGGACGTGCCCATACTACAGGGCCGCATCTGAGATCTCCTCGAAAGAGATATTGGTCTGGTCACAGTAACGCAAGTAATGCTACTTCGCCGAACCCTTCCCTGTAAACGTCGTCCCCTCCGTCTGTGGGAATTCAATCCGGAGGGATCGCGAGCTATTCAGCACTTCCTCGGCATGACGCCCGAGGAGATGTACAAATTGTACTTCAGACCGCAAGCAATGTGTCCGGATTCCACCGAGGACGCGGGTCTGAGCTGCAATCGTTCAAATACCCAAGTAAGTCGCCCTATGGCCGAATACGTCGTATTTCTATTCATCACGACATCATTCTGAAAAGTCGCTCTTTGACCAGGATTGGATAGCAAAGGCGAAGATGATCAGGTGTCTGGCTCCTCTTCCCGAGATCTCACCGGATCCGGTAATAGTCCGGATGTTGGAGCTTGCGCCCTACCAAGCGCCCTCAGGGGAGGATAAAGGTGGGAAGAAAGAGGTCGACGCCCGCTGGCGGACAACCAGGAGAAAGAAGCCAAAGCTCCCTCTCCCCAAGGAAGGAAAAGGACCGCCTCTGAAGGCCCGGAGACAATAGTCTCTAAACGGGGGAAGAAATCTTCGCCAGAGGGTCCTGCCTGGGATACCCCGCCGTCAAAGGCTCGTAAGGGATCAGCCCTCCATCGAGCTGTAAGTGAAAGAAAGGGTTTAATAGTAAAAAAACATCCTACTTTACTTCTGAGGAAAATAACTGAAACATCTATCTTGTAGTCCGGATCGTGGCCCTTCTCGGTAGAGTTCGTCTTCGGGGGATCTTCCGGAGATGATGGAGAGCGAAACGCCTCCCCACGCCATCCCGCCTTACGAGGCGGGCGACCCCGAGGTGTCGTCTCGGAGGGCTTCTCCCGATCCGGCAAGGACAGAGGGTGATTCTTTGGCCACCCGAAGTCCTCAGTATCCGACTCTTGAAGAGAGCAACTGGAAGGGTCCGGCTCTGCCTGTCATGCGCTCGGATGCACTGAAGGATCTGCCAGAGCGGGCGGCTATCTCAGAAGCGCACCGTGCGCTAATGGGAGCGGTGGTTGATAGGGTTTCATCCGCAGAAAGCGGGTTGCATGAAACATTTATGAGTCTGCTGAAAGGTTTTGAGGTACGCGAAGTGACTTGTATTTTTAACAGTACCGCACATGTTTTAAATGTGCCTTGTGCAGATAGTAGCCCCTGAGACTCTGGTTCCCGTCGGAAACGGCGGTAAACAGAGGATCATAGTCGCAGGTAATAATCCAGCCGTCTACATATGCAGGTGGCAGGAGGTCCTGTGGCTAGCCGGACTTGTGAGGTTGCCGAGCTAACGCGACGACTTGATGCGGCAGATGCTGACATCGTGCTTGTCAACAAGTGGCTTGACAAGGCACAGGGTGTTAGAGCCCTAGAGCTTGCTTGTAACTAGTGGCATTGCATCCATGCATCATGTTTAATTTTCATGAAATTTGAAATGGGGATGACAAACCCTAGCACTAAATGAAATGCATTTAGGATCAAAATAAAAATATTTTCAATGAACCCAGAATGCCCTTTAGAAAAATTCATTATTTTTGATGAAGGTGAAAACCTCTGCCAAAAATAATGCACTTATTTTTAGGCCACTCTGGATTTTTAAATTAACTCATATTGTATTTGAATTGGGGCCTTTAAATGCTATATATATTTTAGATGCTCCAAAATGTTGGAAATTGTTAAGGGTCCCTGAAATAATTCGAAAGCACCCATAACTCTTCCTGTGATTTTATGAAATGGTTTGGTATTATTACTAAATCAAAACAAATAGCAAAAACTAGAAAAACTGAACAGAATTAAAAGAACAGAAAGGATGAAACCTTACATGTCCAGCCCAATCGCCCAGCTCTGTTTATTGCCCACCACCACCGCCTGGCTCCTGTCGCCTTCCTCCTCGCGCCATTAGGGCTGCGTGCCAGCCAGCGTGGACACACGCCGCCACCTCCTCCCCTGCTGCTGCCTCCTTCTCCCCCGACGCGTCTCCCGCGACGCCACGCACCCCCTGACCGCTCTCTCTCCCCGTGCCTCTCCCCTCCTTTGTCCCTCTACTTTACAACCGCCGAAGCGCCACTGCCCCTCGCTGCCCTCGCGGCCACCGCCACCCCCTCTCCTCTCCGACGCGCTCCCGAGCTCCGCAGTGCCTCCCTCGTCCTCTCCGTCGGCTCACGCGACCGGAAGAGCCCCGACGCGTCGTCCTCGACCTTATCTTCTTCCTCGGCCACAGGAGATCGCCGCCGGGATTCCGACGCCGTCAAGCCTTCCCCGAGGCCGCTTCAACGACCCCTGCAACCGCTGTGAGGCCACAGTCCTTTTCCCCCCCTAACCCGTGCTCGTCTGCCTTCCCTAACCGCTCTAACCACCTTGCCGAGCGCTCCTCGCCGCCGGCCATCGCGCCGCGCCATGACCACATTCTTGTGGCTCGCATCCGAGCCCATCAGCACGCTCAGATCACTCCGAGGAGCACGTAGCACTCTTCTGCTTCTCCTCTAGTGCACCGTAGCGTCGACACCGTTCGCTCCCGAACTCTGGCCGCCGTGCAAGTTGCCGCCGCCGTCGATTTGGGTCACCTGAGCTGCTGCTGCATGCACCACAAGACGCGGACGAGCTCCAGCATCGCGTAGAACCTCTCAGCCATCGATTTGGTCGCCGGAGGTGCGTTTCTGACGCCCTCCGCCGTCTCTGGCATTGCCGGCGATGAGCCGCGGTCAACTCTGGTGAGTTTGACCCGGGTTTGACCCTAGTTTGACTTCCCCTAGAGCCACTGACATGCGGGCCCCGCTCGGCTAATTAAGTTTGGTTAGTATTAACTAAGCTAGGTTAGTTTAGTTAGACATCGACACTGGGACCCACCGGTCGGTTTGACTGGGCATTTATTGACCTGCTGACGTCACTAATACGTCATGCTGATGCAGTATTTGTTTCTGGGATTTTAATAAATCAGAAATGATTTATTATTTTCAGAAATGCCCAAAACTTCTAAAAATCATATAAAATCAACCGTAACTCCAAATGAGATAATTTATATATATGAAAAATGATCAGAAAAATCCAATCTATCCATCTGTATCATTTTCATGCATGTTTGAACAACTTAAATCTGCTATATAAAACAATTTGAATAAATGGCATTTGAAATACCTCATGTGGAGTTTGAATTTGAACCTAGGGTTCAAACCAAACTTCATCTAATTGCTGCTAGATGCATTAGCTCAGTCAACAGCATATTGCCATGTCACATTCATGCAACATATTGCTGCATTGCATTGATTGTGTTCTTTCTTGTTTGCCGGTTATCCCCTCCCGGCAGACGACGTTCCGACGACGTGTTCGATGACACCGATGGAGAACTATACTATCTTCGGATGTGTCAGGCAAGCAAAACCCCCTTGTTCATTCCGATATAATCCCACTATCTCGCTCCTGCTCTCTTTTACTGCATTAGGACAACAACGATTCATCATTACTTGCTGCGGTAGCTGAACCCTTTATCCTCTGCATGACCTATCATTCCACAAGAAATAGATGAAACCCACTAGCATGAGTAGGAGTTGTTTGAGCCTGTTGTGCCTACTCATTCATGCTTGTTTGTCATGCCTGCTCTCGCTTAGAGTTGAGTCAGTCGATTCATCGGGAATGAATTGGAATGGTGTGTAAACATGTCCCATCTTGTTGAGAGCTAAGTGTGTGAACACGATTTGGTAAAGGTAGCGGTGAGAGGCCATGTAGGAGTACATGGTGGGTTGTCTCATTGCAGCCGTCCTCGAGAACCGAGTTACGTGTTTGTGATCCATGACCAGTTACTACCACGCATTGGAATGCTTAAGTGCCCTCTCGACTTCTTAACCATCCTTGTTCTCTGTCCGTGAGTTGCAACTAGTTTCGGTGTTTGTAGGATATGTGTTGGAGGCCGTGCGTGGCGCTGACCCTGGGGTGGGCTATGATGCGGTAGATACACCGTGGCCGGTGTACCGATTCGCCTGCTTGGTGTCTCGGGAACCCTGCACACATCGTTCGGGGCCGTTAGTGGAAACCTCGGCGGACTCCTGCGGATGGAACCCGAATAGGCAATAAACCTGGACTAGAGACTTGAATGTTTAGGTAGGTCGTGGCCGACACCCTCGCTGGGCTTCCGCTGAAGGTTGCCGAGTACATGTCGTGTAAACGGCGGTAAGTGGTGAGGCGTGTGTGAAGAAGTACACCCTGCAGGTTAATATGATCATTTGAATAGCCGTGTCCACGGATAAGGACTTCGGGTTGCCTATATCAGTTCATAGACAAGTGAAAGTGGATACTCTAAAATGCGCAAGATAAGTGTGAGTGCTATGGATGGCGTTCTCGTGGGGAGACGGAGCGGGTCCATAGTGGTGTATTGATATGGTGAATATGTGGACTCGTAAAGCGCCACCTCAAAAGAGTTACTTGCGATCGTAGTTTAGGATAGCCATCGATCAAGCTGGCTTGCTGCAGTCAAACTCCACCACCCCCTTTGTTGATAATGATGCATACGTAGATAGTTCCGATGTAAGTCTTGCTGAGTACGTTTGTACTCACGTTTGCTTATTTTATGTTTTGCAGAGAGACGTCAGTCTCGCTAGTAGTTTCGCTTGGACTTCGACGTTTAGCTTGTTACCTCAGCTACGATCTTGTGCCCTCGGCAGGATGTGGTAGATAGTCAGGCTTCCCAGCCTTTTTCATTTGTAGATGTCTGTACTCATACATGTTAAGCTTCCGCTTGTGCCTTGACTTGTATGCTCTGAGTGTTGGGTCATGAGACCCATGTTTGTAATATCTCGCTCCTCGGAGCCTAATGAATAAATATTTGAGTCGTAGAGTTATGTTGTGATGCCATGTTGTATTTACACATATTGAGCATATTGTGTGTATGTTTGAAATGCTTGGTATGTGTGGATCCGACAATCTAGTTGTTTATCCTGGCAGCCTCTCATATGGGGAAATGTAGTCTAGTGCTTCCCGAGCGATAGTAGTCCGCTACAGCCAGGTTCATCGGAGTCCTGCTAGCCCAAAGACTACTGCTTGGACACTTGATGGCGGCATGTGTTTCACCTCGTTCTTATGTCCGGCCCTTCGGGAAATGTCACGGTGATATTCGAGTCCTGCCTAGCTCTGCTACAGGCCGGTTTACGGAGTCCTGTTAGCCCAAAGCTACAGCCCGGATTCATACGTTGATGACCGACATGTTTGATGTGATTCATGTATGCTGTCCCCATGGGTTAGCGCCGTTTGGGTTCACGACTAGCCATGTCGCCCGGCTTCTCTCATATGGATGCTAGCGACACTATCATATCGTGAGCCAAAAGGCGCCACGGTCCCGGCCATGGTAAGGCGACACCTGTAGAATACCGTGCGTGAGGCCGCAAAGTGATATGAGGTGTTACCGGCTAGATCGATCGACTTGGAATCGGGTCCTGACAGCGTTGGTATCGAGCTTTGATCGCTCAGAGGATTACCAAGCCAAACCGATCGAAGTTGTGTCTAGAAATGCTTTAGTTATGTAAGGGAATTGATTGTGGAAGGGAACGTAAGGCTCTTTTTACTCCTTATACCTCATGGCCTTCTGATCTAAGTCAACCTCTTCTCTTCTACGGGTTTAAGAACTAGGCTTGTCATCTATCTATCGGTGACGTGTTACTAATCCATAGACCTTTAAGATTGTTGGTTTTAATCCCGATTCAGTTCCTACTATTTCTGTATGATAACTGTTGATCTCGGAACCTTGATATTGTGATGTTGAGTGGTTATGCCACCATTTTTGCAGGATGTCTCAAATAATTTTGAGCATTTACAGCCGTTATGCTGTCCGATTCATCCCAGGTCTCTAAATAGTCTGATGCATTTGCAAATCCTTTCCTTCCGTTGCCGATGTCCTTTTTGGTCAGAATAAGCACACTAATCGGTAAGTTGAGGTACTTTGTTGCCTCGGCGTAGATGTTGGAGCTATTATTATGACCCTAGGTGTTTAGGAAGTCACCTAGCAATTTAGCAATGCTTTTGTATCCCCAGTGTGATGATTCTGGCCATTATTCTTGAAAGCATCCCGTGATGTTATTAGTTAGTAGGCATTCTATTCCTGGGTTCTTGAACCCGAGATCCACCCTACTTCATGTTGTTAGTATTTTCTAGTTCCTTTAGGATATTAGTAACCTTGCATTAGTCCTTGAGGTCCGTGGTATTTCCTTCTTCCAAATGCTATGAACCGCTTATGGAAGAAGTTCCTCGCTGAACTGAAGGATCACAATCAGAGTACTCTTGAGGAGTTCTCCATTCATAATTGTGACTCTGCCAGTTCTACCTTCTCTGCATGGGTTATCCGGGAGAAGTGTTGAGCTTTGCTCGATATACTAATCCATGCCTCCACAACTCGAAAAGTTATATGTTCCTCGAGTTGTTCCTCTTTAGTTGTATCCCGACCATCCTCTATCAGTTGATAACCAAGAGTATGTGTGCATTTGTGTTCATCGATGCCCTGTTATTCTTGTGGTCCGTCAAGCCATTCTATTCCGGAATGACTAGGAGAAAAAAACTCTAGTACCTCATCCATATCTAGGATTGGGTCAAAGTAGTTGTATCCCGCAGATCAAAATGCCAATTCAGCCTTGTTCTGTTCTACCTTGGAGTGTTACCCCCTTTATGTCAGAATTGTCATGAGAACTGCACCAACTCTCATGAATTCTTGACGTAGTGATACTTCTCACCATCATCATTCATTCCTCGGTCCTCGTGTTGTTGTAACCGGAATGCCGACAAGTGAATTGTGATGTGTGAAATCAATACTCCGAGCAACTCGTTGCTTGGTAGCTAATGGACAATATTCTCATTCTTAGCGTGTTGGTTATTCAATCATCATCCTAAGATTGATCGTGCTACCTAGTCCTTATTTCTGGTGCACACTTCGATTGATGAGTTAGGATCTTGTCAAGTCCTCACTCATTTGATCATATCGTCTTGCCCTCAAAATCAAGATTGTTCTCGAGCTTAGTAACATACCGGTGGTTCGTGACTCCAAATATCTTCTTGGAAGTGTTACCGGGTTGTTTCCTGGCTGTTATGTTGAGCTCGTGATCAAGTTGGGTTCTTGTGAACCACCCTTTCTCCAAGAATCTATGTTGGATATCCCTGAGCTAGTTGGTTAAGCTAGACAACAACTTCGAGAGTTGGAAGATAAAAGCTTGCCTAACTTAGTTCGTTCCAAAGGGATATTCTTGTGTAGTGTGTGTTGAAGAAAGATGATATCTTCATCGATTGGTCCCTGTGATCAGTTGCTGGACCTATTGTCTTATCAATCCTTTGATTTGAGTGTGGGCTATCGTCAAATCAAATCAGTACCAACGATGCTCGTAATGTTGTCTTACTCGTGGTTGATCCCTCGAGCATAGACCATTACATCTTTTGGTCTGACCAATGCTATCACCGTGTTCACATGATGGTGGAAGTCCAGTGATATGGAAATTCCGATGAGTTGTTGTTGAGCCCATCAGCAGCATTTTGTCTTCCCCATGAGTCATGTTGAACATCAACCTAGTGTTGGAAACTTGTGTAAGCATTTCTTCGTGTTTCGTTCATGAAGCATATGTTTGGATGAAAGTAGTGACTTCCTCTAATTCATGTGCATCTGATGCAAGTTGCCGCCGTGAATTCGAGAAAGCTTGTTTTGTTTCCTATGGTACCATCCCAAGTCAGTCATGCATGTGCTAAGTGCCTCCACTCCATATGTGTTTCCTAGCACACCAAGCCACTGACTGATTTGCTCAAGGAGAAGGAGTTAAGTGCTAATCCATGGTAATGCACAAGACTTCGTTATCCTCGATGATGGTTCCCAACCTGAACTCGGTAGTGTTTTATTATAAGACTACAACGTGGTCATGCTTGTCTTGGACAGCGTGTCCACGGGTTTGTAGCAGAACCAGCTCATGTCTTGGAGCTTGCTATCGTGGTTCATTCCCCGAGAATCTCGCAACGTCATCTCGTCGATTTGTGTTGCAAACTTTCAGTTCTCTTTCTAGACTTGATGAGTCTGGAATGTCCTGACACCAACCAGATCTGAATCTCAGGCAGATATGATGGTTGGGTCATTCCCAACATTTGCATCTTGTTCCTAGCTTGCACCGTCTTTGTGCCATTTCACTATGGGCTGCCTTCTTAGTAATTCCTGTCTAGGATCATCCTCAAAAGTGGACTTACCATGGGTCCCATCCATTTCCGATGATAAGCAAATCATCCATTGCGTTGTATTCAACAAGGTAGTCCACATCATCCATTCTAGTCCGAGTATGTCATTCTTCCGAACTCCTTCAAATGATCGATTGTGATTGCCTTAGGCTGGTATGAAGAGTTTCAATGATCTCTGAATCAAAAGTAATTCTTTTTTCCACTTAAGGGAATAGTTCTTTGTGTCACCTCCTCTAGGGTTCCCCGTAATAGAATCGTGGTAATTATCTCCTCGCTACTTTGAACCATCCGCCATCTTTTTAAGCGTGGAATAGTTACCTACCGAATCGAACTTCACCATCCGTTACTTTCCATCCATCTTGATGTATGTTTTGTGTCCCAACTCAAGAGATGCTTCAACGTCTCACTCCATGAGTTGATTCTGAGTGCTTGACCTTCGAGGAGATCAATTCCTGTGGAGTTTCTTTCTGTCGTCGTCGTGTTGGATGAAGTTCTCAAAGCAAGACATCGAGATCAAGATGATGCAATGAATCAACATCCTCGAAAAATACATCTGGATCGTGAAGTTTGTGCTAGCTTGTGTCCCCTCCGTCTTCTTACCTCACGTCTAGAATCTCGGGACGAGATTCTTGTTTAGTGGGGGTGAGTTGTCACAGCCCTAGAGCTTGCTTGTAACTAGTGGCATTGCATCCATGCATCATGTTTAATTTTCATGAAATTTGAAATGGGGATGACAAACCCTAGCACTAAATGAAATGCATTTAGGATCAAAATAAAAATATTTTCAATGAACCCAGAATGCCCTTTAGAAAAATTCATTATTTTTGATGAAGGTGAAAACCTCTGCCAAAAATAATGCACTTATTTTTAGGCCACTCTGGATTTTTAAATTAACTCATATTGTATTTGAATTGGGGCCTTTAAATGCTATATATATTTTGGATGCTCCAAAAATGTTGGAAATTGTTAAGGGTCCCTGAAATAATTCAGAAAGCACCCATAACTGTTCCCAGGATTTTATGAAATGGTTTGGTATTATTACTAAATCAAAACAAATAGCAAAAACTAGAAAAACCAAACAGAATTAAAAAGAACAGGAAAGGACAGAAACCTTACCTGTCCAGCCCAACTGCCCAGCTCTGTTTGCCCACCCACCACCGCCTGCTCCTGTCGCCTTCCTCCTCGCGCCAAGATGGGCAGGCGCGTGCGGCGCTGGTGGCCACACGCCGCCACCTCCTCCCCGCCTGGCTGCCTCCTTCTCCCCCCGGACGCCTCCCATGACGCCACGCACCCCGACCGCTCTCTCTCTCCCGTGCCTCTCCCTCCTCTGTCCCTCTACACAACCGCCGGAGCGCCACCGTCGCTGCCCCTCGCTGCCCTCGCGGCCACCGCCACCCCCTCTCCTCTCCGACGCGCTCCCGAGCTCCGTAGTGCCTCCCTCGTCCTCTCCGTCGGCTCACGCGACCGGAAGAGCCCCGACGCGTCGTCCTCGACCTCATCTTCTTCCTCGGCCACAGGAGATCGCCGCCGGGATTCCGACGTCGTCAAGCCTTCCCCGAGGCCGCTTCAACGACCCCTGCAACCGATGTGAGGCCACGGTCCTTTCCCCCCCCTAACACGTGCTCGTCTGCCTTCCCTAACCGCTCTAACCACCTTGCCGAGCGCTCCTCGCCGCCGGCCATGGCGCCGCCGCGACCACAGCTGTTGTGGCTCGCATCCGAGCCCATCAGCACGCTCAGATCACTCCCAGGAGCACGTAGCACTCTTCTGCTTCTCCTCTAGTGCACCGTAGCGTCGACACCGTTCGCGCCCGAACTCCGGCCGCCGTGCAAGTTGCCGCCACATGGGTGCTTTCTGAATAAATGGCATTTGAAATACCTCATGTGGAGTTTGAATTTGAACCTAGGGTCCCTGAAATAATTCAAAAACATTTTCCATTCTAGACTCAACAACGCCAGCAAACAATCAAGTAGGGGGCTCCTAAGTCGGGGAAGGCTCTGATACCAACTTGTAACGCCCCCGATGCGGCTATATCTCCCACGTGTCGAGGCACGACTTAGAGGCATAACCGCATTGAAAGCAATGTCGCAAGTGAGGTAATCTTCACACAACCCATGTAATAAATAAGGAAAGAGATACATAGTTGGCTTACAATGCCACTTCACACAAGACATAAATAAACATCCATCATTGAGTACACTCAAGGTCCGACTACGGAACCAAAATAAAAGAAGATACCCCAAATGCTACACAGATCCCGATCGTCCCAACTGGGCAGCACTACTGATCATCGGGAAAAGACACATAGTAACGACCACGTTCCTCGTCGAACTCCCACTTGAGCTCGGTTGAGTCACCTGCACTGGCCTCGTCGGAACCTGCAACTGTTTTGGAAGTATCTGTGAGTCACGGGGACTCAGCAATCTCACACCCGCGAGATCAAGACTATTTAAGCTTATAGGAAGGACAGAGTAGTAAAGTGGAGCTGCAGCAAGCGACTAGCATATATGGTGGCTACTTCGCAAGAGAGAGCGAGAAGAGAAGCAAAGCACGGACGTGAAGCTAATAGCGATCAAGAAGTGATCCTGAACTACTTACGTCAGACATAACTCCAACACCGTGTTCACTTCCCGGACTCCGCCGAGAAGAGACCATCACGGTTACACACGCGGTTGATGTGTATTTTAATTAAGGTCAACTTCGGGTTTCCTACAACCGGACATTAACAAATTCCCATCTGCCTCATAACCGCGGGCACGGCTTTTGAAAGATATTACCCTGCAGGGGTGTCCCAACTTAGCCCATTATAAGCTCTCACGGTCAACGAAGGATATTCCTTCTACCGGGAAGACCCGATCAATCTCGGAATCCCGGACTACAAGACATTTCGACAGCAATAAAACAAGACCAGCAAAGCCACCCGATTGTGCCGACAAATCCCGATAGGAGCTGCACATATCTCGTTCTCGGGCACACCGGATAGGTCAGCCTGAGAGTAAAACCAGCCTCGAGTTTCCCGTGGTGGCCCCACAGTCTGCCGGTTCGGCCCAGCACTCAAGGAGCACCGTCCGGGGTTAAAATAAAGATGACCCTCGGGCTCGCGAAACCCCGGGGGAAAAGGCTTAGGTGGCAAATGGTAAAACCAATGTTGGGCCTTGCTGGACGAGTCTTATTCAAAGCGAACTGTCAAGGGGGTCCCATAAATCACCCAACCGTGTAAGGAACGCGAAATCAAGGAACATAACACCGGTATGACGGAAACTAGGGTGGCAAGAGTGGAACAAAACACCAGGCATAAGGCCGAGCCTTCCACCCTTTACCAAATATATAGATGTATTAAATAATAGCAGATATATATTGTGATATCCCCAACAAGTAAACATGTTCCAAAAAGGAACAACATCTCCATGTTCCAACAAGGAACAAACTTCAGCTTCACCTGCAACTAGCAACGCTATTAGAGGGGCTGAGCAAAGCGGTAACATAGCCAATCAACGGTTTGCTAGGAAAGGATGGTTAGGGGCTGACATGGCAATATGGGTGGCATGATATAGCAAGTGGTAGGCATCGCAGCATAGGCATAGCAAAAGAGCGAGCAACTAGCATAGCAAAGATAGAAGTGATTTCGAGGGTATGGTCATCTTGCCTGCAATGTTCTCGAGTTGTCGAAAGCTTGATCCTCGTGAACGTTCTCAACAGGTTCCTCGCTCACGTACTCGCCTCCGGCTCTACCCAAAGCAACAACACAAACAAAGGAACCATAATAAATCACGGTGCAATGCACAATCAACATGATGCAAAACATGACATGATATGCGAGATGTGATATGCAATGCGATAAAGCGCCCGAAAGAAAATGATGAACCAGGCATCAACTTGGCAAACCAAGTATGCCACTGAAAGATGAGATGATTTCGTTGAAATCGATATAAAGATCACCGAATCGGATGCACGGTTTGCAAATGACAAGCAAAACAAGAATGGCGCAAATCTGCCATTAACAACATGATGCCACTTAGCAAGCAACAAATAATTAAGCTACTGCACCCAAACGTATCAACAAAGCACATGGCAGTGATCTACACAAGATGCTCGACAAAAGATGAGCACTGAGCTACGGCTAGTTCACATCATAAAACAGGTTCAAACAAGCATGGCAAAAGTGCACAAAATATCAGGCTGGACATGGCAAAAAACAGCATCAGGTTGCAATGTTCAGAGCAGCAAAACTACATGCTACAGGAACTTAAAATAGCAAAACATGGCATGGCATGAACCTACTCAAAGCATAGAACAAAAGTCCCTTACTGACCATAAGCCAAAAAGGATCAGAAAATATAGTAACATCCATGCCAATATTGAAAGTTTCGTTAACAGATTCAGCAACATGGCATGTCAAAAACTGATAACAAGTAGGCATGTTTACAAGCTCAATGCACTCACTACAGAGCCTTATATGATAAACTAAGCATACATACATCAAGAAGACATGACATAGAAGACATACATGGCAAGAACAATAACATAGCATACATGGATCAACCACAACAAGCTTGGCAAAATTGAATAACATGTAAACAATCTGCCAGGAAACATTTGATAGCAAAAGTAGAGCTCGATTGACTCAAGCTATGGCACTCCATAATTGCAAACAAAGGCATGGATGGATAGAGCAAGACATGCTTTACAAAACATCCTCACTGAAGTATCTCAAAATATGCATGGATATCTCGGTAGCATCAAGTTAACATGGCATCAAAATATCAGCTAAACAGGGCTGAAAACAGCAACATCAGGACACCTACTTTGCATGCTTGTGCTAGTCACCACATAGGTCACAAAAATACATAGCATACACCACTGGAAAGATGGCATGGCATATTACAAAACACATGTAGGACTCAAAATCATAGGGTGCACACATCAATCATGGCAAAAATAACAAAAGTGCAAGTTCTGTTAAGAAACAGAAACTAACATCACATAGCACTCTTCCAGCAGCATTTCGGGCATCAAGATGAGCTCAAATGAAAATGACGCACTGAGGTGAAATGATCTACTCTTCGAGGCGAACATTTTGATATATTATACGCGTAAAATGGAGCTACGATGACAGAGTTACACCACGTTGAAAATGACACAAAATATCATGAGATTAAGGACTTAGAGAAAAAAATTAGAGGGGAAGAAGAGAAAGTCAACCGGGAGCTCGGTCCCGATCGGATCCGGCCGGGATCTGGGTCGGCGACGGGCGGCGCGGCGGCGCGCTGGCTCGCCGGAGCCCGGCGAGGAGGAGGAGGCGGCGCGGGCGGGCGCGGTGGCCGGCGTGGTGGGAGGCGGCAACCACCGCGGCGGGCAGGCGGGGATCGGTGGTGGCCCCGGCGAGCGAGGGCGGCGGCGGGCGGCGGAGCGGCCGCCGGGCGGGCGGCGGCGCTGCCGCCGCGTGGCGGCGGCGGCGTGAGCGCGGCGCGCCCGGCGACGGGACGGAGCGGGCCGTGTGGCGATCAGGCTCAAGGGGTTCGCTGGCTGGCGGCGGCGGCGGCGGCGCCACGTGGCAGCCCCGATTGGCGCGGGCGGCGGCGCGAAGTGTCCGCGGCGGCGGACGTGTCCGCGGCGCGCGGAGACGGATTTTTAGGGTTTCGGGGAAGAAGACCCGATTGGAAAGGGGTTTGCTTAAATAGGCATAGAGGGAGCTAGGAGAGTCCAAATGAGGTGTAGTTTTCCACACGATCATGATCGAACGACGGAGAGCATGGAAGTGACTTAGATGGGTTATTGGGCTGTTTTGAAGGGTGTTGGGCTGCAACTCAAAAGAGGCCTTTGCGAGAGTGCGGTTAACCGTTGGAGTACCAAACGAGCTCCAAATGACCCAAACTTGACCGGTGGTCTACGGTGGTATACCAAGGCCACTAGACAAACCTCGGTCCATTCCGAGAAGGTTTGTACCCGCACACGAAAAAACGTAAAAGGGCCGCCGGGAGATAGGAGTGCGGGATTGCAAAACGGACAACGGAAAAATGTTCGAATCATGAGACGAACACGTATGCAAATGCGATGCACATGATGACATGATATAAAATGCATGACATGGAAAAAATGCAAAATGAAGAAAACCCAACCACGGAGGGAATATCATATCACAATGCCGAAAATGGCAAGAGTTGGAGTTACAAATATGGAAAGTTACTCCGGGTGTTACAACACTCCACCACTACAAGAGGATCTCGTCCCAGATCTAGGACTGAAAGAACTCCGGATAATCGAACGAAGGTGATCCTCGCGCCCCGTGTAGCTTCTCGGTGGAATGGTGTGACCACTTCACTTTCAGGAATTTGATTGACTTGTTGCGAGTCTTGCGCCGGTTTCTTCAAGAATAGCAACGGGTGCTCATGATAAGAGAGATCTTCTTGAAGGTCAATCTCTTGAAGTTGATAGTGCGTTCAGGAGTCTTGAAGCACTTGTGAAGCTGTGACACGTGAAACACATCGTGCACGCTTGCAAAGTTGGATGGAAGCTCAAGTTGATAGGTGAGATCGCCTCTTTCCCAATGATCTTGAAAGGACCCACGATCTAGGGCAAGCTTCCTTTGATACCGGGCGGCGAGTGCCTTTCATTGGAGACGCGGAGGTAGACATGGTCTCCGATTTCAAAAGCCACATCACGGTGCTTATCATCATAATAGCTCTTCCGCGCGATTATGCTGCTTTGAGATTCTCACGAATGACTTTGCACATTTCTTACGCTTCGTGATCAAGTCATTGCCAAGAAGTTGGCGTTCACTGTCTCGCACCAATTGAGAGGAGTACGGCACTTTCGCCATAGAGAATTTCGAATGGGGCCTTGCCGAACTCGCTTGGAAGCTGTTGTTGTAGGAGAACTCAGCATATGGAAGACAATCTTCCCACTTCATACCGAAGAAATGACACAAGCCCCGAGCATATCTTCAAGGATTTGATTTACTCGCTCGACTTGGCCACTTGTTTGAGGATGGAAAGCTGTGCTTTGAAACGAATGTTGGTGCCCATGGCCTTCAAAAGAATCCCAAAACTTGGAGGTAAAGATGCTGCCACGGTCTCAAGAGATCACTTGTGGAATGCCGTGCAAGGAGACAATCTCGAGGTGTATAGCTCGCCAACTGAGCTGCTGTGATAGATTCTTTGATAGGAAGAAAATGAGCCACTTTAGTAAGCTTGTCAATGACAACGAAGATAGCATCATTTCCACGCTTGGACTTAGGAAAACCAGTCACGAAGTCCATCTCGATATGATCAAACTTCCATTCTGGAATAGCAAGAGGTTGAAGGAGACCAGCTGGTCTTTGGTGTTCTGCTTTCACTCTTCTGCAGACATCACACTCATTCACGAATTGAGCAATTTCTCGCTTCATTCGAGTCCACCAATATGACTGCTTGAGGTCATGGTACATCTTCGTACTTCCAGGATGAATGGATAGAAGCGAATTGTGAGCCTCGTTCATAATGACTTTTCTCAGATCACCCTTAGGAACCACAATCCGGTCCTCAAAGAAAAGAGTATCTTTCTCATCAATGTGGAAGCACTTGTACTTGAAATGCCCTTGTCGATACCACGCTTCACCTTTTTCACCATGGTATCCGTGAAGTTGAGCCTCACGAATCTGATCTTCCAAAGTAGGAGAGACTATGAGGTTGGCAAGAAAGCCTTGAGGAACAACTTGAAGATTCAGCTTGGAAAGCTTCACGAGATCCGGTGAAAGGGCTTGAGGATTAGACTGCTGCGATAAGCTTTCTGCTCAAAGCATCTGCAATGACATTGGCCTTGCCCGGAGTATATTCAATACTTGGGTTGTACTCTTGAATCATTTCGACCCATCGAGTCTGCCTGAGGTTGAGGTTGGGCTGAGTGAAGATATACTTGAGACTCTTGTGATCGGTGAAAATGTCCACTTTCCTTCCCAACAAGAGATGTCTCGATGTAATCAATGCATGAACAATCGCCGCCAACTCAAGATCGTCGGTGGGGTAGTTCTTCTCGTTGGGCTTCAATCAAGTAGAGGTATAAGCCACAACTCTCTTCTCTTGCATTAACACAGCACCGAGACCTTGAAGAGAAGCATCACGAAAACTTCAAATGGCTTGGATTCATCAGAGGAGTCAAGACAGAGCTGTGACGAGTTTCTCTTTGAGAGTATTGAAAGCAACGTCACACTCGGAGACCGACATACTTCACATGCTTCGGAGGAGGTTGGAAAGAGGCTTTGCAATCTTGGAGAAGTTCTCAACGAATCTTCGCAATAGCTTGCAAGACCAAGAAAATCATGGAGCTGCTTGACGTTCGAGGAGGTTCCCAATTCACAATTGCGGACACCTTCTCGGATTAACAGCGATGCCCTTGGTGGAGATGATATGACCAAGATAAAGCACTTCATCAAGCCAAAATTCACATTTGGAGAACTTAGCATAGAATTGATACTCTCGAGCTTGTCTAGCACCAATCGCAAATGTTTGGCATGATCCTTCTTATTCTTGGAGAAGACCAAAATATCATCAAGATAGACCAAGACGAATTCATTGGTGTAGGGGTTGAATATGAAGTTCATCATCCGAGAGAATGTTGGAGGAGCATTGACGAGGCGAAAGACATGACAAGATATTCATAAGAACCAAAGCTTGTTCGAATGCTGTCTTGGGAATATCTTGTTCACGAATGCGAATCTGATGATAACCCATACGAAGGTCAAGCTTGGAGAACACTTTAGCACCTTTGAGTTGCTCGAAAAGCTCATTGATGTTGGGAAGGGATACTTATTCTTGATTGTCTTCTTATTCAATGGACGGTAATCGACGCAAAGTCGGTCCGTGCCATCCTTCTTCCGGACAAAAGAACACCACAACCCCAAGGAGATGAACTCGGTCCGATCAAACCCAGACGCTCTTGTTCATCGAGCTGCTTCTTCAATTCCTTCAGCTCATCAGGTCCAAGCTTGTATGGACGCTTGCAAGCGGGTTCAATGCGGGCTCAAGATCGATAACGAACTCAATCGGCCGATGAGGAGGCATACCCGAAGCTCTTCCGAAAGACATCTTGGTACTCACAAACGATCGGAATCTAAGAGATAGCATCCAATTCGCCCTTCTCATTGAGAGAAAACAACCAATGGTTTCATCACGAGCAGCATAGATGATCACATCATTAGAAGAGTGAGTCAATTGAATTTCCCAGCAGCACAATCAAGCTGAGCTTTGTCTTGATAAAGCCATCCATTCCGAGAATAAGATCAATATCCGAGTCACCGAGAACAACTGGTTTAGAAAGAAATCTATAGTCGCCCATCTTGATACCGACATTCGAACCACCAAGCTAGAACTCATATGCTTGCCCGGGAGACAATTGCTAGAGGTTTAACCAAGAATTCAAGTGAAATCATGCTTGGCAAAAACGGTCTCGACATGAAACAATGCGATGCACCAAATCAAATAAGACTTTTGCAGAATATCATTAACAAGAAGATTACCCATGATCACATCGGAAGAATCCTCTGCTTGAGCTGCATTCATCATATTGACCTTTGCAAACTTGGGATTATGCTTGACCACCGCATTGCTGGAAGATTTCACAGAGGAGGAGGCGGAAGGCGCCTCTGGTTGAAGCACTTGTTCGCATAGTGACCTTTCTGCGACATTTGTTGCAAGTCACCTCGTAGAGCGGACGGTGGTAAGGAGCACTTGACCTTGGAGCTTGAGAATTAGACTTGTTCGATAGCTTGGGTTGGGTGGGTGGGAAGATCCACGGCCACCGAGTTCTTCTGGCGATAAGGCCGACGGAACGGAGGAGGAGGAAGGTAGAACTTCTGCTGCTTAGCTGCCACTTGAGAGGAAGAAGAAGACTGAACTGCATCCCTGATTCTCTTCTTAGAAGCCTCACATTTAAGCTGGGCAGCTTCTTGCTTCAGTGCCATGTTGTAGAAATCATCATACTTATCTCGCTCAAAAGCACAAGAGCTAATTACAGATCTTCTCTCGCACCACCTCTGAATTGATAGATCATACTCTTTTCATCAGTCGCCTTGCTTAGCAAAACGAAGCGAAGCTTCGAACTGGATATTGTATTGATAGACAGACATGTTGCCCTGCTTGAGATTGCGGAACTCCTCACGCTTGCTCTCAACAACACTTTTTGGAATGTGATGAGCTCTGAAATCACGGCGGAACTCATCCCAGGTAATGACATGACCTCCTCTGGAATCTTTGTATTGCTGGTACCACTCAGCAGCTTGATCCTTGAGTTGAAACGATGCAAACTTGACAAAGTCCTCAGGTCTGACATTGCTACAATCAAAATGCTTGCAGATGTCCACAAGCCAATCGTCAACGTCTGGTAGCCTCAACACGGAAACTGAAAGACTTCGCTGATTAGCGAGGAACTGACTGAGAGTAGCAAAGTGCGGCTGGTTGTTGCCTTGACCTTGATTTCCTTGATTGCCTTGCCCTCGAGTACGTTCTTGCAAGAGCTGCAAAATCATCGAGCATTGGCATTGGTGGCTGCCATGATAGCTTGCCGTGCCTCCGGAGGCGGAGGTGGAGGTGGAGGTGGAGGTTGACCGATCCCCATCATTGCGATCCGGATTCGACGCGTTGGCGGAGCCATCTGGAGAGGGTGACATCCGTTAGTCCTTTGATAGACAAAAGATAAGTAGAATCAACGGATAGAAATTGCAACATATAGTCTTCACAATAAACATTCAACAAGAATGAACGAATGAATTCCAAAGTTAATCATCACATGTCCATTAAGGTGAGAAGCCACTTAGATAAAGATATGGAAACAACATCTGCTTAGAAACAAATCGAATATCACAACTGAAAACAAAAGATTGGCTTCTAGAATGAGCGGAACAAACACATGATAGAGATTTACGCCCAAAGTGTTAGTGGTGGGGCCCACACGGACACGACGTATAGCGGACGTCACGAATGACAAACAAGCCATCCCGAATCAGCATAGCCAAGGATTCTTTAAGACGCCTCGCGACCACTCAGAATCGACCGTGAATGGGCGGACCACTAGACGTTGAACCCCAATCTCAAATCATACATCCGCGGAAAGAATATCCTGTAAGCTACTAGAATTCCCACCTATAAACTCCCGAAACTTTCTGGTTATGCAATCTGGTGTTGGGGATACAGGGACACAAAATATATCACCCAAACTAACAATACCTAGATCCAATTGTATCCATCCGTCAACACATAACCAAGAAATCCTCGAAATCGTGTACCTCGACCTTCAAAAACATCCGTTATACAAGTCATGGCAATACTCCCTTTTCGCCACAAGATCGGGCTATCAAGGTTATCTCACCAACAACTGCACAAAAGAGATTTCGATGTCGGTAAAACTCGTATTCCGAAATCGCAACGATAAAATTGTGACGACAACACCTCGGAGCTCAACTCCCGGGACACCGCCACAACCCCTAAATGTCGAGGCACCAAGAACAATGTTCTCGCCACAAAACCATCGAACGATTCCAAGATACCCACGTGATCCTAAAAAATTTTTTAGTGAAATTTGAGGAGAGAAGAGTCAAAACTCTACGTCGGGATACCTCACCGAGAGCGATTTAAGGACTGGGGAGTAAAAGAATCCTACTCTCCGATATATATAATCCTAAGACTCAAAACATTTTCCATTCTAGACTCAACAACGCCAAACAAACAATCAAGTAGGGGCTCCTAAGTCGGGAAGGCTCGATACCAACTTAGCGCGCCCGATGCGGCTATATCTCCCACGTGTCGAGGCACGACTTAGAGGCATAACCGCATTGAAAGCAATGTCGCAAGTGAGGTAATCTTCACACAACCCATGTAATAAATAAGGAAAGAGATACATAGTTGGCTTACGATTAGCCACTTCACACAAGACATAAATAAACATCCATCATTCAGAGTACACTCAAGGTCCGACTACGGAACCAAAATAAAAGAAGATACCCCAAATGCTACACAGATCCCCGATCGTCCCAACTGGCACCACTACTGGTCATCGTGAAAAGACACATAGTAACGACCACGTTCCTCGTCGAACTCCCACTTGAGCTCGGTTGAGTCACCTGACCGGCCTCGTCGGAACCTGCAACTGTTTTGAAGTATCTGTGAGTCACGGGACTCAGCAATCTCACACCCGCGAGATCAAGACTATTTAAGCTTATAGGAAGGACAGAGTAGTAAAGTGGAGCTGCAGCAAGCGACTAGCATATATGGTGGCTACTTCGCAAGAGAGAGCGAGAAGAGAAGCAAAGCACGGACGTGAAGCTAATAGCGATCAAGAAGTGATCCTGAACTACTTACGCCGACATAACTCCAACATCGTGTTCACTTCCGGACTCCGCCGAGAAGAGACCATCACGTTACACACGCGTTGATGTGTATTTTAATTGAGGTCAACTTCGGTTTTCTACAACCGACATTAACAAATTCCCATCTGCCTCATAACCGCGGCACGGCTTTGAAAGATATTACCCTGCAGGGTGTCCCAACTTAGCCCATTATAAGCTCTCACGGTCAACGAAGGATATTCCTTCTACCGGAAGACCCGATCAATCTCGAATCCCGGACTACAAGACATTTCGACAGAATAAAACAAGACCAGCAAAGCCACCCGATTGTGCCGACAAATCCCGATAGGAGCTGCACATATCTCGCTCTCGTGGCACACCGGATAGGTCAGCCTACGAGTAAAACCAGCCTCGAGTTTCCCGTGGTGGCCCCTTGATCTGCCGGTTCGGGCCAGCACTCGAAGGAGCACCGTCCGGGGTTAAAATAAAGATGACCCTCGGGCTCGCGAAAACCCGGGGGAAAAGGCTTAGGTGGCAAATGGTAAAACCAATGTTGGGCCTTGCTGGATGAGTCTTATTCAAAGCGAACTGTCAAGGGGTCCCATAAATCACCCAACCATGTAAGGAACGCGAAATCAAGGAACATAACACCGGTATGACGGAAACTAGGGTGGCAAGAGTGGAACAAAACACCAGGCATAAGGCCGAGCCTTCCACCCTTTACCAAATATATAGATGTATTAAATAATAGCAGATATATATTGTGATATCCCCAACAAGTAAACATGTTCCAAAAAGGAACAACATCTCCATGTTCCAACAAGGAACAAACTTCAGCTTCACCGCAACTAGCAACGCTATAAGAGGGCTGAGCAAAGCGGTAACATAGCCAATCAACGGTTTGCTAGGAAAGGATGGTTAGGGCTGACATGGCAATATGGGTGGCATGATATAGCAAGTGGTAGGCATCGCAGCATAGGCATAGCAAAAGAGCGAGCAACTATCATAGCAAAGATAGAAGTGATTTCGAGGGTATGGTCATCTTGCTCGCAATGTTCTCGAGTTGTCGAAAGCTTGATCCTCGTAAGCGTTCTCAACAGGTTCCTCGCTCACGTACTCGCCTCCGGCTCTACCCAAAGCAACAACACAAACAAAGGAACCACAATAAATCACGGTGCAATGCACAATCAACATGATGCAAAACATGACATGATATGCGAGATGTGATATGCAATGCGTATGTGCGCTCCGGAAAGAAAATGATGAACCAGGCATCAACTTGGCAAACCAAGTATGCCACTGGAAAGATGAGATGATTTCGGTTGAAATCGATATAAAGATCACCGGAATCGGATGCACGGTTTGCAAATGACAAGCAAAACAAGAATGGCGCAAATCTGCCATTAACAGCATGATGCCACTTAGCAAGCAACAAATAATTAAGCTACTGCACCCAAACGTATCAACAAAGCACATGGCAGTGATCTACACAAGATACTCGACAAAAGATGAGCACTGAGCTACGGCTAGTTCACATCCTAAAACAGGTTCAAACAAGCATGACAAAAGTGCACAAAATATCAGGCTGGACATGGCAAAAAACAACATCAGGTTGCAATGTTCAGAGCAGCAAAACTACATGCTACAGGAACTTAAAATAGCAAAACATGGCATGGCATGAACCTACTCAAAGCATAGAACAAAAGTCCCTTACTGACCATAAGCCAAAAGGATCAGAAAATATAGTAACATCCATGCCAATATTGAAAGTTTCAGTTAACAGATTCAGCAACATGGCATGTCAAAACTGATAACAAGTAGGCATGTTTACAAGCTCAATGCACTCACTACAGAGCCTTATATGATAAACTAAGCATACATACATCAAGAAGACATGGCATAGAAGACATACATGGCAAGAACAATAACATAGCATACATGGATCAACCACAACAAGCTTGGCAAAATTGAATAACATGTAAACAATCTGCCAGGAAACATTTGATAGCAAAAGTAGAGCTCGATTGACTCAAGCTATGGCACTCCATAATTGCAAACAAAGGCATGGATGGATAGATAAAGACATGCTTTACAAAACATCCTTACTGAAGTATCTCAAAATATGCATGGATCTCTCGGTAGCATCAAGTTAACATGGCATCAAAATATCAGCTAAACAGGGCTGAAAACAGCAACATCAGGACACCTACTTTGCATGCTTGTGCTAGTCACCACATAGGTCACAAAAATACATGGCATACACCCCTGGAAATATGGCATGGCATATTACAAAACACATCTAGGACTCAAAATCATAGGGTGCACACATCAATCATGGCAAAAATAACAAAAGTGCAAGTTCTGTTAAGAAACAGAAACTAACATCACATAGCACTCTTCCAGCAGCATTTCGGGCATCAAGATGAGCTCAAATGAAAATGCTGCATTGAGATGAAATGATCTACTCTTCGAGGCGAACATTTTGATATTTTATACGCGTAAAATGGAGCTACGATGACAGAGTTACACCACGTTGAAAATGACACAAAATATCATGAGATTAAGGACTTAGAGAAAAAAATTAGAGGGGAAGAAGAGAAAGTCAACCGGAGCTCGGTCCCGATCGGATCCGCCGGGATCCGGGCGGCGACGGCGGCGCGGGCGGGCCTGCTGAGCTCGCCAGAGCCCGGGCGAGGAGGAGGAGGCGGCGCCGGCGGGCGGTGGTGGCGGCGTGGTGGGAGGCGGCGACCACCGCGGCGGGGCTGCGGGATCCGGTGGTGGCGCCGCGGCGAGGCGGCGGCGGCGGCGAGCGGCCGGCGGAGCGGCCGCCAGTGGCGGCGGCGGCGCGGAGCGGGCGCGCCCGGCGACGGGACGGAGCGGGCGGGGGCGTGGGCAAGCGTGGGCTCGCGGGCCTTGGCGGCGGCGGCGCACGCCGTGGCAGCCCCGATTATGCGGGCGGCGGCGCTGGTGTCCGGCGGCGGCGGACGTCCGGCGGGCGCGGGACGGATTTTAGGGTTTCGGGGAAGAAGACCGGATTGGAAAGGGGTTTGCTTAAATAGGCATAGAGGAGCTAGGAGAGTCCAAATGAGGTGTAGTTTTCGCCACACGATCGTGATCGAACGACGGAGAGCATGGAAGTGACTTAGATGGGTTATTGGGCTGTTTTGAAGGGGTGTTGGGCTGCAACTCAAAAGAGGCCTTTGCGAGAGTGCGGTTAACCGTTGGAGTACCAAACGAGCTCCAAATGACCCGAAACTTGACCGGTGGTCTACGGGTGGTATACCAAGGCCACTAGACAAACCTCGGTCCATTCCGAGAAGGTTTTGTACCCGCACACGGAAAAACGTAAAAGGGGCCGCCGGGGGAGATAGGAGTGCCGGATTGCAAAACGGACAACGGGAAAAATGTTCGGAATCATGAGACGAACACGTATGCAAATGCGATGCACATGATGACATGATATAAAATGCATGACATGGAAAAAAATGCAAAATGAAGAAAAACCCAACCACGGAGGGAATATCATATCACAATGCCGAAAATGGCAAGAGTTGGAGTTACAAATATGGAAAGTTACTTCCGGGGTGTTACATATGGTGAATATGTGGACTCGTGTGCGCCACCTCAAAAGAGTTACTTGCAGTCGTAGTTTAGGATAGCCACTGATGTTCTCGGAGTTTCTCCAGAACTAGACGCAAATGTTCCTTATGCTCTTCCTCGCTCTTGGAGAAAATCAGTATATCATCGATGAACACCACGACAAACTTGTCCAGATATTCCATAAATACCTTGTTCATCAAATTCATGAAGTATGCAGGGGCATTAGTCAATCCAAATGACATGACGGTATACTCATATAAACCATACCTGGTGGTAAATGCTGTTTTAGGTATATCCTTTTCACGGATCTTCAACTGATGATACCCTGATCGAAGATCGATCTTGGAGAATACCTTGGCTCCAACTAGCTGATGAAATAGATCATTAATCATCGGCAGAGGGTACTTGTTCTTGATGGTCACGTCGTTCAACGAACGATAATCCACAACCATTCTCAGGGTTCCATCCTTCTTCTCTACTAAAAGAACTGGGGCTCCCCAAGGTGACGAGCTTGGCCGAATATATCCCTTCTCCAATAGCTCATTAATTTGATTCTTGATCTCTTTCAAATCGTTCGGGGGCATCCGATAGGGTCTCTTGGATATTGGGGTTGTGCCGGGCAATAACTCAATCAGAAATTCAATGTCTCTGTCCGGTGGCATTCCTCGTAATTCCTCCGGAAACACATCGGGAAAATCTTGCACTACTGG
This sequence comes from Aegilops longissima, assembly GCA_021605205.1. Classification (NCBI taxonomy): domain Eukaryota; kingdom Viridiplantae; phylum Streptophyta; class Magnoliopsida; order Poales; family Poaceae; genus Aegilops; species Aegilops longissima. Next base: position 597,334,122 of record CM038681.1, on the reverse strand, counting down.
CACTTCCTCCTGAACAACTCCCGTGAGGGAATGCACCTGATTCTTCATCGGGATACGTCTGGATACATACTTGATCCTCTTCTGCTCCGGGTGGTGAGCAGAATCGACTTGCGGGCACAGTCTATGTTTCCTTCAAACTTTGTCAACCAATCCATGCCTAGGATTACATCCAAGGTCTGGGTTTCCAATACTATGAGGTCTGCGGGAAACTTATGGTTTCCGATGTTGAGGGTTGCATGACAGCCTAAGCCTGCCATCATTTCTCCTCCTGCGGAACTGACGTGAAGAGGGCTTCTAAGGGTTCTAGTGGGCAGCCCGTACTTTTCCACAACTACCCTTGATATGAATGAATGCGTTGCACTAGAATCAAAGAGTACCAATACTGGATGTGAATTTAATAAAACTTACCAACCACGATTATTCCGGCTGATCATAGACGCCCTCCACGTCAATGTGGTTCACCCGAGCACGAGGAAAATGGTTGGGCTTCTTTGCTGAGCTTCCATTGCCGTTTCCATTCCTCTGCTTGGCCTCCGGCAGTCGGTGGCATAGTGCCCTGTTTTCCGGCACTTGAACAGTGATGTGACTCAGATCCTTCGAGCCGGGCAGGACGATGCTGGTTGCCATTGCCGCTTCCATTGCCTGTCTTGTTGTCCTGGTTGCGGTTGTTCCCATTTCCTCCATCGTTATGTCCTCCATGGTTATGATGGGTATGCCCTCCCGAGTATGGAGCATAACGGGCTTCGCTGAGCTCGAGTTGTACTTCCCCGCCATACTTCCGCTATGCTATCAATCTGCTGCTGCTTGCCTTCAAGTATGGTGGCCTTGTCTACCAGCTCCGGTAGTTGTTGAAGGTAGCCACCATTAGCTGCATACCCAGCTCGTCATTGAGTCCTCGAGAAACTTTTCCTGCTGCGGCATCTGTGGCCACATCATCCGTGGCATAGCGAGCTAACTTGCTGAACTCATCCACGCATCGCCCCACAAGACGGTTCCCTGGCGTAAGTTGCGGAACTCACGCTTCTTCGACTTATGGCTCCAAATGATACATGAGCGGTGCGGAAAGCCTGCTGGAACTGATCCCACGTGATGGTGGCGATGGGATAAGTGGCGTGTAGTTCTCCCACCAAGAGGCTGCAGGTCCATCAAGCCGATGTGCGGCAAAGCGCACCTTCTCTCGCATCTGTGCATCCAGCGTTAGCTAACTCCTTCCGACCTTGCGGAGCCAATCATCGGCCACAATCGGCTCGGTCTGCTAGAGAACACCGGCGGATTCAGCCTTAGGAAGCGGGTCAAGTTGTCAACAGGGGGTGGTGGCGGTGGATTTTTGTTGTTGTTGTTGTTCTGGTTCTGGATGAGCATCTGCATGAGGGCATTCTGCTGCTAGATCAGCTGGGTGAGCTCCAGCGGAAAGTTGAGACCGGGGTCACATCTCGGAGGCATCTGGTGTTTTGGAGTGGATGAGAAAATTAGAATAGAACAAGGGTCTAATGAGAAAATATCACTACCCATATGAATGCACAATCATAATCACACCAATCATTATTCAATCAACTCAAACATGGTTTAATCTCGGATTACAAATTCTCACGACTAATCGAAAATAACGACCTAACTGATCGGAAAAAAAATAAAATAACATGGCGGTCGACTAAATGTCTTCATCAATTATCCTTGCGTCCTCTGGTGCGGCGTCCTCCGGTGTGGCGTCCTCTGATGCGGCGCCTCCTCTTGCGGCTTTCTTCAGTGGAGCTCTCTTCATAATCCTGGTCATTGCTCACGAGGGGTCCGTCATCTCCACTCGGAAAAAGGTCTTCTCCCAAGTCCATCTTCTCCTCTAATGCGGCAACATCCATCTTCATCTTGTCGACTCTCTCCATAAAATCCTTGATTTCTTCTTCATGGTCCAGGAAGTCTGCGTGTGCTTTCTCCTCCAGTTCCAGTTCACGGAACAACAGCCTCCTGTGTACCTTCGAGTTACGGCGAGTCTGAATCTCCCGTTTCCTGAGGAGACACTCCAAGTCTTGGACATATGAGAGAATGGAGTCGTCCTCTACGGTATGGATGATATCTCCATTCCTAGCTCTGCGAGAAATCATGGCGAGGTCTGATGGGTCGAGCTCGGCCCTGTACTCTTCTCGGAGATGTCCAAGTGCACGATAAATCGCCATGTCTCTTCCGAGGATCCAATTGAAATCGGTAAACTCAAAGTCAATAGGCTCTGAATGTCCTCCGAAGGTCCTCCCTGGAATGTGCACCTCAATCTCAGAAGCGGGTATCCGTCGGAAGTGCATTGGTAGGCTTCCGGTGATTGAGGGCAGAGCAATCTTCAGCTTCTTCACGATCTGAACCAGCTTCTTGCCGAGAGGCATCGTCTCATCTGGTGGCAAAACTCCGTAGCGTAACTGGGGTGAACTCGCGCCATCTAGAATGTTGAAAATCGGAGAGAAGTCGAAATGAACAGGGAGAATTACGGAATGATAAGGACATAAAATAAATAGTCTCTTCCTATGGCTTTCCGATCCTAGGGGTTACGTCCTCACGGTCAGTGTGCTCAATACCATCTCTGTGCGACCCGACCCAAAATCGGTCAATTCTCTGTGTAGCTGTACCATCCCAAGATCATGCTGGCACACACAGTACATTGATGAAATAATCAAAGTTCAATCACACCTGAATTTATTACAGTTTATTACACGGTTCTCATATCGAATCTTTATTACAATAGAATAAATTCGGCCGAAGGCCAACTCATGAGAAATAAACTAAATAAAGCTGCGGAAGCGTAGAAGAATAGTGAGTCCATCCGACTCCATAGGGCAATCGCCAAGCGGGGATCGTAGCCTCACTCCTGATCGGAATACTCCTCTGCAACATAAGACGTTGCAGCCGTGTAGGTCAGCATTTTGAATATGCTGGCAAGTCATGAAGAGAGAATAACAATAAAAATTACTAACACTACATGCAATTTTGCTGTGGGGCTCTAAGTTTCATTGTTTTGTGAAAAAGCCAGTTTTTCCCTACAATAAGGACTTGTTTGCAATTACTACGAAATGTTGGTAGTTATTGAGATGGTTCCGCCAACCAATGTCTCATTCCCAATTATTAAATAATCCCCTCAATTAATTTATTAAGTTCGGTGTTGAGATATCCGAAATACTCCGTGTTCCAGAGGCTCAAATTGTCCAGAATCGGGACACGGCTAACCGATTAGATCTTCACTCTGCAGAGGTTTGCGACTTTACCCGCAAGATTCGTTCCTCCTTTAACTCTTCGCACTTCATGGTGTTTGAAGACGGATGAACGAAACAGGGTCTTCCGAAGAGTTCCTCCGCCACCGCCGGTACCCATCCAATCCTACCGTTCTTCTACATCTCGTAGCACCGTCCGCCAGAGTCACAACTAGGGTTGACCAAGCCGAGCCCATAATGGCTTGCGGCTGCACGTAAGCTTCCGGTCAATGGGGTATCCATCCGCCTCTTCGTGGCTGGGTGAAGCTTTCCGCAAGATGTCATGGCGCTTCTCCATGCATCCCGCCAACCACCGGTTTTCTCCAGGTGCCCACAACCGTCCTCCACCCAGAGTGAATTTTGAAGTCCATCTTGATCTTGAAGTCATGGGGTTGTCATCATCTTGACTCTCACATCTCCCTTATGAATCACTCAACCAACCCCGTCTACGAGCATAGAAAAATAAACTACTTCGTCCCGGGCAATGGTCACAAGGGGAATTGGGTTCATCCTACCTCATGATACTACTCAAGAACATAACTTCAAATTCTCCTACTGCATGCATGGTGGGGAGGTATAATCCTAATGCAATAAAATCATGGGTACTGTAAAAGAAGTATGATCAATGACTTGCCTTGCTGACGATCTTCGAAAGCTAGGGACTCGTGGTAGCAAGCTTCGCACTCCGGAAATTCTACCGAGGCAAACAACAATCATATAAGCATAAGAGCATACAATCAATTAACATAACATCATGCTAACATAACACACAAAACAATTGAACCAAAACCCAAAGAGAACTCGAAGAAATCGAAATCAATGTTTTCACCATATCAAACAACAACCAAGAAATAGTTTTGCACCACCAAATTTTTCTTAACAGAACCTAAGCATGGGTTTTTGCTAACTAACAGAAGAGAAAACATCATGCAACTAGGAGCAAAAAGAATCACATCAAAAGCTATTATAGAACTCCTTTTATGCCTATAACAATCCTAGCAAGAAAATATAAAATAAAAATTCTATTTATTGTAAATAAAAGTTCATGTTCTAAAGTTACAGAAACTAACCTAAAATAAACTATCACATAAGAAAAATAAAATTATTTGCTATATGAAACAATAGGAAAACAGTAGCTAGTTAAATAAATAAGAACCACATGATTTTGATTAAAACTATTTGTTTTATTAAATCTAAAATGCCCAAATAAATTCCTATGGTTAGGCAAGGTCAAAATAAAGTAGTGACAAAAAGAATCACTAAAATAAAATAATTCTAACTCACTTTATAGCAGAATTACTAATCTGTCTAAATCTAAAATAAAACAATTTGTAATAATTTTAACATGACTAAACATATTTTCTACAGAAACTACAAGAAATTTGCAAACTAACAAAAAAAGAATCAATTAAAAATATTAAGTAGATTAAAAGATATGGATTTTACAAAACTGAAACTATTCTGTTAAAAACAGAAACGAAAAAATTAACTAAAACGAAAACCGGGCCTATCTAACGCATCGGCGTAATATAACTAAAACGCGCCCGCGTTTAACAGGAAATAACCCGATCGGGCCGGTCTAAACTAAACCCTAATAAAACCGGAACTAAAACCGGTCTATTTAAAATAAACCTACCCCTTCGGGGAATCTAATCTAAAGCGTTGATCCTAGATCGGACGGTGGGGAAGATTCCGGCGACTTACCGCGGTGGTCGACGGCGACGGCGGCTCGGGCGACTACGGCGCGGCGGCTCCGGTGGTCGGGGACGACGGCTGAGCCTCTCCGGTGGTCTTGGTGAGCAAGGGGACTTCGGTGGTGGACTCGGGCGAGCTCGAGGGGTTCGGGGTGGCAGGCGGGGTAATGGCGCGGCGGGACTCCGGCGACTCTGCGAAAAGGCGGAGCGAGGGAGGGGTCAGGCGAGGGGAAGTGGGGAACGGGTCGAGGGAGGTTTATATAGGGGGGCACCGACTTGGGCGAGGGGGCGGATCGGGGGAGGCAATCCCGGATCCTTCGGGATTCCGGCGAGCGGCGGCGTGGGTTGGCTTGGGCGATGGGAAGAAGGAGGGGTGGGTCCGGGGTGTCGGTGAGAGAGAGCGGAGGGTTGCGGTCGGTTGGCGAAGGAAGGGGTTTCATGAGGGGCTCGGCGTGGGCGGCTCGGCGCTTGGCTGGGCAGCACTGGTTGGCTCGCCCGCCGGTGGCTGGGGCTCATGTGGTGTTGGCTGGGCGGTTGGCTGGTGGCGCTGGTCTGCTTTTCCTTTTTTTTGAATTAGTGAGAGAGAGAAAATATATTTAAATATAAATATTTTATATAGGACATATATATATCAAAATGATCAGGGGGGTATTTCCTATAATTTGAACATTTTTCCAGGGGCAAAACTCAAACTTTATAAAAAATCATTTTTCGAAAATTCCAAATAAAATTCAAAATTTGAATTCAAACTTTTTGGCAAGGTTTTTCATCTGACATATTTGGAGTGTCATGTTTACTCCTCTCATACTTTTCTCAAGTATTTGTCGGGCATTGATTTGAAATAAATTTCAACCGCCAAATTTTGAATTCAAATTCCATCAAACTCAAAATCTTCCAAACTTCAAATGTCACTCAAATTCAAACAATATGCATAGATGCTTAGCTATAATTGTAAAACATTCCAAATAGGAAATTTGGGATGTTACAGTTTACCCAGGTTCGGGCCCTCTCTATGGAGGTAATACCCTACTTCCTACTTGATTGATCTTGATGAATATGAGTATTACAAGAGTTGATCTACCACAAGATCGTAGAGGCTAAACCCTAGAAGCTAGCCTATGGTATGATTGTTGTTGTTCTACGGACTAAACCCTCCGGTTTATATAGACACCGGAGGGGGCTAGGGTTACACAGAGTTGGTTACAAGAGAAGGAGATCTACATATCCGTATCGTCAAGCTTGCCTTCCATTCCAAGAGAGTCCCATCCGGACACGAGACGAAGTCTTCAATCTTGTATCTTCATAGTCCAACAGTCCGGCCAAAGGATATAGTCAGGCTGTCCGGATACCCCCTAATCCAGGACTCCCTCAAGGCCAATATAAATTGTGGTCCTCCATAAAATGTGTATTTCTCAACAAGAGAGTGGAATGCAATACACATAACCAAAGGTAAATACTTGGAGGAACACAAACTATATTGAGGCACAAAGATTGCAAAAGAATGATATGCCACAAAGACATAACAAAGAGAGAAACAAGCAATCAAGCAATCAAAAGGTACCAATTGAAGCAAGCTATCAAAAGATACCAAATGAACCAACTAGACCAATGATCCTATGAGCCACATGAATAAAAGATATTATGAAATGAGCAAAGGAGTGTTCTAGAGAAACTAGAGAAGCTCCCCATGATTTGTGCACAATTTAGTTTTGTAATTGGATGCACCAAGCACAAAATAGGATCATCACTCCCCTAAGATCAATAGAACCTCATGACAAGTGCAAGAGAGCAACAGAGTGTTCTAAAGACAGTAGTGAAGCTCCCCATGATTTGTGCACTCCTTAGAATATTTGAATTAGGATACCAAGTGCACAAAATAGGATCATCACTCCTCGAAAATCAATAGAAACTCACAACATGTGTAAGTGAGCATGTAGGAAACAAAGCCTAGCACAAGCAACAAACACATGGTTGAGTAACATCTAAGAGTGGCAACTTAAGAATAGGCCAACCAAAATGATGCGTGTGAGTCATGGAAAAGCACTTGATAAGACTAAAATAAGGATGAGCATTAAGCATCAACATAGTCTTGGATAAATGAGATACACGGTGCATGACATGTCCTCCCCACACACACCCAACTAGCAAATGGGTTCACAAGCTCACTAAAAAGATAACAACAAAGCTGGCAACAACCCATGGTGAAGATAGAAGATGAAAGCCTCATCAAGACAAGGGATACTAATTAAGATGGCAAAAGCCTCGTAAAGACAAGCATGAGGAAAATAATCTTCACCACACAAGAGTGCATCAAGATGCAACGGTATAAGACACGCACTCAAGGCAAAAGCTTTCACGGAGCCACAAGAGAAATAACATAAGAAGGACAAGGTGGACGTGAAAGAAGGGATATCATCTAGAGATGTAATTTCTCTCAAGTGTATAAGGTTCTAGGTAGACAAAATCATGATGATATATATCTACAAAGAAGGATGTACACCCGAAATAGTTACAACATGAAGGAACAAGATATCCAAAAGAAATTCATACATATACCAATAAGATATTTGCTTGGAAGCATAGCGTATGGCTAGATATGGTCTTATAGTATATAAAAGAATTCCTACCACACACCCATCAAAGACATCACAACTAGCAACATGAGATCGTCGTTGAGATGCTTTGAGAAAGGAAACAAGTATCACAAGATGGAATGAATATCATGCCAAGATGCAACCTACACAAGGTTGAATGCAAGAAAATAATGCATGAATAGATACTTGTTACCGAGATATCATTGGAACGATGTAGAAGAAACCAATTGAATGTAGTAGATAGTAGTTCATTGAGCATCCTAGCTTGACTCCAATAAGCACATGGTGACACCACCTTCCTTGTGAGTGAGCCGAGCATCCAATGCATCTCCAATTGTTCCTAGAACAACAACACAAACAAAATGGTACCCAAACTCATTGGGACCAAAGAGTTAGAAACACCAATATACATAGGACAAACTCCACATAAATATGTGCATAAAGATAAGGAAATGAATTTCATGCACATCTCATCCAATTTGAGACTTGGTGGAGTTTCCCCTATATATTGGGTCAAAGAAGGAAAGCATGCCAAAGAAACTACATGAAGTTAATATGCATGCTCAAAACTTTCAAGAACCGATACCAATTGACAAAGAAATACCAAGTGAAGAAGAGATACCAAAAGAAAAATCAACACTTGGAGGATATCAAATGAAAGATACATCAAGGAATGAGATATCCAATGATACACGCAAAAAGAAAGATGTCAAACTCCCAAAAGAGAGAATGGTTCCAAACAAACCAAGTGCTTTACAAAGTTTCATGATGGCACAAAGTACCAAAAAGAAACGGTTTGCATTCCACCAACACACACTTGATAAGGATCACAAGGTGAGCGTTCTAAGAAATATAGGATAGCTCCCCCAAGCATTGTGCATTATAGATAATTTGCATTTGAATACAAAAAGCACAAGATGGGATCACCACTTTCACTATCTATACAAACACTAGACAAGCTCAAGGAAATAACAAGATCCACAAGTGGTATGGGATACAATGGGAGTTGACACAATCCTAGGCACGAGATAAGGCAAATAAAAGCAAAGGCCAATGTAAAGATGATCAATAATTTCTACCACACATAAGTGGGTACCAATTGTCATAAGACAAGAAGTATTTGGAAATAATTCCCGTTGGTAGATAGCAAGGATATCCAACATCATCTTCACACCAAACACAAGCAAATTTCAACTTGTAGAGCTAACATGCCACCTAGGAACAATATAATCTACAATATCAACACTAGGTGACAATATCTCAAATGTACACATTTTCTAGGCTAGTAATATACATAGCATATTACTCCCCCATAATGTGATACCAATTAAAGAAAACTTAACAAGAGGCAATAAGAGGAGCCAACAAGAGATAATTAATGGACTATTTGGAATTTGAATTTCTCATGAGAAGACATACCACATAGTGACTAGATAAGCTTGCAATATCAATACTAGGTGGTATTCCTCATGTACACACATTTATGGGACCATAAGGTGCACTAAGCACATCACTCCCCCAAAATGGGATGTTCCATTAATCTCTCACAAGAGCCAACTAACAGACAAACAAGATGCGCAAAGGCTCAACGCACTACACACACGTACATGATGTGCAAACCAACACACACATACTTGATTACTCAAGATAAGCAAATTGGAGGCACAACATATACAACCACATGCAAGGAACAAAACCAAAACATGCAAAGGGGCAAGTAACTTTCAATGTAAACAATTTAAGTACAAGCTACCGCAAGGAGGCACATTGGATATAAGATAAAAATTTGATAACCCAATTGACTTGGCTTGAGACAATATGAATGATGAAGATCCCTTAATTCTTCATGATGTAGCCAAGTCTCCAATTCCCTCCATCAACACCTATTGATCAAGTTTGAGCTAGTTGGTCCCCAACAAAGTTGGGTCCTAAGAGGTCAGTCACAATAGGCTTGGCTACCCAAATGGTTCTTTTCCTGACACCACTTTGAGTACCAACAACTTTGGCAAACACATTGCCAACCTTATCCTTCCCAAGAGAATATATATCATCAATAATAATTGGGTTGGATACGTTACCACTAGTGCGTGAGGAAGCAAGGTGACCTTTCTCACGACATAGGTAGCAACGTCTACTCTTCACTTTCTTCTCACTTGATTTATTAACTTGAGAAGCATTAGCTTGAGTTTTCTTGGGAAGAGGCATTTCTTCAACTTGAGGTTGAGCATGAGAATGAACTTGTGGTCGCTTGTCACTAATGGCCTTCTTCTTCAAAGAGCAAGATCTAACATGATGCCCTTCAATTTTGCACTTGAAGCAAATGATCTTGGCCGAATTCTTGACTTGTTTTTGGCCCTTCTTCTTGTTGCTCTTGGACTTCTTCTTCTTATTGGAGTTGAATCCAAGTCCACCTTTGTCATTGGGAGATTTTTGCACACTCAAGATATTATTGAGTGTGGCCTTCCCTTCATGACACTTTTCCAAGTCTTTCTTCAAAGAAGTGACTTGTGCCTTGAGTTCTTTGATTTCCTCTACATGGTTAGTCTCAGCACAAGTACTAGAGGAAGTATAAGCTTCATCGTTAGAGCAATAAGGCAAGGAAAGCAATTCATCACAAGATGCACCAACATTGTGAGTAGATGAATTACAAGGACTAGCACATGGCAATATAGAATTTTGACTAGAAGTAGTGCTAGTATCCACATGAGGCTCACTAGATGTTACCTTAGCAAGCATGGCCTCATGAGCTATCTTTAGCACATTATGGGATACTAGAATATCATCTTGAGAGTTTGAGAGCTTTTCATGACTTTCTTCCAATTTCCCATATTTGCTAGATAGCAACTTAAGTTGAGCCCGTAGCTCAACATTATCCTTCAAAATGGATGCTTCACAAGTAATAGAGTTAGTAGCACAAGCATCATCAATAAAAGCAAGAGGAGAAGGCAAATTTACAAGCTCTTTTGAATATGAAGCTTTAAGTTGAGCATGAGACTCGGTGAGTTTGATGAGCTCACCCTTGATGATCCTTGAGCCATGTTCGAGGTGCTCAAAATCCTCAAGGAGTCTAGCATGAGAAACTTCAAGCTTAGCATTTTTAGTTTCAAAAACATTGGCCACCTCAAGAGCTCTATCATGAGATTCCTTCACTCTAGATAATTCTAGATCAAAAGTATCCTCAAGAGATTCCTTGGTGGTTTGTTCAAGTTCAAGAGCTTGGGAGAGGTCCGCAATCTCATTAGCATAATCACGCTCATGACCTTCCATTTTCTCAATGGTGACATCATGCTCCTCAAGACGAGATTCCAACTCATCAATATATTTCTTGCCCTCAATAGAAATAGACATGATTTCCATGAAGTTGGAACGAGCAATTTTATTCTTATGAAGAGCTTTAAAAATCATTTCCCCCTTAATTTTTAAGGAGGCAACATTATCATTCCCTTCATCACTATCAACATCATCATCATCATTCTTGTCATCATCAATATCATCACAAGATATATTGGGATTTAAAGTGGGAGATATCTTTGAAGCCTTAGCCATAAGGCAAAACACAATCGATGAAGATGTAGGATCCCTTGAGGCACCTTTCGAGGCCACATCTTGTTCCGTGGGGTGTTGGGTTTCCTCTACATTGTTAGCACAACAATTCAAGGAAATAGATGCATTTTTATCATGGCAAAAAGACATAGCAAGCATAACATCATGAGATTTAGTAAAGCAATTTCTACATGATATGCAAGGACTATCAACACAAGCATGTGAAACATTTAGAGAGCTCGAAGTGTTGAAGTCCAAAGATGGAGCATTGCAATAAGATAGTGATGAGGAGTCGTCAGCGATAAGCCCACTATCATCATTGCAATGAACACCACTACTCACCATATCATTACCTTGTGGCAATCCACATGTAGGTGAAGTAGAAGAAGTTGAGAAAGCAACACGGCCGGAGGCGGAGGGAGGACAATCATCCCCACAAATCTTGGACACACCATATTTATCTTGAAGCTTATTCCACAACTCATGAGCATCCCGGAACGACATGAGTTGAAATATAAATACATTGCTCAAAGCATCGAAAAGCACATTAGAAGCTTGAGCATTGAGATAAGAGTTTTCCTCATCCTCTAAAGATAATCTTTGGGGATCCTTTGGAGGAGAAAACCCCATATCTACAATTCGCTCTAAATTTGGGTCCATGACCTTAAAGAGATTAAGCATGCGAATTCCAAACATCAAAATTTGTGCCATCGAAGCTAAGAGTGTTAGAGAATCCTAATCCCCTAGTCGACATCATTACTCTCTAGGCGGTTAAGCCTAACAAAGAGAGACGAGGCTCTAATACCAATTGAAAGATCGTGGATGTCGCCTAGAGGGGGGGTGAATAGGCGCTTTAAAAAATTATGGTTTAGGCTTGAACAAATGTGGAATAAACCTAGCGGTTAATTTGTCAAGCACAAAACCTACAACAACTAGGCTTACCTATGTGCACCAACAACTTATGCTAAGCGAGATAAACAACTAGGTGATAGCAAGATATATGACAAGCAACAATATGGCTATCACAAAGTAAAGTGCATAAGTAAAGGGCTTGGGTAAGAGATAACCAAGGCACGCGGAGATGACGATGTATCCCGAAGTTCACACCCTTGCGGATGCTAATCTCCATTTGGAGTGGTGTGGAGGCACAATGCTCCCCAAGAAGCCACTAGGGCCACCGTAATCTCCTCACGCCCTTGCACAATGTGAGATGCCGTGATTCCACTAAGGGACCCTTGAGGGTGGTCACCGAACCCGTACAAATGGCAACCCTTGGGGGCGGTCACTGATACGTCTCCAACGTATCTATAATTTTTGATAGCTCCATGCTACTTTATATACTGTTTTATGCAATATTGGGCTTTATTATCCACTTTTATATTATTTTTGGGACTAACCTATTAACCGGAGGCCCAGCCCAGATTTGTCGTTTTATGCCTATTTCAGTGTTTCGAGGAAAAGGACTATTAGACGGAGTCAAAACGGAACGAAATCAACTGGAGAAGTTATTTTTGGAAGGAAACCCACCTGATGGACTTGGACCCCACGTCAGAAGATACGGGAGGTGCTCACGAGGTGGGGAGCGCCCCCCGGCGCGCCCCCGCCCACGTGGGGCCCTCGTAGCTCCACCAACGCATTCCTTTCACCCATATATACCTCGCACCCTAAAACTTCCGAACAGAAGTTAGATCGAGTTCCGCCGCAAGTCTCCGTAACCACCAAAACCAATCGGGACCCCTTTCCGTACCTGCCGGGGGGGGATCCATCACCGTGGCCATCTTCATCATCCCGGCGCTATCCATGAGGAGGAGGGAGTAGTTCACCCTCGGGGCTGAGGGTATGTACCAGCAGCTATGTGTTTGATCTCTCTCTCTCTCTCTCTCGTGTTCTCTCTCGTGTTCCTCTATGGCACGATCTTGATGTATCCCGAGCTTTGCTATTGTAGTTGGATCTTATGATGTTTCTCCCCCTCTACTCTCTTGTGATGAATTGAGTTTCCCCTTTCAAAGTTATCTTATCGGATTGAGTCTTTTATGAGAACACTTGATGTATGTCTTGCCATGATTATCTGTGGTGACAATGGGATATCATGTGCCACTTGATGTATGTTTTGGTGACCAACTTGCGGGTTCCACCCATGAACCTATGCATAGGGGTTGGCACACGTTCTTGATTCTCCGGTAGAAACTTTGGGGCACTCTTTGAAGTAGTTTTATGTTGGTTGGATGAATCTGAGATTTTGTGAGCATATCGTATAATCATGCCCACGGATACTTGAGGTGACAATGGAGTATCTAGGTGACATTAGGGTTTTGGTTGATTTGTATCTTAAGGTGTTATTCTAGTACGAACTCTTTTATAGATCGATCCGAAAGAATAGCTTTGAGGTGGTTTCGTAACCTACCATAATCTCTACGTCTGTTCTCCGCTATTAGTGGCTTCGGAGTGTCTCTTTGTTGCATGTTGAGGGCTTGTTATATGATCTATCTACGTTATTATTGTTGAGAGAACTTGCACTAGTGAAAGTATGAACCCTAGGCCTTGTTTCCTAGCATTGCAATACCGTTTACGCTCACTTTTACCACTTGTTACCTTACTGTTTTTATATTTTCAGATTACAAAAACCTATATCTACCATCCATTTTGCACTTGTATCTTCATCTCTTCGCCGAACTAGTGCACCTATACAATCTACTATTGTATTGGGTGTGTTGGGGACACAAGAGACTCTTTGTTATTTGGTTGCAGGGTTGCTTGAGAGAGACCATCTTCATCCTACGCCTCCTACGGATTGATAAACCTTAGGTCATCCACTTGAGGGAAATTTGCTACTGTCCTACAAACCTGTGCACTTGCCGGCCCAACAACGTCTACAAGAAGAAGGTTGCGTAGTAGACATCAGTCACCGAACCCGTACACTTTGGCAACCCTTGGGGCGGTCACCGGTACCCGTCAAATTTCTCGGGGCGATCTCCACAACCTAATTGGAGACCCTAACGCTTGCCCGGAGCTTTACACCACAATGATTGAGCTTCGAACACCACCAACCGTCTAGGGCACCCAAGCACCCAAGAGGAACAAGCTCAAGGGTACCAAGCACCCAAGAGTAATAAGCTTCTCAACTTGTAACTTCCACGTACCACGGCGGAGAACTTAAACCGATGCACCAAATGCAATGGCAAGGGCACACGGAGTGCCCAAGTCCTTCTCTCCCAAATCCCACCGAAGCAACTAATGCTAGGGAGGAAAATGAGAGGAAGAACGAAGAAGAGAACACAAAGAACTCCAAGATCTAGATCCAAAGGGTTCCCCTCACATAGAGGAGAAAGTGATTGGTGGAAATGTGGATCTGGATCTCCTCTCTCTTTCCCCCCCAAAACTAGCAAGAATCCATGGAGGGATTGGGAGTTAGCAAGCTCGAAGAAGGTCAACAATGGGGGAACAACACGAGCTCAAAGGATAAGGTTCATTGGGGAAGAAGACCCCCTTTTATAGGGCCTCCCGAATCCAACCGTTATGTGCTCACCCCGCACACGAGCAGTACTACCGCTCCACGAGCGGTACAACCGCTGGAGGAGCGATACTACCGCTTAGCACGGTCAAAACAGCCTAACGAGAGAGAAAAACACGAGCTGAAGTTCTGCCAGAGAGGTAGTACCGCTTATAAGAGGTACTACCGCTCGAGGGGAGAGGTAGTACCGATTATAAGAGGTACTACCGCTCGAGGGGATAGGTAATACCGCTTACCGCGAAACCCTACACGAAAAACGCACCCCAAAAGCAATGGAATTGAGTTTGTCTCATACGCTTCACCTTTTTAATATCTTTCATAAGTATGATGGAAAAGAAAATTGTGCCAAAGTGTTAGAAGAAGAATGCATTAAATAGTTTGGCACTAAATCTTTGAATGATGAGAATGATTGCAATGTTTTTAGTATGAATTCCTTGAATATCCATGATGCTAATTATATGCAAAGCCACAAGCTTGGGGAAGCTATGTTTGATGAAGATGATATTTTTTGTCCCCCAAGCTTTGATGAGCAAATTTACTATGATGAAAGCATGTCCCCTATCTATGATGATTATTGTGATGACACGTATGCTTTAAAGAATAATGATAACCATGAAACTTGTCATCTTGATCTTAATTTTCAATCATATGATAATTATTTTGTTGAGTTTGCTCCCACTACTATTCATGAGAAGAATTTTGCTTATGTGAAGAGTAGTAAATTTTCTATGCTTGTAGATCATGAAAAGAATGCTTTAGGTGCTGGTTATATTGTTGAATTCATTCATGATGCCACTGAAAATTATTATGATGAAGGAACATATGCTTATAGGAATTGCAATAATATCAAGTTTCCTCTCTATGTGCTTAAACTTTTGAAGTTATGCTTGTTTTGTCTTCCTATGCTTGTTGATTATTGTTCCCGTAAGTTGTTTGCTCACAAAATCCCTATGCATAGGAAGTGGGTTAGGCTTAAATGTGCTAGTCATATTCTTCATGATGCTCTCTTTATGTTTCAATTCCTATCTTTTATGTGAGCATCATTGAAATCATCATGCCTAGCTAGGGGCGTTAAACGATAGCGCTTGTTGGGAGGCAACCCAATTTTATTTTAGTTTCTTACTTTTGGTTATGTTTAGGAATAAATAATCCATCTAGCTTCTGTTTAGATGTGTTTTTATCTTTTAATTAGTGTTTGTGCCAAATTGAACCTATTGGATCTTCTTGGATGATAGTTATTTGGTCGTGCTGTAATTTCCAGAATCTTTGTGCTCAGTGCCCGAATTGTTAAAAATCACCAGGACGTGATAAAATACTGATTCCAATTGCTTATGATCAATAAAAAAAATTTCCAGGTCGTCTAATTTTGGTAGATTTGTTTGGGTTCCAGAAGTTTGCGTTATTTACAGATTACTACAGACTGTTCTGTTTTTGACAGATTCTGTTTTGCGTGTGTTGTTTGCTTATTTTGATGAATCTATGGTTGGTAAAATAGTTTATAATCCATATAGAAGTTGGAATACAGTAGGTTTAACACCAATACAAATAAAGAATGATTTCATTACAGTACCTTGAAGTGTTGTTTTGTTTTCTTTCGCTAATGGAGCTTACGAGTTTTCTGTTAAGTTTTGTGTGGTTGAAGTTTTCAAGTTTTGAGTAAAGATTCGATGGACTATGGAATAAGGAGTGGAAAGAGCCTAAGCTTGGGGATTCCCAAGGCACCCCAAGGTAATATTCAAGGATAACCAAGAGCCTAAGCTTGGGGATGCCCCGGAAGGCATCCCTCTTCGCCTTCGCTCATTGGTAACTTTACTTGAGCTATATTTTATTCACCACATGATATGTGTTTTGCTTGGAGCGTCATGTCATTTTGTTTTGTTTTGCTTACTGTTAGTTAGATTAGTGTTTTGCATCTTTAGTTTCAATAAAAAAGTCAAGGATAGCCTTTGCCATGCTTATTTTGCTAGTTTACATGTTGCTGTTTGAAAACAGAAAGTTTACCGCTGTTGCAAAAATTCCTCAGAAAAGTCAGAGAGTGGTATAATGTTGAATCTTTTTGCATATTGAGCTCTGATAAATTTATTACAGTGGTATTTTTAGTTCATAATTTTTGGAGTCAGGGAAGTATTGATACTCTTGTATTCTTTACAGACTATATTGTTTTGGCAGATTGCTGTTATGTTTGCATTGTTTGCATATGTTTGCTTGTTTAATGATTCCATTTGAGGATAGGAGTATTAAATATGCAGAGGCATTTAGTATGCAATGTTGAATAATAATTTAAGTGATTTGTTACAGTAGCAAATGATAAGGTTTTGCATTAGTTTATACTAACCTATCTCACGAGTTCTTGTTGAGTTTGTTGTGAATGAAGCTTTTGATAAAAAGAGAAACCATGGTATGAGAGGAATTAAGGAGACACAAAAGTTCAAGCTTGGGGATTCCCAAGGCACCCAAAGATAATATTTCAAGAAGTCTCAAGCATCTAAGCTTGGGGATGCCCCGGTAGGCATCCCACCTTTCTTCAATAACTATCGGTTAGTATCGGTTGAGCCTAAGTTTTTGCTTCTTCACATGAGTTGTGCTATCCTTGCAATGTAGTTTTCTTTAGCTTTGCTTGCTTATTGAATAAAGTATCAAGATCCGAAATTATTAAATGGGAGAGTCTTCACATAGTTAAATAATTATTCGACTACTCATTGATCTTCACTTATATCTTTCGGAGTAGTTTGTCATTTGCTCTAGTACTTCACTTATATCTTTTAGAGCACGGTGGTAGTTTTATTTTGAAGAAATATATGAACTCTCATGCTTCACTTATATTATTTTGAGAGTCTTAAATAGCATGGTAATGTACTTAATTCTAATATGCTAAGCATACAAGATTTGTAAGGATTCTTATGAGTGTGTTGAATACTAAGAGAAGTTTGATACTTGATAATTGTTTTGAGATATGGAGGTAGTGATATTAAAGTCATGCTAGTTGGGTGATTATGAATTTAAAGAATGCTTGTGTTGAAGTTAGCAAGTCCCGTAGCATGCACGTATGGTTAAAGTTGTGTAACAAATTTGAAACATGAAGTGTACCTGGCTTGTGCATCCTTATGAGTGGCGGTCGGGGACGAGCGATGGTCTTTTCCTACCAATCTATCCCCCTAGGAGCATGCGCGTAGTACTTGATTTTTGATGACTTCTAAATTTTTGCAATAAGTATATGAGTTCTTTTGACTAATGTTGAGTCCATGGATTATACGCACTTTTACCTTTCCGCCATTGCTAGCCTCTTCGGTAACGTGCATTGCCGTTTCTCACCTTGAGAGTTGGTGCTTCGCCGGTGCATCCAAACCCCGTGATACGATATGCTCTATCACACATAAACCTCCTTATATCTTCCTCAAAACAGCCACCATACCTACCTATCATGGCATTTCCATAGCCATTCCGAGATATATTGCCATGCAACTTCCATCATCATTATTATTACATACTTTACTTTTGTCATATTGCCATTGCATGATCATGTAGTTGACATCGTATTTGTGGCAAAGCCACCATGCATTATTTTTCATACATGTCACTCTTGATTCATTGCACCATCCCGGTACACCGCCGGAGGCATTCATCTAGAGTCATATCTTGTTCTAGTTTCGAGTTGCAATCCTTATGTTGTAATCAATAGAAGTGTGATGATCATCATTATTAGAGCATTGCCCAAAAAAAAATAGAAAGGCCAAAAAAAAGAGAAAGGCCAAAAAGAAAAAAAGAAAGGCCCAAAAAAAAGAAAATAAATGAAAAGGGCAATGCTACTATCTCTTTTTCCACACTTGTGCTTCAAAGTAGCACCTTGTTCTTCATGTAGTGAGTCTCATATATTGTGCTTCAAAGTAGCACCTTGTTTTTCATATAGTGAGTCTCATAAGTTGTCCTTTTATATTAGTGGGAATTTTTCATTATAGAACTTGGCTTGTATATTCCTACGATGGGCTTCCTCAAATGCCCTAGGTCTTCATGAGCAAGCAAGTTGGATGCACACCCACTAGTTTTCTTTTGTTGAGCATTCATAGCTCTAGTGCATCCGTTGCATGGCAATCCCTACTCCTCGCATTAACATCAATCGATGGGCATCTCCATAGCTCATTGATTAGCCTCGTTGATGTGAGACTTTCTTTTTTTTGTCTTCTCCACACAATCCCCATCATCATATTCTATTCCACCCATAGTGCTATATCCATGGCTCACACTCATGTATTGCGTGAAGGTTGAAAAAGTTTGAGATTATTTAAGTATGAAACAATTGCTTGGCTTGTCATCGGGGGTATAGAAGTTGGGAACATCTTTGTGTGACGAAAATGAAGCATAGCCTAACTATATGATTTTGTAGGGATGAACTTTCTTTTGCCATGTTATTTTGAGAAGACATGATTGCTTTGATTAGTATGCTTGAAGTATTATTATTTTTGTGTCAATATGAACTTTTGTCTTGAATCTTTCGGATCTGAATATTCATATCACAAGTAAGAAGAATTATATTGAAATTATGCCAAAGTATCACTCCGCATCAAAAATTCTTTTTTATCATTTACCTACTCGAGGACGAGCAGGAATTAAGCTTGGGGATGCTTGATACGTCTCCAACGTATCTATAATTTTTGATTGCTCCATGCAACTTTATCAACTGTTTTATGCAATATTGGGCTTTATTATCCACTTTTATATTATTTTTGGGACTAACCTATTAACCGGAGGCCCAGCCCAGATTTGCCGTTTTATGCCTATTTCAGTGTTTCGAGGAAAAGGAGTATCAGACGGAGTCAAAACGGAACGAAATCAACTGGAGAAGTTATTTTGGAAGGAAACCCACCGATGGACTTGGACCCCACGTCGAAGATACGGAGGTGCTCACGAGGGTGGGGAGCGCCCTCCCCCCTGGGCGCGCCCCCCTGCCTCGTGGGGCCCCCGTAGCTCCACCGATGTACTCCTTTCACCCATATATACCTACGTACCCTAAAACTTCCAGAACAGAAGTTAGATCGGGAGTTCCGCCGCCGCAAGTCTCCAGAACCACCAAAAACCAATCGGGACCCCTTTCCGGTACCCTGCCGGAGGGGGGATCCATCACCGGTGGCCATCTTCATCATCCCGGCGCTATCCATGAGGAGAGGGAGTAGTTCACCCTCGGGGCTGAGGGTATGTACCAGTAGCTATGTGTTTGATCTCTCTCTCTCTCGTGTTCTCTCTCGTGTTCCTCTATGGCACGATCTTGATGTATCCCGAGCTTTGCTATTGTAGTTGGATCTTATGATGTTTCTCCCCCTCTACTCTCTTGTGATGAATTGAGTTTCCCCTTTTGAAGTTATCTTATCGGATTGAGTCTTTTATGAGAACACTTCATGTATGTCTTGCCGTGATTATCTGTGGTGACAATGGGATATCATGTGCCACTTGATGTATGTTTTGGTGACCAACTTGCGGGTTCCACCCATGAACCTATGCATAGGGGTTGGCACACGTTCTTGATTCTCCGGTAGAAACTTTGGGGCACTCTTTGAAGTACTTTTATGTTGGTTGGATGAATCTGAGATTTTGTGATGCATATCGTATAATCATGCCCACGGATACTTGAGGTGACAATGGAGTATCTAGGTGACATTAGGGTTTTGGTTGATTTGTATCTT
This sequence comes from Aegilops longissima, assembly GCA_021605205.1. Taxonomy (NCBI): domain Eukaryota; kingdom Viridiplantae; phylum Streptophyta; class Magnoliopsida; order Poales; family Poaceae; genus Aegilops; species Aegilops longissima. The sequence goes on along the minus strand of CM038681.1, from coordinate 597,313,875 downwards.
AAGGTGTTATTCTAGTACAAACTCTTTTATAGATCGATCCGAAAGAATAGCTTTGAGGTGGTTTCATACCCTACCATAATCTCTACGTTTGTTGTCCGCTATTAGTGGCTTCGGAGTGACTCTTTGTTGCATGTTGAGGGCTTGTTATATGATCTATCTATGTTATTATTGTTGAGAGAACTTGCACTAGTGAAAGTATGAACCCTAGGCCTTGTTTCCTAGCATTGCAATACCGTTTACGCTCACTTTTACCACTTGTTACCTTGCTGTTTTTATATTTTCAGATTACAAAAACCTATATCTACCATCCATTTTGCACTTGTATCTTCATCTCTTCGCCGAACTAGTGCACCTATACAATCTACTATTGTATTGGGTGTGTTGGGGACACAAGAGACTCTTTGTTATTTGGTTGCAGGGTTGCTTGAGAGAGACCATCTTCATCCTACGCCTCCTACGGATTGATAAACCTTAGGTCACCCACTTGAGGGAAATTTGCTACTGTCCTACAAACCTGTGCACTTGCCGGCCCAACAACGTCTACAAGAAGAAGGTTGCGTAGTAGACATCAGTCACCGAACCCGTACACTTTGGCAACCCTTGGGGCGGTCACCGGTACCCGTCAAATTTCTCGGGGCGATCTCCACAACCTAATTGGAGACCCTAACGCTTGCCCGGAGCTTTACACCACAATGATTGAGCTTCGAACACCACCAACCGTCTAGGGCACCCAAGCACCCAAGAGGAACAAGCTCAAGGGTACCAAGCACCCAAGAGTAATAAGCTTCTCAACTTGTAACTTCCACGTACCACGGCGGAGAACTTAAACCGATGCACCAAATGCAATGGCAAGGGCACACGGAGTGCCCAAGTCCTTCTCTCCCAAATCCCACCGAAGCAACTAATGCTAGGGAGGAAAATGAGAGGAAGAACGAAGAAGAGAACACAAAGAACTCCAAGATCTAGATCCAAAGGGTTCCCCTCACATAGAGGAGAAAGTGATTGGTGGAAATGTGGATCTAGATCTCCTCTCTCTTTTCCCCCCAAAACTAGCAAGAATCCATGGAGGGATTGAGAGTTAGCAAGCTCGAAGAAGGTCAACAATGGGTGAAGAACACGAGCTCAATGGATAAGGTTCATTGGGGAAGAAGACCCCCTTTTATAGGGCCTCCCGAATCCAACCGTTATGTGCTCCCCCCGCACACGAGCAGTACTACCGCTCCACGAGCGGTACAATCGCTGGAGGAGCGATACTACCGCTTAGCACGGTCAAAACAGCCCAACGAGAGAGAAAAAACACGAGCTGAAGTTCTGCCAGAGAGGTAGTACCGCTTATAAGAGGTACTACCGCTCGAGGGGAGAGGTAGTACCGCTTATAAGAGGTACTACCGCTCGAGGGAATAGGTAGTACCGCTTACCGCGAAACCCGACACGAAAAATGCACCCCAAAAGCAGCGGTACTACGCGCTGCACAGGGCCGTGGTACTGCCGCTGACAAGCGGTACTACCGCTCGAGAGATCAGTACTACCGCTTGAGGCTTTCAAGAACATGACAGAGAAAACAGAGGAAGCAATAAAGCCTAAACTGCCACAACTTCTGCAAATGAACTCCGAATTGAGTAAACTCAAGCTTGTTGGATATTCTACAACGAGTAGCATCCAAACAGCAAAAGGTTATAATGAGAAGAGGCAGGGGAGGTATGCCTAAGATATAGAGGAGTGAACTCTCCATTAGAGAAGAACCAGCATAACCTCCAACATCGAAAACATCATAGAAGATGCATGAGTGAACTCCATTTTCGATGAACTCGAGCTTGTCAACAAGATGACCATAAGCTCCAAAACTCACAAAGAGAAACACCAAACAAGAACCAAGAAATATGATGCAAGGATGCAATGGTTTGAGCTCTCTACGAACGATACGGTCAAGCTACTCATCAAGAGCCCCCCTTGATAGTACGACATTCGATCCTATAACCCGGTCTCCAAACTACCACCATGAGACCGGTAAAATAGAAAACCTATCAAGGGCAAACCTTTGTCTTGCACAAAGTCCACTTGAGCTAGATGTAGACGATCTTGACTTCCTCAAGTTGGACCACCTTTCTTGATTGTGTTGGCTCGGTGAAGACTAGTAGGTTGCTCCCCCATAGCCACTATGGATGAGCCACTCTTCGGCACATCTTCACAAATCGATTGTCACCACAATGCATGGCAAGCTTCAAGCACTTGATGTCTTCGTGATGCATCACTTGAACTTATACACCGCAACCTAACCCCATAAAGAACTCTCACGAAGACCATGGGTTAATACACAAAGCATAATTGACAATGCGTACCATGCCATGGGATCGCTTGATCCCTCTCGGTACATCTTCTATGCTTTGTGTGTTGATCAACTTCATTCACTCTTTGACTTAGTCTGGATCAACCTCTCACAAGACCAATCTAAAGGTAATTCCTTGAATAGCACCTTGGTCGACACAAACTCTCCTTGAAACCAACACATGTATTCCAAGAAAAGCCTATGGACAAAACCTTCAAATATAACTCAAAGGCAACTATTTGTCCGTAGAGATTGTCATCAATTATCAAAACCAAACATGGGGGCACCACATGTTCTTTCAATCTCCCCCATTTTGTTAATTGATGACAATCACTTTCGAGAGAGTTTATACAAGGAATTATGCATCACCATGCAATGCAACAACCAATAATGCATGCATATGAGGTGCAAACGCTTAGGAATACAACCAAAGCAAGAAAAGATGACTCTCTAAACTCCTCCACAAAACTCTCTGAAACTTCTCCCCCATTGGCATCGATTGCCAAAATGGGCGAAAAGCTTAGAAGGCCAATATAAATTGTGGTCCTCCATAAAATGTGTATTTCTCAACAAGAGAGTGGAATGGAATACACATAACCAAAGGTAAATACTTGGAGGAACACAAACAATATTGAGCCACAAAGATTGCAAAAGAATGATATGCCACAAAGTCATAACAAAGAGAGAAACAAGCAATCAAGTGATCAAAAGATACCAATTGAAGCAAGATATCAAAAGATACCAAATGAACCAACTAGACCAATGATCCTACGAGCCACATGAATAAAAGATATTACGAAATGAGCAAAGGAGTGTTCTAGAGAAACTAGGGAAGCTCCCCATGATTTGAGCACAATTTAGTTTTGTAATTGGATGCACCGAGCACAAAATAGGATCGCCACTCCCCCAAGATCAATAGAACCTCACGACAAGTGCAAGAGAGCAACGGAGTGTTCTAAAGACAGTAGTGAAGCTCCCCATGATTTGTGCACTCCTTAGAATATTTGCATTAGGATACCAAGTGCACAAAATAGGATCATCACTCTTCGAAAATCAATAGAAACTCACAACAAGTGTAAGTGAGGATGTAGGAAACAAAGCCTAGTGCTACCTCTTGAGCTTGCGTTGGATTTCCGCGAAGAGGAGAGGATAATGCAGCAGAGTAGCGTAAGTATTTCCCTCGGTTTTTGAGAACCAAGGTATCAATCCAGTAGGAGGCCACGCGCAAGTCCCTCGTACCTACACAAAACAAATAGCTCAACGCAACCAACACGATTAGGGGTTGTCAATCCCTTCACGGTCACTTACGAGAGTGAGATCTGATAGAGATGATAGATAATATTTTTGGTATTTTGGTATAAAGATGCAAAGTAAAATAAAAATAAAAAGTAAAGCAATAATAAAGTGATGGAAGATTGATATGATAGAGAATAGACCCGGGGGCCATAGATTTCACTAGTGGCTTCTCTCAAGAGCATAAGTATTTTATGGTGGGTGAACGAATTACTGTTGAGAAATTGACAGAATTGAGCATAGTTATGAGAGTATCTAGGTATGATGATGTATATAGGCATCACGTCCGAGACAAGTAGACCGACTCCTGCCTGCATCTACTACTACTACTCCACACATCGACCGCTATCCATCATGCATCTAGAGTATTAAGTTAATGAAAACAGAGTAACGCCTTAAGCAAGATGACATGATGTAGAGGGATAAATTCATGCAATATGATAAAAACCCCATCTTGTTATCCTCGATGGCAACAATACAATACGTGCCTTGCTGCCCTTATCACATCCGGGAAAGGACACCGCAAGATTGAACCCAAAGCTAAGCACTTCTCCCATTGCAAGAACTACCAATCTAGTTGGCCAAACCAAACGGATAATTCGAAGAGACTTGCAAAGATAACCAATCATACATAAAAGAATTCAGAGAAGATTCAAATATTGCTCATAGGTAATCTTGATCATAAACCCACAATTCATCGATCTCAACAAACACACCGCAAAAAGAAGATTACATCGAATAGATCTCCACGAGAGAGGGGGAGAACATTGTATTGAGATCCAAAAAGAGAGAAGAAGCCATCTAGCTACTAACTATGGACCCGAAGGTCTGAAGTAAACTACTCACACTTCATCGGAGAGGCTATGATGATGTAGAAGCCCTCCATGGTAGATTCCCCTTCCGGTGGAGCTCCGGAACAGGCCCCAAGATGGGATCTCGTGGATATAGAAAGTTGCGGCGGTGGAATTAGGTTTTTGGTTCTGTATCTGATCGTTCGGGGGTACGTAGGTATGTATAGGAGGAAGAAGTACGTCGGTGGAGTGATACGTCTCCATCGTATCTATAATTTTTGATTGTTCCATGCCAATATTATTCAACTTTCATATACTTTTTGGCAACTTTTATATTATTTTGGGACTAACATATTGATCCAAAGGCTCAAAGCAGGTCCCTTTCATTGCATGTTTTGGTTTCACAGAATATCCATATCAAACGGAGTCCAAACGGGATAAAAACGGACGGAGCTTATTTTTGGAAAATATGGAAAATTTGGAAGGAAAATCAACGCGAACCAGTGCCCGAGGTGGTCACGAGGCAGGGGGGCGCGCCTGCCCCCCTGGGCGCGCCCCCTACCCTCGTGAGCCCACCGTAAGGCGGTTGATGATCTTCTTTTGCTGCAAGAAAGCTAATATTCGGAAAAAATTCATGGTGAAGGTTTCAGGCCAATCGGAGTTACGGATCTCCATATATACGCGAAACGGTGAGACAGAGCCAGAAGAGAATGCAGAAACAGAGAGATAGATCCAATCTCAGAGGGGCTCTCGCCCCTCCCAAGCCATGGGAGCCAAGGACCAAAGGGGAAACCCTTCTCCCATCTAGGGAGGAGGTCAAGGAAGAAGAAGAAGTAGGGGGCTTCTCTCCCCCTTGCTTCCGGTGGCGCCGGAGCGCTGCCGGGGGCCATCATCATCATCGCGATCTTCACCAACACCTCCATCATCTTCACCAACATCTCCATCACCTTCCCCCTTCTATATTCAGTGGTCCCCTCTACTTGAACATGGTGCCTTATGCTTCATATTATTATCCAATGATGTGTTGCCATCCTATATGTCTGAGTAGATTTTCGTTGTCCTATCGGTGATTGATGAATTGCTATGATTGGTTTGAATTGCATATTTTATTATTTGTGCTGTTCTATTGTGCCCTCCGTGTCGCGCAAGCGTGAGGGATTCCCGCTGTAGGGTTTGCAATATGTTTATGATTTGCTTATGGTGGGTGGCGTGAGTGATAGAAGCACAGACCCGAGTAAGTAGGTTATTTGCGTATGGGATAAAGGGGACTTGATACTTTAATGCTATGGTTGGGTCTTACCTTAATGAATCTTTGGTAGTTGCGGATGCTTGCTAGAGTTCCAATCATAAGTGCATATGATCCAAGTAGAGAAAGTATGTTAGCTTATGCCTCTCCCTCAAATAGAATTGCAATAGTGATTATCGGTCTAGTAACGTAGTCAGTTGCCTAGGGACAATTCCACAACTCCTACCACCACTTTTCCACACTCGCCATATTTACTTTATTGCTTCTTTGTCTAAACAGCCCCTAGTCTTTATTTACGTGCTCTTTACTTTCTTGCAAACCTATCCCGTAACACCTACAAAGTACTTCTAGTTTCATACTTCTTCTAGGTAAAGCGAACGTCAAGCGTGCGTAGAGTTGTATCGGTGGTCGATAGAACTTGAGGGAATATTTGTTCTACCTTTAGCTCCTCGTTGGGTTCGACACTCTTACTTATCGAAAACTGTTGCGATCCCCTATACTTGTGGGTTATCAAGACCTTTTTCTGGCGCCGTTGCCGGGGAGCAATAGCGTGGGGTGAATATTCTCGTGTTTGCTTGTTTGCTTTATCACTAAGTAATTTTTATTTGCTGTTCTTAGTTGTTCTTTATCTTTAGTTATGGATATGGAACGCGAAATACCAAAAAAATTAGGTGTACTTTCTACTCATGGAGATGGGGAACCTCCTAAAACCCTCGATGCTGGTTATGTGAAAGATATTATGTACTACTTTAATAATCTTGAGAAAACCCCATTTAATTATGTAATGGGAGTAACATTGGATCAACGTGAATACTTTAGGAATTATCGCTTAACACAAAAAGGGAAACTATTATGGGATCAAATTCATATATTGAAGTGGTATGCTTGGCAACTATGCGTGAGTTATGATTATACTTGTTGCTCTAGGATGAATGCTCCACACCTTTCCTTTTCATGCAAATTTATTGATAATGAAACCTTAGCTTCTTATGCTAATGGTATATATGATTACTATGATGTGGAACAAATAGAAGAATTTGTTGCTTTTATGGGTGCTTATGAAATTGAAGCTATGTGTAAAGAGTTTGAGGATTTTGATGATGTTGTTTATAGATCTGAAAATTTAGCTATCCTCAAATATTGCTATGAGAATTATGAATACAATTACGAAATTAATGCACTTATTGAGAAAGTCTCCGCTGCCCAAGAAGAGACTAATATTTTGCAGGAATCTATGGAAGAAGAAATTGATGAAACTATGAGCTCATTGGATGAAAAAGATGAGGAGGAGAGCGAAGAACAAAAGGAGGAAGAGCGGATTGATCACCCGTGCCCACCTTCTAATGAGAGTAACCCTCCAACTCATACATCGTTTAATTTCCCTTCGTGCTTACCGAAGGATGATTGCTATGATCCCATTGATTATCTTGAAATATCCCTTTTTGATGATGCTTGCTATGCTTGTGGCCAAGATGCCAATATGAATTATGCTTATGGAGATGAACTTGCTATAGTTCCTTATGTTAAACATGAAATTGTTGCTATTGCACCCACGCATGATAGTCCTAGTATCTTTTTGAATTCTCCCGACTACACTATATCTGAGAAGTTTGCTCTTACTAAGGATTATATTGATGGGTTGCCTTTTACCGTTGCACATGATGATTTTGATATATATAATATGCATGTGCTTGCTGCTCCTACTTGCAATTATTATGAGAGAGGAACTATATCTCCACCTCTCTATGTTTCCAATACAATAAAATTGCAAGAAACTGTTTATACTATGCATTGGCCTTTACTATGTGTGCATGAATTGTTCTTTTATGACATGCCGATGCATAGGAAGAGAGTTAGACTTCGTCATTACATGATATATGTTGCTTTGTGCTCACTACTAAATTACAAATCATTGATAATTAAAATTGGCTTTGATATACCTTGGGATCCGGGTGGATTCACTACTTGAGCACTATATGCCTAGCTTAATGGCTTTAAAAAAGCGCTGACAGGGAGACAACCCGGAAGTTTTAGAGAGTCATTTATTTCTGTTGAGTGCTTTCATATAGTTTAAAAACAACAAAAATAAAGAGGGGAACCCAAAACTTTTTCAAAAAGGAAAGTGAAAGTGAGAGAGACAAGCATTGTTGAAGTGGGAGCTAGCCTTGAACATTGTTCATGCTCACGACAACTTTGTGAATCTTGATTACAGAAACTTTTCAATAAAAATAATTATCCCCTTGTACAATTCCATTGTATTATAAAAATAATGTGCCAAGGTTTGCCTTTAGGATGTTTACAATACTTGTTGGTTTGTACGGTGCAGGACAGAAACTTTGGCTGTAGTGCGTGAATTTTAGTTTTTTACTGGAACGTCAAATGGTTCTGATTCTTTTTGCACTGTATTTATATAAAAAAAAATTATTTTTCCTAATTTTCAAAGAATTTTTCAAGTATCATAAGTATGGTGAATGTTCGGATTGCTACAGACTGTTCTGTTTTAGACAGATTCTGTTTTTGATGCATAGTTTGCTTGTTTTGATGAAACTATCAATTTATATCAGTGGATTAAGCCATGAAAAAGTTATATTACAGTAGACACAATGCAAAAACAAAATATGAATTGGTTTGGAACAGTACTTAGAGTGGTGATTTGCTTTATTATACTAACGGATCTTACCGAGTTTTCTGTTGAAGTTTTGTGTGGATGTAGTGTCTAATCGAGGATGTTTCGATGAGAGAAGAAGGAAGAGAGGCAAGAGCTCAAGCTTGGGGATGCCCGAGGCACCCCAAGTAAATATTCAAGGAGACTCAAGCGTCTAAGCTTGGGGATGTTGGGGAGGCATCCCCTCTTTCTTCAACAAGTATCGGTATGTTTTCGAATTCGTTTCGTTCATGCATTATGTGCAAGTCTTGGAGCGTCTTTTGCATTTAGTTTTCACTTTTCTTTTTTGCACCATGCTGGTATGAGATAGTCCTTGGTTGATTTATAGAATGCTCATTGCACTTCACTTAAATCTTTTGAGTATGGCTTTATAGAATGCTTCATGTGCTTCACTTATATCATTTGAAGTTTGGATTGCCTGTTTCTCTTTACATAGACAACTGCCATTTGTAGAATGCTCTTTTGCTTCACTTATATTTGTTAGAGTTTGGGCATATATTTTGTATAAAAATTAAACTCTCTTGCCTCACTTATATCTATTTAGAGAGATGACAGGAACTGGTCATTCACATGGTTAGTCATAAAACCCTGCATAAAACTTGTAGATCGCTGAATATGATATGTTTGATTCCTTGCAATAGTTTTGCGATATAAAGGTGGTGATATTAGAGTCGTGCTAGTTGAATAATTGTGAAATTGAGAAATACTTGTGTTGAGGTTTGCAAGTCCCGTAGCATGCACGTATGGTGAACCGTTATGTAACGAATTCGGAGCATGAGGTGTTTATTGATTGCCTTCCTTATGAGTGGCGGTCGGGGACGAGCGATGGTCTTTTCCTACCAATCTATACCCCTAGGAGCATGCACGTAGTACTTTGTTTCGATGACTAATAGATTTTTGCAATAAGTATGTGATTTCTTTATGACTAATGTTGAGTCCATGGATTATACGCACTCTTACCTTTCCATCATTGCTAGCCTCTTCGGTACCGTGCATTGCCCTTTCTCACCTCGAGAGTTGGTGCAAACTTCGCCGGTGCATCCAAACCCCGTGATATGATACGCTCTGTCACACATAAGCCTCATTATATCTTCCTCAAAACAGCCACCATACCTACCTATCATGGCATTTCCATAGCCATTCCGAGATATATTGCCATGCAACTTCCATCATCATCATATACATGACTTGAGCATTCATTGTCATATTGCTTTGCATGATCGTAAGATAGCTCTCATGATGTTTTCATGGCTTGTCCATTTTTTGATGTCATTGCTACGCTAGATCATTACACATCCTGGTACATCGCCGGAGGCATTCATATAGGGTCATATCTTTGTTCTAGTATCGAGTTGTAATATCGAGTTGTAAGTAAATAAAAGTGTGATGATCATCATTATTAGAGCATTGCCCCATAAAAAAAAGAGGCCAAAGAAGCCTAATAAAAAAATGGGGCCAAAGAAGCCCACAAAAAAAAGAAAAAAAAAGAAAATAAATAAAAAGGGGCAATGTTACTATCTCTTTTTCCACACTTGTTCTTCAAAGTAGCACCATGTCCTTCATGTAGTGAGTCTCATATCTTTTCCTTCAAAGTAGCACCATGTTCTTCATATAGATTGTCTCCTATGTTGTCACTTTCATATACTAGTGGAAATTTTCATTATAGAACTTGGCTTGTATATTCCAACGATGGGCTTCCTCAAATGCCCTAGGTCTTCATGAGCAAGCAAGTTGGATGCACACCCACTTAGTTTCAGTTTGAGCTTTCATATACTTATAGCTCTAGTACATCCGTTGCATGGGAATCCCTACTCCTCGCATTGACATCAATTGATGGGCATCTCCATAGCCCGTTGATTAGCCACGTCGATGTGAGACTTTCTCCTTTTTTGTCTTCTCCACATAACCTCCATCATTATATTCTATTCCACCTATAGTGTTATGTCCATGGCTCACGCTCATGTATTGCGTGAAAGTTGAAAAGGTTTGAGAACGTCAAAAGTATGAAACAATTGCTTGGCTTGTCATCGGGGTTGTGCATGATGTGAATATTTTGTGTGGTGAAGATGGAGCATAGCCAGACTATATGATTTTGTAGGGATGAGCTTTCCTTGGCTATGTTATTTCAATAAGACATAATTGCTTGGTTGGTATGCTTGAAGTATTATTGTTTTTATGTCAAAGGATAGACTATTGATTTGAATCACTCGTGTCTTAATATTCATGCCATGATTAGACATATGATCAAGATTATGCTAGGTAGCATTCCACATCAAAAATTATCTTTTTTATCATTTACCTACTCGAGGACGAGCAGGAATTAAGCTTGGGGATGCTGATACCTCTTGAGCTTGCGTTGGATTTCCCCGAAGAGGAGAGGATAATGTAGCAGAGTAGCGTAAGTATTTCCCTCAGTTTTTGAGAACCAAGGTATCAATCCAAAGAGGAGGCCACGCAAAGTCCCTCGTACCTACACAAAACAAATAGCTCAACGCAACCAACGCGATTAGGGGTTGTCAATCCCTTCACGGTCACTTACGAGAGTGAGATCTGATAGAGATGATAGATAATATTTTTGGTAGTTTTGGTATAAAGATGCAAAGTAAAATAAAAAGCAAAATAAAAAGCAAAGCAATAATAAAGTGATGGAAGATTGATATGATAGAGAATAGATCCGGGGGCCATAGATTTCACTAGTGGCTTCTCTCAAGAGCATAAGTATTTTACGGTGGGTGAACGAATTACTGTTGAGCAATTAATAGAATTGAGCATAGTTATGAGAGTATCTAGGTATGATCATGTATATAGGCATCACGTCCGAGACAAGTAGACCGACTCCTGCCTGCATCTACTACTACTACTCCACTCATCGACCGCTATCCAGCATGCATCTATAGTATTAAGTTAATGAAAACAGAGTAACGCCTTAAGCAAGATGACATGATGTAGAGGGATAAATTCATGCAATATGATAAAACCCCATCTTGTTATCCTCGATGGAAACAATACAATACGTGCCTTGCTGCCCCTCATCCATTGGGAAAGGACACCGCAAGATTGAACCCAAAGCTAAGCACTTCTCCCATTGCAAGAACTACCAATCTAGTTGGCCAAACCAAACGGATAATTCGAAGAGACTTGCAAAGATAACCAATCATACATAAAAGAATTCAGAGAAGATTCAAATATTGCTCATAGATAATCTTGATCATAATTCATCGATCTCAACAAACACACCGCAAAAAGAAGATTACATCAAATAGATCTCCACGAGAGAGGGGGAGAACATTGTATTGAGATCCAAAAAGAGAGAAGAAGCCATCTAGCTACTAACTATGGACCCGAAGGTCTGAAGTAAACTACTCACACTTCATCGGAGAGGCTATGATGATGTAGAAGCCCTCCGTGGTAGATTCCCCTTCCGGCGGACCTCCGAAACAGGAAAGTTGCGGCGGTGGAATTAGGTTTTTGGCTCCGTATCTGATCGTTCGGGGGTACGTAGGTATATATAGGAGGAAGAAGTACGTCGGTGGAGCAACAGGGGGCCCACGAGGGTGGAGGGCGCGCCTGGGGGGAGGGCGCGCCCCCTACCTCGTTCCTTCCCTGGTGGTTGCTTGACGTAGGGTCCAAGTCTCCTGGATCATGTTCGGTGAGAAAATCACGTTCCCGAAGTTTTCATTCCGTTTGGGCTCCATTTGATATTCCATTTCTTCGAAATTCCGAAATAGGCAAAAAACAGCAAATCTGGGCTGGGCCTCTGATTAATAGGTTAGTCCCAAAAGTAATATAAAAGTGGAAAATAAAGACAAATATGGTCCAAAACAGTAGATAATATAGCATGGAGCAATCAAAAATTATAGATACATTGGAGACGTATCACCTAGCACAAGCAACAAACACATGGTTGAGCAACATCTAAAAGTGGCAACTTAAGAATAGGCTCAACCAAAATGATGTGTGTGAGTCATGGCAAAGCACTTGAGAAGACTAAAATAAGGATGAGAATTAAGCATCAACATAGTCTTGGATAAATGAGATACACGGTGCATGACATGTCCTCCCCACACACACCCAACTAGCAAATGGGTTCACAAATTCACTAAAAAGATAACAACAAAGCTTGCGACAACCCATGGTGAAGATAGAAGATGAAAGCCTCATCAAGACGAGGGATACCAATTAAGATGGCAAAAGCCTCGTAAAGACAAGCATGAGAAAAATAATCTTCACCACACAAGAGTGCATCAAGATGCAACGGTATAAGACACGCTGTCGGTGTCAAAACCGGCGGATCTCGGGTAGGGGGTCCCGAACTGTGCGTCTAGGCGGATGGTAACAGGAGACAAGGGACACGATGTTTTTACCCAGGTTCGGGCCCTCTCGATGGAGGTAATACCCTACTCCTGCTTGATTAATATTGATGATATGGGAGTAGATCTACCACGAGATCAGAGAGGCTAAACCCTAGAAGCTAGCCTATGGTATGATTGTTGTTCGTCCTACGGACTAAAACCCTTCGGTTTATATAGACACCGAATAGGGTTAGGGTTACACACAGTCGGTTACAATGGTAGGAGATCTACATATCCGTATCGCCAAGCTTGCCTTCCACGCCAAGGAAAGTCCCATCCGGACACGGGACGAAGTCTTCAATCTTGTATCTTCATAGTCTAGGAGTCCGGCCAAAGATGATAGTTCGCTATCCGGACACCCCCTAGTCCAGACTCCTCAAGAGCCCTCGAACCAGGCTTCAATGACGACGAGTCCAGCGCATATATTGTCTTCGGCATTGCAAGGCGGGTTCCTCCTCGAATACTTCATAGAAGATTTTGAACACCAGATAGTGTCCGCTCTGCAAAACAAGTTCCACATACCACCGTAGAGAGAATAACTTTTTGCACAGATCTGCTGACGTATTCCGCGGCGTGACATCACACCACGGCCAGGCGTTTATTCGAATCGTTTTTACTGTTCCACCTCAGCGCATTTAGCGAGGCGGTTTCCTTGGCACGTCTTATCAAAGCATAGATCATGCCCCCTTATTCCGGGATTCTCATCAATACGGACGTGGGTAACCCAACCGGGCCCGTTGGCCCGCCTCCTCTATCGAAGGTGAGTCCCAATCGATCACGGGGAGGACTCTTGGTATTCAACCTCTTTATAATGAGATCAAGGTCCTCTTCTTTTTTCCACCCTCCATCGAGTTCGCCTCGCACTTCGAGTTCTAACACCCAAAGCTTCAGATTTAGGCGCTTCGGACCTTCAACGATGTCCGGCTCCGACCAGCTCGGCCGATGGATGTCTTCTTCCGTCACAGAAGAAGATGTGCTAAAGCTGCGAGACGCTAGGTATCTAACCGGCGAGATCTCGCATAGGCTGCCTGCTCCAGGGCAGGTCATTCCCACTCCCGAGCCCGACGAGAGCGTGGTGTTCGTGTCTCACTTCCTTCGGGGTTTAGGCTTCCCGACGGATCCCTTTGTGCGGGGGCTCATGTTTTATTATGGGCTGGATTTCCATGACTTGAATCCGGAGTCCATCCTCCACATCTCGTCATTCATTGTCGTATGCGAAGCCTTTCTCCGCATTACCCCTCACTTCGGATTGTGGCTCAAGACTTTTAAGGTGGAGCCGAAGATGATCGAGGGGTAGCAGGCAGAGTGCGGAGGGGCTATCATAAGCAAGTGCGCCGATGCTCCATGGCCCGAGGGCTCTTTTCAAGAGGAGCTTGTTTTGTGGCAACGGGAGTGGTTCTATATCACCGCTCCCAGGGGCACCAAATGGGTGGCGCCTCCCGCCTTCCATTCAGGTCCACCACAGCGGCTGGCGTCATGGGTCAACAAGGGGCTCGACTGGGGGCCGTTCAAGGACGTTCCCCTATTGCGGGGCCGTATTCGAGACCTCCAAGAAAGAGAGATCAATCTGGTCGTAGTGGCGCAGGTTATGGTGATTCGACGCCTTCTGCCTGTTGGGGAACGTAGCAGAAATTCAAAATTTTCCTACGTGTCACCAAGATCTATCTATGGAGAAACTAGCAACGAGGGAAGGAGAGTGCATCTACATACCCTTGTAGATCGCTAAGCGGAAGCGTTCAAGTGAACGGGGTTGATGGAGTCGTACTCGTCGTGATTCAAATCACCGATGATCAAGTGCCGAACGGACGGCACCTCCGCGTTCAACACACGTACAGCCCGGTGACGTCTCCCACGCCTTGATCCAGCAAGGAGAGAGGGAGAGGTTGAGGAAGACTCCATCCAACAGCAGCACAACGGCGTGGTGGTGATGGAGGAGCGTGGCAATCCCGCAGGGCTTCGCCAAGCACCTAGGGAGAGGAGGAGGAGGAGAAGCAGGGCTGCGCCTGGAGAGGGAGGCTCTCGTGTGTTATGGGCAGCCCCCAGGGCCTCATATATATAGGGGAAGGGGAGGGATGCGCCCCCTCTAGGGTTTCCACCCCCTAGGGGTGGCGGCCAGCCCTAGATGGGTTTGTGGGGGCGGCCAAGAGAGGAGGGAGAGGGAGGCGCCCACTAGATGGGCCTTAGGGCCCATCTGGACTAGGGTTTGCCCCCTCCCACCCATCCTTGCGCCTTGGGCCCTTTGTGGGCGCACCAGCCCCTTGGGGCTGGTTCCCTCCACACTTGGCCCACGCAACCTTCCGGGCAGGTGGCCCCACTTGGTGGACCCTCGACCCTCCGGTGGTCCCAGACATTACCAAATCGCCTCAAACTTTTCCGGTGACCAAAACATGACTTCCCATATATAAATCTTTACCTCCGGACCATTCCGAACTCCTCGTGACGTCCGGGATCTCATCCGGACTCAACAACATTCGGTAACCACATACAAGCTTCCTATATAACCCTAGCGCCACCGAACCTTATGTGTAGACCCTACGGGTTCGGGAGACATGCGCATATGACCGAGACGTTCTCCGGTCAATAACCAACAGCGGATCTGGATACCCATGTTGGCTCCCACATGTTCCACGATGATCTCATCGGATGAACCACGATGTCAAGGACTCAATCGATCCCGTATACAATTCCCTCATCTAGCGGTATTGTACTTGCCCGAGATTCGATCGTCGGTATCCCGATACCTTGTTCAATCTCGTTACCGGCAAGTCTCTTTACTCGTTCCGTAACACATCATCCCGTGATCAACCCCTTGGTCACATTGTGCACATTATGATGATGTCCTACCGAGTGGGCCCAGAGATACCTCTCCGCTTACACGGAGTGACAAATCCCGCCTCGATCCGTGTCAACCCAATGGTCACTTTCGAGATACCTGTAGTGCACCTTTATAGTCACCCGATTACGCTGTGACGCTTTGATACACCCAAAGCACTCCTACGGTATCCGGAATTGCACGATCTCATGGTCTAAGGAAAAGATACTTGACATTAGAAAAGCTTTAGCATACTAACTACGATCTTTGTGCTAGGCTTAGGATTGGGTCTTGTCCATCACATCATTCTCCTAATGATGTGATCCGTTATCAATGACATCCAATGTCCATGGTCAGAAACCGTAACCATCTATTGATCAACGAGCTAGTTAACTAGAGGCTTACTAGGGACATGGTGTTGTCTATGTATCCACACATGTATCGCTGTTTCCGTCAATACAATTATAGCATGAATAATAAACGATTATCATGAACAAGGAAATATAATAATAACTAATTTATTATTGCCTCTAGGGCATATTTCCAACAGTCTCCCACTTGCACTAGAGTCAATAATCTAGTTCACATCGCCATGTGATTAACATCGATAAGTCACATCGCCATGTGACCAACATCCAAAGAGTTTACTAGTGTCTTAAACTAGTTCACATCACCATGTGATTAAGTCTCAATGAGTTCGGGGTTTGATCATGTTTTGCTTGTGAGAGAGGTTTTAGTCAACGGTCCGAACCTTTCAGATCCGTGTGTACTTCGCAATTCTCTATGTCATATTGTAAATGCTGCTTTCACGCCCACTTGGAGCTATTCCAAATGGTTGCTCCACTATACGTATCCGGTTTGCTTCTCGAGTCACTCGGATAGGTGTTAAAGCTTGCATCGACGTAACCCTTTACGCCAACTCTTTATCACCTCCATAATCGAGAAACATGTCCTTATTCCTCTAAGGATAATTTTGACCGCTATCCGGTGATCCACCTTGATCACCTTTGTACTCTCTTGCCGATATGTAGCAAGGCACACATCAGTGCAGTACACAAGATAGCATACTATAGAGCCTACGCCCGAAGCATAGGGACGACCTTCGTCCTTTCTCTCTTTTCTGCCGTGGTCGATCTTTAACTCTTAACTTCATACCTTACATCTCGGGCAAGAACTCCTTCTTTGATGATCCATCTTGAACACCTTCAAGATCATGTCAAGGTATGTGCTCATTTGAAAGTACCATTGAGCGCTTTTTATCTATCCTCATAGATCTTGATGCTCAATGTTCAAGTAACTTAATCCAGGTTTTCACTTGAAAACACTTTAACCCTATATGCTTTACGAAAATTCTACATCATTTCGATCATCAATATGTCAACAACATATACTCATCGAAATTCTATAGTGCTCCCACTCACTTCTTTGGAAATACAAGTTTCTCATAAACTTTGTATACACCCAAAATCTTTGATCATCTCATCAAAGCGCACATTCCAACTCCGAGATGCTTACTCCAGTCCTTAGAAAGGATCGCTGGAGCCAGCATACCTTTTAGCATCCTTAGGATCGACAAAACTTTTCTGATTGTATCACATACAACCTTTCCTTACTGGCCGGTAAGGAAACTCATTTTGACATCCATCTGCCAGATTTCATAAATGCAGCTTATGCTAACATGATTCCGACGGACTTAAGCATCGCTACTGAATGAGAGAATCTCATCATAGTCAACTCCTTGAACTTGTGAAAAACTCTTTGCCACAAGTAGAGCTTCATAGAAGGTGACATTACCGTCCATGTCCGTCTTCTTCTTAAAGATCCATTCATCTCAATGGCTTGCCGATCATCGGGCAAGTCCACCAAAGTCCATGCTTTGTTTTGATACATGGATCCTATCTCGGATTTCATGGTTTCTAACCATTTGTCGGAATTTGGGCCCACCATCGCTTCTCCATAGCTCGTAGGTTCATTGTTGTCCAGCAACATGACCTTCAAGACAGGATTGCTGTACCACTCAGAAGTAGTACGCATCCTTGTCACCCTACGAGGTACGTCAGTGACTTGATCCGAAACTTCATGATCACTATCATAAGCTTCTACTTCAATTGGTGTAGGTACCACGGAACAACTTCCCGTGCCTGCTACACACTTGTTGAAGTGACGGTTCAATGACCTCATCAAGTCTCCACCATCCTCCCACTCAACTTTTCGAGACGAACTATTCCTCGAGAAAGGACCCGATTCAAGAAACAATCCCTATTGCTTTCGGATTTGAATTAGGAGGTATACCCAACCGTTTTGGGTGTCCTATGAAGATGCATTTTGTCCGCTTTGGGTTCGAGCTTATCAACCTGAAACTTTTCCACATAAGCGTCGCAGCCCCAAACCTTTAAGAAATGACAGCTTAGGTTTCTCTAAACCATAGTTCATACGGTGTCATCTCAACGGAATTACGTGGTGCCCTATTAAAGTGAGTGCGCTTGTCTCTAATGCCTAACCCATGAACGATAGTGGTAATTCGATAAGAGATATCACGGTATATCCAATAGAGTGCAACTATGATGTTCAGACACACCATCACACTATGGTGTTCCAGCCGGCATTAATTGTGAAACAATTTGCACAATGTCTTAATTGTATGCCAAAACTCAGTAACTCAGATATTCATCTCTATGATCATATCATAGACATTCTATCCTCTTGTCACGATGATCTTCAACTTCACTCTGAAATTACTTGAACCATTCAATAATTCAGACTCGTGCTTCATCAAGTAAATATACTCAACATATACTCGAATCATCCGTGAAGTCGAACATAATGATATTCACTACATGCCTCAAGACTCATTGGACTGCACACATCAAAATGTGTTACTTCCAACAGGTTGCTACCTTGTTCCATCTTCTCAAACCGAGGCTTTTCACCATCTTGCCCATGTGGTATGTTTTGCATATCTCAAGTGATTCAAAATCAAGTGAGTCTAAACGATCCATCTGCATGGAGTTTCTTCATGCATATACACCAATAGACATGGTTTGCATGTCTCAAACTTTTCAAAAACGAGTGAGTCCAAAGATCCATCAACATGGAGCTTCTTCATGCGTTTACACCAATATGACTTACATAGCAATTGCCACAAGTAAGTGGTACTATCATTACTATCTTATACATTTGGCATGAAAATGTGTATCACTACGATCGAGATTCAATAAACCATTTTTTAGGTGCAAGACCATCGAAGATATTATTCAAATAAATAGAGTAACCATTATTCTCCTTAAATGAATAACCGTATGCGATAGACATAATCCAATCATGTCTATGCTCAACGCAAACACCAAATGATAATTATTCTGGTTTAATACTAATCTTGATGGTAGAGGGAGCGTGCGATGTTTGATCATATCAACCTTGGAAACAATTCCAACACATATCGTCAGCTCACCTTTAGCTAGTCTCCTTTTATTCCGTAGCTTTTATTTCGAGTTACCAACACTTAGTAACCGAACCGGTATCTAATACCCTGGTGCTACTAGGAGTACTAGTAAAGTACACATTAACATAATGTATATCAAATATACTTCTATCGACCTTGCCTGCCTTCTTATCTACCATGAATCTAGGGTAATTCTGCTCCAGTGGCTGTTCCCCTTATTACAGAAGCACTTAGTCTCGGGTTTGGGTTCAACCTTGGGTTTCTTCACTGGAGCAACAACTGATTTGTCGTTTCATGAAGTGTCCCTTCTTGCCCTTGCCCTTCTTGAAACTAGTGGTTTCACCAACCATCAACAATTGATGCTCCTTCTTGATTTCTACTTTCGCGGTGTCAAACATCGCGAATACTTCAAGGATCATCATATTTATCCCTGATATGTTATAGTTCATCACGAAGCTCTAGCAGCTTGGTGGCAATGACTATGGAGAAACATCACTATCTCATCTGGAAGATCAACTCCCACTCGATTCAAGTGATTGTTGCACTCAGACAATCTGAGCACAAGCTCAACGATTGAGCTTTTCTCCCTTAGTTTGCAGGCTAAGAAAATCGTCGGAGGTCTCATACCTTTTGACGTGGGCACGAGCTTGAAATCCCAATTTCTGCCCTCGAAACATCTCATATGTTCCGTGACGTTTCGAAATCGTCTTTGGTGCCTCTACTCTAAACCGTTCAACTGAACTATCACGTAGTTATCAAAACGTGTATGTCCGATGTTCGCAACATCTACAAACAACGTTTGGGGTTCAGCACACTGAGCAGTGCATTAAGGACATAAGCTTTCTCTGTCCGCATAATCGCTACTTTCAACTTTCAACTATATTTTCTCTAGGAACATATCTAAATAATGGAACTAAAGCGCGAGCTTTACGACATAATTTGCAAAAGGTCTTTTGACTATGTTCAGGATAATTAAGTTCATCTTATGAACTCCCACTCAGATAAACATCCCTCTGGTTATCTAAGTGATTACATGATCCGAATCAACTAGGCCGTGTCCGATCAACACGTGAGACGGACTAGTCATCATCGGTGAACATCTTCATGTTGATCGATCTACCATACGACTCATGCTCGACCTTTCGGTCTCCGTGTTCGAGGCCATGTCTTCACATGCTAGGCTCGTCAAGTTAACCCTAAGTGTTTCTGCGTGTGTAAATCTTGCTTACACCCGTTGTATGTGAACGTAAGAATCCATCACACCCGATTAACACGTGGTGCTTAGAAGCGACTTAACTGTAGCAACGGTGCACGCTTAGGGAGAACACTTCTTGAAATTTGTGTAAGGGATCATCTTATTTACTACCGTCGTTCTAAGTAAACAAGATGCATAAACATAATAAACATCACATGCAATTATATAGTAGTGACATGATATGGCCAATATCATATTGCTCCTTTGATCTCCATCTTCGGGCTCCATGATCATCATTGTCACCGCATGACACCATGATCTCCATCATCATGATCTCCATCATCGTGTCTTCATGAAGTTGTCTCGCCAACTTATTACTTCTACTACTATGGCTACCGTTAGCAATAAAGTAAAGTAATTACATGGCGTTGTTCAATGACACGCAGGTCATACAATAAATAAAGACAACTCCTATGGCTCCTGCCGTTGTCATACTCATCGACATGCAAGTCGTGAATCCTATTACAAGAACATGATCAATCTCATACATCACATATCATTCATCACATTCTTCTTGGCCATATCACATCACATGGCATACCCTGCAAAAACAAGTTAGACGTCCTCTAATTGTTGTTTGCATGTTTTACGTGGCTGCTATGGGTTCTAGCAAGAACGTTTCTTACCTCGCAAAACCACAACGTGATATGACAATTGCTATTTACCCTTCATAAGGACCCTTTTCATCGAATCCGTTCGACTAAAGTGGGAGAGATCGGCACCCGCTAGCCACCTTATGCACCAAGTGCATGTCATCGGTGGAACCTGTCTCACGTAAGAGCGTGTAAGGTCGGTCCGGCCGCTTCATCCCACAATACCGTCGAAACAATATTGGACTAGTAACGGTAAGCATATTGAACATCATCAACGCCCACAACTACTTTGTGTTCTACTCGTGCAAAGAATCTACGCAATAGACCTAGCTCGATACCACTTTGTTGGGGAACGTGGCGAAATTCAAAATTTTCCTCGTGTCACCAAGATCTATCTATGGAGAAACTAGCAACGAGGGAAGGAGAGTGCATCTACATACCCTTGTAGATCTCTAAGCGGAAGCGTTCAAGTGAACGGGTTGATGGAGTCGCACTGCCGTGATTCAAATCACCGATGATCAAGTGCCGAACGGACGGCACCTCCGCGCTCAACACACGTACAGCCGGTGGCGTCTCCCACGCCTTGATCCAGCAAGGAGAGAGGAGAGGTTGAGGAAGACTCCATCCAACAGCAGCACAACGGCGTGGTGGTGATGGAGGAGCGTGGCAATCCCGCAGGGCTTCGCCAAGCACCTAGGGAGAGGAGGAGGAGGAGAAGCAGGGCTGCGCCTGGAGAGGGAGGCTCTCGTGTGTTATGGGCAGCCCCTAGGGCCTCATATATAGGGGAAGGGGAGGGATGCGCCCCCTCTAGGGTTTCCACCCCCTAGGGGTGGCGGCCAGCCCTAGATGGGTTTGTGGGGGCGGCCAAGAGAGGAGGGAGAGGGAGGCGCCCACTAGATGGGCCTTAGGGCCCATCTGACTAGGGTTTGCCCCTCCCACCCATCCTGCGCTTGGGCCCTTGTGGGCGCACCAGCCCCTTGGGCTGGTTCCTCCCACACTTGGCCCACGCAACCTTCCGGGCAGGTGGCCCCACTTGGTGGACCCGGGACCCTCCCGTGGTCCCAGACATTACCAAATCGCCCAAACTTTTCCGGTGACCAAAACATGACTTCCATATATAAATCTTTACCTCCGGACCATTCCGAACTCCTCGTGACGTCCGGGATCTCATCCGGACTCAACAACATTCTGTAACCACATACAAGCTTCCTATATAACCCTAGCATCACCGAACCTTAAGTGTGTAGACCCTACGGGTTCGGAGACATGCGAACATGACCGAGACGTTCTCCGTCAATAACCAATAGCGGATCTGGATACCCATGTTGGCTCCCACATGTTCCACGATGATCTCATCGGATGAACCACGATGTCAAGGACTCAATCGATCCCGTATACAATTCCCTCTGTCTAGCGGTATTGTACTTGCCCGAGATTCGATCGTCGGTATCCCGATACCTTGTTCAATCTCGTTACGGCAAGTCTCTTTACTCGCTCCGTAACACATCATCCCGTGATCAACCCCTTGGTCACATTGTGCACATTATGATGATGTCCTACCGAGTGGGCCCAGAGATACCTCTCCGCTTACGGGAGTGACAAATCCAGCCTCGATCCGTGTCAACCCAATGGTCACTTTCGAGATACCTGTAGTGCACCTTTATAGTCACCCGCCACGTTGTGACGCTTTGATACACCCAAAGCACTCCTACGGTATCCGGAATTGCACGATCTCATGGTCTAAGGAAAAGATACTTGACATTAGAAAAGCTTTAGCATACGAACTACGATCTTTGTGCTAGGCTTAGGATTGGGTCTTGTCCATCACATCATTCTCCTAATGATGTGATCCCGTTATCAATGACATCCAATGTCCATGGTCAGAAACCGTAACCATCTATTGATCAACGAGCTAGTTAACTAGAGGCTTACTAGGGACATGGTGTTGTCTATGTATCCACACATGTATCGCTGTTTCCGGTCAATACAATTATAGCATGAATAATAAATGATTATCATGAACAAGGAAATATAATAATAACTAATTTATTATTGCCTCTAGGGCATATTTCCAACACTGCCCTGCAAACGTCGCCCCCTCCGTCTGTGGGAATTTAATCCGGAGGGACCACGAGTTCTCCAACATTTTATGGGTACGACGCCCGTGGAGATGTATAAACTGTTCTTCGGATCACAAGAGAAGTGTCCGGACCGACCGAGGACGAGTCTAAGCTGCAATCGCCCGATACTCAAGTAAGTAGTCCTGTACCCGGACAAGCTGTCCGTTCATTTATCATAAACTTGCCCTTAAAGGAGCTGTTTCTTGAACAGGAGTGGATAGCGAAGGCAAAGTTGATAAGGTGTCCGACTCCCCTCCCAGAGACCACGCCGGATCCCATGCTGACCAAGATGTTGAAGGCCGCGCCTTTTGAAGAAGGAGAAGGGGGGAGCGGGGAAGCAACTGCCTCCACGAAGGAGGCTTTCAAGGAAGGAGGGATCAAAAGTCCCACCCTCCAAGGAGAGAAGAGGACCGCTTCGGAAGATCCGGAGGTCAAGGCCTCGAAGAGGGGAAAGAAATCTTTGTCAGAGAGTCCGGCGCCGGGAAGTATCCCAGCCGCACTATTCCCCAAGGGGATCAGCCCTCCAGCGAGCCGTAAGTAAAAAGAAGGGGTCCTGTGAATAAAGAACATCCCTGTATTTATTTCTGAAGATAACCGAAATTGTACCTTGTAGTTCGGATCTCAGCCCTTCTCAGCAGAGCTCGTCTTTGGGGGATCTTCTTCCGGAGATGATGGAGAGCGAAACGCCTCCGCCTGTCGCACCTTCATGCGAGGCGGACGACCCTGAGGTGTCGTCGTGGAGGGTTTCCCCGGGTCCGGCGGGGCCGGAGGGTCCAGCGCCAACTGGCTTGCGGTCGGAGGAGCTGAAGGATCTGCTTGGGCGAGCGGCTATCTCAGAAGATCATCGTGCGCTGATGGGTACGGTGATTGAAAGAATTGCATCCGCTGAGAGCGGATTGCATGAAGCCGTCAGAAGCTTACTGACGGGGTTCAAGGTACGCAAAAATGATGTACCGTCTGACAGTTATGCATATAGAATGCGCCCTGTATAGATAGTAGCCCCTGAGACTCGGTATGTTGTCAAAATTGACAGTGTGCCGAGGATCATAATGTCAGTTATAACATACCGCCGCTCCTAAATAGGTGGCAGGGCGTCCGGTGGCCAGCCGGACTGATGAATTTGCCGAACTAAAGCGGCAACTTGACGAGGCGGATGCGGACATCGCGCTGGTCAACAAATGGTTTGACGAGTCACAAGGTATGCGACTTTTCTGCGGACACTTGGTAAGGGAGAATGACGCCCGTGCCTTACTACTTGTATGCTTAATGCAGGTAGTGCCGCTGCTGTGGAGGAGCTACGGGCGGAACTCGCCCGAGCTAAAGAGCAAGCCAGAAATAGTAATGCGGCCGCTTTAAGGGCGGCCGAAGAGCTAAAAGCCGAACGGGCTGCTCACCGCCAAGAAGAGGAAATGGCCGATATGGCCATAAAGTTGAAGAATGCTACCGACCGCTACGGGGTTCTTGAAAAAGAACGTCAAGCGGAGCAAGAGGACCTGAAAAAGGCCACCGCCGAAGCCAAGGAAGCCCGCTCTGCAATGAGAACTGCAAAGGAGGAGCTGCGTCAGGCTGTGGATGTGGCTGCTGGAAAGCCTTTTCTGCTACAGAGGAAGTTCATGGATCCGAAGTATGCTCCGTTGGACCGGTTGTGGAGTTCGGAGGATGCTTATCTGGATTTAGCGGCGAGTGCCACGGACGCGATCGAGCACTTCCGAGGCCAGAAGGGGCACAGAAAGGAAGAGCTGTTTTGGTCGCAGTTCCATAGTCCAGAGCGTCCTATTCCGTTATCCGATCGGTTGGCCGAATGGGCCGAGCTGAATCGATTGTCCGGACTTGCCATGAAGCATGTCGTGACTCATTTATGGCCGGGGAGGCCTCAGCCGAAGAGTTATTTTGGCTTAGTGCAGCAGTTCCTTGGTGCGGTACCGCATATCGACGCAATGAAGCGGTCGGCGTGCATTGAGGGTGCGCGGATGGCTCTTGCCCGTGTCAAGACATGCTGGGAAGAAATGAAGGCCACCGACGTTGCGTCCCCAGATTCGGACGGAAGCCGAGTACCAGTCGAGCGCTATTTTGAGGAAGTTCTTCCGGGCGCTCGTTTAATAGAGACGCAGTGCTCGAAGGATGTTATGTTCGAATGACATGTGTAATTTTATGAAACAGCGTTTCAATTTAATGTAAGAGCTTTTTATACTTGTGCCTTCAAGTAGTAAGCTACCTCCTGTGCGGCCGTTGATGTATATATGTATATAACCTGAAAGATGGCAGTCTTCGGCTTCAGCTCCCACGCACATAGTGCGGGGGTGTTTGCAAAGAAGTCGCGCTTTTCACACTTAATCCAACGTCTTGGTCCTGTAAAGGAGGTGGTAGCGTAGCAAACTAGGCAACCGGACTATAATGCTTTATCACTTTCACTTAGCCATAGGGGTTCGAGAGTGGGGCTACTATATAGCCCCTGGAGGCACCGCACTCTCCCGAATTCGGGTGCGTATGTGCTCGAAAAACGGTCCTTCGTTAATGCGGAGGAATTCTAAACATTCCGGTGAGTCATCGAGTGGTTGACCAGTCTCTCGCTATATCATGATAGTCAGTTTTCGGCTTTCTCTACTGAGGTGCTCGCCCGACCGAACCGGGGCACAATCGGAGTAGTTCTCCTGGTGCCGCGTTAGCCGATAGAACGGAACGTAAGGCAGCAAAACACAGGAGCCAGGCAAACCCAACATTTGACCAAAGACATGATTCGGAGCTGATGCATATAAGGCCTAACTCGAGACGCCGAACACTCCCTAAGGTATTCGGTCTTTATAAAAACGGGCAGAATAATGCCCTAAGCCCCTGGTGTCCAGGTACGTGCAAAAATTCTGGTGCGGCCGATGCCAAAGCGCCAGCCTCCTCCTCGGTTATAGCTAGGAACAGGGGGATGTGTATCAACAAGAGACAGTAAAATAGGTTTATGCAGGGTCTTAATCTGAAAAGAATCCTTGCAACGGGTCCCTACTGCACGTCTGCGCCCGTGTCTCCGTTGTGCCGTATCCTGGACGGGTGTAGCACGTTGTTCATCTGTAAGAGAGAGGAACTTAGTTGAAAAGAAAAAGGATCGTGCGAAAAATGTACTTTATATGAAATAAACAGAGTATGGTTCAAAAAGTGAACAAAATTGAGCTTTATTGTCTCATGCGTGCAGCCCCTTGTACGGGGGTATGCCGCTAGTAGGCGCCGGACTCGTCTAGCCGTGTCCGGGGTTCGAATTACCTATTCAGGTGCTTTGGTTAGCGGAGCCGGATTGATGTGGGGCTGTCAAGGCAGCCTTGCATTCTTCCGTGCTCGAGTAACACTTAATACTCCCTTTTAATGAGATGATGCCGCGTGGACTGGGCATTTTAAGTGTAAGAGATGCATAATGCCGTATCGCGTTAAAGCGGGCGAAAGCTTCACGCCCCAGTAGTGCTTGATAGCTACTTTCGAATGGGGCGATGTGAAAGGTTAGCTTTTCACGGCGGAAGTTGTCAGATGAGCCGAACACAACTTCTAACAGTAGGGAGCCCGTATAATGGGCATATAGGCCTGGCATTACCCCTTTGAAGGAAGTGTTGCTATGGCGGATTTTGGTTGGGTCTATCCCCATCCTGCGGATTGTGTCCTGATATATCAGGTTTATGTCACTGCCGCCGTCCATGAGGACTTGTGTAAATTGGAATCCGTCAATTATGGGATCCAATATCAAGGCAGTCCATCCTGCGTTCCGGATACTTTCGGAGTAGTCCTGATGGTCGAAGGTGATTGGTTTTGACAACCAGTGTTGGTACTCCTCTAGGGTAGTCTGTGCGGCGCGCAGTTTAGTGGGCGCCGCGCTGTTTTTCCCTTTATCACGTGAAGTGAGTTTACTGTTTTAACCTCTTGTGGGAAATTCTTTTGTTTTCCGGGCTCGCTTGTGGTGCTCGTCATCATCCTCACTTGGTGTGTCGAGCCCTTGTGTTCAGCGTTGAGTCTGCGGATCGCTTGAAGACCCAACAATCTCTGTGGGTATGGTTAGCAGGCCTCCCGGGAGTATTGTGGATTTGACATATCTTGTCCAAGATTTTGTTTAAGTTGGATAGCTCATCGCTATTGTCCTTAAGGGGCAGTTTTTTATTGTTCTGCCGTGAGCTTTTGAATCCGGCGTTGACTGCCGCGCTCTTTGGACCGTCCCCCTTAATCCGGCGCTGGTCCTTGCTGCGTCGTGGTTTCCCATTCCCATCCCTGACTTCGGATGTACTTGGGTCGCTGGTACTGCATCTTGCTAGCCAGCTATCCTCTCCCGCGCAAAAGCGGGTCATGAGGCTTGTTAATGCGGCCATTGTTCTCGGCTTTTCTTGGCCGAGGTGTCTAGCGAGCCATTCATCTCGGACGTTGTGTTTGAAGGCTGCTAAGGCTTCGGCGTCCGGACAGTCGAATATTTGGTTCTTTTTGGTAAGGAACCTGTTCCAGAATTTCCGGGCTGACTCTCCGGGCTGTTGAGTTATGTGACTTAGATCGTCTGCATCCGGAGGGCGGACATAGGTCCCCTGAAAATTTGCCCGAAATGCATCCTCGAGCTCTTCCCAACTTCCAATGGTGTTTTCGGGAAGGCTTTTAAGCCAATGCCGAGCTGGCCCTTTGAGCTTGAGGGGTAAGTATTTTATGGCATGGAGATCATCTCCTCTAGCCATGTGTATGTGGAGGATGTAATCCTCAATCCAGACTCCAGGGTATGTTGTTCCGTCGTATGCCTCTATGTTTACGGGTTTGAATCCGCTGGGAATTGTGATCCAAGACCTCATCGGTGAAACATAGGGGTGTGTGGCACCCTATATTTGGGTGTGCCGTGATGTTCGGATATTTGGCGTGTTGCATTGCTTTGAAGAGCTTGCTTTCTTGGCCCATAGATGGACCTAACTGGGACGTCTTTTTGATGCGAATCCTTATGTGGATCGCGTACCGGCTTGTGTGCGGCGCCATTTGCCGCTCTCTGTTTGCCGTGGGGTCGTCCATCTGACCGGGTGGCCTTCTTGCTCTTTGAATGTGGGGGCTCTACGGCCTCCTCATCAAATTCGGGCAGTAGTTTTCTCTTTGGGTAGCTCTTTGTTCGGCGATCGCCGCCAGATTTGTCTCAAGGGTGTTGAGTACTTTGCTCCATCTGATTTTGAGAGCATCTTCCGCTGTTTTGAGCTTCCGCTTCTGCTTTTTCAGGCTATGCGCAGTGGCGACGAGCCTTTTGTGGAGGTTCCTCTTCTCCAACAATTTGTCCGGCATGAGATCGTCCGGACTGTTATCTTCGCCGGGGACGGGTTGTTCATCCAAGTTGTCCTGTTCGGACGGTTGCTTGGTAGCATGTTCGTCGTCCACCGGTTCGCCCTACTCTATGGCTGGGTTTTTGTCGAGGCGGGACTTGGTGCGGCGTTTACGTTGCCGTTTTGACTGCTTTTCGAGGGATTTATCCTTTGTAGTGTCCCGTTGTTCCTCGTCGTTACTTCCTTTAGGTGTGTCCACCATGTATACATCATGGGATGAGGTGGTTGTCCAGTATCCTATAGGTGCTGGTTCATGGTTGTCTCCTACATCGTCGTCCATACCGTCGATGTCTTCGGAGTCAAAATCGAGCACGTCGTTTAAGCTTTCGACAGTGGCTACAAAGTGGGTGGTGGGTGGGCGTTGAATTTCTTCGTCGTCCGCATCCCAACCTTCCTGACCGTAGTCCGGCCAGGGCTCTCCAGATAAAGAGAGAGACTTTAGTGAATTCAGGATGTCGCCAAAGGGCGAGTGCTGAAAGATGTCCGCGGCAGTGAACTCCATGACCGACGCCCAATCGGATTCGATTGGCACGGGCGCGGAGGGTTTGGAGTCCGGAGAGGAGTCCGGCACCCTGGAGTCACGGTCTTCGCAAAGGATAGGGATGGAGTTCGGCTCAATCGCCGTTGAGATCGTAGCCCCCGAGGCGGTGTCCAACCACTCGTCCTCGATCGGGGGAACCGGCTCCGGATTAAGGGTCGGAGCAGGCACTGGTGCGGCCTCCAGGGCACTGTTCGGCGGCAGAGCTAGATTGTACCCATCGAGACAGTGCGGCATGCTCGGCTGTGGCTCGAATCCGTCGAAGATCAAATCTCCGCGGACATCGGTCGTATAGTTCAAGCTTCCAAATCTGACCTGATGGCCAGGGGTGTAGCTTTCGATCTGCTCCAGATGGCCAAGCGAATTGGCCCGCAGTGCAAAGCCGCCGAATACGAAGATCTGTCCGGGGAGAAAAGCTCACCCTGGACTGCGTCGTTGTTGATGATCGAAGGAGCCATCGGGCCTATCGGTGACGACACAGAGGAACTCTCAATGAAAGCACCAATGTCGGTGTCAAAACCGGCGGATCTCGGTAGGGGGTCCCGAATCATGCGGCTAGGCGGATGGTAACAGGAGACAAGGGACACGATGTTTTACCCAGGTTCGGGCCCTCTCGATGGAGGTAATACCCTACTCCGCTTGATTAATATTGATGATATGGGTAGTACAAGAGTAGATCTACCACGAGATCAGAGAGGCTAAACCCTAGAAGCTAGCCTATGGTATGATTGTTTTCGTCCTACGGACTAAAACCCTTCGGTTTATATAGACACCGAATAGGGTTAGGGTTACACAGAGTCGGTTACAATGGTAGGAGATCTACATATCCGTATCGCCAAGCTTGCCTTCCACGCCAAGGAAAGTCCCATCCAGACACGGGACGAAGTCTTCAATCTTGTATCTTCATAGTCTAGGAGTCCGGCCAAAGATGATAGTTCGGCTATCCGGACACCCCCTAGTCCAGGACTCCCTCACACGCACTCAAGGCAAAAGCTTTCATGGAGCCACAAGAGAAATAACATAAGAAGGACAAGGTGGACGTGAAAGAAAGGATATCATCTAGAGATGTAATTTCTCTCAAGTGTATAAGGTTCTAGGTAGATGAAATCATGATGATATATATCTACAAAGAATGATGTACACCCGAAATAGTTACAACATGAAGGAACAAGATCTCCAAAGGGAAGTCATACATATACCAATAAGATATTTGCTTGGAAGCATAGCACATGGCTAGATATGGTCTTATATTATAAAAAAGAATTCCTACCACACACCCATCAAAGACATCACGGCTAGCAACATGAGATCGTCGTTGAGATGCTTTGAGAAAGGAAACAAGTATCACAAGATGGAATGAATATCATGCCAAGATGCAACCTACACAAGGTTGAATGCAAGAAAAGAATGCATGAATAGATACTTGTTACCGAGATATCATTGGAAGGATGTAGAAGAAACCAATTGAATGTAGTAGATAGTAGTTCATTGAGCATCCTAGCTTGACTCCAATAAGCACATGGTGACACCACCTTCCTTGTGAGTGAGCCGAGCATCCAATGCATCTCCAATTGTTCCTAGAACAACAACACAAACAAAATGGTACCCAAACTCATTGGGACCAAAGAGTTAGAAACACCAATATACATAGGACAAAATCCACATAAATATGTGCATAAAGATAAGGAAATGAATTTCATGCACATCTCATCCAATTTGAGACTTGGTGGAGTTTCCCCTATATATTGGGTCAAAGAAGGAAAGCATGCCAAAGAAACTACATGAATTCCGGCAGCAGCTTCCGCTTTGGGTAGCTCTTCGTGGGGCGTCTGCCACCGTACTTTTCTGCCATGTCGAGCACTTTATTCCATATACTATTGAGTGTGTTTTGTGCGACCTTAAGCCTTTGTTTCTGCTTCTTCAAACTTCTTGCAGTGGCCATAAGCCTTTCTTGCTCCATCTGCCTTTCCAGGATGATGCGCTCGTCGTCGTCTGGACTGTTATCCTGACCGGAGACGGGTTGGTTGTCTTGATGCTCGGCGTCGCCGTGCTCGGACAGCGGCTCCGCACTTTGTTCGTCGTTCGCTGGCTTACCCTGCTCTATCGTTGGGTCAATTTGGCTTCTTGTTGCGCTGTTGTCGCTGTTTTTGCCAAGGCGGGATTTAGAGCGGCACCTATGTCGCCGTTTTGGTTCCTTGTCGTGGGAGCTATCTTCCGCTGCATCCTCGTTATTATGTTCTTTGGGTGTATCCACCATGTATACATCATGTGATGAAGTGGCAGTCCAGCGCCCTGTTGGCGATGGTTCCTGTTCGTCTCCTGCATCGTTGTCTATTCCATCGATGTCTTCGGAGTCAAAGTCGAGCATGTCGGTTAAGTCGTCGACAGTGGCTACTAAGTGGGTGGTGGGTGGGGAGTGAATTTCTTCGTCATCCGCATCCCACTCTAGCCGTACATAGTTCGGCCAAGGTTCTCCAGACAGGGAGAGAGATTTTAATGAGTTCAGTATGTCGTCGAAGGGCGAGTGCTGAAAGATATCTGTGGAGGTGAACTCCATGATCGGCGCCCAATCGGATTCGATAGGTAAGGGCGCGGGTGGTTCGGAGTCTGTGGCCGGGGACGAGTCCCGCAGTTCGGCGACACGGCTCTCGTGAGGGGTAAGGTCAATATTCGGCTTTATCGCCACTGAGGGTGCGGTCTCCGTGGCGGAGTCTATCCTCCCATCCTCGGATGGCGCGACCTGCTCCGAACTAAAGGCCAGAGTAGTTGCTGGCATGATCTCCCGAACACCGTCCGATGGCAGAGCTATATCGTGCTCGTCGTGATCGTGCGGCACACCTGGAATGGGCCCGGATCCGTGGAAGATCAAGTCTCCGCAGATATTGGCAGTGTAATTCAAGTTTCCAAACCTGACCTGATGGCCAGGGGCGTAGCTCTCGATCTGCTCCAAATGGCCAAACGAGTTGGCCCGCAGTGCGAAGCCGCCTAACACGAAGATATGTCCGGGGAGGAAAACTTCACCCTGGACCGCATCGTTGTCGATGATCGAAGGGGCCATCGAACCTTGTAGCAACGACACAGTGGAACTCTCAATGAAAGCACCAATGTCGGTGTCAAAACCGGCGGATCTCGGGTAGGGGGTCCCGAAATGTGCGTCTAAGGCGGATGGTAACAGGAGGCAAGGGACACGATGTTTACCCAGGTTTGGGCCCTCTCTATGGAGGTAATACCCTACTTCCTGCTTGATGATCTTGATGAATATGAGTATTACAAGAGTTGATCTACCACAAGATCGTAGAGGCTAAACCCTAGAAGCTAGCCTGTGGTATGATTGTTGTTGTTCTACGGACTAAACCCTCCGGTTTATATAGACACCGGAGGGGCTAGGGTTACACAGAGTCGGTTACAATAGAAGGAGATCTACATATCCGAATTGCCAAGCTTGCCTTCCACGCCAAGAGAGTCCCATCCGGACACGAGACGAAGTCTTCAATCTTGTATCTTCATAGTCCAACAGTCCGGCTGTCCGGATACCCCCTAATCCAGGACTCCCTCAAGGCCAATATAAATTGTGGTCCTCCATAAAATGTGTATTTCTCAACAAGAGAGTGGAATGCAATACACATAACCAAAGGTAAAATACTTGGAGGAACACAAACTATATTGAGGCACAAAGATTGCAAAAGAATGATATGCCACAAAGACATAACAAAGAGAGAAACAAGCAATCAAGCAATCAAAAGGTACCAATTGAAGCAAGCTATCAAAAGATACCAAATGAACCAACTAGACCAATGATCCTACGATCCACATGAATAAAAGATATTATGAAATGAGCAAAGGAGTGTTCTAGAGAAATTAGAGAAGCTCCCCATGATTTGTGCACAATTTAGTTTTGTAATTGGATGCACCGAGCACAAAATAG
Source organism: Aegilops longissima (assembly GCA_021605205.1). NCBI lineage: Eukaryota > Viridiplantae > Streptophyta > Magnoliopsida > Poales > Poaceae > Aegilops > Aegilops longissima. Next base: position 597,281,211 of record CM038681.1, on the reverse strand, counting down.
GATCGTCACTCCCCTAAGATCAATAGAACCTCATGACAAGTGCAAGAGAGCAACGGCGTGTTCTAAAGACAGTAGTGAAGCTCCCCATGATTCGTGCACTCCTTAGAATATTTGAATTAGGATACCAAGTGCACAAAATAGGATGATCACTCCTCGAAAATCAATAGAAACTCACAACATGTGTAAGTGAGCATGTAGGAAACAAAGCCTAGCACAAGCAACAAACACATGGTTGAGTAACATCTAAAAGTGGCATCTTAAGAATAGGCTCAACCAAAATGATGCGTGTGAGTCATGGAAAAGCACTTGAGAAGACTAAAATAAGGATGAGCATTAAGCATCAACATAGTCTTGGATAAATGAGATACATGGTGCATGACATGTCCTCCCCACACACACCCAACTAGCAAATGGGTTCACAAGCTCACTAAAAAGATAACAACAAAGCTTGCAACAACCCATGGTGAAGATAGAAGATGAAAGCCTCATCAAGACAAGGGATACTAATTAAGATGGCGAAAGCCTCGTAAAGACAAGCATGAGGAAAATAATCTTCACCACACAAGAGTGCATCAAGATGCAACGGTATAAGACACGCACTCAAGGCAAAAGCTTTCACGGAGCCACAAGAGAAATAACATAAGAAGGACAAGGTGGACGTGAAAGAAAGGATATCATCTAGAGATGTAATTTCTCTCAAGTGTATAAGGTTCTAGGTAGACGAAATCATGATGATATATATCTACAAAGAAGAATGTACACCCGAAATAGTTACAACATGAAGGAACAAGATATCCAAAAGAAAGTCATACATATACCAATAAGATATTTGCTTGGAAGCATAGCACATGGCTAGATATGGTCTTATAGTATATAAAAGAATTCCTACCACACACCCATCAAAGACATCACAACTAGCAACATGAGATTGTCGTTCAGATGCTTTGAGAAAGGAAACAAGTATCACAAGATGGAATGAATATCATGCCAAGATGCAACCTACACAAGGTTGAATGCAAGAAAAGAATGCATGAATAGATACTTCTTACCGAGATATCATTGGAAAGATGTAGAAGAAACCAATTGAATGTAGTAGATAGTAGTTCATTGAGCATCCTAGCTTGACTCCAATAAGCACATGGTGACACCACCTTCCTTGTGAGTGAGCCGAGCATCCAATGCATCTCCAATTGTTCCTAGAACAACAACACAAACAAAATGGTACCCAAACTCATTGGGACCAAAGAGTTAGAAACACCAATATACATAGGACAAACTCCACATAAATATGTGCATAAAGATAAGGAAATGAATTTCATGCACATCTCATCCAATTTGAGACTTGGTGGAGTTTCCCCTATATATTGGGTCAAAGAAGGAAAGCATGCCAAAGAAACTACATGAAGTTAATATGCATGCTCAAAACTTTCAAGAACCGATACCAATTGACAAAGAAATACCAAGTGAAGAAGAGATACCAACAGAAAAATCAACACTTGGAGGATATCAAATGAAAGATACATCAAGGAATGAGATATCCAATGATACACGCAAAAAGAAAGATGTCAAACTCCCAAAAGAGAGAATGGTTCCAAACAAACCAAGTGCTCTACAAAGCTTCATGATGGCACAAAGTACCAAAAAGAAACGGTTTGCATTCCACCAACACACACTTGATAAGGATCACAAGGTGAGCGTTCTAAGAAAAATAGGATAGCTCCCCCAAGCATTGTGCATTATAGAGAATTTGCATTTGAATACAAAAAGCACAAGATGGGATCACTACTTTCACTATATCCATACAAACACTAGACAAGCTCAAGGAAATAACAAGATCCACAAGTGGTATGGGATACAATGGGAGTTGACACAATCCTAGGCATGAGATAAGGCAAATAAAAGCAAAGGACAATGTAAAGATGATCAATAATTTCTACCACACATAAGTGAGTACCAATTGTCATAAGACAAGAAGTATTTGGAAATAATTCCCGTTGGTAGATAGCAAGGATATCCAACACCATTTTCACACCAAACACAAGAAAATTTCAACTTGTAGAGCTAACATGCCACCTAGGAACAATATAATCTACAATATCAACACTAGGTGACAATATCTCAAATGTACACATTTTCTAGGCTAGTAATATACATAGCATATTACTCCCCCATAATGTGATACCAATTAAAGAAAACTTAACAAGAGGCAATAAGAGGAGCCAACAAGAGATAATTACTGGACTATTTAGAATTTGAATTTCTCATGAGAAGACATACCACATAGTGACTAGATAAGCTTGCAATATCAATACTAGGTGGTATTCCTCATGTACACACATTTATGGGACCGTGAGGTGCACAAAGCACATCACTCCCCCAAAATGGGATGTTCCATTAATCTCTCACAAGAGCCAACTAACATACAAACAAGATGCGCAAAGGCTTAACGCACTACACACACGTACATGATGTGCAAACGAACACACACATACTTGATTACTCAAGATAAGCAAATTGGAGGCACAACATATACAACCACATGCAAGGAACAAAACCAAAACATGCAAAGGGGCAAGTAACTTTCAATGTAAACAATTTAAGTACAAGTTACCGTAAGGAGGCACATTGGATATAAGATAAAAACTTGATAACCCAATTGACTTGGCTTGAGAAAATATGAATGATGAAGATCCCTTAATTCTTCATGATGTGGCCAAGTCTCCAATTCCCTCCATCAACACCTATTGATCAAGTTTGAGCTAGTTGGTCCCCAACCAAGTTGGGTCCTAAGAGGTCAGTCACAATAGGCTTGGCTACCCAAATGGTTCTTTTCTTGACACCACTTTGAGTACCAACAACTTTGGCAAACACATTGCCAACCTTATCCTTCCCAAGAGAATATATATCATCAAAAATAATTGGGTTGGATAAGTTACCACTAGTGCATGAGGAAGCAAGGTGACCTTTCTCACGACATAGGTAGCAACGTCTACTCTTCACTTTCTTCTCACTTGATTTATCAACTTGAGAAGCATTAGCTTGAGTTTTCTTGGGAAGAGGCCTTTCTTCAACTTGAGGTTGAGCATGAGAATGAACTTGTGGTCGCTTGTCACTAATGGCCTTCTTCTTCAAAGAGCAAGATCTAACATGATGCCCTTCAATTTTGCACTTGAAGTAAATGATCTTGGCCGAATTCTTGACTTGTTTTTTGCCCTTCTTCTTGTTGCTATTGGACTTCTTCTTCTTATTGGAGTTGAATCCAAGTCCACCTTTGTCATTGGGGGATTTTTGCACACTCAAGATATTGTTGAGTGTGGCCTTCCCTTCATGACACTTTTCCAAGTCTTTCTTCAAAGAAGTGACTTGGGCCTTGAGCTCTTTGATTCCCTCTACATGGTTAGTCTCAGCACAAGTACTAGAGGAAGTATAAGCTTCATCGTTAGAGAAACAAGGCAAGGAAAGCAATTCATCACAAGATGCACCAACATTGTGAGTAGATGAATTACAAGGACTAGCACATGGCAATATAGCATTTTGACTATAAGTAGTGCTAGTATCCACATGAGGCTCACTAGACGTTACCTTAGCAAGCATGGCCTCATGAGCTATCTTTAGCACATTATGGGATACTAGAATATGATCATGAGAGTTTGAGAGCTTTTCATGACTTTCTTCCAATTTCCCATATTTGTTAGATAGCAACTCAAGTTGAGCCCGTAGCTCAACATTATCCTTCAAAATGGATGCTTCACAAGTAATAGAGTTAGTAGCACAAGCATCATCAATAAAAGCAAGAGGAGAAGGCAACTTTTGCAAGCTCTTTTGAATATGAAGCTTTAAGTTGAGCATGGGACTCGGTGAGTTTGATGAGCTCACCCTTGATGATCCTTGAGCCATTTTCGAGGTGCTCAAAATCCTCAAGGAGTCTAGCATGAGAAACTTCAAGCTTAGCATTTTTAGTTTCAAAAACATTGGCCACCTCAAGAGCTCTATCATGAGATTCCTTCACTCTAGATAATTCTAGAGCAAAAGTCTCCTCAAGAGATTCCTTGGTGGTTTGTTCAAGTTCAAGAGCTTGTGAGAGGTCTGCAATCTCATTAGCGTAATCACGCTCATGACCTTCCATTTTCTCAATGGTGACATCATGCTCCTCAAGACGAGATTCCAACTCATCAATATATTTCTTGCCCTCAATAGAAATAGGCATGATTTCCATGAAGTTGGAACGAGCGATTTTATTCTTATGAAGAGCTTTAAAAATCATTTCCCCCTTAATTTTTAACGAGGCAACATTATCATTCTCTTCATCACTATCAACATCATCATCATCATTGTTGTCATCATCAATATCATCACAAGATATAATGGGATTCAAAGTGGGAGATACCTTTGAAGCCTTAGCCATAAGGCAAAACGCAATCGATGAAGATGTAGGATCCCTTGAGGCACCTTTCAAGGCCACATCTTGTTCCATGGGGTGTTGGGTTTCCTTTACATTGTTAGCACAACAATTCGAGGAAATAGATGCATTTTTATCATGGCAACAAGACATAGCAAGCATATCATCATGAGATTTAGTAAAGCAATTTCTACATGATATGCAAGGACTATCAACACAAGCATGTGAAACATTTAGAGAGCTCGAAGTGTTAAAGTCCAAAGATGGAGCATTGCAATGAACACCACTACTCACCATATCATTTCCTTGTGGCAATCCACATGTAGGTGAAGTAGAAGAAGTTGAGAAAGCAACACGTCCAGAGGTGGAGGGAGTACAATCATCCCAACAAATCTTGGACACACCATATTTATCTTGAAGCTTAGTCCACAACTCATGAGCATCCCGGAACGGCATGAGTTGAAATATAACTACATTGCTCAAAGCATCGAAAAGCACATTAGAAGGTTGAGCATTGAGATAAGAGTTTTTCTCATCCTCTAAAGATAATCTTTGGGGATCCTTTGGAGGAGAAAACCCCATATCTACAATTCGCTCTAAATTTGGGTCCATGACCCTAAAGAGATTAAGCATGCGAATTACCCAAACATCAAAATTTGTCCCATCGAAGCTAAGAGTGTCAGAGAATCCTAATCCCCTAGTCGACAACATTACTCTCTAGGCGGTTAAGCCTAACAAAGAGAGACGAGGCTGTGATACCAATTGAAAGATCGTGGATGTCACCTAGAGGGGGGTGAATAGGCGCTTTAAAAAAGTATGGTTTAGGCATGAACAAATGCGGAATAAACCTAGCGGTTAATTTGTCAAGCACAAAACCTACAACAACTAGGCTCACCTATGTGCACCAACAACTTATGCTAAGCGAGATAAACAACTAGGTGATAGCAAGATATATGACAAGCAACAATATGGCTATCACAAAGTAAAGTGCATAAGTAAAGGGCTCGGGTAAGAGATAACCGAGGCACGCGGATACGACGATGTATCCCAAAGTTCACACCCTTGCGGATGCTAATCTCCGTTTGGAGCGGTGTGGAGGCACAATGCTCCCCAAGAAGCCACTAGGGCCACCGTAATCTCCTCACGCCCTCGCACAATGCAAGATGAGGTGATTCCACTAAGGGACCCTTGAGGGCGGTCACCGAACCCGTACAAATGCCACTATGGGTGAGCCACTCTTCGGCACATCTTCACAAATCGATTGTCACCACAATGCATGGCAAGCTTCAAGCACTTGATGTCTTCGTGATGCATCACTTGAACTTATACACCGCAACCTAACCCCACAAAGAACTCTCACGAAGACCATGGGTTAATACACAAAGCATAATTGACAATGCGTACCATGCCATGGGATCGCTTGATCCCTCTCGGTACATCTTCTATGCTTTGTGTGTTGATCAACTTCATTCACTCTTTGACTTAGTCTTGATCAACCTCTCACAAGACCAATCTAAAGGTAATTCCTTGAATAGCACCTTGGTCGACACAAACTCTCCTTGAAACCAACACATGTATTCCAAGAAAAGCATATGGACAAAACCTTCAAATATAACTCAAGGCAACCATTAGTCCGTAGAGATTGTCATGAATTACCAAAACCAAACATGGGGGCACCGCATGTTCTTTCAGCGAGCGATGCGGACGAGCACCTCTCCACCACCGGAGCCTGGTAGCCTCCCTTTTCTGTTATGTGAGTGTGGTGGCCTGCACCGCTCCTGGCTGCCGCAGTTTAGCAACTCTCCACCAGAGCTCCCATCTTTGCGTGAACGATTGAAGAGATGAGGAGGAAGAAGGCCATGGGTGGATGAAAGGTGGGACCTAGGTCCACCTCATCAAAAATTCCACATAGGCATGCCATATCAGCCTTACAGGTGGGCCCAACCTGCTAGTTTGACTGTTTTCGTGAGGTTATCTGACTATCAGTGCTACGCGTTGCACATTAGGCACATTTCCGGTGTTTTTTTGTGCCCTGCATTCAATGTGGTACCAAGTTGTTATTCTAGCTCCAAGTGTGATGGTTTTGGGTAAATAACTCAACTAGTGGTTAATGGTGTTGTTTGGTTACAATTTTCAGTTTAAATGTTCATCTCCTAGTTACTGTGTCTAGCTTGCAGTTTAAGACCCAAACACCATGCACACAGACATGATGGTTGTGGCCCAACCAATGTCCGCAGGCTCAGTGCAGTCGCATGTGGCATGATATTCTAACGACTAGAAATACAAATACATATGTAATACACAACAAAAATATGAGTGGATTAAAATTTAGGGGATTAAAATCCATATTATTCTTCCTCATTTTTGCAATATACTAACGACTAAGAAGAACTTAGATGTGTCCATATTATCTTCCATGCACTTTACAAAGCCACTATCTAACGAGGATATTTCTTTATCGCATCCCACCACCGCCCCCCACTACTACCTGCTGGCAGTGGTGGTTGCTTCTACCGCTAGGGAGGATAGGCGCCGAAGCCCGAAAGTGCTGGGAGGAAAGCTCGTCCAACCTCGCAACAGAAAATGACCGCAGGAGGAATCGCTTGGCTGCGGAGCTGCTGCCAAGTGGAGGAGGCATGGGGACGACATGTATATCTGTGGCTTGGCAAACGACTTTTGTAGCCCAGTTGATCCTCATCCTCCCTCTACAAGTATCTTCTTGCAAGCATAAAACACACGGTATATCGTCTGACCATGACATGGTATCGGTCAGGCAATTGTAAGTACAGGGAGTCACAACATCAATTGCCGACCAAGAACTACCTACTGTCACGGTAGAGATATGTTGTGTTGTAGTCAACCATGGTGCAAGGAGGAATAGTGGCGATATTCCTGGACACGTGCTCTTTTGTTAGCCAAAAGTGCATCAAGTACGTGCACCGAACTACTAGACACCCGGGTGATCTTTGCACTCACAAAGAGGATGCTGAATCCCGATCCCTCTCACTCCGAAAAATCAATATGACAATAGTTTGGAGCATAATATCATATCCACTGACTGCACAAACTGCAGGTCTATCTACATTATATGTTCCACTCAGTGGTTGATCCCCATACATGTCTCTGCTTCACAACTATATAGCCCCTCCTATGCTTCACTTCCGTCTCATGGCTACTGAGGTATGCTCATGAGCCTTTCAATTTTTGGGCAGTACAATATTGAACACTAATGAAAGCTCTTCTATTTAGTATTTGTGCCGTCAGTAGATTACTTCATTCATCTCACCAAATGAGTTTGTACTATATATGGCACTGTTATCAGGAATCTTGTTGTTAATTTCTAAGATATTTTCTACAATTTAAGACTATGGTACAACCCCTCTTTCAGTGTTGTCCTTGTGAGTTCTGAGAGGTTTTGTTCATTTATATGTCTGTATGGTAAAATGCACAACTCCGTACAACATTTACACATGCATGCCCACTACACATAATAATATATATATATATAAGAGACAGCATGCTCTCAATAGATGTAGGGACATCTTTTCCAATCTAACACATGATGTGTCAATCCTATAATTCAAACCTTGTGAGAGAAGGGAAAACCATGCTCCCAACACTAGGCCTCATACTCCTTTTTTTAAGACAAAAGGAATACTTCCAATTTTTTTGTTAATTAAGAAGAAGATAATTGTCTGATTAATTAGAGGAAAATCGGGAGAAAACATGCACAACCCATTGATTGGGTGCACAAGTATTTTGTGCCACCAATAGTTAGTTACTCCATTCGTCTCACCAAACGAGTTGGTACTAGTCACTCATTTTCAGTTTGTTGGGGTCTAGGGGCGGATCTAGGACAAAAATTTGTGTCCCACGTATATGTATAACGCTAACAAGTTTTGTAATCAAACATGATTATATTCAAGCGCGGCAGTGAAAATTCTTACCAATAAAATATCTCACTTGAAAAATAAAGGACCAAAGGCCTCAAGCTATGAATAATATACCCACGGGACCAGAAAAATACGACATTAGATCTCAGTTGCCTACAAAAACAAAACACTTAATTAGTAGCATATAATTTTTTTTAATAATGATGCATAAAATTAAGAACCATACATTTTAAGTGGTTTTATGTGTTTTTTTATGGCATCAGAGCAACCAATTTCTGCACCAATTCTAATTTTCAGAAATTTTGTTCATGTGACAGACAAACATTCTCATCATGTATTGGGGTACTCCCTTTCCGAAACATTTCCATTTCCTATTGTATTCTGAAAAATGTTAATTCAATATTGTGTTAGATAATTATTTGCACCAAGAAGATTGGAACAATAAAAGCATATATATTTGGAACTTCAGTTGCATGGATATAGAATCAATCTTACTTGACATTATATCTCTACCAGCCCAAGTATCATAAATTTTTTTATTTATGGGTGCTCAGCTGAATATGTGCTATACATGTACGTGCAAAACAATTTTTTCCCGCTGTTGTGTACAGGTGGCATTTCATATTTAGCGTGCTAGGCGGCTGTTACAGTACATTTCAACAAACGGGCGCCTACAGCCTCACCCCTTCGCTGCAATCTAGGCAGACCCATCATTTTCTTCTTCAGTTTCTAAGAAACTAAAAAAGGTTGTGCAAGTGGGAATCAAATTTGGATTCGATCTGGCGACCTCCGAGTATCCTCTGCGACGCGATAACAACCCGGCCACCACACCTTGACGTGATTAGATAGATGTTTCTCCTATTTTCTTCTTCGGCCTCTTTTTTCCTTTGATCTATTTTTTATTTTTCCTCTATCCTTTTTTTCCTTTTTGTAATTTGCAAAGTTTCCTTCAAACAGATGAACTTATTTCCTTTTCAAAATACATGATTTTTTGAAAATTGATGAACTTTTATTTGAATTTGATTAACTTTTTTCCTTTTTGATGGAAATTTTCCAAATTTGATGAACTTTTTTCAAATACTATGAAGTTTTATTCAAATTTGATGAAATCTTTTTCAAATTTGATGAACTACTTTTCAAATCCGATGAACTTTTCAAATTCGATGATATTTTTTGAAAATTGATGAACTTTTTCAAATTTTTTGAACTTTTTTTGGAAAATTGATGAACTATTTTTTCAAATTTGATGAACTTTTTTCGAAATTGTGAACTATTTTCAGAATTGGTGAACTATTTTTTCAAATTTGTGAACTATTTTCAAAATCGTTGGACTATTTTTTCAAATTCGATGAACTGTTTTCAGAATTGATTAGCCTTTTCAAATTTTTATTCTTTTCAAAATTTGATGAATGTTTTAAATTCCATGAATGTTTTTAAAAATTGAACTTTTATTGCAAATCTATGTTTTTCTTTTTCATTTTTATGTTTTTCCTTTTTGAAATGATTTATATGGTACATAATTTATGTTAATGTTGTTTTTAGGGGTATTGATGTTAATGTTGTACTCGAAGAAGTATTAATTGATTGTAGACAGCTACGCTGTCCTGGTGCAGGGGTTTGTTGCGTCGTTTCTTTCGGCCGTGTACGTTCGCGCGTGGGTTCGAGTACCACATCCCGCAAAAAAATTTCTACCACGATCATTATTAGAGGAGGCTTTTGGGCCGGCCTGCTAGGCGACCCGCCGCGAACGCTAAGCGGCACAGAAAGCGTCAAACAGGACCTCCCGATATGTGTCACTTATTGCGAGCAATTTCGATCACACACATTCAATCGGGTACTAGTTCTCGGGGCTTCTCTATTTCTTGCTCATAGCAAGTTGGAAGGAATGCTCGCCCGCGCAGCCCCTTGTACATGAGCCAAGTGGGCCATACCTACTCCATCGGCTTACACTACTTATTGCCCTACACACATCGCAGTGGCTCTCCTGTGTGCCCTCCAAAGCGCCCAAAGTGTATATATGATAGCCCGTTGCAAATCCATCACTTCGTCAATGCTTTTATGAGGAACATCCAGATTGTAACAACTCCAAAGCAATCGCCAGTTAAGAGTTTGCTGAGCAGGCCATCATAGTGGCTACCACCGCCACCTGAACATGCGAAGCTGAATGTGGATGTAGCGGTTTTGAATGAGAATATTGGTGCAGCGGCGGCGGTGTGCAGGGACATCAACGAAATCTTTTTGTGTGCATCGGCAATCACTTTTAAATATATTCATAACCCTGTTACACTTGAAGCTTTGGCGGTACGTGACGCGCTAGCAATTGCGGAGGATTTATATTCACAAAAAATTCAAGTGGCGTCTGATTGCAAGATGGTTGTGATGATATCAAGTGGGGATCATCGGTGGAATATGCAGCTATTATACATGAAATCACAGATTGTTCGCATCTTTTTATCGCTTGTAACATTATCCACGAGTTTAGGAGCTCGACTTTCAAGGCTCACAATCTTGCTAGGCATGCTCTTTCACACACACATGGAGCGGCCATCTTTGACCGCGGTGGCGCGGTGTTGAATTCTGCAGGCGCAAGTGCCTTCCCTTTTTTTCCTGTTAAGTATATATGTAGTTTATTTTTATTTGTACTAGTTATATAAAAATGTTGACCGTGTTAAAAAATGTCCACTCCTGTATTAAAATATGTTCATCGTGTATTAACAAAATGTTCAACGTGTATTAAAAAATCATGTGCTTTTAAAATATTAAATGCATAAAATCATGTTTTAGATGTATACAGAAATATACAGTGTGTATTAAAAAACTGGACATCAAATATGTATTTGAAAAATGTTACTCATGCATTAAAAATGCTAAATGAGTACAAAGTAATGTTATAGATGTATACAACTAGTATACTATGTGCATGAAAATAATAGACGTCAAAACATGTAATAAGAAAAATCATGTATTTGAAAAATGTTAAGCATGTATAGTAATAATGTGTCGGATGTATACAAAAATGTATAATGTGTAGGAAAACATTGGAAAACATGTATTTGAAATTTATATTGTCTTTGAAAAGTGTTAAATGCATATAGAAAAAACCATTAAAACCCGAATACGAAACAAAGAAAACTGAAGAAAAGAATCCACACAAAATTGATTTGAAAAATGAAAACAGTTGAAAACCGAAGAAAACGAAGCAAATAGAAACGTTGAAAACCAATGATAGCAAAGAAAATAAATTGAAAACCAATGAAAACCGAAGAAAACAATAAAGAAGAACACAGAAAAGAAAGAAAGGGACAAATAAAAACCAGTCCAATCAATAAACAGGCAGAAATAAAATGAAACTTATACCAAGCGAGCGAGCGAGTGTCATCTCTGAAGCATGTGAGCGAAAAAAAATACATCAAACCAGGCTGACACATTAGGTACGCTAGGAAATAAAATCCTTCAGCCGAGAGCTCCTCCCATTCTGCCACAAGCAAGATATAGCTCTCTCGCTAACGCTCACTCGGCCTTGTGGCGATCGGGTATTAGACTGTTTGACACATGCAGGAAGTTGCCTGTCAAAAACAAAACGTTTGACGCTCCCACCGCGAGCTAGTGATTTTTTATCGATCATTTCCACTTTCCTTTTCAATAGTTTTATTGTAATAAAACATATTCACTAATTTTAAAATTTTAAATATTCAAAGCTGTTCATGCATTAAAGAAAATCATTAGTTCAAAAAGCAGTTTATGAATTCCAAATTCTTCACAAATTCAAGGCATGTTCATGAATTCCAAATCATGAATTAAAAAAAGTTTTCATATTCAAAAAATATCTGCGGATTCAAATGATCTTTGTGATCCCAAATTATATTTGTGAAAATGCATAAAATGTCCATACATTGGAAAAATATTCATGTATTCATTTCTTTGTATTTATTAAAAACAGCGAACTAAAAATTGTTCTCGTGTCTGAAAAACGTTCATGACTGAAAAACTGTTTGGGGATTTCAATTTTGCATTAATTTTGAATATGTTTACGGTGAATTCCAAAAATGTTTGCAAGTTAAAATAATTTCCGGTATTGAAATTTTTTCACATATACAATAAATTTACAGTAATTGAAATATAATTCATGAATTCAAAACTCCAGTAAATTCAAAAGAAAATTCGGAATGATATTGTTCATGAATTTAAAAATATTCATAAACTGAAAAAAGTTTGTGAATTGGAGAAGTGAAAAGAAAAAAATATAGAAATAATCAACCGATTAGGAACCCAGAAATTGACAGAGAAACATACGAAAAAAGAGTTGACAAGCAGTCTGCGTGAGGGCTATGTCTCGCCGGTATTGATTCGAGTAGGAATCGCATACGGCGGACAACTACGGGCCGGCCCATAAGTTGGGGTGCTTGTTTCCTTCGCTCGTCCTCGGCGTTCGATCTCTTAAGTCAGGGTTTTATTTATGTTTTTTAATTTTTTCCTTTTTTTGTTATTTTTGCTCTCGGTTTTACCCGGTTCTGCAGCTCGTCCTTGCTCTCGTTTTGTTTTGTTTTGTTTTTCTCATTTTATTTTTTGTTATCTCTACTTCTAATGGACGAGTTGGTTGAATAGACCCATCACTTTCGTCTGGGTTGTCTTCGTCCCATCACCCCCACACCCACCGAACCCACCCACACACGTAGCCAAAGAAACAGCGCCCTGCCGCCGATCAGGATCGCCCTGACGCCGATCCCCAAACTCAGTATCGGCATGTCGCCTATCCCCACACCCCGCCGGATCTCGCCTCCTGAGTCCATCTGGATCGCCGCCGTCGTGCGATCTGCGCACTCCACAACGCCGCCGCCGCGGAACCACTCGACAGCGCCGCCGCCACGTTTCTGGATCACCGCCAGCGACGTAGGAGTTCCCGTCGGCGACGCTGTACTGTCAGGCCCTGTTCATGTTCCTCCCCTGTTTCCTGCGTGCCGGTAGTATCGACAGCCATAGATCGTCCATCCTGCGGTCCTGATGAGAAGATAACGGTTTGCCAGCCCAAGGCATCTCTCCTTCGTCGATCTGCCATCCAACGGCTGTTGACCCTCAAGAGTTGCTGTAGCTGTCTCCGACAACGCATGTGCTCTGTTTTCTGCTTTCTACTTTTAGCTTTCCTATAATGGCTATAAAGCCAGCCACCTGCGTATGAGTTGGGCATGATTTGCTTGTATTGGGTGTAAACCCTAGCCGCCGGTGGCGTGCTAAACCTACTTTCCTAAATTCTAAGCAAGAACCCTAATTTGAAGCTCCTTTTCTGATCTTAAATTCGTTGCTGTGTGAGTTAAATTGCATAGATCAGGGCTCTAATCTTGACAATTGGTATCGTGAGCCAGTCTTTCCTCGGAGGCGGAGTGATTTGGGGCGGTGTCGGGATTGGATCTCGCTGTAAAATCCCTCTACATGCTCGAATTAGGTGGCGGTGAACCTGGGAGGCGGCCGGAGTGGCGTATTTCGGGTACAACCGGAATTGTAGCCTGGTTGCTGGAGAGAAATTCTCCGGTGGTAAACCCCAGCTCCTATGATCTGACCGTGTACTAGAGGAGGCGGGCATTGACGGTGTAGGCGGCGGCGACTAGCTAATTCCCTCCCTCCCAACCCTCTGTTGGGAATTGCTGAAGTGGGCTGGATGACGGGCCCCATGGATTCAGGATCGACAACAGAGTTGCAGCTCGAGTCTCTCGAATTGGACATCAAGACGTTGCAGAGGGACAGAGAAGAAGATCACAAGGAATCTCAGCAGTTTAAAGCAACAGTGAACAAAAATTTCGCAACTATGCAGAAGAATTTTGACAAGATTCAGGATAACTTCAGACGTTTGTTGTTAGACCCGGATCCTGTACCTGCAGATGATGAGGAAGAAGGCCAAGCCAATGTTCAAATCAAGGACAACCAAAACCGTTCTCCTCAAATAGCTCCAGGTAGACCGAAGCAACTACAAGCACCTACCCCACCCTCAGTTACTATGCCTGAGAAAGGTGTCACCTTGCCAGTGGGTACAGCAACACTTCGAGATCATGCTGGAAAAGAACTGCATTTAGATGGCACTCTGAAAGCACCTTATAGGCAACCAAATTATGGCCAGGCCAAAGAAACAACACCAAACATAGTAGTACAGCTTGATGAGGTACATGGTGAAGAAGCTGCTGATCAGCAACAGAGAAAATGGCCCAGTACTCCAGTTGAGGGAAGAAGAAATGCTCTGACAGTTAAACCAGCAAAGTTGAATATCTTTGAGTTTGAGGGACATGATCCAGAGTCTTGGATTCAGAATCTAGAGCAGTACTTTGCTGCAGCAAGAACCCCTATTGAGCATAGAACTATAGTAGAAATATCCTACCTAAAAGGGCTTGTTGTACAGTAGTGGAGAGGAACAGGATATGCTCCCAGCAATGTTCAATGGCACAAGTTTTGTTCCTACATTTCTGACAGATTTTCTGTTGACTTTGCTTGTGATATTATCAGCTTCTTCCATGCAGCACAGCAGATGACAACAGTTACTGCTTATGTGGAACATTTTGAGCAGTTAATGAACACCATGAGGTGAGAAAACCCTAGTATTCTAGATGATTACTATGTTTCTAGTTTTGTGGTAGGGCTTAGTCCATACATCAAAAGTCATGTGGAGTGCTTCAGGCCTAAAGATATGCAAACTACAGTGTGGTATGCAAGAAGGATGGAAAAAGCTGAGCCTCCAACTTTACCTGTGCAAACTAAACCCTATGTGCCTCAACCTAGAAGGCAAGTAGTGTTTGATCAGACAAAAACCACTGTGCCCATTACCACACCAAATAGAAACACTGTTATCCAGCAAGCAAAGCAAAATCAGGTGTGTTATAAGTGCAGAGAACCATGGGTGCCTGGCCATAGACAGGTTTGCAAAATGAGCCAGAGAGCTCACATACAAGCACTACAAGCTCAGGAAGCTGAAAACCCTGAAACAATATTTGTCACAGATTTTGATGACCCTGATTTGGAAATAGCTGAACCATTATCTGAGGAAGCAGTGTTGCGAGTGTCAATGCATGCTGCTATGGGCATAGGAGCAGCAAGAAATACTTTCATCCTGACTATAAAGTTAGGAGATACTGTAGCTACAGGATTAGTGGATAGTGGCAGTACTTCCACTTTCATTTCTCCTGAAATGGCAAGCAAACTTCCTGTTTTTCCTAGCCCTACACCTAAAATAAAGGTGGTAGTTGCAAGTGGAGGTGTATTATGGACTAAATTCCAGGCCAAGAATTGCCCATATGAAATCCAAGGTCACCACTTTACTGACAGTTTCAGGGTGTAAAATTAAAAGGATATGACATGATTTTGGGGGTAGATTGGCTCATAAAATATAGTCCAATTCAAATGGACTTTATTAAAATGGAGATGAAAATTTCTAACAGATCTGGACAGTTTATAACCTTTGTGGATGAAACTGTACCTCTGACTCCTGTAACTGAAGCGAAGGACAACACTGAGAAACTGCTAGACAAGATGTTTGTGGGTTCTTCTTGTTTACAACCTCTGGTCATGAATTCACAGCTGCTAGTCAAGAAATTCCTACTGAGCTACAACCTCTGTTGGAACAATATGAAAAAGTGTTTCAGGAGCCTACTAAGCTGCCTCCAAGCAGGCCTTGTGATCACAGAATTCCACTGGTAGAGGGGGCAAAGGTTGTTAATCAAAGACCATACAAAATTCCTCACCACCAGAAACAAATACTGGAGAAAATAATTCAAGAGTTGTTGAAAAATGGAGTTATCAGGCCTAGTACCAGCCCTTTTTCCTCTCCTTTGTTACTAGTGAAGAAAAAAGATGGCTCTTGGAGACTTTGTACTGACTACAGGAAGCTAAATGCAATCACTATCAAAAATAAATATCCTACCCCTGTGATTGAGGACCTCCTGGATCAGCTCAAGGGAGCAAGGGTATTTTCCAAAATTGACCTCAGAAATGGATATCACCAAATAAGGATGGCGGAAGAAGACATACCAAAAACTGCATTCACTACCCACATGGGGCTCTTTGAGTTTCTAGTTATGTCATTTGGACTAACTAATGGCCCTCCTACATTCCAAGCACTAATGAACTTCCTGTTAGGCCATCTCAAGTTTGTTGTAGTTTTCTTTGATGACATATTAGTGTTCAGTTTCTCCATGGAAGAGCACAAGGGCCACTTGAAGCAAGTGTTGGGCATATTACAAGAAAACAAGTTATATGCAAAAAGTGAGAAGTGCTCTTTTGGACAGAAAGAAATTGAGTATTTGGGACATGTCATTAACTCAGAAGGAGTTTCCACTGACCCATCCAAGATACAAGCTATTAAAAACTGGCCAGCTCCTACTACAGTTACTGAACTGAGAAGTTTCTTAGGGTTAAGTGGTTATTACAAGAGATTCATCTAGGGCTATGGGGTAATTTGCAGACCTCTGTTTGATTGCTTAAAGAAAGAGGGCTTTGCTTGGAAAAAAGAGCAACATGAAGCTTTTGTCACATTGAAAAACAAGCTCACAAATACTCCTGTGTTGGCTCTCCCTGATTTCTCCAAACCCTTCATTTTAGAAACAGATGCTTGTGGGTATGGATTGGGAGCTGTATTGATGCAAGAGGGGAGGCCTATCTCTTATTTCAGCAAAAGCATTGGTCCTAAAGCAGCTGCAATGAGCACTTATGACAAGGAAGCTTTGGCCATAATTGAAGCAGTAAAAAATGGAAACATTACTTTTTAGCAACTGCCCTGGTAATCAGAACTGGTCAGGAAAGTCTGAAATATATTCAGGACCAGAAGATTACTGAGGGCATTCAACACAAATTGATGTTGAAATTGCTAGGGTACAACTTCACTATTGAGTATAAAAAAGGAAAAGATAATAAGGTAGTTGATGCCTTAAGCAGAGTAAAACATATGATTTCTGCCTTAAATGCAACTGTTGCCTTTCCCACTTGGGTTAAAGAAGTAATTAGGAGTTACCAGAATGATAATAAGATCAAGGAAATTATTGCTGAAAATACTGTGGATAAGTCCAAGAGCACTGCTTATTCTTTCAACAATGGGATCCTCGGATTTCATAACAAAATTGTAGTGGGAGCAACTACTAATCTCAGGTAGGAAATCCTGCAAACATTCCATAATCAGAACTAGGGGGCCACTCTGGAGAAAGAGCAACTTATCAGAGAGTTAAATTAGTATTTCATTGGCAGGGTCTGAAACAAGATGTTGTGACATTTGTGAAAAATTTTCCTGTTTGCCAATTGAACAAAGCTGAACACACCCTACCCTGGATTACTGGAGCCACTCCCTGTACCAGATTTTTCTTGGGCACATGTGAGCATGGATTTTGTGGAGGGACTACCAACATCTTAAAACAAAAATCTAATCTTGGTAGTTGTTAACAAATTTACTAAGTACTCTCATTTCATTGCCATGAAGCATCCCATCACAGTGCAAACTGTGGCCAGCGCATTTTCTGATAATGTGTTTAGATTACATGGAATGCCACTGGTGATAGTTACTGACAGGGATAGAATTTTCACCAGCAACTTGTGGCAGCAATTGTTCAAGTCTCAGAAAATCAAGTTGCACATGAGCACCAGCTATCACCTACAAACTGATGGTCAAACAGAGATGGTTAATCAGTGCTTGGAAAACTACTTGAGGTGTATGTGTTTCTAGCAACCAAGGAAGTGGCATGGATGGTTGGCCCTGGCTGAGTGGTGGTACAACACCTCTTTCCACACCTCTCTGAAAATGACACTCTTTCAGGCCTTGTATGGATTTCCTCCCCCAATGGTAGCAGAATCAGCACTGCCTGATGCTATTTGTGAAGATAATGAAGATCTTCTCCACAACAGGGAGCTGGCACTTGAAGTAATCAAGCAGAATCTTCTTAAAGCACAATCTAGAATGAAGCACTTTGCTGACAAGAAGAGAAAGGTAAGAGAATTTACATTGGGAAATATGGTATACTTGAAGTTACAGCCTTACAGACACACATCTTTAAGTCTGCATAGGCATCTTAAGCTTCATTCTAAGTTCTATGGACCATTCAGAGTCCTTGAAAGAATTGGAAACCATGCTTACAAGCTGTTGTTGCCAGAGGGCTGTTTACTCCATGAAACATTCCATGTCAGCCAGTTGAAAAAGCACATTGGACCAGCAGTTGTTCCTTCACCTAAATTACCACTGGTTGTCCCTGATGGTGTAATCAAGCTTGAACCTGAGTTGTGCTTGAAAGAACACTTATTCCAAGGAAGCAAGGAAATATCAGCATTCCTGTGGTCAGGTGGTTAGTCAAATGGAACAATCTGCCAGTGGAGGAGGCTACTTGGGAGGATTCAGCGTTTATCCAGAAATTTTTCCCTGCTTTCCGAGCTTGAGGACAAGCTTAGTCTCAATTGGGGGGTATTGTCAGGCCCTGTTCATGTTCCTCCCCTGTTTCCTGCGTGCCGATAGAATCGACAGCCGTAGATCGTCCATCCTACGGTCCTGATGAGAAGATAACATTCGCTAGCCCAAGGCATCTCTCCTTCGTCGATCTACCATCCAACGGCTGTTGACCCTCGCGAGTTGCTATAGCTGTCTCCGACAACGCATGTGCTCTGTTTTCTGCTTTCTGCTTTTAGCTTTCCTATAATGGCTATAAAGCCAGCCACCTGCGTGTGAGTTGGGCATGATTTGCTTGTATTGGGTGTAAACCCTAGCCACCGGTGGCGTGCTAAACCTACTTTCCTAAATTCTAAGCAAGAACCCTAGTTTGAAGCTCCTTTTTTGCTCTTAATTCATTGTTGTGTGAGTTAAATTGCATAGATTAGGGCTCTGATCCTGACATGTACGGTTTCAACCCCTGATAGGTTTGAACCATCCCTTTATCCCTTGAGTCTTCTGCATCCCTTGATGGCTCGATCCCTTGTCTTTTCCATCTCTCAATTCCTCGCATCCTTGCATGCTACGAAGAGAATGGTTCCCTTTCTACAGGGTCTGGAGTGAAAGAGTTGGAGCAAGGAGGACGTGTGTGGCCACTTCGTGCTTCGGCGAGATCCTCGAGGTTGTCATTGCAGACAAGTGCACTGGAAGATCCAAGGGCAGCGGATTCGTGAGTACCGCCCAAACAATTCTCTCCTCCCCTCATCATCGATTGAAATTCCTGTAGTTAATTTTCTTGCTTAATTCAAACCCGTTAGTTGATGCTATGCATGGATGGATGCTTGGCATGTTACGTTCCAGGAAGCGGAGGCGGCCATTAGGGCGTGCTTGGGTCCGTACTCGGTGATTGACGGCCGGAGGGCCAACTGCAACCTCGTCTGCCTCGAGGTCCAAGGCGCCACAACGAAAATGCCTGCCTCGATACTCAGCTCCCAGGGATGTGTCCTGCCACGAGTAGTGCCATCACACCGGCACAATGAACTCCCGTGCAACCCAGCATCCGCATTGAGTCATCTTTGTTGGCGCTGCCATTGCTGCCTGACAGTCCATGCCACACATCGATTCAGAAGGTGAGCCCACGGCTCCGGAAGAAGGGATTGTGTTGTAGGGTGAAACCCTAGAGGGGATCTTTTCACAATTGGAGGGGGAAAAGAGGAAGAACACTCAAGAACACAAGGAACAAATCACTCAAACAAACCCAAATATCACATCCACTAGAGGGGCATACATGAGATCCACAAGATTACATGAACAATTCAAGGAAAATAACACTAGGTAAGTTCTTCCCACTAGGTGAGGTCTTGATCTTGATCTCCTCCAAGAGGAGGGCTTGATAATCCCAAGGATTCTTCCCAAAGAGGGGTCTTGATCTCCAAGAGTAGGAGGATACAAGGAGCAAAGCTCTCTTTGGTGTTCTAAAATACTTTGCTATCCTTCCAAAAGACCTAGGAGAGAGATACTTATAGTCTAGGGACGGGCTAGGAGAGGAGAGGGGATACAAGGTCAAAGACCCGAAGAGGCACGCAGGCCGTCGGCGTTGTCTGGGCACCCGGGGTCATGGGGGCCGGGCACCCGGACCGGACAGAGGCCATCCACCGGTTCGGCCGGGCACCCAGGGGCGAGGGGACCGGGAACCCGACCTGGGTAGGGGCGTGGCTGGAGGTGGCCCGGGCACCCGGGGTGGAGCCAGGCGGGCGGCTGTGAGGGGTCGGGCACCCAGGGTCCCGATCCCGGGCACCCGGTGGGGCGGCCAACGGCTGGGAGAGGATGGCCCGGGCACCCGGGGCAGCTCCCAGGTGGTGCGGCCGGGCACCCGGAGTGCTCAGGCGTTTTTGCCCCCACGCGTCCTTCTTCGCTTCTCTTCTCCGTAGCTTCCGCTTTGCTCATTCTTCTCCCTCCGTATTCTCTGCGATTGCTTGGGTCTCCGTGCTTGCTTCCTCACGATGATCTCCGATGTACCTGAGGATGCATAGCGTATCTCTTTGAGGTAGAATCTCATCCTCATGTAAAACGAACGAAACTCGGAGAGGAAAGAAGTGACCTCTTTCTCGATGTTTCGTGCACGTGCTCTTGTCATCGGCCCTCTTGGTGCTTGCGGTGGTGATGGAGTGTCGGTGCGGGTAGTCGAGGGATGATCCGCATCATCTCCCCCCCCCCCTTGGGAGAGATCCGTCCACGGATCGTGCTCTTCATCACCATGGTACTTGGCCAAGTCTTTGACGTTGAAGATGTCGGTTACGTTGTACTTGTCATGTGGGATGTCGACCTTGTAGGCATTGTCGTTGTAGCGTGCTAGCACCTTGAATAGTCCGTTGGCTCTCGGGAGTAGCTTGGACTTGCGTTCCTTGGGGAAGCGGTCCTTGCGTAGATGTATCCATACTTGATCACCCGGTTGGAACACCATCGGAGACTTGTTGATGTTGAGCTTGGAGGCGAGTCGTTGTACTTGGTGCTCGATCGTGGAACGTGTTTCTTCATGTATCTTCTTGAGGTAGGTGGCTCATGCACTTGCGTCCATGTTTGCTCGTTCTTGGAGCGGTAGAGGAAGGATGTCCAATGGTGACAATGGGTTGAAGTCGTATACAACCTTGAAGGGGGACTTGCCGGTGGTAGAGTGCCTTGCACGGTTGTAGGCGTACTCGGCGATGGGTAGGCACTCCTCCCACTCCTTGATGTTCTTCTTTATCAACACGTGTAGGAGAGTTGCAAGCGTTCGGTTGGTGACTTCCGTTTGGCCATCGGTTTGAGGGTGGTACGCCGTGGAGAAGAGTAGCTTGATTCCTAGCTTGGCGCAAAGCGTCTTCCAAAAGTAGCTTAAGAACTTGACGTCTCGATCCGACACAATTGTCTTTGGCACACCGTGCAACCTCAAGATTTCCCTACAAAAGAGATTGGCAACATGTGAAGCATCGTCTATCTTATTGCATGGGATAAAATGAGCCATTTTAGAGAATCGGTCCACCACAACAAATACGGAGTCCTTGCCATTTTGAGTCCTAGGCAATTCAAGCACAAAATCCATGCTAATGTCTTCCCAAGGTTGGTGTGGAATAGGTAAAGGCATATGTAAACCATGGGATTGAGATTGTGACTCAGCTTTGCAACATGTAGAGCACCGGTTGGTGAAGCGGGCGACATCACGAAACATCTTGGGCCAAAAACAGTTCTTGGAGAATGTGTCAAAAGTCTTGTCGCGTCCAAAGTGTCCCATGAGTCCACCTCCATGAGCCTCTTGCAAAAGTAACAAACGAAGAGAAGACTCGGGAATGCATAGTTTGTTAGCTCTCATAAGATAACCATCTTTGATATAGTATCGTTCCCAAGAAGTATGCGTCACACACTTAGCATAAGGAGTAGCAAAAGTCACATCATGCTCATATAAATCTTTGATATGATCAAATCCAACAACATTCAATTCAAGTTGAGTAAGTAATATGCATTTGCGGGAAAGGGCATCCGCCACAACATTCTCTTTGCCCTTAATTTACTTGATCGCATAGGGGAAAGATTCAATAAATTCACTCCATTTAGCATGTCATTTGTTCAACTTGGTTTGGCCTTTAAGGTACTTAAGTGTCTCATGATCGGTATGTATGACAAACTCATGCGGTCTAAGGTAATGTTCCCAAACATTCAACACACGCACTAAAGCATACAATTCTTTGTCATAGATGGGATAGTTAAGTTGAGCACCGGAGAGTTTTTCACTAAAGTATGCAATAGCTCACTTTTCTTGCATCAAAACTCCACCAATTCCATTACCACTTGCATCGCAATGAACCTCAAAAGTTTTGTCAAAGTTGGGTAAATCAATAATCGGAGCATGAGTAAGCAAAGATTTGAGCTCATCAGAAGCGGTAGGTTGCAAAGGTCCCCAAACAAAAGGAGCATTTTTCTTACTCAAGGCATGCAATGGTGCGGCAATAGTGCTAAAATCTTTCACAAAGCGACGATACAAACCCACAAGGCCAAGAAAACTACGCACTTGTTGCAAATTGGTGGGTTGTGGCCAAGTTTTAATTGCTTCAATTTTAGACTCATCAACATGGACACCCTTTGAGGAAACAACGAAACCCAAGAAAACAAGCATGCCAACACCAAAAGTGCACTTTTTCATGTTTGCATGGAGACGTTCCTTGCGAAGAGTTTGCAAAACAGCCCGAACATGTTTTAGATGATCTTTGATGGATTTGCTAAAAACAAGTATGTCATCGAAGTAGACCACAACAAAAACTCCAATGTAAGGACGAAGCACAAAATGCATAAGACGCATGAAAGTACCGGGAGCTTCCGATAAACCCATAGGCATAACCAACCACTCGTACAAGCCAAATTCGGTTTTGAAAGCGGTTTTCCATTCATCACCTTCTTGTATGCGGATTTGATAATAGCCACTTTTAAGATCAATTTTTGAGAAAATGGTGGCACCGCTAAACTCATCTAGCATATCATCTAGGCGAGGAATGGGATGCCTATACATAACGGTGATATCATTGATGGGTCTACAATCGGAGCACATGCAAAAACTACCATCTTGCTTGGGCACAAGTATAACCGGAAACGGCACAAGGGCTTAAGCTTTCATGTACATTGCCGTTGCCGATGAGTTGTTGTACTTGCCATTGTATCTCCTTAGTTTCTTCGGGGTTGACGCGGTAGGGAGCCTTGTTCGGAAGAGGTGCTCCGGGGATGAGGTCGATCCTATGTTCAATGCCATGTAGAGGAGGAAGAGCGGGAGGTAGCTCATCGAGGAAGACATCCTCGAATTCCTACAACAAGTTAGAAAACACTAGAGGAAGAGGATTAGGGGTGTTAGTTTTTGCCACCTCGCCTTTTCATAGGAGAACAAAGTGGATGACACTCGATGGGTTCTCACACACTTCTCTCATCTCTCTTTTTGTGGCTAGGAGGACTAAGTTTTTCTCTCTTGGCGAAGAGGCGCTCAATTTTGGCTTGTGGCTCTCACTTTCTTTTTGGTGGTTCACTCTCTCACTCGGCTCTCCATGATGGGTGGATGCTTTATTATCGGCGATCACTTGGCTTGGTGACATTGGTCGAAGCACATATTCCTTGCCTTTCATCTTGAAGCTATAGTAGTTGGTTCGGTCGTTGTGGATACTCCACGGTCAAATTGCCAAGGTTGTCCCAAGAGAAGGTGGCACACCAACATAGGAACTACATCACACTCCAGGGTGTCCTCGTAGGCGCCAATCTTGAAAGAAACTTGCACCGTATGCTCCACTTGAATGGTGCCGGAGTCACTTAGCCATTGCACCTTGTAGGGACGAGGGTGCTTCTTCTTGACCAATTGGAGCTTGGAACATAGCTCTTCGCTTGCCAAGTTGTGACAACTTCCTCCGTCGATGATGACCTTTACGGAACGCCCGTTGATGTCGGCCTTTGTGTGGAAGATGTGGCACCGTTGATCTTCATCTTGATGGTGTTGGAGCGTCAAGACCTTGGAGACCACGAGAGAGGGACTTGAATCATTGTCACAAAACACTTGATCATCTTCATCTTTGTTGACTTGCCGGTGCATGGCCATGTGCTCAAGGGCTTCCATTTCTTCTTCACTCATCGAGTCATATGTGCCATCATCGTTGAAGATCATGGTTTGCTTGTTGGTGCACTCTAAGGACTTGTGTCCTCGGCCACCACATGTGAAGCACTTGAAAGAACTTGTCTTGACGGGGTCGTTTGGAGGCGCCGAAGATGAGGGAGTCTTGGATTTGTAGGTGCTTGCCAGAGAACGAGTCGAGGAAGGCGTAGCTTGTTTGGGACTTGACTTGTCGCCGGTACTTGGTGATGCTCTAGTTGAGGTAGGAGGTGCCGAAGTCGCGGGAGCTTGAGAGTAGGAGCCGTAGGTCTTGGACGAGTACTTGGCGTATTTGAAGTCATCTTGGACTTGTCGCTCTGCCTTGGTCGCTTGATGAACTAGCTCGAGAAGGTTTGAGCATGGTTGGAAGTCGGCAATCCGCTTGATTGGGTGGTTGAGGCCGTTCAAGAAGTGTGCCATTGTTTGCTTGTCGTCTTCCTTGACATTGGATCGTATCATGGCAATCTCCATTTCTTGGTAGTATTCTTCCACCGTCTTCGTGCCTTGTTTGAGGAGTTGCAACTTCTTGAAGAGATCACGTGTGTGGTGTGTAGGCACGAAGCGAGCTCTCATGACATCCTTCATTCCCGTCCAAGTTTTGATTGGTGGTTCGCCTCTTGTGTGTCGTCGCTCAATCACTTGTTCCCACCAAATGAGGACGTAGTATTGGACCTTGAGGGAGGCCATGGCGATCTTCTTTTCCTCGCCGTAGTTGTGAATACGGAATATCTTGTCCACCTTCAAGGCCCATGAGAGATACTCTTCGGGATCATTGCTTCTAGAGAACTTGGGCATGGTGAACTTGAGCTTGCCGTAGTGGAGTTCTTCATCGAATTAGCGGTTTTGATGTCGCTCTTGCCGTGGAGGAAGGTCCTCAAATGCTCGTTCCTCGAGATGTCTCTTGGCATGGAGGACGGTCTTGAAGCACTTGATTCTCTTGATGTCGTTCTTGCCGTGAGGGAGGACGAGGGATATGCGCTTGGTTGCGCCTTTCTTGTAGTTCTTCGCGATGCACGATTTCTTCTTGTATCTCTCGACGAAGAGCTTCATCTTACTCACGTGCTTCCCGACCACGTTGGGCGACGACACGTGTGGAATCTCGGAGTGCATCTAGGGCCGCTTGAGCTTGAACTTCTCGACGTAGTTGTTGTTGTCGAAGTGCTTCGGCATCTTGCTCCTCTTGGTGTAGGCGCGCTCGTTCCTCTTGTTCTTGACGGATGTCGTCTTCATCTTGAGGTTGTTGCCGTGGCACTTGTGGAGGCATTTGCTCTTGCTCCCTTGGTAGTTGTGCTTGTTGTCGCGCCCTTTCACGTGCTCGAACTCAGTCTTGTAAGCCATTGCCATGGAACGGATTTTCTTGAGAATGGCAATCTTGGGGAGCATCACGTCGAGGGACTCTAGCTCGGGGAGGACTTGTATCATAAGATGATTAGTCCGAAGAGTGTCGACTTGAGCGGTGGCTTGAGTGGCGCCGTCTTGTTGAAGTAGACGAGGAAGGCGAGCGTCGCACGATCATGTTGCGGAGCTCTTCCATTTGTGTAGTGAACTTGTCGTCGATGTAGTCGCGGTTCCTTGCTTCCCCTTGACGAACGTCGGCGGCGAGTTGGTCAAGGCGTTCACCCAAGGCCTCACTTTCTTGATGGAGAGCTCTTTGCACGATGAATAAGTGGTTCTTGGTGACGAAGCCGTTATCACCATCTTGCTCCACGAAAAGCGGGTTCGCCGACGAACTTGGCCTATCCATCATAACCAAGTGGGTGAGTAGGAAAGTGAGATAACAATACCGAAGTTACCTTTTCTGAGGATTGAGGATGTAACAAGTGTCACTCAATGTAATGCCACAATAGGAGAATTGGAACCAGGTTTGTTTCTCACACCTACAAGTAAAAGGCTTATGGAGTAGCTCGGTTAGTATGGTGGCAAAAATTTCAAGCAAATGTTAGTCAAGATATTGATAAGGTTGAGAAGGTTCACAAAAATGCAAGCAAAGGAAATAGATCAAAGCCAAGGATATCACTAGGAACACACACACGGAAGATAGATGGGTTCCGCACAACAAAGGGGTGAGCTCAATATGTGCAACCACGGATAATGCTCTTGTTGTGCGAATGCTAGAGAGACGCTAGCTCGATTGCTCAAATGGGCGAGATACGCATGTGCACCAAGCTACAAGAGAAACGTCCCGACTATGCTATGCATGCGGTGACCAAGATGATATGCAAAATGGCTCAATGCTATTGCTTATAAGCTCTTTGTGTCTTCTCTTTTTGCTTAAAAGCTTGTCATTTTCTTTCTTCACTATGCTTGATGCTCGAGCCAAGTATGATATGAGACAAGTATGTAAGATATGCACGGGAGAGACTTATGGCACTAAGATGATAACAAGATCACTACGGTGCACAATCGCGTGGCCCGGCAATTCTCAACTCGATAGTCTCGATGGGTAAGCAACGCAAAAAGGCTTGGGCTATCAATGCAAAAGCAAGGTAAGGAGCGAGTGTCGTCGAGGTTACCGTCCTTTCTTACGGTTAGTGGTGAAGATGACTCCGAGGTGATGATGAATGGCGGTGATGTCGATGTCACACGTTCCTAAGTAGCCGAAACACCCTAGGAAACGAAAACCGCAACTCAAAATCGGTCAAATGCGGAAGGTGGGTGTTTTTGTGTTGATTTTTGGATGGAGGCTAATGGTGGTGGTAATGATATATGTGGATGGGGGTGTCAAGAGCTTCCAAACGAGCTAAAGAACACAGAAAACGGACTTGGGAGGTGGAAGTTATGGTCAATTTGGTGTTGTAGTTGGGCTGATACCGGGGGGAGGGGGGGTGCGGGCACCCGGGGGTGGAGGGTGCGGGTGCCCGGGGTGGTCAGGGGAAAGTGGCCCGGGGTGTGGGTGCCCAGTGGTTCAAGGTGCGGGCACCCGGTGGTCTCTGATTTGGGCGGAAAATTTGGGGGAAATGCAAAATTCGGTGGATTTCGTGGTGGGAAGGGTGGGGATTGTTGGGGAGGGGCTAGATCCACTTGCCAAACATCAAATCCATGGACCAAAACAACCAAATCTCACAAGATCCAACAAATTGCAAGAAATTTTTTTGGGGCTATTTTTGTGGGGAATTTTCGAATTTGGACGAAAAACAACAAAATCAAGCCAGCAAATGGGGGGATGGGACTCCAAGATGTGAATGAACCTTACTCATGATACCAAGATGTTGTAGGGTGAAACCCTAGAGGGGATCTTTTCACACTTGGAGGGGGAAAAGAGGAAGAACACTCAAGAACACAAGGAACAAATTACTCAAACAAACCCAAATATCACATCCACTAGAGGGGCATACATGAGATCCACAAGATTACATGAAAAATTCAAGGAAAATAGCACTAGGTAAGTTCTTCCCACTAGGTGAGGTCTTGGTCTTGATCTCCTCCAAGAGGAGGGCTTGATAATCCCAAGGATTCTTCCCAAAGAGGGGTCTTGATCTCCAAGAGGAGGAGGATACAAGGAGCAAAGCTCTCTTTGGTGTTCTAAAATACTTTGCTATCCTTCCAAAAGACCTAGGAGAGAGATACTTATAGTCTAGGGACGGGCTAGGAGAGGAGAGGGGATACAAGGTCAAATACCCGAAGAGGCACGCAGGCCCTCGGCGTTGTCCGGGCACCCGGGGTCATGGGGGGTCGGGCAACCGGACCGGATAGAGGCCATCCACCAGTTCAGCCGGGCACCCGGGGGCGAGGGGACCGGGCACCCGGCCTAGGCAGGGGCACAGCTGGAGGTGGCCCAGGTACCCGAGGCTCCAAGCCCGGGCACCCGGGGTGGAGCCAGGCGGGCGGCTGTGAGGGGCCGGGCAACCGGGGGTCCCGAGCCCGGGCACCCGGTGGGGTGGCCAGCGGCTAGGAGAGGAGGGCCCAGGCACCTGGGTGGCAACGGGCCGGGCACCCGGGGCAGGCCGGGGCAGCTCCCAGGTGGTGCGGCCGGGCACCCGGGGTTGGGAAGGCCGGGCACCCGGAGTGCTCAGGGGTTTTTTCCCCCACACGTCCTTCTTCGCTCCTCTTCTCCGTAGCTTCCAGCTTCGCTCTTTCTTCTCCCTCCGTCTTCTCTGCGATTGCTTGGGTCTCTGTGCTTGCTTCCTCACGATGATCTCCGATGTACCTGAGGATGCATAGCGTATCTCTTTGAGGTAGAATCTCATCCTCATGTAAAACCAAACGTAACTCGGAGAGGAAAGAAGTGACCTCGTTTTCGATGTTTCGTGCACGTGCTCTTGTCATCGGCCCTCTCGGTGCTTGCGGTGGTGATGGAGTGTCGGTGCGGGTAGTCGAGGGATGCTCCGCATCAGATTGGCTGTAGCTGATTTGGGAGGCCCAGTCAGGGAGAGCAGGGAGGAGGAGCATTGATGATATTTCTCCCGTCCCATGGCCAACGGGAGTGTCAGCGCACCCAGCGCCGGCACATCTTTAGACAACAATTGACGTATCAGACCAGGCGGCTGTGTAGCTAGTGAGTGCAAAGTGTTTGTGCTAATGATTGAGCGGAGTTATCTTATGATTGTCATATCACACTAGCTTAACTCCGTTGCCTTAGCGTGTGATTGTCTCATGTCCGTGACAATACTAATGCTCAATGTTGTTGCCCGAGAGCACGCCCTATCGTGATTATCATAAATGAGTAGGCGGCATATAAGAGCACCCACAGTGCTTAGATGCACGCTCATTGCCCTTAAGCAGTGCGTTCTTGTCAACTCACAAGATTGTACTATTGTATTTTGTAGGTACATCTGAAGATTCATCTCCAGTTAGGTAGAAAATGATTCATGTTTTACATCCAAAAGTTATACATTTTTCAGGCTGTAAGCACCTTTAAAGTTATTCATGCATACTTTTTTCAGGCTGTAAACTACACCCTTATAGTTACTAGTAAAACGCCCGTGCGTTTGCTACAGGCTACGATTCACATAAATGAATCAACCAAACGATTATGTCATCTCCAAGGTTGAAGTTCCCTTTTCCCGCATACATCATAACGTGTACAGATATCAAACAAGCTTCCAGCAGGCTCCTCAAAATCCAACCAGCTGGACAGTCCGGGGCCCCTAAATCTAATCCATATGTGACGGAGAAATATTGTTGTCCAGACTATCTACCATATTGTCTCCAGCACTCGGTCCTACAAAAAAACTCACCCCACAACATACCCTTCCCTTTTCCCGTCGAACCCTCCCCTTCCCGCTTGGTTTTCCGCCATAGCAGGACATTTCTCCCTAAAGCTCACTCCTTTAAAATCAGATGGCGCCCACCTCATCGTCACCATGGCGCCCTCTGTCCTTCACACCATACTTCCATACAGACAGCCAAGGAGGAGTCCCCCGCCAACCGCCCCGCTCTCCGCCTTGATCCCCTCCCCTAGTGTTCATGTCGATCCACCGCCTTGATCCCCTCCCCTCGTGTTCATGTCGATCCACCGCCGCTATCAAGGGGGACGAGGTGTGCGCCAAAGTAATATTCATCATATGAGATGGTACCATACATTTTAAGTTAGAATGTGCCAAGAGTTAGGTTTAAAGTTGTCGAAGACAATTTTCCATTAGTTGTCTTGATATAAATAGAGATCATTGATCACGCTTTAAAAAATTCTGAGCATTTGCATTGATCACAAATAACAAACCACATAAAATAGATGATTATATGTGTGAACCTCATGTATTTTGGGGACAATGTTGCAAATTGCAAGTTAATACTTTTTATGTTGGGTAACGTAGTAATTTCAAAAATTTCCTACGATCACGCAAGACCATGGTGATGGCATAGCAACGAGAGGGAGAGTGTCCGTCCACGCACTCGTGAGACCGAAAGCGAAGCGTTATATCAACGCGGTTGATGTAGTCGTGCGTCTTCACGATCCGACCGATCCAAGCACCGTTACTCCGCACCTCCGAGTTCTTAGCACACGCTCAGCTCGATGACGATCCCGGGCTCCGATCCAGCAAAGCGTCGGGAGGAGTTCCGTCGGACGACGGCGTGGTGGCGATCTTGATGTTCTACCGTCGCAGGGCTTCGCCTAAGCACCGCTACAATATGACCGAGGTGGAATATGGTGGAGGGGGCACCGCACACGGCTAAGGAACGATCACGAAGATCAACTTGTGTGTCCTAGGGTGCCCCCTGCCCCGTATATAAAGGAGCAAGGGGAGGACCGCCAGCCCTTGGGGCGCACCAAGGGAGGGGAGTCCTCCTCCTAGTAGAGTAGGACTCCCTTTCCTAGTCCTACTAGGAAGAGGGAAGGGGAAGGAAAGAGAGGAGAGGAGAGGAAGGGGGCTGCGCCCCCTCCTAGTCCAATCGGACTCCTCATGGAGGGGGCGCCACCTCCCGGTGCAGCCCTCTCTCCCCTCTTGGCCCAATAAGGCCCATAACTTCCCGGGGTTCCGGTAACCCCTCGGCACTCCGTTTTCTCCGAAGCTTCCGAACCTTTCCGTGTCCGAATATAACCATCCAATATATCAATCTTTATGTCTCGACCATTTCGAGACTCCTCGTCATGTCCGTGATCACATCCGGACTCAACTCCTTGGTACATCAAAATACATAAACTCATAATATAACCGCTATTGAAACCTTAAGCGTGCGGACCCTACGGTTCGAGAACTATGTAGACATGACCTAGAACCATTCTCGGTCAATAACCAATAGCGGAACCTGGATGCCCATATTGGTTCCTACATATTCTACGAAGATCTTTATCGGTCAAACCGCATAACAACATACGTTGTTCCCTTTGTCATCGGTATGTTACTTACCCGAGATTCGATCGTCGGTATCCAATACCTAGTTTAATCTCGCTTCGGAAAGTCTCTTTACTCGTTCCGTAATACATCATCTCACAACTAACTCATTAGTTGCAATGCTTGCAAGGCTTATGTGATGTGTATTACCGAGAAGGCCTAGAGATACCTCTCCGACAATCGGAGTGACAAATCCTAATCTTGATTCATGCCAACTCAACATATACTTTCGGAGACACTTGTAGAGTACCTTTATAATCACCCGATTCGTTGACGCTTTGGTAGCACACAAAGTGTTCCTCCGTAAACGGAGTTGCATAATCTCATAGTTGCAGAACTTTGTATAAGTCATGAAGATAGCACAAGCAACATACTAAACGATCAAGTGCTAAGCTAATGAAATGGGTCATGTCAATCACATCATTCTCCTAATGATGTGATCCCATTAATCAAATGACAACACATGTCTATGGTTAGGAAACATAACCATCTTCGATTAATGAGCTAGTCTAGTAGAGGCATACTAGTGACACTCTGTTTGTCTATGTATTCACACATGTATTATGTTTCCGGTTAATACAATTCTAGCATGAATAATAAACATTTATCATGATATAAGGAAATAAATAATAACTTTATTATTGCCTCTAGGGCATATTTCCTTCAGTCTCCCACTTGCACTAGAGTCAATAATCTAGACCACATCACCATGTGATTAACATCGATAGTTCACATCATCATGTGATTAACACCCATAGTTCACATCGCCATGTGACCAAGACCCAAAGGGTTTACTAGATTCAGTAATCTAGTTCACATCGCTACGTGATTAACACCCAAAGAGTACTAAGGTGTGGTCATGTTTTGCTTGTGAGATAATTTTAGTCAACGGGTCTGTCACATTCAGAGCCGTAAGTATTTTGCAAATTTCTATGTCTACAATGCTCTGCATGGAGCTACTCTAGCTAATTGCTCTCACTTTCAATATGTATCTAGATCGAGACTTAGAGTCATCCAGATCAGTGTCAAAACTTGCATCGACGTAACCCTTTACGACGAACCTTTTTCCACTTCCATAATCGAGAAATATATCCTTATTCCACTAAGGATAATTTTGACCGCTGTCCAGTGATCTACTCCTAGATCACTTATTGTATTCCCTTGCCAAACTCAGTGTAGGGTATACAATAGATCTAGTACACAACATGGCATACTTTATAGAACCTATGGCCAAGGCATAGGGAATGACTTTCATTCTCATTCTATCTTCTGCCGTGGTCGGGTTTTGAGTCTTACTCAATTTCACACCTTGTAACACAGGCAAGAACTCTTTCTTTGACTGTTCCATTTTGAACTACTTCAAAATCTTGTCAAGGTATGTACTCATTGAAAAAACTTATCAAGCGTTTTGATCTATCTCTATAGATCTTGATGCTCAATATGTAAGCAGCTTTCACCGAGGTCTTTCTTTGAAAAAAAAAAACTCTTTCAAACACTCCTTTATGCTTTGCAGAATAATTCTACATTATTTCCGATCAACAATATGTCATTCACATATACTTGTCAGAAATGCTGTAGTGCTCCCACTCACTTTCTTGTAAATACAGGCTTCTCCAAAAGTCTGTATAAAACCATATGCTTTGATCAACTTATCAAAGCGTATATTCCAACTCCGAGATGCTTGCACCAGTCCATTGATGGATCGCTGGAGCTTGCACATTTTGTTAGCTCCTTTAGGATTGACAAAAACTTCTGGTTGCATCATATACAACTCTTCTTTAATAAATCTATTAAAGAATGTAGTTTTGACATCCATTTGCCAGATTTCATAAAATGTGGCAATTGCTAACATGATTCGGACAGACTTAAGAATCGCTACTGCTTGAGAAAATCTCATTTGTAGTCAACACCTTGAACTTGTCGAAAACCTTTTGCGACAAGTCGAACTTTGTAGATAGTAACATTACTATCAGTATCTGTCTTCCTCTTGAAGATCCATTTATATAATATGGCTTGCCGATCATCGGCAACTCCATCAAAGTCCACACTTTGTTCTCATATATGGATCCCATCTCAGATTTCATGGTCTCAAACCATTTCGCGAATCTGGGCTCATCATTGCTTCCTCATAGTTCGTAGGTTCATCATGGTCTAGTAACATGACTTCTAGAATAGGATTACCGTACCACTCAGTGCGGATCTTACTCGGAAGTCCTACGAGGTTTGGTAGCAACTTGATCTGAAGTTTCATGATCATCATCATTAACTTCCTTACTAATTGGTGTAGAAATCACTGAAACTGATTTCGTGATGAACTACTTTCCAATAAGGGAGAAGGTACAATTACCTCATCAAGTTCTACTTTCCTCCCACTCACTTCTTTCGAGAGAAACTTCTTCTCTAGAAAGGATCCATCTTAGCAACGAAAAACTTGCCTTCGGATCTGTGATAGAAGGTGTACCCAACAGTTTCCTTTGGGTATTCTATGAAGACGCACTTCTCCGATTTGGGTTCGAGCTTATCAGGTGAAAACTTTTTCATATAAGCATCACAACTCCAAACTTTAAGAAACGACAGCTTAGGTTTACTGCTAAACCATAGTTCATACGGTGTCATCTCAATGGATTTAGATGGTGCCCTATTAAACGTGAATGCAGCTGTCTCTAATGCATAACCCCAAAACGATAGTGGTAAATCGGTAAGATACATCATAGATCGCACCATATCATAATAAAGTACGGTTACGACGTTCGGACACACCATAACGTTGTGGTGTTCCAGGTGGCGTGAGCTGTGAAACTATTCCACATTGTTTTCATTGAAGACAAAACTCGTAACTCAAATATTCATCTCCACGATCAGATCGCAGAAACTTTATTTTCTTGTTACGATGATTTTCCACTTCACTCTGAAATTCTTTGAACCTTTCAACTATTTCAGACTTATGTTTCATCAAGTAGATATACCCATATCTGCTCAAATCATCTTGTGAAGGTCGAAAAATAACGATACTTGCCACGAGCATCAACACTCATTGGATCGCATACATCGGTATGTATTATTTCCAATAAGTCAGTAGCTTGTTCCATTGTTCCAGAGAACGGAGTTTTAGTCATCTTGCCCAAACGGCACGGTTCGCAAGCATCAAATGATTCATAACCAAGTGATTCCGAAAGTCCATCAACATGGAGTTTCTTCATGCGTTTTACACCAATATGACCTAAACGGCAGTGCCACAAATAAGTTGCACTATCATTATTAACTTTGCATCTTTTGGCATCAATATTATGAATATGTGTATCATTACGATCGAGATCCAATAAACTATTTTCATTGGGTGTATGACCATCGAAGGTTTTATTCATTTAAACAGAACAACAATTATTCTTTGACTTTAAATGAATAACCGTTTTGCAATAAACATGATCAAATCATATTCATGCTCAACGCAAACACCAAATAACATTTATTTAGGTTTAACACTAATCCCGAAAGTATAGGGAGTGTGCGATGATGATCATATCAATCTTGGAACTACTTCCAACACTCATCGTCACTTCCCCTTCAACTAGTTTCTGTTCATTCTGCAACTCCGTTTGAGTTACTACTCTTAGCAACCGAACCAAGATCGAAATCTTGAGGGGTTGCTATGAACACTAGTAAAATACACATCAATAATCTGTATATCAAATATATCTTTGTTCACTTTGCCATCCTTCTTATCCGCCAAATACTTGGGGTAGTTCCGCTTCAATGACCAGTTCCATTGTAGCAAAAGCACTTAGTCTCGTGCTTAGGTCCAGACTTGGGCTTCTTCACCGAGTAGCAACTTGCTTGCCGCTCTTCTTGAAGTTCCCTTCTTCCCTTTGCCCTTTTCCTTGAGACTAGTGGTCTTGTCAACCATCAACACTTGATGTTTTCTTGATTTCTACCTTCGCCGATTTTAGCATCGCGAAGAGCTTGGGAATTGTTTTCGTCATCCCTTGCATACTATAGTTCATCACGAAGTTCTAGTAACTTAGTGATGGTGACTAGAGAATTCTGTCAATCACTATCTTATCTGGAAGATTAACTCCCACTTGATTCAAGCGATTGAAGTACCTGACAATCGAGAACATGCTCACTAGTTGAGCGATTCTCCTCCATCTTTTAGCTATAGAACTTGTTGGAGACTTCATATCTCTTCAACTCGGTATTTGCTTGAAATATTAACTTCAACTCCTGGAACATCTCATATGGTCCATGACGCTCAAAACGTCTTTGAAGTCCCGATTCTAAGCCATTTAAGCATGGTGCACTAAACTATCAAGTAGTCATCATATTGAGCTAGCCAAACGCTCATAACGTGCGCATCCGCTCCTGCAATAGGTCTGTCACCTAGCGGTGCATCAAGGACATAATTCTTACGTGCAGCAATGAGGATAAACCTCGATCACGGATCCAATCCGCAATATTGCTACTAACATTTTTCAATACAATTTTCTCTAGGAACACATATGAAAACATAGGGAAGCAACAACGCGAGCTATTGATCTACAACATAATTTGCAAAATACTACCAGGACTAAGTTCATGATAAATTAAAGTTCAATTAATCATATTACTTAAGAACTCCCACTTAGATGACATCTCTCTAGTCATCTAAGTGATCACGTGATCCAAATCAACTAAACCATAACCGATCATCACGTGAGATGGAGTAGTTTTCAATGGTGAACATCTTATGTTGATCATATCTACTATATGATTCACGCCGACCTTTCGGTCTCCGTGTTCGAGGCCATATCTGCATATGCTAGGCTCGTCAAGTATAACCGGGTATTCTGCGTGTGCAAAACTGGCTTACACCCGTTGTAGATGGACGTGAGCTTATCACACCCGATCATCACGTGGTGTCTCGGCACGACGAAACTTTGGCAACGGTGCATACTCGGGAGAACACTACTTGATAATTTTAGTGAGAGATCATCTTATAATGCTACCGTCAATCAAAGCAAGATAAGATGCATAAAGGATAAACATCACATGCAATCAATATAAGTGATATGATATGGCCATCATCATCTTGTGCTTGTGATCTCCATCTCCGAAGCACCGTCATGATCACCATCGCCACCGGTAGCGACACCTTGATCTCCATCGTAGCATCGTTGTCGTCTCGCCAACTATTGCTTCTACGACTATCGCTACCGCTTAGTGATAAAGTAAAGCAATTACATGGCGTTGCATTTCATACAATAAGCGACAACCATATGGCTCTGCCGATTGCCGATAACTCGGTTACAAAACATGATCATCTCATACAATAAAATATAGCATCACGTCTTGACCATATCACATCACAACATGCCCTGCAAAAACAAGTTAGACGTCCTCTACTTTGTTGTTGCAAGTTTTACGTGGCTGCTACGGGCTGAGCAAGAACCGTTCTTACCTCGCATCAAAACCACAACGATACTTCGTCAAATAGACTCCGTTTTAACCTTCTCAAGGACCGGCGTAGCCACACTCGGTTCAACTAAAGTGAGAGAGACAGACACCCGCCACCACCTTTAAGCAACGAGTGCTCACAGCGGTGAAACCAGTCTCGCGTAAGCGTCTGCGTAATGTCGGTCCGGGCCGCTTCATCTCACAATACCGCTGAACCAAAGTATGACATGCTGGTAGGTAGTATGACTTGTATCGCCCACAACTCACTTGTGTTCTACTCGTGCATATGACATCAACGCATAAAACCAGGCTCGATACCATTGTTGGGTAACGTAGTAATTTCAAAAATTTCCTACGATCACGCAAGACCATGGTGATGCCATAGCAACGAGAGGGGAGAGTGTCCGTCCACGTACCCTCGTAGACCGAAAGCGGAAGCGTTATATCAACGCGGTTGATGTAGTCGTACATCTTCACGATCCGACCGATCCAAGCACCGTTACTCGGCACCTCCGAGTTCTTAGCACACGTTCAGCTCGATGACGATCCCCGGGCTCCGATCCAGCAAAGCGTCGGGAGGAGTTCCGTCAAGACGACGGCGTGGTGACGATCTTGATGTTCTACCGTCGCAGGCTTCGCCTAAGCACCGCTACAATATGACCGAGGTGGAATATGGTGGAGGGGCACCGCACACGGCTAAGGAACGATCACGAAGATCAACTTGTGTGTCCTAGGGTGCCCCCTGCCCCGTATATAAAGGAGCAAGGGGAGGACGGCCAGCCCTTGGGCGCACCAAGGAGGGGGAGTCCTCCTCCTAGTAGGAGTAGGACTCCCTTTCCTAGTCCTACTAGGAAGAGGGAAGGGGAAGGAAAGAGAGGGAGAGGAGAGGAAGGGGGCTGCGCCCCCTCCTAGTCCAATTCGGACTCCTCATGGAGGGGGGGCGCGCCACCTCCTGGTGCAGCCCTCTCTCTCCCCTCTTGGCCCAATAAGGCCCATAACTTCCCCGGGGGGTTCCGGTAACCCCTCCGGCACTCCGGTTTTCTCCGAAGCTTCCGGAACCTTTCCGTGTCCGAATATAACCATCCAATATATCAATCTTTATGTCTCGACCATTTCGAGACTCCTCGTCATGTCCGTGATCACATCCGGGACTCGAACTCCTTGGTACATCAAAATACATAAACTCATAATATAACCGTCATTGAAACCTTAAGCGTGCGGACCCTACGGTTCGAGAACTATGTAGACATGACCTAGAACCATTCTCGGTCAATAACCAATAGCGGAACCTGGATGCCCATATTGGTTCCTACATATTCTACGAAGATCTTTATCGGTCAAACCGCATAACAACATACGTTGTTCCCTTTGTCATCGGTATGTTACTTACCCGAGATTCGATCGTCGGTATCCAATACCTAGTTTAATCTCGTTACCGGAAAGTCTCTTTACTCGTTCCGTAATACATCATCTCACAACTAACTCATTAGTTGCAATGCTTGCAAGGCTTATGTGATGTGTATTACCGAGAAGGCCTAGAGATACCTCTCCGACAATCGGAGTGACAAATCCTAATCTTGATTCATGCCAACTCAACATATACTTTCGGAGACACTTGTAGAGTACCTTTATAATCACCCAGTTACGTTGTGACGTTTGGTAGCACACAAAGTGTTCCTCTGGTAAACGGGAGTTGCATAATCTCATAGTTGCAGGAACTTTGTATAAGTCATGAAGATAGCATAAGCAACATACTAAACGATCAAGTGCTA
Organism: Aegilops longissima; assembly: GCA_021605205.1. Lineage (NCBI taxonomy): Eukaryota > Viridiplantae > Streptophyta > Magnoliopsida > Poales > Poaceae > Aegilops > Aegilops longissima. The sequence continues at coordinate 597,242,910 of CM038681.1, read as the reverse complement.
AGCTAATGAAATGGGTCATGTCAATCACATCATTCTCCTAATGATGTGATCCCATTAATCAAATGACAACACATGTCTATGGTTAGGAAACATAACCATCTTCGATTAATGAGCTAGTCTAGTAGAGGCATACTAGTGACACTCTGTTTGTCTATGTATTCACACATGTATTATGTTTCCGGTTAATACAATTCTAGCATGAATAATAAACATTTATCATGATATAAGGAAATAAATAATAACTTTATTATTGCCTCTAGGGCATATTTCCTTCATTTTATCCCCAAGAGAATTTACATACATGCTTAGTAAGGCAACATCAATGTTTGATTCTACAACATTAGATGCGAAGACTGCACTCATACATTTTGAAGGCAATATTATTCCAAACTAAATAGATGCATGTTGGTTAGCTTATTTTACCCTGAAGATTAATTCATCAATATCATCTTGTAGACCATCCATCACTTTGTTTTGCCCGCAATATTAGTATGTACAAGTACACCATCCACATAATGAACAAGATACACTTGCACAGAACAGAACAAAGAAGACAAGTTGGGAGTTGAACATCTCATACTAATAAGGATCTTGTATCTATTTTCTAAAATGATTCCTTTATAGGTAAATTTTATTGGTGACAAGAGTTTGTGGAAGTTTTTTTCTAACTTAATAAAACCCTTCAGCAGTTGTTGCGGTTCTTATATTTCTAACTGAATGAAGGTCATCCAACTTACATCAGAAAAATGGGATGACGAAAAGACAAATTTGGTATCAAAATATTTAGAATTTTCTCGAGATAAATGTTCTTGAGAACCATGAAACTGTGGCTTGATGGATCCCTAAATTTAAGGAGCTCTTGCGGTGTGCACCACCAAACCAAGGCATATGACTTGCTGATAATAAAATTTAATCAGTACTAAGCATATGGTGTTCTGGCAGCACAACACTATGTGTACCACTATCAGTCTGTTCATATTACCATTATTTTTCACAGTACAAGTCTATCAACACCAATTAAGTGTTTAGTACCAAATCTGCCCTCCCAAACAAGAAGGACGACTCCAAGCTCGTAACCTTGTACTGGGTCATGTATTTGGATTATAAATCTACAAAAATAATCAAACTGTAAATATGAACAATGTTTTGGGTCGATCTATTTCTTAAGAAGACAATAAATAAAATCTACCAACATGTTATGAGAAACCCGATGATGCACTGCCTTCAAAAAAGAGTAATCAAATTAGCACAAATGAGGAAGACGGATAGCACAAACAACTACCACGACACGATGCATCACCTTGAAATATCTTGTTCATTTAGAAGTGGACGTGCCAGATCTACACTAGGTATAGCTAATTAGTGAAATAATCTTCAGAAATCATACCTGGATCAAGGGACAACAGCCGCTTGTACTGCAGCAAGACATCAAGTTCAACATGGTCGTGCTTGGATGCTCTCTTACCTCCCTCAAAATATGTTTATCATGAAGGATACATGGATGAGAACGTCACAGGATGTTGTGATGAGCTCTGCTCGATATATCTTAGTGAAGATCCTGCGAGCAAAAGGAAAGCAAGTTATCATATGAGGCCTGCAACTAATTGAATGAAAAAACAAATCTGGCAAACCTAATTGGATACTATGTGCAAAAATTAACAAATTTGCTAGCCAAAGCCTCCACAAACATATCTGATGACCATAGAAAAACATAATTCAGTAGTACTCGTGTGTGTGTGTGTGTGTGTGTGTGTGTGTGTGTGTGTGTGTGTGTGTGTGTGTGTGTGTGTGTGTGTGTCTTTTGTATTTTGTTATCGTCATAGGTAAAACTACCATAATCAAATCCTTAAAACAATCTGACATCCACATTCGCATCCATTATTTTTCAAGACAATTTTACTGAGCATCTTGCTAATTCAGGGCAGAAAGAAGTAAATCATATCAGGCGTGTTCTCACTCAAAGCATCAGACCCCACAACTCATACAGATTGCAGGGAGGTAGCAAAGTAGCTATGACAATGAAGAGCAGATGCGGGGAATATACAACAGCTTTTCCCCAAAAATCTAGACGTGTCACTTCAATTGCATGGATGGTTAACCTGCATGATTATATCACCAAAAACCTCCTACGTACAGATGGGCCAATATGCCAGATTGGTACGTCAGTTTAACATGAAGTTGTTCCACTGGGGTACAACTATATATTGGTTGTGAGGCCACCCATTCATGTTGAATGATAATATTCAAACAATTAAGATCATGCACAGATGCATTACCGGCAAGGTTAGTAAAATTCGGAATGATCCAGCATAAACGTAATTTTCATGAACATGCTTAGAAAACGATTATCATGATATATACACCTATTTGCTCTAAAAAACTTAAACCAAATGTGTCGTGGCACAGAAATGTCATAGTACGCTCCCAAAAATATTTATACATGGACACAGACATTTTCTAGTTTTTACATTTATATTTATACATTTGTCATATACATCATAAACATTTCCTACACATGTTTAACATTTTTTAAATGCAAGATTAATATTTGTTTATATTACTATCGGATTTTCTTTTGTATTTGATATATTAAAAATTTCTTTGTAATATAAATAAGTATAATAAATAAAAAAAGGAAAGAAAAGCGTGAAGAAAAAAGAGGAAAGGCGCATGAAATCAGCAGGGCACAGAGTTTCGGCTCCTTCAGGCGAGTCGTGCTTAGGCATAACGGTAGGCGGCATATAGCCGCGCCCATCGTTCCGAGCTAAAGCTGGAGTAGAACACCCAACTACTATTAGCCGCCTTAAGCGTCAGTAATATTGTGTATCTAAATGGGCCAGCCGAATTAGTTCTTTCTATATTATTATTATTTTTGAACCCTCCCATGATTGCTTTGCCGGTTTTTCTGAGAGGTTTTTCTCCTGATTTTACCGAATCATGAGTTTTCCCGGTTTTCAGATATACATTTTTACATTTTCGTTTGATTTGATAGTTTTTTTGGTTATATTTTTCGTTTTCGTTTTTCTTTTTTTGGTTTTTATCAAATCCGGTAATTTTAGACACATTTTGAAACTTTTTTCAAAGTTTTATGAACCTTTTTCAAGTACATGATCTCTTTTTAAATTCGTTTATAAAATCAACTTACGAGTTTTTTTATGAATTGTTTTTAATTCATATATTTTTCTTTTTGCATACTTTTTCAAGTTCTGAACAGTTTTTGAAATTTCTTATGTTTTTTCAAAATTTGTGAACTATTTTTCATGAATTGTTTTTATTTATTGAACTTTTTTAAAAAATGTATGATTTTCTTATGATTTTTGTGAGCCTTTTCTCTTTCTTCTGAAAAAGTCACCTGTCTATTCTTCATGGTTACCAGTTAACGGTCACCGATCGCAGGTCTACTAGCTAACCGATTTTAAACAAAATATGGCCGGGGCGGTCGATATGCTCCCGCGCGTGAATGCATGTAATCTCTGCTGGCGCCAATTAGGCGCAGGGGTTATATATTATTTGTACTGATTTGTTTATAGGAATAGCGTACGGGCGAGCTAATCACACCGGCTTATTAGAGGCGAGCTAACGGGTCGGCCCGATTCGCTCACCGTAGGCGATTCTTATTAGGATTAGTATGGGCGAGATATAGCCCAGTCGGATTTGCTAGATGAAATATGTAGTTTTTATTAATCTAAGCACACTTTATTTACTACTCAATAATGTTTCTGGTAATACAAGAGAGATCAGGAGGGTTCAAGAGCCAAAGATGACGCCTTATCTCGAGACCGAAAGCATGTCTAGCAAGGCTATATGTCTCGAAATCGGTATCATGCCCTTCAAAGATGAAAGAGCACTGTTGGAACTGATTCGAAGTAGCCATTATCTCCCTGATGATGCTAGCATGTGTTCCTCCAATTCTGCGCTTAATGTCATAGATGGGTTAAGAGCTACAGCCATAGCCTCTCGACAAGCTAGTGCTTCAAGAGACATTGGATCTGTAATACCGGAGATCCTTATAGCCGAGGCGCCTAGATAGACACCCGATGAATCTCTGCAAACTGCGCTAATAGCTCCCTCATTCGCTTCACGCGACACTACGTCATCCACTCAAATCTTGGCGAAACCTTGCACTGGCGGGATCCATCTTGCTCAATGTTGTCTTGTCACAGGGGTAGCTGATATCTGTTTCTTTCTAGGTTTGCAATCCTCCAACTCCTTAATATATTTCGTTATGAAACTATGAGTGGCATGAGGGCTCTGAAATATTTGCTCATGTAGAGCTTGCCGACGTGCATCCCATATGGCCGAAAGAGTGAGAAGAACTTGAATGAAGTTGTCATGTGGAAGTTGTATCATTAATGAGAAAATCCATCTTTTGGCGTCAGGCTCTCGAACTTCATTTAGTACGTCTAGGAGGGTACACCCACGAGCGAGGGGCAATGACCGGCCCAGTTACGGGCTTACCTGTGCTCGCTTTTCTGTTTTCGTTCGCTGTTTTTTTTTTCGTTCTTTTTTGGGGTATTTGTGTTTCATATTTTTGGTTTTATGTTTTTATTTTTATTTATTTATTTTACTTTACTTTTCTGTTTCTTTCTCTTATCTTCTTGATTTTTTGCATTTACTATTTTTATAGTTTTTGTACTATAAATATGGGTTAATATACTGTGAACATTTTTCAAATGCACATTGAACATTTCCTTTATATACAGTAAACTTTTTAACATACGATGATTTTTTTATATTAAGACTGAATTTTCTCATATATGGTGAACATTTTTTAACATACAGTGAACTTTTTAATACGGATTTGACTATTTTAAACACATAATAAAGATTTTTTTCAATATTTTTTTCTAATATTAATATTATTTAGCTCGGTAAATAACCAACAATCGGTTTCTCAGGAACACCGGAGGAAAGAAGGAACAAAGAAAAACCGCTCAAAATGAGCTCGCGATAATGTGCTGGCCCATTTGCACCTGGTTCAAGTGTAGAGTGCATTAATTGAACGAGCGGCCCCTAATTTTTTTTAATTGAACGAGCAGTCAAATAATTTGCTCGCCCCTCGAAAAAAAAAGACAGCGAATGCCGTCTCCCCACATGGCTAGCGCAATGCAGGTGGACGCATCTGCGACTGTTATACTGTTGAAAATAAGCTAGTACTCTCTCCGTCCGGAAATACTTATTCTAAAAATGAAGAAAATGAATGTATCTATAATTAAAAAAAGTCTAGATACATTTATTTTTAGATAAGTATTTTCGGACGGAGGAAGTAAATCACTGTTTGTTATAGTAAACGTGTTAATACAAAGATATAGTCAAGGCTCTGCGCGAGCGCGACACGTCCTCCTACATATCCGTATACATGTCGCACACGGGCGTGGTGGCCAGGTCAGCCACGAGCGCGGAAGGACGCCATTCTGACGGTGAAAAACGAGCGCAGCTACTCCGCCAGGATCTGGAGGAGGCCGCTGGTGGAACTCACGATTCAGCCCAGGGTGCGTCATCTCGTCAGGGCTGGAGTTCTTTTGCAAAGTTTGCTAGGCTGGCAGAATTCGTTTGGTGTGGGCTATTCTGTAGCTCGGGGAGCCAACTTGATACACATACACACACAAAAAATGATAGCCTGCTGCTATTCAGGGCAAGTAATGAGGGAACAGTTGCAGTGTCAAACTTGTTGGACACCTATTGCAAAGCGTCTGGCCAAAGGGTGAACAACGACAAATCTTCTATTTTTTTTTCAGTAAGGGATGCCCTCAAACAGTTCGGGATGGCATAAAGGGGACACTCAACGTCCACAATGAACAGCTTAGCGAGAGGTATTTGGGTATGCCCACTGATGTGGGACACTCAAAAAATGGCGCTTTCAAATATTTGAAAGATAGAGTTTGGGAGAAGATTAAAGGGTGGATGGAAAAGTTGTTATCTTATGCTGGCAAAGAGGTTTTGATTAAGGCAATTGCACAAGCTATCCCGGTCTACTCGATGGCCTGTTTCAGATTATCAAGAGGAGTTTGTGAAAGCATAACATCTCTAATCAAACAGTTTTGGTGGGGTAGTAAGAGAGGAAGGAGAAAGCCTTGCTGGGTCGCTTGGGACGTGTGCACAAAACAGAAACACCTGGGAGGCCTAGGTTTCCGTGACATGGAGCTGTTCAACCTGTCTCTCTGGCAAGGCAGGCGTGGCGGCTCCTTCAGGAGCCAATGACACTCAGTGCAAAAATCTTGAAGGCAGTTTATTATCCCGCCACGAGCATTCTAGAAGCAGGCCTCGGCGGTCATCCATCTCAGGTATGGCGCGTGATCCTAGACGGGCGGGACATCTTGTCCCAGGGCATCATCCGAAGAGGTGGAACTGGAGAAGAAACAAGGATATGGGAGCATAACTGGCTCCCCCGAGAGGGAGTAAAACGACCTTTGAGCGCGATGGTTGCTCACCCACCTGAACTAGTTTCAGAATTGATTGATGTCACTTCAGCCACTTGGAAAGAAGATCTGATTCGGGCAACATTTAATCCTTATGATGCCTACAGTATACTAAAGATCCCACTGTGCACTCGTAGGGTTGCTGATTTCTGGGCTTGGGGTGCTGATCACCGTGGGAGATTTCCAGTTAGCTCAGTTTACAAAATGCTCGTGAAAACGAAACTGCAGAGGGAAAGTTGGCTCGAGAATACCGAAAGCCCAGCGGACATTGCAGTGGAGGCGAAGAGATGGTCTAATCTGTGGCAGATTAAAGTTCCATCAAAGCTCGAGAACTTTTTTATGGCGTTTCTGTCAGAATTCTTTACCAACAACAGATTTGCTGAATCACCGTAACATGTCAGACTACTTTGGTCTGTCCTATTTGTTCAGCTTCTAACAGTTGGAGACACGCGCTAGTCAATTGCCATATGGGGGGTAGTGTATGGGCGCTAGCTCCTTCTGAGATGGTGGAGTATATGCAAGCAAACTTGGAGCTGGAAGCGAAGGACTGGCTGTTTCTAATGCACGAAACTCTGGCCCAAAATGATTTTACAAGATTGGTGGTTACCTTGTGGGCAATATGGAAAGATAGGAGGAAAGCTACACACGAGAAGATTTTCCAAAGTCCGTTGTTAACTTTCTCTTTCATTAACTCCTTCCTGGAGGACTTGGAGTTTCTTAAGCAGCCAGCTACTGCTCAAACAAGGAACCAACCGGCCAGAGCACAGGTGTGGATTGCACCACCGTTGGATTATGTGAAACTGAACACTGATGCGGCAGTAACGAGGAATGGAAGCTATGGCTCTGTTGCGGCTTTGTGCCGTGACGCGGGAGGTACTTTTCTGGGAGCATCATGCATAACACTTCGGAACATATCGGATCCTGAGATTCTTGAGGCTTTGGCAATACGAGAAGCCCTGGCTTTGGCGAACGATCTTTATGAGGAAAAAATACATGTGGCATCGGACTGCCAGAATGTGGTGCAAGGAATAAAGACAGGATCAACAGCGGAGTGTGGAGCTATAATTCGTGAAATCATAGACCATTCGACCTCGTTTACTTCTTGTAATATAGTTCACGAGCATAGAGCCTCGAATACAGAGGCTCACAATCTCGCTAAGCATGCTTTGTCATTAGGGTTTGGCCGCCATGTATGGTTTGGCCAGCCCGACGATCTTCTTTTTGTACCTGAAAACATTATGGTTACATGAATAAAGCTTGGCGAGACTGTCTCAAAAACAACACACAAAAAAATCTGTTTTGAAGAAAAAAAGTGGATAAGTCATATGTGGTGTGGACAGCTTCATAGACCGTCGGTGCAATTTACTAAAAAATGAATAAATTCATACTTGCTACAGCAATCACACAACAATACCGAAAAGCAGCCAAACTTTAAGCATCAATACCTAACCGATCTTCACGTACCCATATCGAAGAAGCTAACGAATGGTAGAACATCGTTAACGCATCATGAGAAGAGATATATTATGATATTCCTTATCTATGAACTTCAACTTTCATTGCCAAATGCTCCTTATGAGAGACAAACTAAACATCAATTGGAAAAGGCTTGACATAAAACCCTGAATGATGACCTCAGCCTGCACCGCCAAGATCACACCGAAACTGGGATGCATCTGCCTTCGTGCTACCACTTTGGCATCCATAAGATCGGCATCACTCCGGGTGTCCTTTAATGACGTGCAGAACCCTAACACAACCAACATACTCAATTTCTCGATCTGGAGTTTTGGACTGAAGCTATCATCCTCGTTGTATGGAAAATTTTGGCGGCTAGGAATGCAAAAGTTTTAGGGATATCAATGAGCATGTCACAATCATCGTTAAAACTATAGTTAGTGACATGACGCTCTTGGCTTATCAGCTTTAAGAAGCCGATTGAGTAATGGTACTTAGGTGGGGAACACCCACCACCCCAACTTTATTGATCTAGACATGGTAGCAAACATGGGAACAATGTCACACAAACAGTAGATATACTCTAGTGGGAAGTATCATGTGGTTGGAAGCACACCACTCGCACATTGAGAAGTCAGACTTTGACATATACTCTAGAAAGCTTGTGAGCAGTATTATGCGGCATTTGCCTTTGATAAGACCACCTTCCTCCTAACGAGCATATAATGGAACAAGTGTGGAAATCCTGCAATCATCCAGATGAAACGAAGAGGTGTCTTGTCAAATCCTACATATGTATACCTTTTGTCAATAATTGTAAAGAAAGTGTACCTGGAAAATAGATACCCATTAGAAGAACAGATGCATAGTGGTAGTTGAAGGAGAAATTCCATTTATTGGGCATTTGAAGGCAGTATTTATTGGAGGCCTGACAGTAGTCACCCACGATATATAGAACTATTAAGCAAAACTCTCACTGAAGTGACTAACATGGAGCTCTTCATGTCTTCAGTTATTTGGATTACCTTCATGTAAGGCAGTGTGACGTATATGAGGCCAACTTCACTTAACATACCAATAGGATAGAGTATGAGGAACATGTTGTACCTGCAAACAATCGGTACAAAAACAGTGAAGCTAGCCGCTTTTAACGTAAATATACTAAAACAGTAATACATCTAAGATGTGAGATTTCTTTAGATCCAATACCAACCTAAGCCATAATAGCCAGAAATGAGCAAATCCAAATGTCTCCTTCATACCATAGTAAGGATATCTGATGACCTGCAAATCAATAGCAATTTTACCATAAGATTATGACCAAATAAAGAGAATTTCAAAATCTTGGATTGATTAGGTTCACATAAGAAATGTCGTAACTGCGGGTCTTAAATTAGTGATCTTCAAGTGTTATTCTCACATGAAGAACCAAGAGTCGTTTTTCAGTGTCTTATGTTGATTCTGCTTTCTAAATAGATGATGTTTCACTTGACTAATTTAAAAATATCTGTGGAAGCAACATATACCTCAGCGATGGACCATGCTAGGATCAAGGAAGTAACGGGATTATGAGGGCGTGTCTGCAAGAAAAGTGTACTTAATGATCGGGCAATATTGTTGAGAAACCAAATAATCATTAGCTTATATTCCCATTAATCGTAAGTGTAGAATATCTATGTGTTAAATATTTCTAGGTTTGACCATAGTAAGGAAATTACCAGCGTCAACAACATTACTTGATACTACTTCACAAAACATAAATATGCCTACAGATGCTCCACTTTTGAATTTATAGCATAATTCTTTCCATTGTTTTATTCTTTATGAAAGTATTACCATGGACTATTTGATGATCAGAAATAAAATGTGATACGTGTCTACTTTTAAGAGTTGCAATAGAAGTTTGCATCTAAATTTCTCATTTACCAAATGCTTTTAAATCAAGAGCTTGTTTTGTACATCACAAAGGGGAAATGATGTTTTTCTATCTATAGCTCCAGACTTGCTTAGTTATGGGTTATTCAAATTGATTCCTAGGGAAAGCTCCACAAGACACCCCATGTAACAAACATCCTTCGAATAAGTTGTAGAATTGTTGCGGAGACAGGAGACTTCACAATCCCTTTCATGAATTCAGTATTCAAAAGAGTGATTAAAAAGGAACATGATATTGTATAACTATAACATAATGAAGAATCCTTACCTACAAGTGAATGAACAATCTATGCTAAAAGCAACGCCGTCACCATGCAACACCAAAATGGTTAGCAACTCACATTCATCATGTTCAAAGAATAAAAACCTATAAATTTGAACTAAAAGATACCATTAAGAGTTTAACACAAATTTCGCCATGGAAGAAAAGCGCCACAAGAATCATCAAAGTACTTTTTAACATTATGGTTAGCATGCGTCCCATGTTGTCATCCAAAACTCAAGGTAGACCTCTGAGTTGGAGTTTGTAACCTTCTTTGGGCAATTAAGAATTGCTGGAATGATTGCACGTTTAACAGATCATCTATACCAATTTTTTTGGCGGGTTATCTTCAAAGCTACCACGTCGATCCGTACATGGTCATTACTCATTACTTCTATGTGTGAATGCTCAGGGGCATATGGCCTTTTGGTGCAACTGTCTAGAGACGGTCGCACGATGATTATTCAACCAATTTGAGTGGCGTGCTAGTAATAGAATATTTGTCTGAGTCATTTAACCCCATTATCGACCGGCTGTGGTCTTGTTTTTTATTTCTATTTTTATCTTTACAGTTATCATGCGTCTTATTTATGTTGAATAGTTTTTTTTAATAAAATGATTGTGTGAATCACGATGATGCGGAGATGGGGGTTATCCCCCTTTTTTAAAAAAGTGTCCATGTTTTTTTATTTATACCATGTTTTGAGAATCACAAAAAGGTAGCTTTTGAGAATCACAGGCCCACGGAGATTTTTTCCACGAGCGAGCGAAGGCTAAAACAACGGGGGGCACATGCGATTTGTATGGCATATAATTTTCTAAGCCTGCAACAGGCCCACATGTCAGCATAGTCACCCAAAAAAATGAAGAAACATTTTGCACCGGCCAGGTAGTGTATGATTGATGTACCATCTACCCTGTCGGTTCACACGACCAGTCTCCTAGTAAAACTAGTAGACTGCCCGTGCGTTGCTACGGGCTTTTGAAATATTTTACTGGTGTTATATAAAGTTAATGTATGTTAAATTTCACATGTAGAGATAATATAGCACGAACACAATTGCATAATAATTGAAGTCCACTTCACTTACAATAACTGATAACAAAAAGGCAAATTGATGATGTATACATATAGAGCAATGATCCAATTAAAAATCCATTACAAATTATTAAGATCTACTACTTGATGTGCTTAAGAAATTCTCGCCCAATGGAAAAGATTCTTTAGCTTCATTCGCACCATGTTTTAGAAAGTATAATAAAAACTGCTTCCTCAATTCATACTCATCCCACACAAGCAAAAAAAATGTAGTACGAGTACTTCACATCCAAGGTCTTCAAACATTTAACAGACAATATGCATCGCGCAAAGCGGCTTAACCGGTTCTTTACTGTTCCACCAGAGCATAAAATGAAAACCAAAATAGCGAGGCACATCCCCGCAATTTCCAAAATTAATATTATATTATATAGTGATGAAAAAAAATAAATATTTGTATTCCGAATTTGTTACCCGCCTATGCTCATTGGAATACCATATAGATATAAACGTTGTTGTTTAGATATATCGGAATCCCAATCAGCTTGCTTTATTTTGAGTGCTTCTGTATGTATGGTACAGGCTACAATATGTATGGATGAATCAAACAAATGATTAAGTTCAGCCATGTTTGCTTTATTTCGAGTGCTTCTTTATGTATGATACGAGCTATAGTGCATATAAATAAATCAAATAAACGATTAAGGCCGTTTCCAAGGTTGAAATTCATTTCTCTTACATCCGGGCGTGTTTGAGCATCAAACAAGCCCCTAACAGGCTATCCAAAATCCAACCATCTGGAGAGTAAAAGACCAATGAGTGCAAGAATTGGAACATAGAAGAATCTTACCTGGGCATGATGCCATCAGGTTCTATGCCAAGATCGAGGTAGTAGAGCTCCCTCAATCTCTCTTGCCAAGCCCTCCCTTTGACCATCAATAGAACAGTCGCTCTCGCTTGCTCTGCTTTTGAAATCTCCTTCTGCACCGCTGCAGATCAGTTGGCAGCATAGGCCGAGCTCTCCCATCTATCATCACGTTGAGCGCATCTATGCTTACTTCCCTTGTATCATCACAACGGATGCTATAAATTTGCTTGTGTCCTTGTCATAAATCTGAGTTCTGCACAATATGAAAAAGAAAGAAAGTCTGTTAATACAACATAATGATAGTTCCAAGGAAACATGTACTACGCCGAAACTGGCCATGATAGTACGGATGTCATGTGGATGGACGTAATTGTGCAGGAATAACCGGGAAGAGTACTCGGATATCGACAACCCACCAGAGAGATCAGTGCACCCTACTTTAAACGTAGTTTCCTGGTGTCGCCACGGTGGTTGATGTTCCAGCAGTACCTGAGTCTTACCTCGAACTCCAAAGAACATGGCGCCGCCGACAACGCCCGAGGATGCAGGGAGAGCACAGAGACCGCTCGGCCAAACGGGTTCAACGCCACGTTCAGCAGGAACAGGTACTGCCGGCATTTGGCACGGGCTGAGAAGGCGTTGAAGCCGTCACAGAGCTGGACCTCGACGCACGCCCAGGCCCAAGCTCGGTCATGCACGGCCACCCGTGCGTGTGGGCAAAGTGGTCCAGGAGTGCCACCGTGGAGCTAGCGAAACCGCAGTCTGCCTGCGGGCAATAGCACGGCATTGTGAGGGCACGCCTTGAGGTGGTCGGGGTGGTCGTAGTAGGCCGGCATGGCAGTGCAGCCGTGGGCGGCGTTGGCGCACGGCACCAGGATGGACTCTGTTAGCCTCTCCAGTGCGATGTTCCAGCAATAGCCGCCGGTCAACCGGATGTGACACACACGGCACCTCCTTGCCGCCACCATCTTGTCGCGGCACCGCGAGGATATGGTATGACCGACGCCACACCGCACTCGAGCAGAAATGATGTTCCAGTGTTATTGGTACACAAACTTGTAATGGATCGGCCTAGGATGGACGACAAGCGTACGCACCTGGATGACTGGTGGCTTGAGAGGGAGGTACCAGATGCCGCAGTTGAGGGTATCGTCGTCATCCACTATCACGCTTATGCGGCGCCATGCGCCGCCGCCGCTCCATCGCACCTGGAACCCGAGATTGCCGTCGTTGTTCTTGTTCTTCTTCTCTTGTTTTTTTCCTCTGGAAATACTAACATCGTCTCCTCCCTCGTCGGAGGCCTCGGGCCAACACCTTGAATCCGCGGGCGCTCCTCGTGATGCCACAAACCCTCGCCGCCGACTGCCTCACATAGATGGCCGTCCTGTCCCGCATCCTGACCTTGTACCGCACTGCCGACAACAGTATCACCGATCACCGTTCCCGGCCCCATCGCTGCCATCACAAATTAAATAGGTACATAAATGCTTTCATCGTGAGGTTTATTTGTCATGATAGGTATATGCACGTGTGTTGCACCGGAAGTTGATTTTTTTAAGCTACAGGGGAACATATGGGCACACATCATGATGCAAATCAAATAACAAAAATGAGATTATGTTTTGGTTATGAAGCATAGAACTTCTGACAACTTTGTCCTGAGATATACTAAAGCCAAAGAATATCATAGAGGGAAATCAAATTATCTGAACGACATGATGTTATTTCACAAAATAAGTTAAATTTACATTTAAAATTTAAAATTACCGATTGGTCATCTTTACATGTAAATAAAAAGGTGGGAGTCAATATTACAATACGCTTACCAAAAATGTTCCTCTACAAAAAATTATCATGAAGAATCACCTGCCAATAATAAAAACTGAGAGCAAGTCTGCAAAATAACAAATTGTTAACAATACATTCGGTAATATAAATCTCACTGTTCTTGCACACCCTTCAGAGCATACCAATTTTTCCCTTCAGACTATACTCTCATCTATGAACAGAAAAAGAAAACCATAGAAACTAAATTCAAGTCTGCAGAATAACACAAAGAATCACTAACAGTTCAGTACCATGTGAATGGAGACATACCATACCATCCTTTTTATCTTCTGACTGCACTTCTATTTGTGAGAATTCCAGTAAGTAGATGGCAATTTAGCAAAATACAGCCATTGGAATATGGGAAGCCGTATAAACTGAATTATGTAGATAATATCACATGTGCATTATTGGCCTCTAAGATGGAACAAAACTGAATACTACCCAAAACAACACACAAATCTGACTGACAATTTTAAAATTTCATATCTCTCCTATACTACCTAATAAATTCAAGTTGTATACACCTTTTTCAATTGCACAAAAATTTAATTCAGTTTCTAAAGTCTGCAATACCCCCATAATTCTAAACAGTCTGCAATACCTCCATTACTAACTCTAGTTCAGCAAATCCCTGAGGAAGAGTCATTGGTGAGGATGGGCTAACTCCGCTATATACCATAACTATTCTCAACTACCATATCCAGAAAAAATATTGTCAATTTGAGAGGATACCGAAATTGAGTTACAAATAGAAATAACAAAAGTAAAATGTCAAGCATAAGTAGTCTATTCAGAGGCATCATTCCCAAAAGAAATTCTGAGCTGAACACCAGAGCACAGCAAGTTGTGACAACTCACATCCCAAATGATAGCAGATTTATTTAAACTGCCAGTAGCATCACAGTATAGACATTAAAACCAGTAGCATTACATGAACATTGTACAGTCAGTTCCTGCATGCATACCTGCCGGTAACCTTGGTACCATCACCGCTCACACTCCTCTGTGTGTCCTTCATCGTCATATTTCCTTCGCCAAACAAATCCAACAAACACACACAATCGAATCACCTAATGCTTCGGCAACTCCAACAACATGTTGTTGCTCCAAGCAATCAGTGAACACCACGGAGAGGGGCGTACTTGGATCCTAAACTCCAAGCAAACAATTAATTAAGATCCCTTGCACACACACACACACCGAGAGAGAGAGAGAGAGAGAGAGAGAGAGAGAGAGAGAGAGAGAGAGAGAGAGAGAGAGAGAGAGAGAGAGAGAGAGAGAGAGAGAGAGAGAGAGAGAGAGAGAGAGAGAGAGAGAGAGAGAGATCAGGGTATACGAGTGTGAGGGATGAGAGGAGCTGACCTACGAAGCGCGGCGCCAGCTGTGTGTCTTCGTTGCCGCTGCAGAGATCACACGACCATCGCCTCAAGAGGGGGAGGGAGATTGGGGTTTGGGGATCGCGAGCAGGCGGCCTCCATCCGCGGCAGCGTGCGTGGGCGAGCAGGGGATCAGCGTTGTTTTCCGGAGGGGATCGGCGGCGGCGGCGATCCAGAACTGACGACGAGGGCGAGATCCGGCGGGGTCTTCTCGAGTCGTCCGCCAGCGGCGAGATCCGACGGGGCCGATGGGATCGAGAGACGCGGCGGCGGCGGCTTCCCTCGGACGGAGGAGGCATCGGCGGCGGCGGCATAGGGCATGGATCGGCCGCGGAACAGGGATGGATCGGCCGCGGAGGAGGCGTAGGGCTGGATCGGGTGTGCGAAGGTCTGGTTGACGGCGGAGACCGATCTGCTGTGGGAACGAGGGATCGGTCCTAGGGTTTTTTTTGGCATCGGTTTATTTCGCTGGAGGGTACCGAGTAAGCAGAGGTGGGAGGATGACGAAAATAAAACGGAGCTGAGAGGATGACGAAAATAAACCAGTAAAAATAAACCGCACGAACTATTCACCAACTGCTCCATTAGGAGTAGAGATGACAAATAAGAGAAATACACACCGACAAGAGGACATTACAGCTATCTGAGATAGGAGTATATGAGTATATATATGAAAGTGTGACTATAGTGGGCGCCTCAGAGTGTACCGTACCATCTAGTTTAAACTTAATTTGTTGAACAAATCATGCACCTATGCAAATAATTAGTACTTTACGAAGATAAAAGGTAAGAACCATAGTGCGCAACTGACATGAGGAAGAATACCAGACCTCCATTAAAGCGGCAGTCTGCGTGACCAGTAGCGGCTGCTCGATAGCGGTGTAGATAGCATCAGGCTTCCTCTCCAACAATGCCAATGTTGCACAGCACAACACTTGTGCCCTGCATGATCGGAATTTAAGTGCTCAATCAGACAAAGTAACAAATGACCTCTTTTTCATCTGTCAAGGCATAGCTTTGGTCTTGTATGACTTTGTTTTTTGCCGGTGTGATTCTTTATATGCGTATGCTAATGTTGACTGTGCGCAGCCTAATTATGTAAAGATCGGGTATGTTCATTGTGTTTATATATATCCTCATAATGCTTAATTTTGAGTTGATAAACTTCATCCTCTGCCAAAAAATAAACGGCCAGATCTGTCTAGAACTTAAAAACAATGGCTGGAACACTGACCATCCAAAGAACGCAGCCCAATTATAGATAGAGAGGTAGAGCCGGCGCACCACCGGTCCGACATTACCCTCCATTGCAGAGCTACCTGGAAGAAGCAAAGATATTGGGTGTGCACTAAGGCCCCGAATAACTTACCCTATAGGTGCACACACATTGGATGCAGTTAAATACTACCACTATCTTTGGTTGTGCCTTTCTCGGAATAGTATTGGGATTGGAATGTTAGCACCGCTCAACCTGATTTAGCTTTAAGTTGAGGACATCACTACAGGAGTTTGGTACAAATGGTTGGGGAGTGTTAGGGGGAGCGATTGCTGCTGCAACCAACCTGCCATACCATGCACGTGATCAGAAAATATCATCACAACAACAAAAGTGAGTGATGGTGCATATGTCGATTCAATAACTTACTTTTTCCTGTTGTTCATCACATGTATACGTGCAAATCATGTCGTAAGTAGCTCGTCCTTACACGAGTTTGATTGAGAGAAAGCTGGTTATCATGTACTCTTACGATCTTATATTTCTTTACAGAGAGAGTACTCTTGAAAAGGAAATGTGTGTAAATGGTGTACAAAACTGAACTGAAACGTCTTAATAGCATGTCCTGATGACACAAGAGTTTGGGAGTGACTTCTTCCTCCCTTCTCAAAGCCCGCGGCCGCCCTAGCCCTATGTCCGCCCGCCAACCTCTCCCTTTTCTTATTTTTTCCGCTGCTTTGAGATTAGGGTCAGACAAAACCTCGACACCGCCTGATGAAGGCGGCGCTGGGGAAGTGTCCGCTCCATTTGCCTTAAATGATGAGATGTGATTTACGGGTTGCGGCAAGAGAAGGTGGGTATAGCTGCGCACTAGTGTTGATATCTTTCCGAGCTTGGCTGGTAGCCACTGAAGGTGAGGTTCCAGACTATACAGAAGGTCGGTCGTGCGTTTGTGGTCGCGATTCCTTCAACGAGTTTGTGGGCAGTAGTGGCGAGTCATCTTCGATGGTCATTTGCATCCCCACGAGGCGGTCATCTGCTCTATCACGCATATGGCGTCGTCGATGGCCGCTCCAGTTGGCTAGAGCTGCCCCATTTGTCGCAATAGTGGCTAGACGACGATTGTCACCGACGGGTCAGAGGGTCTTGGACCTTTAGATTTGGCGGCAACGGTGTTCCTCCTTGGTATGTTTGTCGGCTGATTCTATCGTCATAGTCGAAGACGGGCGGAACAAGAGTTGGTCACGGTGGTGTCGTCAGATGCAAATCTACCACACCAACTGTCACTCGCCTGGACAATGCGGGACTTCCGGCGCTTCCCATCTTGGGATTTTGTTGCACTACTAGGAAAAACATTACCAATAGCGTGGGTTTTTTGCATATCAGTAGCGTGGGTTCCCCCGCTACTGCTACGGCGCTACAATTCTTTTTTAGCAGTAGCGCGTGTTTTACTCCACGCTACTGATAACCAGACATACCAGTAGCGCCTATGCCCTACGCTACTACTAGTTCACACCAGCGCTACTACTAATGGAATAGTGGTAGCACATATATGATACACCCACGCTACTAGTAACTAATTAGGATTTTAAAAAAATAAAAATCTACCTATCTCAGTTTAGACATACATTTCATAGTACTCACATACATGCATTTAGTAATATAATACATTTTATGTGTACACAGTTTAGACATACATTTCATAGTACTCACATACATGCATTTAGTAATATAATACATTTTATGTGTACAGACAAACATACATATCTGATATAGCTAATTACTACACACATATATACACACAAACAATATACGCACGCGTATAGGTTGTCAGTGTCGGCGCCTCCACAAGCCCGTGTTTAATGGTGTTGATGTCGGCGTCGTCGTTGTCGCCGCCGCCGCACCACAGTGATGATGCCGTCGTCGTCGCCGCCGCCACAGCACCGTGACGATGCCGTCGTCGTCGCCGCCGCCGCAGCACCGTGATGATGTCGTCGTAGTCGCCTCCGCAGCCCCATGTCGATTTCTTCTGCATTGCTTTGATCATGGACATGTTCACCATCAGTCTTGTGCTTAAAACTGATAACCAAATACAGTGAAGGGCACATATTCATGTTAATATTCAAACCACTATAACCCACCAGTCACCACAACGTAACTGATGCAACATTTGCAACATAAGCAGATAAAATGCATCAAATTACAGAGGTAGATTGTAGCTTACAGGTCAGCCAGGGAAACCATTCCAGAACCATGATATTTATCTATACGGAAGGACCTTGATGAAAGAAGACTTTTAGCAGCAAAATATTTCTCCAGGCTAAGATCATATGGCTTAACACCCAATTTTCCAGAAGAAATGAGTGGCTTGGTATATCCAGTTGCTAGACAAGTATTAAGGTCTAAGAACGATATGCTACTAAATGATTGATTTTGCTGTTGCTCATAGACATAGACAGGAGCAAGCACATGGCAGGGCCATGAACCTACGCAAAGCATTGTTTTCGCTCCATCGCTACATGTCCAGTGGAAATCAAGATACTACCTACTTGCAGAACTGAATCTACCATGCACATACGGCAAGCTATAACTTCTTCAAAAAAAAACAAGTAAAGAATAGCATACTACCTACTTGCAGAACTGAATCTACCAAGAAGTGTCTAGCAATTTTAAGATATTTATAAAGAAAACGCTGCATTCTAAAGAGAATGAGAGATCTCTGATAATGATATAAAATACAATATTTTATAAATTTAAGAAGATTGTCAGTGTTGCCAACTAACTAAAACAATTGTTCGATGCCTACCCATGTTTTAACATGTGAACCCTTGCATTGGATGCTGAAATTAACTGACTATTTTAGGGACACGGGAAAGACAAAGTACAGATATTAAAGAATCTGCATTAGTATAGCATTACTACATTCTTAACCAATTAACAAATTAGGAGGTACACGAGTACTATGAATTCTAACCTTCCACGTTTATACTATAATTTCATCTTTTTTTAGAAAAGGAGGATGACCCCCGGCCTCTGCATCTGGGAGATGCATACGGCCACTTTATTGATTGTTCTCGAGAACCTTACAAAATATTACAATAATATGCCTGAATCCGCCATCTTGGCAACATACGCCACTACTCCTATCCATATGATGAAGGGGTGCTACCTGGGCCAAATACCCGGACTACTCACCTAAGCCTATCATCAAAAGCCAGAAGCCCCAGCCGAGCCACATACCGGGTCTGGGGCATAAACTGGTCTGACGCACTCACATGTGTCGTCGCCGCCATCTTCCACAGGTCCGTCTTCAGAGCAGATATTGAGGCTTCTATCTTGTCAGGTCACTCCGTCATCGACGCCACCTTGACGCCAGACAACTACCTCCACCTGCGCGAGTCCATCATCGCGCATCGGGCGCCGAGTCTCCACTGCACCACGTCGTCGAGATCCGCCGTCATCAATGTGAAGGATGAAGCACCGCTCCACCAAAAAAGGCGCCCGCTTGTCCCTCGATCCCGTGTACGCCTCCAAGAATGACGCCCCTAAGGAGGAAACGACACCAACGCGCCGCCGTCATCCGATCAACTGATCTACGGTTTCCCCCGGAGGTAGCGGATAGAGGTCTAGAGCTTCTCCACGGCGATGCCTTCAAGAAGGTAATGACACAAAAGGGTGCCACCAACGCCGGTCTTGGCATCAAGCCGAGCACAAGGTTTTCACCCGGATCCGCTCGAAGAACCTCCATCACGTATTGTGTGCACGGGTCGCCGCCGATCTGAGCCGCCGCACATCGAGCAGGCCGCACCGGCCAGATCAGATCTGTCCGGAGGGCACAACCCGCATGGTGCCGACCCAACCACCAGGCCCTCCATGCCGCCACCGCCGATCCGAGGTCAGATGGTTTGTCGCCGCAGACCCGGCCGCCGCCGCCGAACACCGCCACGCTGCCCGAGGCAGAGCCGGCTGCCGCACCCCACCATCGCCGCCCTTGGCCGAGGCAGCCGCCGCGCCGTCGCCAGAAGGCAGGCCCGCCGCGCCGCCAGGCTAGATCGGCCGTGCCACCCACACCGCGGGGCTCCGCACCGCCCCCACGGCGCAGGCAAGAGGGAAGACCCCCGCCACCGCCGTCAACCCCGGGCTATCGCCGGCGGCGTCCTTCGGCGGCAGCGGAGGGAGGGGAGGAAGGATCTTGAAGTATATTTCATCTGCAACACTATTTCCTCCTTTGATCTTGAAGTATATTTTTCTCCTTCAGAAATCAATTATGATTCCTTTGTTTGTTTGCAAGAGCAGACTAAATCTCTCAATTCACTGCCTACTCAATAGGTGAACTGCTATTCTTGATGTACAGTCTAATCTAAACATGACCGTCAGCACTTTTAGCTAATGATTTATCAAAAAATCAGCTAGAGATTAAACACTAATACCAAAGTATCAAATGAACAAATTCAGCACCCAGCTAGCACACACAGGTATCAAGCCTATTCACCACACACGCCAGCAGCAGCATATACGCGACGCAGCAGCAGCGCACATCAAGCCGCAGGTGCAGACGCGACGTGGCACACAGGGCTGCAACCAGCAAAGTCAAGAGAGGAGGAGGAGACAGTCACCGTGCAATTCACATGGAGGCGGAGCGACGGGAGCCCAGGCTTTTCGCGAAGGCGTGCTCCGTCGGGGGGCTCGGGGCGTTGCGCTCTGGTGGGTCCTCCTCCTCCAGCGGGAGCGCTAGGCTGGGGCTAGCCAGGCGCGCCGACGCCGAGCACTGGTGCTGTTGCTCGGTGACGGCGAGGTCGGAGCGGGCGGCGGGAGGCTGGGGAGGGGGTTTCGCTGATCCGGCCGGAGGGGCGAGAGGGATCTGTGGCCGGCCGGCTGCAGCGGTCGGAGGGGGGCGCACACGCTCGTGAATTGGGAGAGGAGGTGAAAGGAGGCCAGCGGTGGAGGGGATCTGGATCGGGGGCTGGGTGAACTTTTTTAGATAAACGGGGATGGGTGGACGGTGGAGTGGGAGAGTGGGAGTATACTAGTAGCGCGGTCGTCTCATGTGCGCTACAAGTGTCCACATAGTAGTAGCGCGGGTTTTAGAACCCGCGCTACTACTATGATCTGCTCGTGGGGCACGGTCAAAGATATTTACCAGTAGAGTGTTTTTTTTTTGCGTGGAAAGGGATTCCATTGATTAAGGAATAAGGTTGCAATCGGCGTTCACAATGCAGTGCGTTGTTGCGATCGTCCCATGTAAGCGAGGCTATGACTAGCAACATTAACATCCCGCTTAACCTTAACAAGTTCTATCCTCCTTCCTCCAGAAATAAGATTTCTAATCTCATTCACACGATATGCATGTGGTGATCGATCCTTTCTTGGCGACGATAACATTGTGATGGCTTCAGCGCAGTCAGACTCGACAACAAGATCGAGATCCGTCCAACTCAGAGCAAGATGAATTCCCTCCTGTTTTATTTAGCCACGCGCTACTAGTAAGTAGCAGTAGCGCAGGGCAATATAGCGCGCTACTAGTAAGCGTCTGTCTATAAGCTTTTCTCTAGTAGTGTTGGGGTTGGTGACTTTCCTTCCTTGTCGATCTTTGTTACAATGTGATGACGACTTTCACCATTTGGAGCCTTTGGTGGCGACTGAATCTTGTTGCGTTTGTGTGGCTTCTGACGTCAAAACCGTCCACGACGACCGAATCTTGTTGCGTTTGCGTGGCTTCTCACGTCAAAACCGTGCATGCACATAGGTGTTGGGATTGCAAAAAGTAGTGGCGACAATGCATGATGGCTTTGATTTGGTGGTGCTTCTCGGGTACCTAGTCTTATTTCCCGGTGTGAAAACCCTAAATCTGTCAACACATCGCATGCAATGTACCACTCTCTGTGAAGGAGCCTGAGTCGGAGGAAGCAACCCTCCTGGTGGTAATAGGTGGTCCAAGCAGTCGCTACTACTGGACACGACCATCTCCAGCAAGCACGACCAGTGCACTGTTGTACGAGCACTGGCCCAGATCCATGGATCCCGGCGCCCTCCGGCAAGCCACATGCTATCACGACCGGGGACACACGTCCGCCATCGCTACACGTAGAACCAGGCCCTATGGAGATGGCCGTTGCGGTGGCGGCATGTGTTCATAGCAGCCGCCGCGTCGTCTTAGAGAATGAGGGTGAATGGGGTGGCGAGATAAGCCATCGATTTCTTCCGAAGCCATCTTGTGATATATCACTTGTGCGTATTTGCTTTTAATGTAGTTTGAATGTGGCTCGTTATCTATCCTATTTCTGATCATCCCTCTATCACCTACTCCCTCCATTCACAAATATAAGATGCTTTGGATATGTCAGTATGGACTACAAACGAACTGAAATGAGTGAACAAACACACTAAAATGTATCTACATACATTCGATTCACAAAAAAGTTAAAACATCTTATATTTGTGAACCAAGGGAGTACTTTTTAATCTTCCTAATTTTATGCATGGGTGTGTTGCCATCATTATATTTGTAAAAATAGTTAAATAAACAAACAGACCAATAATCTTATCAAAAAACCACACTAGTATATAACATCTTTGAGAGAAACACAACCAAGGATATACAAACAACATTACAAGGTAAGAAAAGATTGAGTACAATATTTTCTGCGGGGTACAGGTACAATGGAGATGATAAATTATAACAGTGAAGCTTTGCCTTCACTTGTATTTATTTTAGAAATCAAAGCGGGTAAAAAAAAGATCCTTTTGTTAGCCCATTTCAAGTGTCTCTCAATTGCTTATTGTTGTGACCTGCCATCTTTTTGGGGACTTACTCACTCCCTGTGGCAACATCAAACTCAACATAGTGGATACTAGGGATCAATCCCTAAAAAATTGACACGATTACATAAGAAATCTCATCCATCTCCATCACCATTCAGCAAGGCTACAGATGAATTATTCACTCCCGGCGGTGAGCATCATGAAATTGTTGATGGAGAATAAATCCATCAATTTCCAGTTGAACTATTGACAACATCGTAATCCTCGATCTCTTAGTCAGGGTGATGACCCAAGTTCTCCGATAAGAGGCTAAGGTTGTCGTGGAATCCCTCGTCAAAGAACCATGTAGAAGGCATGTACTTCAAAGTACTGGTACATGGGATCATTTACCCTATATCAGTGTACCTGCCCATTGTGTGCACTAGCTATCGATGCACAAATTATCTATATCATATATATGAAGGTACACAAAGTGGATTTTGTAAGTTCAGGTGTGACACAAGGATCTCATCAACGGAATTGGCAAGAAATTAGAAGTTTGGGACACACAATGTAACTAGGTTCAGGACCCCGAGGTTACTAACACCCACCTTCTTGCTTTTGTGGATCTCTAACTATCTCAATGTAAGGTATATTACTTGTGTTTGTGGTGGCTAACAAGAGCTAAACCCTAGTGTTCGTAAATCTTGGAAGCAATCTTGGATTCTCGGTGTACATAGCTTCAAACCACATGATGGTGTTGTTGTTAATATCAAAATTTTCTTTCTGTTGGGCCTTCTGGTTCTTTGTATAGGCGTCCCTTATTGTGGGTTCCAAGTAGTAGAAACCAGGTCGACATCCAGCCATCATATGACAAGGAATTGTCTTCCTTATTCTCGATGAACCCAGAGTCCTAGACTTGTGTGATCTTTCATATGTGCCCTGGTTCCACATCTCAAACACCTCTAGATAGAAGATTCTAGAATTCCTTCTGTCTTATGCACGCATGCATCTGTGGTCTTTTTTTTTTGTCTTGTATGTACACACATACTTATACATAATAAGGATACACATGTCGATAGCGGCCATTGGTGTCCCGTGACTCACATAAGAGGATGTTGTTGTCTGGTGGTAGAGTGAAGGTGTTCCCACCCACGAAACCATCTTTACCTCCCAGGTTTAGAGCATCGACAACATTGACTGCTGCCACCACGTTCACCCAACATATGCTCCTCTCCATCAACTCATGTATTGAAACCTCCTTTTCGCCACCTCCTTTTGAACCAAGACTAGAAGTGAACCCATGGTCGGACTTGCCACACCACATGAAGTAGCCTCACACAACACAATGGATGGATGGTCCACTCTCGTCCCACTGGCCAAAGAGGAGACTAACATATG
Organism: Aegilops longissima; assembly: GCA_021605205.1. NCBI lineage: Eukaryota > Viridiplantae > Streptophyta > Magnoliopsida > Poales > Poaceae > Aegilops > Aegilops longissima. The sequence goes on along the minus strand of CM038681.1, from coordinate 597,218,365 downwards.
GATGCCGCTAGGACGTAATGGGGGTGATTCATGACAGGGAGGCCGCTTCGCCTTCCTGCCATCCCTAGGTGAAGATATTGTCCATTCAAGCGCCGACCATGTAGAGGTCGAGCAGTAAATGAAGGAACATGGTACATCTAGGAGGGTATTTATGTTGCTTTAGAGGAGGAGGAAAATCATATTCCTGGTGGGATTATTTATGGTACACACACATCCGGAGACATACATACCATAGTGCAATATCTAGAACTTAAGTATATGCATTACTTATTACAACCACAAATATCGTATGGATGAAGTGAAGCCATTGGTGCACTACATTCCATTTAACATAATGCATATATCGTTCATCCTGATCCATTCCTATTTGAAGACATCTACCGGGTAGCGATCGATGCAATCTGCCCATGCTCTATCGACATTTTGGATCGACTGGATGCACTTCCAGATGTCACTGTTGCACTTGTAAGTTGTAATCAGATCCAAACCCAATCACTAAAACTCGGTCTCCCTTCCTCGTTTGGCCTTTAGCTTCAGTACACGCTAGCTCATACCACAAGGAGCTACTTGATGTATTCCCATACCAGTACAGTGTCATCCTTGATGGCTCGACATGCTCATATGATAGGCCGAGGCTTCTTTGAACTCCATCGATCACTGCTTGTCCACCAGCATGGATGCAAAAATGCTCGAAGGCTTTGCCAAAGTCAGGGATATACACCTCGGTCCTTGCGTTGAATAACTTCCGTGTGATGGAGGAGAATAAAATTGACAATAATTCTGAGTTCGGGAGAACAAATGGTCCAATTATGGTGAGATTGTCCATGAGAGCCTTACCAGCAATATCCAAAAGGTCTTTTGATAGATGATCCCTAGATAACCCTTGTCATCTTCCTGTTGGAATACGCAACGGTAGGCATTGTCTTCAGCGCTAGTAGACTTCCGAGTGATGTGCAAGAGCCGAAAGCGAGCTTTTGTTCTTGAGGTTGAAAGGAGCACGGCAACACCGCCAGTGCAGAATAATGCATTGGTCACCAGCATCTCATGCTTCCTCCCCATGTAGTACCGTCCAGTTAGGATATCCGTGGACACCACCAGTGCATGTGCACCATAAGGCATCGTTTGCAAGATGTTTCTTGCAAGATCCACGCCAATTATCCCTGCGCTGCACCCCATCCCAGAGAGCTGGCAATCCGGCACCCTGAAGCTTGAATTTTCTCATGATCATGTCAGCAAGGGATGGAGCTGGGTTGAAGAGGCTGCAGTTGACGATGAGTATGTCTATCGCATCTGGGTTGAGGCATGTCTTCACTAATAATTCATCAATAACAGTGAATATGACCATTTATGCCTCATCACGAGTTTGCTTAGACAGTGTCCTGGAGGAATATACCATGCGCTAGGGGGATAGTAAGTCTCATTACCGAGACCTGATCTCTCAAGCATCTGTTTTCATGAAGTGGACGGTGTTTTTATTAGAGTTGGGAAATAATCGGATGTGTTCAAGGCCCTGTTCAAGAATTCATCCGATTAACTAGTTAATTTGCCGATTAATCCCTACTCGTAGGGTCACCGAGTAGCCTATAAACCGATAAATCATCCGATTAATTGATTAAATGGCTGATTAACTTGCCGATTAGCAGATTAATCGCCTACTCACCAGCCAACTGAGCAGCTACCAGTTAACGATTTCCTCAACAATGGTTCGAGGAAGGTGGACATGGGGACACAGTAGTTGCTAGGTCGGAAGCAAGCATAATCGACAAGGTATACAACATGAGGACGGTGGATAAGGTAATGCAAGATTGTGACAGATGATAAGAAGGTTGCCATGAAGAGGTGCACTGGTCGGAGGGTATGGAGACAGGCAAGAATCTTATTAGGGCCGAACACTACTATAGCTTTGAGTAGGATGGTGGCCATGAGTGGTACCATGATTACGGCGAGAAAGTTCTTCATGATGAAATGAGAGAGTAGTCTTAGGTGCCTAAGATTAGGTGATGACATAATGTTGTTTCTTCAAGACTTATGGCTCTATCTTGTGTTGGTTTATGCTTGGAAAATGAGGAGACGGAGGAGGGGAAGCCTGGCATGGGCTTTAAGCATCAGTTGAGGCTGCTCCAAGTATTTTGGGTAGTTCACCCTGCAAAAAAAAGTATTTTGGGTAGTTTGATTGCGCTCAAGTGCATGTCATGTGTTTTTCTTTCTTGAGATTGGTATTTCACATGTTAATTAATTACCATAAGATGATTAAATCATATATCTCTACTACTATTAAAAGAGCCAACAAGGGGCAGACGAAAACTGCTCTCCCACGTTCGGCGAAAAAAATAGCCCATCTAGGAAAAATTAATGCTTATGCTTATAAGGGAAACATCACGTAATTTCCGGATGGGTTGTTCAACTGCACAGAAACATCTCTATCTCTACTGCGTGCAATACCTGACGAGGTTACGGCCGGTCCCGATCCTAAAATCACGCACATGATTTCCTTCTGTGCATGACTACCCGTCCCCCACGATCTAATCGGACGATCTGCCGCAGATCCTCCCACTCTCCACCCACCCCCAATTTTCCCGTCGCCACCCTGGCATCCTCCACCTCCACCTCCAACCTCTTGCTGGCGGCCGCCGTCCTCAGCCACGGATCGAGCACGCCGTCTCTCGCCAGGAGGCATCGACCACGAACTCACTGTTGAAGGACGCTATCGCCGGTCGAAACAACTGCACATGACCAGAGCTCGGACCGCCGCCACCGCCAGCCGCTCCTCCTCTGACGGCCGCGAGCGCACGCAGCCGCCGCCGCAAAGACGCGAGCGTGGGTCGACGCCGCCCGCCGCTCCTCCTCTGATGGACGCAAGCGCAGGCCGCCGACCGCTCCTCCTCTACTGCCCCACGTACGCTGACGCCCCCGTCTATCGTCGCACGCGTGGCCGCTGACCTGATCCATGAGCTAGAGAAGCCAGTAAGTTTCCTCTGTTCTTCGTTCACCTTCATGCCCAGGCACCGGCAACGACACAGGTGCCAATGGAGCTTCACGCCACGATCTAGACGACACCATGGTACTAACTGAACCGGATAGCTTGTCTTTATTGAAAACTGGCCGCAGGTCCGCCATGATCCCCGCGCTCTGGCGCCTCCGCACAACCGATCTGCACCCACAAAGCTGCAACATGTAGCAAGGCTGCAGGTAATCACTTTGGTCCAGCTGATAAAGTAAGATGGCTGCTCGCTTGCTTCTTTTGCCTACACGTGTGCTTGCTTATTTTTTTTATAACGGTATGATCTAAGGGTCGGATCGTGGTTCTTCTAACTGATTAAGGTAGCTGCTTTTTTGCTTTTTTATGCTCGCTCAGTTGCCTTTTTTTTATCTCAGGATGCAAGCTTTGTGTGTACCAAGTTTTGAATTAAGAGGACTGAGTTCTTTGGGCATGTTTTTGTTACTGTGGTAAACAGAAGGCCATGTAAAAAGTAAATGGGCAATGGAACAGGTAGGACAGATACACCAGATTGTATGCAGAGCAGAGTTTCGGCGTGCTTCTTCGTTTTGGAATGTGGAACAGATAGAACGGATACATGGCGACATAGAACATATATAAAGCTTAAGCGTGGAATTCTGAAGCAACCAATTTTTCAGTTTGATGTACTGTCAACAGCATTTTGAAGTCCATATTCACTGTTCGATCAAATATGTTGTTAGGACTTTAGAGTTTTTATTGACGTGATAGAGTTCGAGTTTAGGGTTTTTATTGATAGGACATTAGATGGAGTTGAAGCAACATAAGCACTGCACCAGTGCACAACAATAGTTATTAACAAAGCATGCTTCCATGTGTCATTTCTCACCTGACTCGCGACCTATGGTTCTGCGCGGTTACTCATGGCCCGGCTCAGCGGCTCCGTTAGTGTCACGCAGCCGACCCCTAAAGCTCCTCGTAATCCCTTTCTCTATCTTTTCTTTTTTTTTCCTCTTTGGAGGGAGGCTTCTTCTTGACCTTGTTGACTAGATTGTTTCATGTTCCTCCTGATTTGTGATTAGTATTTATGATCTTTGAGCTCGATTTGAAGAGAACACGACGAAAGATCGATTATAGTTAGTTCAGTGTTATGACAGATGTGTGTAGTTAGTCTTCAGAAGTTGACCTCTAACTTGTTGTATAATTATAAGAATTGATTGCACTTACGTCCATACCTCTATGTTTACATGCTTGTTGTCCTGAGTTGATAATTCTAATGTTTGGTTGTGCAGATTTTGTTATCAACATTTTTTATGTAACTCCAAGCAAACTGCAGGTTTGTTTGTTTGTGCAGATTTTCTTATGTCCACAAGGTATCTGATGACAAATCGAACTAGACTGCAGATGAAATGGAGTATATGAAAATTCTGGTTCAGTAACAGATTGTTTTTTCTTTAATTTCTATGTGAATATCTAAGGAGAACCCGATATTCCTATTTAAAGCCATTTGTTATTACCTTGATCCTATCCGATTTTACAAATGTAGACAGGAGCAGGTTGTCCACCTTGCTGTACAAATGTACTATCCGATTTTACACATGTGTTTGATTAGGTGATATTTGATGATTTTGAGCATTGTACTGGTGGGATTTCCACAACACTACGTATGATCTAAACATTGACTGAAAGTATTTATCAGAGTATTCATTTCAAACAATTAATTTTGCAAAATGTTGCACTTATCATCCCAAATGATGGTTGTTCATTACAAATCTCATTCCATTTTTTTCATGCAGATGAAGATGGAATTCGAAAAATGGATTGCATTGTCGAACGTGCATTGCACGTGCACGCTTACTAGTGCATGAACAAACAAGCTTACTACATGAGCGTTCGACTAGCTAGCATGTCACCTCCTTGTGGACGAAGTACGTTCTCACATGATTAGAGGTGATGCGGTCGGACACGTGCGACCAATGTGATCAGGTATGTACAGATCAACCTTTGGAGAAGGGATGCACAAAATTATTTTCCGATTGGGCGACGGTATATCAGCATACGCATATGCCCGTGGCTACCAGAGCTAATGTCGAGCATCCCCCAACATCAACCTACCGTCCTTCTCACTACCGCGCATGGAGTGTATAAACAGACACCACAGTTCGCACATGTGGCGTCCATGCATGCATGTGCCCCGGTCATGCACAAACATGGGCTACATCTATGTGGTTGTGTCATGTGTGGACGTGCTCCATCTCTTCATGTGAAATCCTGTACGTCTCGATCGTGTCATAATATTCCATGTCGGGCACACGTTTTAGAGATATATAGCACCCTTCATTCATCGTCGTTGTCACTGTCATGCTCTGGCATCAAATGGCCGTGAAAAGCACTGTGTACGACATCCCTAGGCAGTCAGGCACTGGACCAGTTCCCTCCATACTCCATCTTTTCCATATGTAGTGCATTTTTTTTCTGCATATTTTTTTTAAAAGTTAAGCCTCACAAACTTTGACCAAGTTTGTGGTGAAAAGCATTTAGAGCAACTCCAATGGGGCGACCCATTTCGTTCGCCCGCGTCCGTTTGGGTCGGCGCGGACAAAAGTGGCGGCCCAACGCGCCGACCCAAACTCAAATCTTGTCCGCTTGGCGTCCGCGCCGACCCATTTCCGGCCCAAAATTGCGCCTGGAATGCATCGGCGTGGACGCGCTGCACGTCTCCTCGCCGTCCGCCGCGTCCCCACCTGGCGGCCACCCAACCGCCACCAGTCGTCTTATTTATGACGACCACCGACAGCGGGCCCACGCGTCAGCCAGTGCGAGCGTCCTTTTTTAACCACGCGTGCGGCGGGCTCGGCCTCATCCACTTCTCCCGTCCACATCTGGCCCCCCATCACTCCCTTTGCTTCCTCGCCGGCGACCGCAAACCCTAACGCGCGCCATGGGCCTCTTCGGCAGCAGCAATGGCAAGGGCAAGGGCACCCCGGGCGCCTCGTCATCCCGTGCTCCCCTCCCCCTCCACCGCGGGTGTGTTTCCGTCCTGAACGCCGGCGCCTGCACATCCCGGTGCACCAAGCGCGGTGGCACTGGGAGTACAGGCAGCCCCTCCCCTACCCCGACGTGACGCTGCCCCACCGTTGGTATTTGGATCCAAACCGGATCCCTGTGCCGGCGGTTCCGCGGACCCAGCGGGCGCACGGCGACGAGGTGCGCCGGCGCCGCGCGCTGCTCACGCCGGAGCAGCGTCGGCTGCCCGAGTACGCCGCCGACTCTCCTAACTGGGAGGCTTGGTTCGCCCTCGAACACGAGGAGCAACGGCCGGAGGAGGCTACCCTGGCAGCGTACCAGGCGGCGTTCGGGTGGGCTGGCCCTGCTCCGGTCTTCATCGACCTCACCGACGACGACGGCGGCGTCGAGGGCAAGGGCAAGGGCAAGGCCGACGACGTCTAGGGCAGCGTGCGGGGCGGCAGCAGGCGGGCGCAGACTTTTTTTAATGTTTTATTTAATGTTTATTAGATTTAGGTGGACTTTGGCCGGCGTTTGACCGTCCACTTTATGTTTAATTATGTTTATTTATTTTTATTTCGTGCAGTTTGTTTTTTTTTTCACGCCGGCACATTTGGATCGGCCTCCCTGTTGGGCGGTCAAGCCGACTCATTTTAAAATGCGGACGCGCACATCCGCCTGGCCGACCCAAACGGACAAAAAGCGGACAAAGCGCGCTTCCGTTTGGGTCGCCCCGTTGGAGTTGCTCTTACATCTAGAATGCCAAACATATACCACTAGATTCATCATAAGATGTAGTTTCATGTTTTATATATTTGGTATTGTAGATATAAATAGTTTTCTTTCTAAACTTGATCACATTTTGCAAAATTTGACATTTAAAAAAAATTATACGCACTACATTGTAAAATGGAGGAAGTACTACATACATACATGCACCTTTTTTTTTCTTTTGCGAGGACATACGTGCACTGTTTGTTGATGTTCACAATGGTGCAGCGGTGCTTCTCTCTGCTATCAAAGCGTATGGCAATCCAATTGCACCTCCCTAATATCTCCGCTTTCAGATTGATCTAGCTGCATAGTAGAAAAACTCAACTTCAACTCAAGAATAATTAAGTTTCTCAACACTAAATAGAGGTCATTTTCTGTCAGCTCAAATTTACAAAAGACATATATAATGGTGCACATCGAGACAGTGTTGATTAATGAACTTGGGACTGCCTACATGCATGGCAACCATGCTAGTCAACCACCGTTCTTGGCAATCAGCAAAGTTTTAGTTTGAGTTTTTGTTCTATAATTTGCTATGTTACTTGTTTTTTTATTTTAAAAAAGGAGGACATACCCCCAGCCTCTCCATCGGTTGATGTTGTTAGAGGCTGTTTGGATGGTGCCCGCGCCTGCCCTGCCAAATCAGGGCGCGCCAATTATTTGGCGAGAGATTATGCCGCCGCTGGCTCGCCCGGAAATTGGCGTAAAAACTAAACAGCTAGCCAAAAAATTGGCGTGGATCAGAAATTTCGGCGGCGATCCAAACGCCTGCCCACGTCCTCAGTCAACGCCAAGATTTTGGTAGGGTAGTTGTTGGTAGTGATCCAAACAGCCCTTTAGATTTTACGGGCCTTGGCCCAATAAATCTTGTGTTTTGCTTTATTTATAAAGCGGGACGGAAGCCTTTTTCGGTAATAAATCTTGTGTCTCCGCCCAATTAAAATTCTAAAGAAATAACAAAGGCTCCTTTAGCTTTCATGGCAATTGTGTAAGTTTAATATCACACTGTTAGTGAAGTAAAAAAACACCAATATAAAAGATGGGTTGTTCTACTACACCTTTTTTTTGTGCAGAAAAGGGGCCACAAGGCCCCCATTTTCATTACGAAAATGGAGTTTGGGGTACAACTAGTTGCAGGTCAATAAGAGAAACACTACAGATCGATACCTCAGACAACGAAACAGGGAGCAAAAGAAAAAACCTACATCCCTGGATATCTAAACAACACCTAAGGATGCTAAACACATAAACTCCCACTAAAGGAGATCAGACCAACAACATCAGTTCTACAACCTCGACAGCCAGCATATACGACGAGCGCTCACTCACTCACGCACAGGTTGCGCCGTGTGAATCGAGTTTGTGCTAATGTTATGCACCATGCGGGAAGAACTAAAATTTTTAAATGGCAGTACTCTAGCTATGTCTACTATGCCTATGGTGCCATAGCATATGCGTATGTGCTAGATCGATGTTCCTAGTCCATTATACGTGATTTGTCATGTTAGTAATCTTGTGATGATAGTAATATGAATTTAAGCTTAAACAAAAATGACCTAATCTCCTAACAGATGCATACAACCACGCATTATTAATTATTAAAAAATCTTCGCATTGATGCCAATCAAATCGGTTTAAAAAACCGAGGCCATCCACGAAGGACAAGATTGTATCAACATCTTCAAAACCTGCCAGATTCGATTCGGCAAGCACCGCTGCCGTTGAGAACGCTGGAGATTACTGGGAGGGCAGCACGTCGTTGATCCACGCGGCATCAACCACTCGCCAGGTCTGCGTCCTTCTATGCAGGGGCGGACCCAGAACCAAAATGCCCCGGTGTCCTGGTGTACACCATACACGATGGTTGTCGAACAATATTATACATAAAAATAACATTTGCGTGTCTCTTTAAACTATCAGAACGTCTTATATTTAGGAACGGAGAGAGTATATATGTACATGTATATGAGCATCCGCGAATCGGCGAATGTACTATGTTTCTCAAAAAATAACTTAAATGTCAGTAAAGATGGTTATTGAAATAGAGTGTTTCGCCTGAAATACTTCTTGATTATGTAAAAATGGACACTAAAATATCATAACCCTAAACGACCAAAACAAATTTCCTTGGCAACCGCAAATACAATAATAGATCTTGACTACATACGATAACAGAACTTGAATTGTGTTTTACTCCCCAACGCGCTCGGTCAACAAATAATCCAAATAGATGTGGAACCCTAAGTAAAATTAAAAAATCATGACAATTCAATTTCAATCGTAGTACCTTAAATCTAAAATCCTAAAAATACAGTTCAGAAAAAAAAAAGTAGATTAACATGCGAGAGATTGATAACGTTACCAAATGGGGAGTAATTTTGCTATCTGCAAGTGGCCGGAGTGTGGGTGGCCGCGAGAGCATTGCCGGCTGGCAGAGCGGCGAAGCATCGACATCGACTAGCCGAGCAGGCGATGCCAACTCGTCGTGATTAGATTCGAGGTCAGGAGGCGAGTAGACATACATGTAACAGAGGAGAAGATCGATCCGATCGATCATACAGCATTTTTTAGGTGAATGGATAATAGAGCTAGGTCTGGCTACTTCCCAACCGATCGCATGGGCTGCTACTGCTAGTTGGGCCGCGTTTGGTTTACCTCGTTGCTTGCCTCGCTAGCTTCAGTCCGGTCCAGCCGGTGTCCTACTCCCAAATTGACCGGTGTCCTAGCCTAAACATACGGGGCTATACAGGGTAAGCAGGAATTTTACCCGGTGTCTTGTGACACCGGTTGTGCCAACGTGGGTCCGCCCCTGCTTCTATGCTTGAGATATCAGACCTCTGCAACCCGCAACTCCACCACCAAACCCGGCCGATGCGCCGCCTAATTGTGCCCATATGTTGTAGGCCTGCTCGGACCCGGATGTTGGCTTGACGCTCCTAGAAGAAGCCCTTCGTGCCACCACGGAGCAACCACTGCTCTGCACGTGCATTATCAGCATAGCCTCCAGAAGCACCCCGTAAAGTGGGCTCATGCTGAAGGCCCATAACAGCCAAGATTCACCCCGGCCCAGTGACTCCAGGTAGATACTCCCCGCGCCGGCATGGATTAACCCCCGCGTTGCGTGCGCACGCCTTCGACACAACCTCCATATGCATCGTACTTCCCATCTTCGATCAGAGCCGATGAAGTCGGGCCGGATCAACACAATAGTGCCCCGTAACTCCACCACACCACATGAGTCCGTCATCGGCCGTACCAGGCATGCCTCTGCATCGTTGCCTACGACAGATAACATCGACTTTGCCTGAGCCGGGGGCATGCCGCCATGAAGAACATCCGTGTCTACAACGTGTGAAACCGGTAGTCACACGCCACATGCAACGTCCCACTCTCCATGGAGGAGCCCGAGTCGGCGGGGGCGACCCTCCTAGTGGTAATAGGTGTGGTCAAAGTTGTGGCTGCCTCTAGACATGGGTCACCCCCAGCAAGCACGACCAGCACACTATTGTATGAGCACCGGCCCCGGATCCATGGATCTCGGCGTCCTTCGGCAAGCCGCACGCTGTCACGGCCCTGGACACGCGTCCACCATGGAAACCCGTTGAACCAGGCCCTATGAAGACGGCCGGCCCTACCGGTGTTGGCAGGTGTTCGTAGCTGCCGTCATGTCGTCTTAGAAAATGGGAGCGAATGAGCTGGCGATATCAGCGATCCGATTCTTTCGAAGCCATCTCGTGATATGTCGCTTATGCATATCTGTTTTTAGTGTTGTTTGAATGTGGCACGTTATCTATCCTATTTCTGATCATCCCTCTGTCACCTACTTCCTCCGTTCATAAATATAAGATGTTTTAGATATTTTAATATGAACTACATACAGATTGAAATGAGTGAGCAAACACACTAAAACATAGATTCAGAAAAAAAAGTTAGAACACCATATGTTTGTGAACCAAGGGAGTATTGTAAACTAATACTCCCTCCATCCCAGAATAGGTGACTCAACTTTATATTAACTTTGTAGGGAGTATAAGATTGTCTAGATCACTAGATGTAGTACTTTTTAAGCCTCCTAATTTTAGGCATGCGCGTGTGCCCATCACTATATTTCTTACACTAGTCAATTAAACAAGCAGACCAATAATCATATCAGCAACCACATTAGTTTATAAACATCTTTGAGAGAAACACAACCAAGGATATACAAATAACGTTAGAAGGTAAGAAAGGATTGAGTACAATATTTTCTGCGGTGTACAGGTACAATAATGGGGATGATACATTATAACAGTGAGGCTTTGCCTTTGCTTGTATTTATTTTAGAAATCAAAGCGGGTAAAAAAACAAAGGACCATTTCAAGTGTCTTTCAACTGCTTATTGTTGCGACCTGCCATCCGTGTACTGCCGGTGCTTGTTTTTTTTTTTTTGATTAGTTTGAATTGCTTACCACACTTGTCACGTGGTGCTGCTGGTGCTTGTTTTGGGGGACTTGATCTGTACTGGATAGCGGTGGATGCACCCTGCCCATGGTCCATTGGTGTCGGGGGCTGGAACGATGCACTTCCAGACCACGCTGTTGCATTTGAAGCCTGAGCCAAAGCCGATCATCCATACACGATCACCGCGATGCATACGGCCCTTGGCCTCAATGTATGCTAGCTCATACCAAGTTGAGCTGCTTGATGTGTTTCCGAAGCGGTGCAGGGTCATCCTCGACGGCTCAACATGCTCGTCGGACAAGCCGAGGCTGCGTTGAACCTCATCGATGACCGCAGTCCCACCAGCGTGTATGCAGAAATGCTCAATGGCCGTGAGGAAGTTGGGTATGTACACTTTAGAACGCCCGCTTGACAGCTTTTGTGCCACGAAGGACATTGCAAACAAAAGTTGTTCTGAGATTGGGAGGACGATGGGTGCAAGGGTGGTGATGTTGGCTTTGAGAGTGCGGCCGGCAGCAGCGATAAGGTCCTTGGAGAGATTGACACCCGTGTGCCCCTTGTCATCCTCCTCCCGATGAATGCACTTGTATGAGTTGTCATCCGCCGCGGTAAGCGTACGCACGACTGACATGAGCCGGAGTCGAGCTTTGGCGGCGGACGTGGATAATAGCACGGCTGCTCCGCCCATGCGGAACAGGCAAAACGGCAGCAGCATAGCTCGCTCATTCCCATCATAAAGAAGGGGGGATAGAGTTTCCATAGATACCACCAACGCTCGTGCGCCTCGGCGCGCGGTCTGTAGAAGGTTCCCCGCAGCCTCTACTGATATCAGCCCAGCGCTTCACCCCATCCCAGACAGGTGCACACTGCGGATGTCGCCTCGTAGCTTGTACTTGTTTATTATCATATCAATGAAGGATGGTGTGGGATTGAAGCCACTGCAGTTGACGACTAATATGTCGATAGTGTGAGGAGAGACGTTTGTCTTGGAAAACAATTCGTCGATGGCTGAGAAGACAACGAGCTCAGCCTCCTCACGGCTAGCCTCTAACGTGATGTAGTTTCTCCATGGGATATAGTGGACAGGTTTGGGCAAGCAGGTCTCCTCCCCGAGGCCTGAGCTCTCAAGAAGCCGCGACATGAAACGAATGATCCGCTCGTTGAGCGTAGTCGATTGGCGTGCACACTCCAAGAATGCGGAAAATGGGACGCGGTTAAGATGAGTGCCATGGAAGCAGGCGTAGTCGACGAGGTACACCTTCCGTGGTTGTGATAATAGATACATGGTAACTGCAGAGGCTGGGAGGAAGCATGCCAAGAAGAGGTATGCAGGTGTAAGGGCTCTGAGCCGACCCAGGATCTCATCGAGATCGAGCCTTGCTACCAAAACAATAGTGGCTGCCGCTATTGGTACGGTCACCACGGATAGGAAGTTGTCTACTACAAACTTGAAGAGAAATTTGAGGTTCTTCCAAATTCCTGATGAACTCATGCTGCCAAAGCGCAAACATGTGGTTCTACCTGTGTGCGTGTGAGTGTTGTGAATGTGAAGATAGACTTGTCTTACATATAACAGCTGGTTTTATTGCTACCAACGACCAACTAATTGTGCAAATGAAATGTGTCCATTAATACGGTGTAGCATTAAGCAATCACATGTTTTTTTATAGATCACCGAACTAAACATATTGTTCCAAATAGCCCAAACAGACATTAAGATGCCCAATCCATTCTGATAACATGTAACATGATACTTGGAATTTTTTTTCCTTGGCCGATATTCGATATTTCTGATAACGGGAACTCTTGCTAGAAGGACCATGTGGTTGCGACCCCGAGCTGGTGTCCCTGGGCATCTTTTAGTTCTTCTTTTGTATCACCACTGATGGGTGCTGAGAGCCCGTCGGTGATGTTTTCTTTGTCATCATTGACGGGCATCTATCTGGAGGGCTTTGTTAATTCAAAGCCGGGCTCTTCTTGAGCCTTCATTTCAAAAAAAATAATTATTCACGATGATCTTGTTCACATATTAGGGGTGGCTGCTCATTCGTGCTAAACTCATGTTGAAGTGCCTGCACCTATGTTTCTCTGCCTGCGGCGGGAGAGGGTGTAGGGATAAAATATGGCTGGTGCCTGGTACCGCCATCCCATACAGATGGGGAAGTTCAAACCAACTGATTTCATTGTTATCAACCAATCCATGTGTTTTTTATAGACCGTCCCCTTTCATTGACACTTCAACAAACTAAGCATATCATGTGTTTCTTTTTCTGAATTATATCACATTTTTTCCACTTTTTTTCGGAAAAGAGGCGTATCCCCGGCCTCTGCATCTCTTAATGCACACATCCATTTATTAAAATAATAGGTTCCAAAAGGTGCCAACAAGTAGTCTCGAAACAAAACAATAAGTCGAAGAAAATAGATAAATGCCACAACCGGCGAAAATAGGGCTAGGAAACTAAATGCCTATCATATTATTGGATCGCCATCCAAATCGGTTGTATGTATCCCATGCAACCATCTTCCATCGGCTACACCCAATATCTATATGTGCCCTGTAGTCTGCATGGCTGAGTAAGGACCATCGTATGGATTCAAGTAGATGCTCTGAAGATGACCTGCAAAAAGTTTGTGATGGTTTGTCAGTTTAAGGCGACGTCATCTCGACAATTCCATAAAGCCCAAAGTAATGCACGTACGGATCATATTTTTCCACCTGCGAATTCCCCACCTGCCTTGGCGGAGTTAATGGGACAGTAGTATGGTGGCACCTTATTTATGATAGTCATTTTTTTTTCTTTTGAAATTAAGGGGTTCCCCGATTTCATTTCTCGAAGAGAATGTTCCCTACATGACTGTTCCAGAATTATGATACATATCCAAAACAAAAGGACAGTCACAAAGACCGTATAATTCTCACTACTTTATAAAGCCATATAGGAAAGTTTTTACAGTGCACCATCAAAATAAGCAGAGCAAAAAACCTACATGAAGGCATTTTTCTACTCGAACCGGTCTTCCCTTCATCCAGCAAGCTGCAGAACCACTGGCGCCCAACCCTTCTTTCTTTTTTTTGCGGTTGCCCAACCCTTCTTTCTACTGATCAGCTGCAACTCGCAACAGCATTCTTGCACCTCTGCTTGTATGCCTCGAAATTCTTTTCAATTATACTATGGCTTCCAAAAGTAAATTAATTTATAACATTTTCATTTTTCTCTATTACCTCTCAGCCCACAAAAATGCATAGCAAAAATATACACCAAGATTGAGCTTATTATAAAAAACATAGTGAAATTTTAAGGCTCTAACCTATATAACCTTGGATGCACACAGATTGCATAAAGTATATAGACGTAGTTTAGAGTGTAGATTGACTCATTTTGCTCCGTATGTAGTCCATATTGGGATCTCTGAACAGACTTATATTTAAGAATGAAGGGAGTAAGTACATCATTCAGATCAATGCTTAAACTGAAGTAAATGTAAAGCCAAACTGAATTTCTTCAAAAAAAAAAAAGAAGATCAAGAGAGAAACGAAGGACCTCATCGGGTACTCAAAACTGAACCACCTTTTGCTAGACTCTATGCTCCAGGTTAGAATTTGTTTTTTCTAGCACTTGTCAAACCTTGTCAGACTACTTGACTACTCTTTGGCTTCGGCTTGGTTTCTACAATGGAAATCGGAGAGGAAACCCTCTTTTGCTAAAAAAAAACTTGTCAAAACTGGAACTTGTGTAATATTACTTGCGATGTTCTGGCTTGAGATTAATATAAAAAGAACAATATTCAACTTATTAGCCATAGTTCAGACTTCAGAAGCAGTGTTTGACAGGTTCATATTCATTGCGTCTTGCTGCATATTTTGTATGTCTGTCTTCCAAGCAAGCACATCAAAAGTTGACTCCCTGTTGAAGTTTTTCTTTAGCTGCTGTCAAGGTTGATCGATCACATGCCAAATTAAACAGGCAGCCACACGGATGGTACATATATATGCACCAGAGGACTCTGGCTAGATAAAGCAAGAGTTGCTATGATTCATACATGACTTACTGAAGGTGTGCCTACGGTCGACATAGTGTACAAGATACTCGTCAAGGTTGTAGGGTCTGGCATCCGGAGTAAAACCCTGTGTCATATCATAGACGAACTTGTGCTTGGCTGCAATCCTCCTGTGGTTCTTCTTCTTGTTGATATGATAGATGCTGAACCCATAAGATTGCTGATGACGGCAGCCCAGGTATACTGAGTCGGCAGAAATGGAGGGGAATGTCTCCGTGGAGATGAGCAAGCAGTGCGTCAGGCCGACAAACACCGCGTTCTGACCAAGGCTCCTGACGGGGACCAGCCTCCTGCCGGCGATGTCCACCTCCAACAGCTCAATGCGGCTGGTGATGCCGTCCACTGTGAATAGCTCCTTTCGATTGTATGCCTCAACGCCGCCGAACCGCTCCATGCCTCTCCAGTACCGCACCATCAGCATCCTCCCGCCGGTGCCACGGACCAGGAGCGAGATAATGTGATTGTACCAAATGTAGTCTTTCTCGGCAAAGCAGCGCTGGTCAACCACCTCCACCAGCCGAGGTAGCGGCTGCAGCTCAAGAAGGTAGACCGAACCCTCTGGCGAGCTGATGTAGCAACGTCCTCCGAGGGACAGCAATGTGCGGAATAGTACCTTGCGATGACTGATCTGGCCTGGGCTGACCAGCGTCCAGTGCGCATCGCCAGGTTTGGCGAAGATGATGGTGGCTACACCGGCTCTCAGGCAGAGGATGAGTGTGGGCGGGGAGGTGGAGTCGTCAAAACATGCGCCATTGATCACCCTCGGAACAACGCGGAGGGGATTCTGCAACAACTTCGGGATCACTAGTAGAAAAAGGGTCAAACGTGAAGCACATTAGTGCCGGTTTGTATTAGAGCCGGCACAAATGTATACATTAGTGCCGGTTCCAACGGCTAGCTTTTAGCACCGGTTCGTGGCTAACCTTTAGCACCGGTTCGTGCCACGAACCGGTACTAATGAGGGTGGTGGCAGAATGTTGTCAGTCTGGGCCCCCTCCAGCACCTTTAGTACCGGTTCGTGCCACGAACCGGTACTATAGGTCCTCCTGCATATAAACCCTTCGTCCAGCTCGCTCTGTTCTTCCCCCTTTCCCCTCTCCTCTCCTCTCTGTTCTTCCTCTTCTCCCCTCGAGCTCATCACACATTTTGCCCAAAATTTGTCAAGATTTGAAGGCCTCATCCATTCAAGTGATCACAAATGTTAGCAACTTTGTCCTTTCATCTCTTATTGCTAGATTAGCTCTTGCAATGCTTTATATAGTTATTAATTTGTGAGTTTAGTAATTTGGGAGGAAATATATATATGTGCTAGTATTTGATTTATATGCAATTTGAGGTCAAAATAACACTTAGTTTGCATATGTAGGTGTGGTTTACTTAGTGCTTTATATAGTTATTGCTAGATTAGCTCTTGCAATGCTTTATATAGTTATTAATTTGTGAGTTTAGTAATTTGGGAGGAAATATATATATGTGCTAGTATTTGATTTATATGCAATTTGAGGTCAAAATAACACTTAGTTTGCATATGTAGGTGTGGTTTACTTAGTGCCTTCTAAATCTCTGTCGTAACCACCGTCCGATCGCCCAAGCACCGTCCCTGTCAGCGGCACCACCTTGTGGTGAGCCTCTTGTTCATGAAATTTTATATAAAAATTGATGTTTGTGTGATTTGGATATATAGTTACTCGTATAATAATTATCTTACCCATACGTTGTTTGTTATACATAGTGCCATGGTTTTGATATCCGTCCCGTCGGCCCTCGTCCTTGTTATGATTCGGATGTGGTATATTCTCTTTTAAAACTATTTGTTGCATTTCGTGTTTATGACAAATTATGCCCATCAAGTTGACATAGATATTTTTATCTAGGAGGTATGTGAACGGAAATTCCAACCGACCCTATTGTCGAGACGTTAAATTTAGTTGAAAGAGAAAACGAGTACTTGAAAGAAAAATTGAAAAGAATTGAGGGGAGAAGATGGAATTGGAGTTGCATGTTGCCGATGTCGCCGATGATCACAAGATCAAGATGGAGAAAATGCGCTTGAAGATTAGAAAGATTAGAAAATATGCCATCGATAGTGAGGCTTGGTATCATTATGCTGTTGGATCAATTGTTACCTTAGTTGCGATCTTGATCGCATTTGTTGTTGCATTTAAATGCTTTAGCTAGAGAGTTATTTGTTTGTTGCATTTAAGTGTTGTATGAACTTTATGTATGAACTTGTATTAATTTGGTCTATTCGGTGTTGTGTAATGAAGATGAGCCGGCAATGGATGTACGATAACCGATGCTCTCCCAGTTCGTTGAGGGCGTGCATACTTTTCTGCTTGGCTGAGGCAAACAAGCGGGCGGATGGTTTTATGCCTTGTCCATGTGCTGGCTGTAAGAATGGTCGCAATTACTCTACGTCAAGAACCATTCACGTCCACTGTTTGAGTCCGGTTTCATGCCCCACTATAATGTTTGGACCAAGCACGGAGAAAGAGGGTTATGATGGAAGACAATGAAGAAGAAGAGGACGACGACAGCTATCCTGGCCATGGGTTCCCTAAATACGATGATACAACAATCGGGAAGAAGCTGAGCCGGTAATGCGGAAGAAGCTGGGCGGCAATGCGGGAAGAAGCTGAAGAAGAGGCATCGATGAGCCCGTTGATGATCTAGGTCGGGCCATTGCCGATGCAAAGAGAAACTGCGCAAGTGATTTGGAGAAGAAGAAGTTGCAGCGCATGTTAGAGGATCACAAAAATTGTTGTACCCAATTGCGTGGGTGACAAGAAAAAGCTGGGCACCACACTGGAATTGCTGCAATGGAAGGCGAGAATGGTGTATCGACAAGGGATTTGGAAAGTTGCTGGTAATGATAAAGGATATGCTTCCAAAGGACAACGAATTGCCCGAGAGTACGTCTGAAGCAAAGAAGGCTGTCGCCCTCTAGGGTTAGAGGTGCAGAAGATACATGCATGCCCTAATGATTGCATCCTCTACCGCGGTGAGTACGAGGATTTGAACGCTTGCCCGGTATGTGGTGCATTGCGTTATAAGATCAGCCGCGATGAGCATGGTGATGTCGAGGGCGAGCGCCCCAGGAAGAAGATTCCTACCAAGGTGATGTGGTATTCTCCTATAATACCACGGCTGAAACGTTTGTTGCAAAACAAAGAGCATGCCAAGGCGATGCGATGGCACAGAGAAGACCGTAAGAAAGACGGAAAGTTGAGAGTACCAGCTGAAGGGTCGCAGTGGAGAAAAATGGAAAGAAATACGGAAGGAGTTTGCGATGACGCAAGGAGCGTATGGTTTGGTCTAAGCGCAGATGGCATTAATCCTTTTGGGTAGCGAGCAGCAACCATAGCACCTGGCCTGTGACTCTATGTTTGTATAACCTTCCTCCTTGGTTGTGCATGAAGCGGAAGTTCATTATGATGCCGTGCTCATCCAAGGCCCTAAGCAACCCGGCAACGACATTGATGTGTACCTAAGGCCATTAGTTGAAGAACTCTTACAACTGTGGAATGGAATAGGTGTACGTGCGTGGGATGAGCACATGGGGGAAGAATTTGACCTAAAGGCGTTGCTGTTCGTGACCATCAATGATTGGCATGCTCTCGGTAACCTTCGTGACAGACAAACAAGGGATACCGTGGATGCACGCACTGTTTGGATGATACCGACGATATATATTTGAATAGTTGTATGAAGAATGTGTACACAGGACATCGTCGATTTCTTCCGAGCAGGCATCCCGTAAGAAAGAAAGGCAAGCATTTCAAAGGTGAGGCGGATCACCGGACGAAGCCTCGCCACCGTCTTGGTGCTGATGTACATGATATGGTCAAGGATTTGAAGGTGATATTTGGAAAGGTCCGGCGGACAACCTGTTCCAAAGGACGCCGACGGACGCGCACCCATGTGGAAGAAGAAATCTATATTTTGGGACCTGCCATATTGGAAAGACCTAGAGGTCCGCTCCGCAATCGACGTGATGCACGTGATTTAAGAATCTTTGCGTGACCCTGCTTGGCTTCTTGGGCGTGTATGGGAAGACAAAAGATACACCGAGGCACGGAGGACCAGCAATGTATGCACGGAGAAGACGGCATATATCGGGGTCATGCAAGCTACGCCTTACCAAAGAAGAGAAGGAAATCTTCTTTGAATGCCTGCTCGAGATTAAGGTACCGTCGGCTTCTCGTCGAATATAAAGGGAATAATAAACATGGCAGAGAAAAAGTTTCAGAACCTAAAGTCTCATGACTGCCACATGATTATGACGCAACTGCTTCCGGTTGCATTGAGGGGGCTTCTACCGGAAAACGTTCGATTAGCCATTGTGAAGCTATGTGCATTTCTCAATGCAATCTCTCAGAAGGTAATCGCTCCAGAAATCATACCAAGGTTACAGAATGATTTGGTGCAATGTCTTGTCAGTTTCGAGTTGGTGTTCCCTGAAGGAAATATGCCCTAGAGGCAATAATAAAGTTATTATTTATTTCCTTATATCATGATAAATGTTTATTATTCATGCTAGAATTGTATTAACCGGAAACATAATACATGTGTGAATACATAAACCTACAGAGTGTCACTAGTATGCCTCTACTTGACTAGCTCGTTAATCAAAGATGGTTATGTTTCCTAACCATGAACAAGGAGTTGTTATTTGATTAACGGGATCACATCATTGGTTGAATGATCTGATTGACATGACCCATTCCATTAGCATAGCACCTGATCGTATAGTTTGTTGCTAGTGCTTTTCTTCATGACTTATACATGTTCCTATGACTATGAGATTATGCAACTCCCGTTTGCCCGAGGAACACTTTGGGTGCTACCAAACGTCACAACGTAATCGGGTGATTATAAAGGTACATTACAGGTGTCTCCGAAGGTACATGTTGGGTTGGCATATTTGAGATTAGGATTTGTCACTCCGATTGTCGGAGAGGTATCTCTGGGCCCTCTCGGTAATGCACATCACATAAGCCTTGCAAGCATTGCAACTAAATGTGTTAGTTGTGATATGATGTATTACGGAACGAGAAAAGAGACTTGCCAAGAACTAGATTGAACTAGGTATTGGATACCGACGATCGAATCTCGGGCAAGTAACATACCGATGACAAAGGGAACAACGTATGTTGTTATGCGGTCGACCGATAAAGATCTTCGTAGAATATGTAGGAGCCAATATGGGCATCCAGGTCCCGCTATTGGTTATTGACCGAGAGGTGTCTCGGTCATGTCTACATAGTTCTCGAACCCGTAGGGTCCGCACGCTTAACGCTTCGATGATGTTATTATGAGTTTATATGATATTGATGTACCGAAGGTTGTTCGAGTCCCGGATGAGATCACGGACATGACGAGGAGTCTCGAAATGGTCGAGACATAAAGATTGATATATTGGAAGCCTATGTTTGGACTCCGGAATCACTCCGGGTGAAATTGGGAATTTTACCGAGTACCGGGAGTTACGGAACCTCCGGGGGTCAATGGGCCTTGATGGGCCTTAGTGGAAAGGAGGAAAGGGGCCCAAGTGCTGGTCACCTTCCCCTTCCCTAGTCCTATTAGGACTAGGAGAAGGGGGTGGCGCCTCTCTCCCTTCCCACTTGGCCAATCCTAGTTGGACTAGGATTGGGGGGGAGGAATCCTACTCCCGGTGGGAGTAGGACTCCCAGGCGCAGCCCTTGGTGGCCGGCCAGCCCCTCCCCTTCCCTCCTTTATATACAGGGGCAGAGGGCACCCCATGAGACACAAGTTGATCATTGAGATCGTTCCTTAGCCGTGTGCGGTGCCCCCTTCCACCAAACTACACCTCGAATATACCGTTGCGGAGCTTAGGCGAAGCCCTGCACCGGTGGAACATCATCATCGTCCACCACGCCGTCGTGTCGACGAAACTCTCCTCAACACTCGGCTGGATCGGAGTTCGAGGGACGCCATCGAGCTGAACGTGTGCAGAACTCGGAGGTGCCGTCGCTCGGTACTTGGATCGGTTGGATCGGGAAGAAGTACGACTACTTCCTCTACGCTATGTCAACGCTTCCGTTGCTGGTCTACGAGTGCGTGAACAACACTCTCATCTCGTTGCTATGCATCACCATGATCTTGCGTGATCGTAGGAAAATTTTTGAAATTACTACGTTCCCCAACAAAGGCATCCGAGCCAGGTTTTATGCGTTGATGTCATGTGCACGAGTAGAACACAAGTGAGTTGTGGACGATACAAGTCATACCGCCTACCAGCATGTCATACTTTGGTTCAGCGGTATTGTGAGATGAAGCGGCCCGGACCGACATTACGCGTGACGCTTACGCGAGACTGGTTTCACCGCCCGAGCACTCGTTGCTTAAAGGTGACCGGCGGTGTCTGTCTCTCTCACTTTAGTTGAATCGAGTGTGGCTACGCCCGGTCCTTGAGAAGGTTAAACGGAGTCTATTTGACGAAGTATCGTTGTGGTTTTGATGCGTAGGTAAGAACGGTTCTTGCTCAGCCCGTAGCAGCCACGTAAAACTTGCAACAACAAAGTAGAGGACGTCTAACTTGTTTTTGCAGGGCATGTTGTGATGTGATATGGTCAAGACGTGATGCTATATTTTATTGTATGAGATGATCATGTTTTGTAACCGAGTTATCGGCAATCGGCAGGAGCCATATGGTTGTCGCTTTATTGTATGAAATGCAAACGCCATGTAATTGCTTTACTTTATCACTAAGCAGTAGCGATAGTCGTAGAAGCAATAGTTGGCGAGACGACAACGATGCTACGATGGAGATCAAGGTGTCGCGCCGGTGACGATGGTGATCATGACGGTGCTTGGCGATGGAGATCACAAGCACAAGATGATGATGACCATATCATATCACTTATATTGATTGCATGTGATGTTTATCCTTTATGCATCTTATCTTGCTTTGATTGACGGTAGCATTATAAGATGATCTCTCACTAAAATTATCAAGAAGTGTTCTCCCGAGTATGCACCGTTGCGAAAGTTCTTCGTCTTTGAGACACCACGTGATGATCGGGTGTGATAGGCTCTACGTTCAAATACAACGGGTGCAAAACAGTTGCGCACGCGGAATACTCAGGTTATACTTGACGAGCTATGCATATAAGATATGACCTCGGAACACGGAGACCGAAAGGTCGAGCGTGAATCATATAGTAGATATGATCAACATAGTGATGTTCACCATTGAAACTACTCCATCTCACGTGATGATCGGACATGGTTTAGTTGATTTGGATCACGTAATCACTTAGATGACTAGAGAGATGTCTATCTAAGTGGGAGTTCTTAAGTAATATGATTAATTGAACTTTAATTTATCATGAACTTAGTCCTGGTAGTATTTTGCAAATTATGTTGTAGATCAATAGCTCGCGTTGTTGCTTCCCTATGTTTTCATATGTGTTCCTAGAGAAAATTGTATTGAAAGATGTTAGTAGCAATGATGCGGATTGGATCCGTGATCTGAGGTTTATCCTCATTGCTGCGCAGAAGAATTATGTCCTTAATGCACCGCTAGGTGATGACCTATTGCAGGAGCAGATGCGGCGTTATGAACGTTTGGCTAGCTCAATATGAGCGAATCTGACGCGTTATGAACGTTTGGCCAGCTCAATATGATGACTACTTGATAGTTTAGTGCACCATGCTTAACGGCTTAGAATCGGGACTTCAAAGACGTTTTGAACGTCATGGACCATATGAGATGTTCCAGAATTGAAGTTAATATTTCAAGCAAATACCGAGTTGAGAGATATGAAGTCTCCAACAAGTTCTATAGCTAAAAGATGGAGGAGAATCGCTCAACTAGTGAGCATGTGCTCAGATTGTCTGAGTACTTCAATCGCTTGAATCAAGTGGAGTTAATCTTCCAGATAAGATAGTGATTGACAGAATTCTCTAGTCACCATCACTAAGTTAGTAGAACTTCGTGATGAACTATAGTATGCAAGGGATGACGAAAAGATTCTCGAGCTCTTCGCGATGCTAAAATCGGCGAAGGTAGAAATCAAGAAAACATCAAGTGTTGATGGTTGACAAGACCACTAGTCTCAAGGAAAATGGCAAAGGGAAGAAGGGAACTTCAAAAGGAACGGTAAGCAAGTTGCTGCTCGAGTGAAGAAGCCCAAGTCTAGACCTAAGCCCGAGACCGAGTACTTTTGCTGCAATGGAACTGGTCACTTTGAAGCGAACTACCCCTGAATATTTGGTGGATAAGAAGGATGGCAAAGTGAACAAGGTTATATTTGATATACAGGTTATTGATGTGTGCCTTACTAGTGTTTATAGTGGCCCCGAGTATTTGATACTGTTAGGTTGCTAAGATTAGTAACTCAAACAGGAGTTACGAGAATAAACAGAGACTAGTTGAAGGGAAGTGACGATGAGTGTTGGAAGTAGTTCCAAGATTGATATGATCATCATCGCACACTCCCTATACTTTCGGGATTAGTGTGGAACCTAAATAAGTGTTATTTGGTGTTGAGCATAAATATGATTTGATCATGTTTATTGCAATACGATTATTCATTTAAGTAAGAGAATAAATTGTTGTTCTGCTTACATGAATAAAACCTTATATGGTTACACACCCAATGAAAATGGTTCATTGGATCTCGATCATAGTAATACACATATTCATAACATTGAAACCAAAAGATGCAAAGTTAATAATGATAGTGCAACTTATTTGTGGCAATGCCGTTTAGGTCATATTGGTGTAAAGCGCATGAAGAAAACTCCATGCTGATGGACTTTTGGAATCACTTGATTATGAATCATTTGATGCTTGCGAACCGTGCCTTTTGGGCAAGATGACTAAAACTCCGTTCTCCGGAACAATGGAACAAGCTACTGACTTATTGGGAATAATACATACCGATGTATGCGATCCAATGAGTGTTGATGCTCGTGGCAAGTATCGTTATTTTCTGACCTTCACAAGATGATTTGAGCAGATATGGGTATATCTACTTGATGAAACATAAGTCTGAAATAGTTGAAAAGTTCAAAGAATTTCAGAGTGAAGTGGAAAATCATCGTAACAAGAAAATAAAAGTTTCTGCGATCTGATCATGGAGATGAATATTCGAGTTACGAGTTTGGTCTTCAATGAAAACAATGTGGAATAGTTTCACAGCTCACGCCACCTGGAACACCACAACGTTATGGTGTGTCCGAACGTCGTAACCGTACTTTATTATGATATGGTGCGATCTATGATGTATCTTACCGATTTACCACTATTGTTTTGGGGTTATGCATTAGAGACAGCTGCATTCACGTTTAATAAGGCAACCATCTAAATCCATTGAGATGACACCGTATGAACTATGGTTTAGCAGTAAACCTAAGCTGTCGTTTCTTAAAGTTTGGAGTTGTGATGCTTATGTGAAAAGGTTTTCACCTGATAAGCTCGAACCCAAATCGGAGAAGTGCGTCTTCATAGAATACCCAAAAGAAAAAGTTGGGTACACCTTCTATCACAGATCCGAAGGCAAGTTTTTTGCTAAGATGGATCCTTTCTAGAGAAGAAGTTTCTCTCGAAAGAAGTGAGTGGGAGGAAAGTAGAACTTGATGAGGAAATTGTACCTTCTTCCTTATTGGAAAGTAGTTCATCACGGGAATCAGTTCCAGTGATTCCTACACCAATTAGTGAGGAAGTTAATGATGATGATCATGAAACTTCAGATCAAGTTGCTACTAAAACCTCGTAGGTCTTCCAGAGTAAGATCTGCACCAGAGTGGTACGGTAATCTTATTCTAGAAGTCATGTTACTAAACCATGATGAACCTACGAACTATGAGGAAGCGATGATGAGCCCAGATTCATGAAATGGCTTGAGACCATGAAATCTGAGATAGGATCCATGTATGAGAACAAAGTATGGACTTTGATTGACTTGCTCGATGATCAGCAAGCCATGTAGATAAATGGATTTTCAAGAGGAAGACAGATGTTGATAGTAGTGTTACTATCTACAAAGCTTGACTTGTCGCAAAAGGTTTTTGACAAGTTCAAAGTGTTGACTACAGTAAGATTTTCTCAAACTGTAGCGATGCTTAAGTCTGTCCGAATCATGTTAGCAATTGCCACATTTTATGAAATCTGGCAAATGGATGTCAAAACTACATTCTTTAATGGATTTATTAAAGAAGAGTTGTATATGATGCAACCGAAGGTTTTGTCAATCCTAAAGGAGCTAACAAAATGTGCAAGCTCCAGCGATCCATCTATGGACTGGTGCAAGCATCTCAGAGTTGGAATATATGCTTGATGATTTGATCAAAGCATATGGTTTTTACAGACTTTTGGAGAAGCCTGTATTTACAAGAAAGTGAGTGGGAGCACTACAGCATTTCTGATAAGTATATGTGAATGACATATTGTTGATCAGAAATAATGTAGAATTATTCTGCAAAGCATAAAGGAGTATTTGAAAGGAGTTTTTCAAAGAAAGACCTCGGTGAAGCTGCTTACATATTGAGCATCAAGATCTATAGAGATAGATCAAGACGCTTGATAAGTTTTTCAATGAATACATACCTTGACAAGATTTTGAAGTAGTTCAAAATGGAACAGTCAAAGAAAGAGTTCTTGCCTGTGTTACAAGGTGTGAGATTGAGTATGACTCAAAACCCGACCACGGCAGAAGATAGAAAGAGAATGAAAGTCATTCCCTATGCATCAGCCATAGGTTCTATAAAGTATGTCATGTTGTGTACTGATCTATTGCATACCCTACCACTAAGATTGGCAAGGAGTGCAATAGAGATCTAGGAGTAGATCAATGGACAGCGGTCAAAATTATCCTTAGTAGAATAAGGATATGTTTCTCGATTATGGAAGTGGAAAAAGGTTCGTCGTAAAAGGTTACGTCGATGCAAGTTTTAACACTAATCTAGATGACTCTGAGTCTCAATCTAGATACATATTGAAAGTGGGAGCAATTAGCTAGAGTAGCTCCGTGCAGAGCATTGTAGACATAGAAATTTGCAAAATACTTACGGCTCTGAATGTGATGAGACCCGTTGACTAAAATTATCTCACAAGCAAAACATGATCACACCTTAGTACTCTTTGGGTGTTAATCACATAGCGATGTGAACTAGATTACTGACTCTAGTAAACCCTTTGGGTGTTGGTCACATGACGATGTGAACTATGGGTGTTAATCACATACGATGTGAATATTTGTGTTGAATCACATGATGATGTGAAATAGATTATTGACTCTAGTGCAAGTGGGAGATGAAGGAAATATGCCCTAGAGGCAATAATAAAGTTATTATTTATTTCCTTATATCATGATAAATGTTTATTATTCATGCTAGAATTGTATTAACCGGAAACATAATACATGTGTGAATACATAAACCTACAGAGTGTCACTAGTATGCCTCTACTTGACTAGCTCGTTAATCAAAGATGGTTATGTTTCCTAACCATGAACAAGGAGTTGTTATTTGATTAACGGGATCACATCATTGGTTGAATGATCTGATTGACATGACCCATTCCATTAGCATAGCACCTGATCGTATAGTTTGTTGCTAGTGCTTTTCTTCATGACTTATACATGTTCCTATGACTATGAGATTATGCAACTCCCGCTTGCCCGAGGAACACTTTGGGTGCTACCAAACGTCACAACGTAATCGGGTGATTATAAAGGTACATTACAGGTGTCTCCGAAGGTACATGTTGGGTTGGCATATTTCGAGATTAGGATTTGTCACTCCGATTGTCGGAGAGGTATCTCTGGGCCCTCTCGGTAATGCACATCACATAAGCCTTGCAAGCATTGCAACTAAATGTGTTAGTTGTGATATGATGTATTACGGAACGAGAAAAGAGACTTGCCAATGAACGAGATTGAACTAGGTATTGGATACCGACGATCGAATCTCGGGCAAGTAACATACCGATGACAAAGGAACAACGTATGTTGTTATGCGGTCTGACCGATAAAGATCTTCGTAGAATATGTAGGAGCCAATATGGGCATCCAGGTCCCGCTATTGGTTATTGACCGAGAGGTGTCTCGGTCATGTCTACATAGTTCTCGAACCCGTAGGGTCCGCACGCTTAACGTTCGATGACAGTTATTATGAGTTTATATGATATTGATGTACCAAGGTTGTTCGAGTCCCGGATGAGATCACGGACATGACGAGGAGTCTCGAAATGGTCGAGACATAAAGATTGATATATTGAAGCCTATGTTTGGACTCGGAATCACTCCGGGTGAAATTGGGAATTTTACCGAGTACCGGGAGTTACGGAACCTCCGGGGTCAATGGGCCTTGATGGGCCTTAGTGGAAAGGAGGAAAGGGGCCCAAGTGCTGGCAGACCTTCCCCTTCCCTAGTCCTATTAGGACTAGGAGAAGGGGGTGGCGCCCCCTCTCTCCCTTCCCACTTGGCCAATCCTAGTTGGACTAGGATTGGGGGGGAGGAATCCTACTCCCGGTGGGAGTAGGACTCCCAGGCGCAGCCCTTGGTGGCCGGCCAGCCCCTCCCCTTCCCTCCTTTATATACAGGGGCAGAGGGCACCCCATGAGACACAAGTTGATCATTGAGATCGTTCCTTAGCCGTGTGCGGTGCCCCCTTCCACCAAACTACACCTCGAATATACCGTTGCGGAGCTTAGGCGAAGCCCTGCGCCGTGGAACATCATCATCGCCACCACGCCGTCGGTCGACGAAACTCTCCTCAACACTCGGCTGGATCGGAGTTCGAGGGGCGCCATCGAGCTGAACGTGTGCAGAACTCGGAGGTGCCGTCGCTCGGTACTTGGATCGGTTGGATCGGGAAGAAGTACGACTACTTCCTCTACGCTGCGTCAACGCTTCCGTTGCTGGTCTCACGAGGGTACGTAGACAACACTCTCATCTCGTTGCTATGCATCACCATGATCTTGCGTGATCGTAGGAAATTTTTTGAAATTACTACGTTCCCCAACATTCCCACCATCCTTCTTCAACATCATGACGCACGTCCTAGTTCACCTATACGAAGAGATTAACGTTTTGGGTCCTGTATTTCTACACAATATGTTCCCTTTGAGAGGTTCATGGAGTCTTAAAGAAATATGTTCATAACCGTGCTAGGCCGAAGGAAGCATCTCCAAGGGCCATCAAAATGAGGAGGTCATTGAGTTTTGTATTGACTTTATTCCTGACCTTAAGCGATTGGTGTTCTGAATCGCGCATAAGGGCGATCGGATGGAAAAGGCACGCTAGGAGGGGAACAAATAATATGTATGGACGGACATTCTCTCACCGAAAGCACACTACACAGTTCTACAGAATTCGCCTTGGTGGCTCCGTATATGGATGAACACAAGAATTTGCTACGCCCAAACACCGGAGCGGTCGATGACTGGATTACACGTGAACAAACCAGGAGTTTCGCCACTGGTTGGAGACACGTATCATGCATGACACCTCTATTGAAGATGACCTGTACTTGCTGTCCCAGTTACCATCTTCGAATATAATGACTTTCAAAGGGTACGAGATAAATGGTAATACATTTTACACGATCGCCCAAGATAAGAAGAGCACCAACCAAAACAGTGGTGTCCGTTTTAATGCAGAAACCAAGACGAGAAAGGAAACATATTATGGTTATATACAAGACATATGGGAACTTGACTATCGACGTGGTTTAAAGGTCCCTTTGTTTCGTGCAAATGGGTCAATATGACACGAGGCGGGTAACGGAAGACCCGCAGATGCGGAATGACAACAAAGGATCTTAACAATCTTGCGTATGCGAGATTTAACCATTCGTCCTAGCCAATGACGTGGCACAGGTTTTCTATGTGAAGGACATGTCTACCAAGCCAAGAAAAGAAAAGATAAGGAAGCGAATGCATCGTACGATGAGCCAAAGCGGCACATAGTTCTTTCTCGGGAAGAGAAACATCGTGGGAGTGGATGACAAGACAGACAAGTCGAAAGATTATGAAAAGTTTGATGAAATTTCTCCATTCACAAAGTGGAATATTGACCCGAGCATCCCGTTAAATGATGAAGATTTTCCATGGTTACGGCGCAAAGGGACACACGCGAAGAAAAAGTTTCACACCCAAAGATCTGGGATGTGATCGGCTTCACTATCATCACTTTCTTCTGTGTTTCACACCCAGAGGGGAATCTCTGTAATAGTTAGGGTAGTTATGTGTTTTGGCAGTAGAAACGCGAAGACATTTTATGTGCAAACAAATTCTTTCATGCCTTTACTGATTTTTAAAGTTAAATTATTCACAAACTAGTGATTCACACTAATTTCAAATAATTCAAAATTTAAGCTATTCAAATTTCAAAACTACGGGCACTAACAGAAAGTTTGTAATTTTTTGTACCTAAAGCAAAAATATTCACAAAGAAACTGTAAATACACAAAAAAACAACACAAAAATAAATAAAGCAAAAAAAGCCACCTACTAGGCCATAGCGGCCTGCATACGACTAGAAACCCAACCTGTTGTTTGGCGGGATGCAGGCCCAAAAAGGCCAAGTGGGCCCACAGGCAGCAAAGAACACGTGGCCCAGAGGGCCTGCTTTGGAGAGGAGCTCGAGAGAGCGACCGCACGGGGTTTATAAACCAGTGCGGTCGCCCCTCGGCTAGCGAGGTGGGACTAAACTTGCCGCACCGCACCTGCTCCTAATAAGACTTTAGTACGGTTTGTGGCACAAACCGGTACTAAAGGGGCCTTTAGTACCGTTTGTGCCACCACCCGGTACTAAAGGGGTCGCTTCCGCTGCTTGGGCTGGCTAAAACAGACCTTTAGTACCGTTGGTGGCTCCAACCGTACTAAAGGTGCCTTCTATATATACAACACTTGAAAAATTTCATTCTCCTCTGTTTCTTCCTCTGCTTCCCATTGAACCGCCTCCTCGATCGATCGACGCCGTCACCGACCCGTCGCCGTCGCCGCCCCTTCGTCGCCGCCCGTCCCGTCGCCGCCCCGTCCCGTCGCCGCCCTCGTCTCCGTCGCCGCCCGGCCCGTCCCGTCAAGCCGTCCTCGTCACACGCCCCCACACACACGCCCCCATCGCTGCCCCGGCCGTCGCCTGCCGTCGCCGTCGCCCGCTGTGAGCTCTCCCCTCTAACCCTCTCCCTCGCCCCAAGCGGCCACCATGGGCGCCGCCCTCTGAGCCCATACACACACACAAGCATGATGAACACACACACACATACACATATATATGTATGAATGCATGTATATATTAGCATATACGTATTTTGTATGTTTAATTAGTTTAGATTTTTAGATTATTGTTTTTCACTAGTATATATGTATGAATGCATGTTAGATGGATATAATTAGTGTTTAATTAGTATGGATTTTTTTATATAATGTTGTTTTTCTGTTTTTAATGGATGTATAGAAATTGTTTTTTCTGTTTTTAGTGTTAGATGCTTAATTAGTATGAAATAGTATATAGATTTTTGAAATAGTAGAAATGTTAGAAATTTTAGTTATCAAAATCCAATCATTAAAAAATATTATTTTTTATGGCATATAGTTAGTATTTGTTCTCGACGATGCCCGCCCGCATCCTCGCCGTCGACCCGTCTGCGACGACGCCCAGCCGCCCATGTCCGGACTGGCTCCGCCCGGCTGGCACCGGAGGTGCTGCTCGAGGGGCGCGCCGCTTGATGAGGAACCCGACCCGGGTCCCGCGTCGACCCTGATCTCGTTTGGTGGCGTTCGCGTGGGCCAGTTTCGTGCGGAGGGACCCGCCCCGCCGGAGGAGGTACGCCGTCGTGTCGTGAAGGAGGACGAGCACGCCCATCGCTACATGGTTGCGTTAGAGGCGGCAGGTTCTCCAATACCGGCAAGATCTTGAGGATCTCACTTCAGCTATGATCCTGTAAGGGTTCCTTCTCTTTGGGTGTCCACCGCCATGACGCAGAAACCGCGAGTGTCCTAGATTCTTCTGTAGTATTCGATCTTTAATTAGCTAGCCAGTGGTGTACTATTCAATATTATATATTATTCGAGATGATGTATTCGAGATTGTATCTATTATTCTAGACGAAGTATTCGAGATTATATCTATTATTCGAGACGATGTAATTTGAATACTAAATTGTTTTATATTTCTTTTGAATTAGTTAAATAAAAGCTATGGCGCACAATACCGACAGAGAGGAGAACAGACCATGTTCGATATGATCGTGGGCGGATGATAATCGAATGAAGAAGATTATGACGGCTCAATTTCTAAACAACACCGAGAGGGTGATATGATATTCGATCGCGACGACCGAATTGATGAAGTCATGAACTACGATTATGACGATGATGAAGAACATGTTGATCCTGAAACAACAAAGACCGGCGAGGTATATATATTTATATAAGCAGGTTTCGGTGATCATCACATGTTTTAAATGACTTGAAGATATATTAACGAATCGATTTTTGTTCTTTCAGCCATCCGGATCGAGCAAATCTTCGTGCAAAAGGACGAAATGAGGCCCGAACAAAAAGTTGAAGGAGGGCGAAGTACAATATCGAGGCAATCAGACCTAATGGCGAACCATTAGCGCCTAAGAAGATTGCGGACAAGTTCATTCGTCGGTCGGAGTTCTTGTGAAGGACCAACTCCGATCTCCTTCAAGAATGGAGAGAGCCAGCAAAAGACAAAGGACAAAAAGGCAAAGAGGACGCTGCTCCACGTCCGGATGTTACTTTTCTCGACAAGAATCAAAAGATCTGCTTTGGGATACTCTCATGGAACATTTCACCCTACCGATCATTTCACGAAGCAGATGTGCAGAAAGTCAAGGACGCTGCTCTTAGGAAGATGGCGGTTGCATTCAAGAACCAAAAGAATCGTGAATGGGACAAGTACGTCAAGGAGGAAGGAAGACTCCAGATTCGAGGGAACACTAGAGAACCAACGTGCTCATTGGGACGATTTCGTGAAATTCAAGGATTCGGAATTAGCTAAGGAACGGTCGAGAATAAACAAGAAGAATGCCAAAAAAGGATAAGTTCCATAAGCTGGGGCCAGGTGACTATCGGTGGCAATGCCTAAGTGGGATAAGTCCGAGAAAGAGATGGAGGATGCAGGTGTCACTCCGGATACTAAGAGCTGCCCCAGTGCGAGGACTTGGTTCTATGCGCATGGGGGAGTTGGACCCAAGAGGCAAAGTTTCGACGAAGGCATGTCTGAACGGAGCCGACGATGTGATACTTGTTGCAATAGAAGAGGCACGATCGGGGTGTTCCAGCCCAACAGAGAGAACGACGAGCTTACGCGTGCCAGGGAAATCCTGAACACCGGGAAGAACACGAGGCAAGGGCGCTATTCCGTGGTATGAGGGTTTTCAGACTGGAACAACGACTACGTAACCCGTGCGAGAAAGAAGATTGCGGAGGAGAAGAAGAGGAAGATGGAGGAGTAGCAGAGGAAGCGGGACTATGAACGCCTTCAAGGCCTAGAAGCAAGTCAAGCGGAATTGGCGGTCAAATTCCAGCGACAAAGAGGAGCAGATCGACTCACTTAGCCAGCAAAGGGGTCTCAGAGCTGCAGCAGCTAGCGGATGATCCAGCATTGGATAGCACCGCCCCATCTATGCAGAGAAGCAGCGTGGGTTCCGCCCAGACGACGCAATGCTGGGTAGATACCCCGTGGATGACATCACGGAGAACACTAGCTGCGAGCTACACGTCAAAATGAAGAACATATCCATGAAGGTGGCGGACGGCGTTGCTTTTCCAGTTACCCCCAAAGCAACCTACCATTGCATCCCTATTCCAGAGGGCTATGCTCGTGTCATGGTTGACGAGGTGGTGCAGCCATATTTGGGGCTAGAGCTTGACATTCCTGGAGGTGAGGACGAGCGCTTTCTCGGAGACGCCAACCATCATATCATCCTATGGAAAAAGGATTGCATCATCTTTCGAAGGCCACCGACACCGCGTCATCCGACTCCTCGTCGAAGTCCGCCACCGAGTCAGCAGTCTCCGCTCCTGCAAGTCCACCAAGTCCGCAAAGTGTCGCCACCTCCTCCAAGTCCGCAAAGTGTCGACACTCCTCCTCCTCCAAGTCCGCCACAGCGTCGACGTCCCTCCTCCTCCAAGTCCGCACAACCTCAGGCTACTCCTCCTCCAAGTCTGCACAACTTCAGCGGCCACTCCTCCTCGTCCAACTCAGCCCGTCGGCGGCGTCTCCGCCGCCTCGGCAATCGCAGAAGAGACACCCCGCAGCTATGGTGCGTAGCGGTACGAGTCGAGGTAGTACATGAAGTACAGGCGGAGGCAAGCGATATAAATATGGTCCAAGCCTCACGCCTCTTCCGCAGAGGTCTTATGACAGGTCCGAGGAGGAAATCACAGCCATATCGAAGTCTGAGGTGGAAGCCCATTTTGCACCGAAACCGCCACCGCCGCTAAGGGAGAAAGTGCCTGAGGAAACGATTGACCACTTCATTCGTATGGCACAACCACCAACTCCCAAGCCTATTGACACAGACTATGAGCGCCACATCAGGAAGTTAAATCGAGCACGTCTACGTAAGGAGGCGAGCTCGGGATCGAGCAAACAAGAAGCAGCTGTAAAAAATGCGGAAAACCATTCCCAATGGGAGAACAGCGCGCAATCGATCCCTCGCTTGTTGTGCCAACAACACGTGACAATCTGCTGCAGCCAATATTATTGTGGGCAAACAGTTTACGTTCTGAGGTGGGCAATGTGGTAATAACGGAGGACCATATAATGCAGGCTGAAGTTCTCAAAATCACTGTTGGACAACTCCTCGAGATCGAGCCCATGCCTGTGCTTAGAGAGGATGAAATAAAATGGAAATATGTCCGGGGCCAACCTTTGGTCCAGCCAGACAAGGTCAAGAACCTCCCAACGAGAATGTATGAATTGCATCAATGGTACATGAACATTACCAAGATTTCCGATCGATTGTCCCTCATGGTGAATGTCAAGGAGGAGCATTACTTCCATGAGAAAGCTGTGTCCGTTGAGTATTCTGAACTGTTTCAGTTATACAATCAAGACGCACTCGACAAATCTATCATCAGTTGCTATTGTCTGTAAGTGATTTTTTCTGTAATTTAAGTCTCAAGCTAGCTGTACTGATCCTTTTGATCAATCATTACCTGTAATTATCCTCACTATATTCTTTTCTGTGGTATTATATGCAGGATGAAGATATATGAAATGAGAAAAGGTGGACGCTTTGGCATTGGGTTCATTGACCCAAACACCGTTAATGAATACACATGGAAAATAAATCCACGCCATCAAAAGGACGTGAGGGACAACATGCTAGAGTTCTTGAAGCGCCTCAAATACAATGAAGATATACTACTTCCTTACAACTTCCAAAGTGAGTCACACTGTCTTGTACTACAAATTCTCTGTTTTTGCCTACTAGCTAGCTACATGTTTTTGCTTACATATGCCCGCTTAATTAAGACATGCAAACGTGTGTGCATGCAGATATCACTGGGTCTTGTGTATCATTAAAGTTGGCGCTGAACAGTTGAAATACTGGACTCACTACTCAAAGAAAAACTGACTATAACATCTTGTTTGGGATAGTCAACAGGTAATTTCAATCATTATTAACTATATATCTCGCCTATTTAGTTCGTCATTTTCATGATATGAACTATTTAATAACCCCTTTATTCATTTTCTTTGTCGGCGGGCAGGGCTTGGGCAAGGTTCATCAGCGTCACGGAAGGCGAATGGAAACAAAAGCTTAAATGGTTTCACCCAAGGTAAGTAATTATAGTACTAGCTAGCTAGCTAGCTGCCATCTCTTTATTATCATGCTTGATTAATTATTATCTGATCAAATTCCATTCTCGTAAAGGCCACAAGCAGGCGCAGGGGACTGATCTGTGTGCATTCTGCTTATAGAACATTCGCATGATGGCGTCCAAAGGAGCAGATCTCAAAGACAGGAATGGGTACGCTTGTCAAAACACTATTCACAATTTTTACACCATTATGGATATCTAGTCACACAACTAATACACATGCATATTGATCTCCTTCTTAACAGTTCACAGAGATGCGGGAGAAGCTTCTAGAAACGGAGCGCGTAGAAGCACTTCAAGAGGAAATAGCGGGATTTTTGCTCGACCAGGTCATAAATCCAAGGAGAATACTATTACCGCTACCGCCCCATCGTGCTCAAGGCACCAATTAGGCTAATGCCACTGACTCAAGGCAACATGCATATGTAGGACAAATTGTATATAGCTATACATGTGTGTATGTGTGAATTAATTAATATGATGGTTTGTGAGACATTGATGATATATATATATATATATATATATATATATATATATATATATATATATATATATATATATGCATGATTGGTTCTACTAGAAATTCTATTTATATATATGCATAACGTGTACAATGTGTAGTATCGTAAAATACCCAGCAAACGAAAAAGAATTAAATTGATAACACAAATTTAATTGAAAAATAAAAAAATAAAACAAAAACATGTTACCAACCGGTACTAAAGGGCTCCCGGCCCCCGGAGCTGGCTCGTGCCACGTGGTTGGCGTTTAGCACCGGTTCGTGCTGAACCGGTACTAAAGGGGGGGGGGGCCTTTAGTGACCACACTTTAGTGCCGGTTGGGGAACCGGCACTAAAGGGCCTTACGAACCGGTGCTATTGCCCGGTTCTGCACTAGTGGATGTAACGTTCACTATAGGGGGGAACGACGACAACGATGTTGGAGACGGCTGGGAACTCGGTGACGGTGTTGGTGAGTGGGTCGAGGAGGTGAATGGCCTTGGTGGGCTTGTGGAAGAGGACGAGGAGGCCGTCAGCGGCTCCGATGTGGCAGTGGGTGGAGAACGCCGGGAGATGGACGCCGAGAGAGGCCGCGGTGGCCAGGTTGAGGAGGCGACGGTGGGGCTCGGCCTCGTGGTTCATGGAGAGCACCATCCAGTTGCGGGGGCGGAAGCGACTGCAGAGGAGCCCTGCCGTGCGCGGGTCGGCGGTGAGTCCGCGCCACGGCCTGTACACGGCGCGGAAGCGGAGGTACTCGGCCACGTCGAGGGAGAGCAGCCGACCGGAGATCTCCTCGACGAGGTCCAGAGGAAGCAGGTTGGCCCAATCCCTCCATTCCTCCGGGCCGAAGTGGACCTGACGACGCGCTTCTGTCGTCTTTATCGCCGATGATTCATCCGTTCCGCCAAGATTGGCCAATCGATCGCGCTCGGATGATTCTGCCATGAGGCAGAGCCGCCGGCGCCGCGCTCGTGTCATCATCCCGTGAGATCCGTCGCCATCGGATCCCTCAGCCACGGGAGGGACGGCGAGGCTCCGGCGCAGCGACCGTTGCCTCGTCATCGTAGCGGCCTGGTGTGGTCGGGATTCGGGAGGCGGGGCGCAGGTTTGGCGGCGGCGGTGGAGACAGGGAGGAGGGAGGCAAATATGCGGGCAGGCGTCGGGCGTCGCGAGTGGCTGCGGGCTTCTTCAGTTGAGAAATGCGGCCCATGGACTACTGCACTGGACCTTTAGAGGAAAGTATCGTCCCCCCCCCCCCCTCCCCAAAATCCTTTCTAATGGACCAATTTCCCCCTCAACACGAATACCGGACCAATCAGCCTCTCAAATCTTTAAAACCGGATCAATTCCCCCTATGGTGGTTTTGGACTTGGTTTGGACCCAGACCGTGCACTTCTCGCTGACTGGACTCGTTGACTAGGCTGACCGTGCTCCGGGGCGCTGGCATGGCGGACGCCTACTCCTGCTCCTCCAAGCAGAATTACAAGACCGGCTACGTCTGGCACGACTCACCGCCGACGATCCCGTGCACCTGCCAGCGGCGCTGAGTACGTGCTCAAGGGCTCCGAGCTGCTCCGCCTCCTTCCCGCGCCAGGCTACTCGCGTGACGCCTTCGCCTGCTCATCCTCGTCCTCCTCCACCTCGAGCTGCTAGGCCGGGAACAAGAACAAGCTGCCCAAAGCGGCCATTAGCAGGGCTCACGGCCGGCGCAAGAACTAGAGCTCCTTCGACCTCGACCAGTACTGGGTGGCCGCCGCGTGCAGCGGCCCGGGGCGAACGCAACCACGAAGACCGGCGAGAACTGCGGCCGGCACCGGGGCCTCGAGCCGTCTCTGCCGCAACAGCCTATGATAGAGCTTGGAGCCGACAAGATCTCGTCGCCGCCGTCGTCCAACAGCCCCGACACGCTGGAGATGCTCATCAAAATGATGCCCGCAAGGCTGCCACCTCGAACACCATCGCCGCTTGCCGGAGGAAGAGGATGCAGGCCTGGCACAAGGGCGTGATCGCGGGCGGCCGGATGCGCGCGTCCACGGTGCTGATGGAGCTCATCTTCTACGGCGGCCAAGCGGGGCACCGGTCCGGGTGGTGCGAGGCACACAGAGCGGTTCCCTTGCGCGCGGTCGGACCTGAGCAGCGGCACGACAGCGGACAACTTCTTGAGGAGCATCGGCGTCGTTGTAGGTATCGAGCGGGAGTACATCAGCGGCAGCCTGGTGGAGACCAAGAAGACGACGAGCGGCGAGCATGCCGGCCACGGAGGCGAGCTCGACGCACTGAAGGAGTCATCTCCACCCAACTATTATGAAGCGAAGTGCACGGTCAATCCAGAGAAAGGCATGGTATGGGTCAAAACCACTCCAAATCAAGTCTGAAACCACCTTAGGGGAGAATTGATCCGGTTTTACAGATTTCAGGGACTGATTGATCAAGTATTAGAGTTGAGAGAGAAATTGGTCGATTGCAGAGGATTTAAGGGGGAAAACGATACTTTCCTCGGACCTTTACTACCAAGTACGCACACAGCCCTTCTCTCTCTCAAAAAAAAAAAAGTACGCACACAGCCAAAGTATATTTCCTTGCTGCGAACAAACGCTTTTTTTAGTTGAAAACGCTGCTTGGGTAGCTTCTGACAAGGACATAACTCTCGTTTCTTATTGTAAAGGACGTCACTCTCGTTTTGAATGAATACTAGATCATTGATGGCGCGCGTTGCTGCGCCCATCTATTTTGGCTCTTGGTTGTTACGAATGTAAAGTAATTTATATACATTTGTTTTAAAGTATTACACTTTCTTGTAGCCTGTGTTATATACATTTGTTTTAAAGTATTACGCTTTCTTGTAGCTCGTGGTCATTTTTCATTTCTCAGTAACCATACCATATGCTGCACCCATCCATTTGTCCAATAAATTTTTAGTCATTACTGTGCATTGAAGTTAAATTTAGGATGAACTAACATATGGTCGCACTTGCACATTATTTTACATCATTTTGTAGAGAAGGAATGTGACATTAGGAAAGAACTGGGTTAGCTCTTGAGTCTTATATTGTCTTAAAGTTGCTTTGAACTTGGTCCTCCGGTGTATACGTTTTTTGATTAAGACAGTTCATGGTAAAGAGAACATTATTTGTGGCATACATCCATACTTACAAAAAATAAAAGATCTAGAAGAATTTTGTCCAACAATTCAACTGAAAGTGGAAAGTGTGAACTCAGCTGCTCAATCTGCTAATCAAATAAATTAACCATCCTATGGATCAAACTAAGATGGCCTTCCTAACCTAAACTGGTTGATCATAAAGCTAGATGGCCTTCCTAACCTAAACTGGTTGATCATAAAGCTATGGGACGCTCTTCAAAGTTTCAGTTTGGATGATGCAGCCCCTGATTCTTTTGGTTGGCCATGGTCTGCAATGGCTATGAAACACTTTCTTCATGGGAGCTGATTGCATCTGGAGATGTTTTGGGCCATCCTGACCTGCAAAAGATTTGCTTGATTAGCCATCTAGTATGGCTTTGGACATCAGATCAAAGAGCAAGACATGTAATCCAGAACTCCAAGGTTGCATGCTTCACTTCTCTACAAGGAGTTGATATAGTTGATCACATCATGGTGCAATGTGTCTCAGCACACGATACATGGACGGAATGTTTCACGAGACTACATATTAACATCGCTCAGCCATCTCAAACTGACAGCCTTGAAGCTTGGTGAATCAATATGAGGACTGCATTCATTGGAAGAGACATAGTGTCTACCTTGGCACCTTTGGAAAAAAAATTAAACACCAAGATCTTGCGGCACCTCAACCAACAATGACAAAGGAAAGCTCTAGTGGACTTAATTTAGATGAGTTGATGTTCAGGAAAAGCGCAAAAGCGAATGAACTTAGTACTTTGTGAGGCGTGAATAATTTGTATCTAGGAGTAGGAGTAGAGTTGAGTGATTTAGCTCATATTGTTGTCCACGACAATTTTTGAGCTTCTTATTATTTTGATGCTGCACTCTATAAAACTATGGTACGCCTTGACACAATCTAAAAAAGGATAGCTTCCTAACCTAACATCGACACATACAGAGAAGAATGTGTAGCTCATAACAGGGTGCATATTTGGTTTTCATAAATAATGCAATAGTAGTTCCCATTTATCACCAGAGGTGACATCATGATAATTTTTAAAATTTTGCTAAATCTGTCTTCCAATCTTTCAAAACATCTCCACAATAAATTTATATATGTATGGCACTGACCATCTAACTCACTCAAAATTAGAAAAGGTTAAAAAAAATCATGCTAGCTATGGGCTCGCCATTTATCACAGATTTTTGTGTGGCCATGAGGCTCCATCTTGCCTTAGGAATACTACAAGGATACATTGACTTATCCCATCAAGAATATATTAACTAAATTCAATCAAATTGACATGCTGAAGAAGTTGAAGAGTCGAGGAATTCACCATGGGGAGTGGAAGAAAATGAGAAAGTTGTACATGAGTAGTCATCTTACCTTAATGAAAAAAACACAATTGCTTTAAGGGGGTGAACGGAGCTTCCTAGGAACGTACACTCAGCGCAACAAGAGGCTTAGGAAAATCAGTTGGCTGGATGGAGCAACCCATGCATCGCGTGCATTGGCTGATCCCAGAGAGAGAAAACAGGTGCGAACCGATCGCCACTGATCCCAGAGAGAAAAAACGGTTGCGGACCAATCGGCACGGTAGGAAGCATATATAGTCATACCATTGGGAAGCAAAAAGGATTGGCACATTACCCGCCCTGAATGCACCTTGATTGCCTTTCGTCATCATCTCTCCATAGCTCATTCTGGCAAGTTGACATTTGGGAGTCGTATGCTGCCCCTTACAGAGTAGCAATCCTCATGGCTTCGATCATGCAAGAAGAAAATGAATTTTGGACAAGAGCAGTAGCATAAGTACACACATGAATAAATGAAAAGGAATCACAAAATAAATAAATGAAAACTCGCAGACATGGATGGACTTGCTCCAAGCTCCTGTCCGTCTTGCGTTCCCTACATCCAACATGAGATAGCTAGTGGAATATTTAGAGAATGAATTTGGTTCAAATACTCACAAATTAGAGATTGATCATGGTAATTCCAAAGAGAATGAGCAGATAACCTCATGCCGAGCTGGATGGACTTTTCGAAACCAGTTGTTTATAGTTGGAGATTGATCATGCTAAATTCAGGGGGATTGAGAGATAACCATCATGCCCAGCTAGGTGGATTAATCAAAATCTGTTATTTATAGTTGGAGATTGACCATGCTAAATTCAGGGAGACTGAGCAGATGACCATCATGCCAAGCTAGATGGACGAATCAGAACTGGTTATTTATAGCCAACTACTAACACTGTGCTGAGAATATACCGATACATGTATATGATGTTATCAAATCAACTGTGAAGGGTCATTCTCGTGTATATCGTCTTTTTGTTATTGTAGCACCAGAGTGCAAGATGGTTGACTTGGTTCTTCCGATCAGTTTTGCCCAGCCCCTATGTCATGTCTTATTATCAAACAAAGCAAAGATGATATGATGAGACGGTGAAGTTTAGTTGTAACCAGCAACGATTAACATGGACTGGATATTCACGAGGGATAATATCATACTGCACATTACCATCATTGGATTTTCATCAAACAACTTTAGTGCAAAGTCCAAACACACATCTCCTCGTCATTGTGCACGACAAGCTGCATGTGGCTGGGCACTATACCTTCTTGTTCTTGTTGTCCCTGGAAGCGTTGCCGGCCAGCTCCAGGACCCGAATCAATGAAGAAGAACAAACAAGATTAGCACAAATATTCAGGCATTTGATACTACTCGACGATGCGGTCAAAACAGATCTAAGAATAGCCCGAGTAATTAGAAACCACGAAGAAACCGGATCGAAGAATGGAGGACCCAAATAACAAAATGATGAGATCCGAGAGAAGCACACCTCAACGGCGAGGTACTCGAAGATGGCGGCGAGGTAGACAGGGGTGCCGACGCCAAAAAGCTCGGCGTACTTGCCTGCCTTGAGGAATCTGACGGTCCTGCCAACGGGAACTGCAGCCCGGCCTTGGAACTCCTCTACTTCACCTTCTTGGTTGTACCGGCGCTGATTGCCTTCCCACGACCGACCATCTTAGCAACCGAGGAGGAGGAGAACGAAGAGATCCGCTACAGGAAGACGGAATGTTGTTAGCCGCTGCACACCATCCGGCCGCTACTGGAAGACAGAATGATGTACGCCGCCACACACCACCTCGCCGCTCGGCGAGGCGCTGCCCGAACCCATCGCGGTCGCTATGGGATCCGTCGCTCCGGCATCGATCGCCACACAGGTCGGGCGCCGATAAAAGAGCCGGCCGCCATGCGAAGGTTGTGCGGCGTGTGACCTAGAAACGATCGATGGCTTCACAATATAGAGGGAGGCTAATACATGGGTTCGTACGTGAGTCAATTTAACCCGAGACGGCCTAAAAAGCGACCAGAGCAGCGGCCCAGAATGATTCGCGGTTGCTAATAGCGAACGAAGGCTGATTAGGCACGATTCACAGCTAATCTAACGGCCAAAAAATCTTTGAATTGACGATCAGACGGCTGTGAATGCTGATGGCCTGAGAGGGCTGGAAAATTGTGCAGTTTTAATGTATCTAAAAATGGTGGGTTTTACTGTAAAAAAAGACATGCTTGATACCGTGCCTAGTTTTCGGGAAAACATGCATTGGGTACTGTTTGGGCATAAGCCGAGTGTCCTTTTCGGATACTCGGCTTAGACCTGTGTAAGCGGAGCACAATCCATAGAAAAAACATGGCATAATCTTGAGGAGACATGATGGAAGTGTGGTTTTTGCTACGTATCGCTGCCTGTTTAATTGCACTGGCGCACTAGAGGCCGAGTTGCATGCATTGATGCAAGGTATGGCTATGGCGGCTCAATATAGTGATGTTCCTATAATAATGCAATCGGACTCCTCAGAGGCATTGACGTCCCTAACCGGTGATAACCTGTCTCGGTCGGCATATGGACATTTGGTAGCTGAGATCAAGCATCTTATGGTACTTTGTGAGTTTATTCCGCAGAAAATTAAGTGTGAGCAAAATAGGATAGCAAATCGGTTGGTTTTGTATAGTCGTATTGAGAATGCGACTGCTGTATGGCTAGATCGTGGACCACCGTGCATAGAGGAACTTTTGCCTCTCGATTTTAACCCGATTCTTATGGAATAAAACTCTTTACCCTCGCAAAAAAAAAACTACAGGCCCTCGATATATATCAGACTAACCCGTGTTCCGTGTACGGCTCAAAAAACCATCATTTTACAGGTAGCACTTGACCAGTGGCGAATCTAGCAGGACATTGGAGGGTAAGCTTAAAACACAAATTTCCTAAGTCTAATTAACAAATGCATTGCAATTGTTGCATGTAAACCACCAGAATATACTTGTCAAGTGTTTTGTTTAGCTTAAATAGGATTTTGAAGGGTAGGCTTAAGCCTATTGCAGCCTCCCTGGTGGAATCGCCACTGACTTGACATATGCCCAAAACAACACTCAACTTATAAATCGATGCTCGACAAAGGAACTACGTGATATTCTCACCGCACATGACGACACATGACGATGGGCGCTATAAGCCCATCGCAGTCTAATTGCATACTGGGCTTACAAAATTTATTTTCTTTCTTCAAAATGGCAAAAATGTTGAGTAACCTTGGAAAGCACTCTGCTTATACAGGAAGCCAGGTGTTATATTGGTAGATATATAATTAAGATATATCTGTTTTAGACAATTGTGTAGTGATGTGAGAGAAGGATATTAGATCTCAGCTCGTCCTATGATTTGAGTTGTGATGACCCCCCACATATGTGTGTAACACAATTTTTTTGCTACTGCATAGTGATGTTTGCTATAGTTGATACGTATTTTTGTATGATGAATTTTGGTATGAACATAAAAGTTAGAACATTTTTTCGAAGGGCCAGCAGCCGCATTTTATTAGAAAGGAGTGAAAGTACAATCAAACCACAGTCTAGGCGATCTAGAGCTGTAAGTTGTCCAAGCCAAAGGAAGGGCTATTACAGAAAACAAAAGGAAAAGCAGGAGCAGCTCCTTCCTGGAAGGTCAGGCTGCTAGGTCCGAAACACACCCAGCTGCTCTCCACACAGCAATGTCATCCCTGATCAGATCGAGCACTCAATCGACGCTGCTTGCTTTGTGTTCAAAGATCCTGGCATTCCTTTCCTTCCACACCCTCCAGTGCACCAGGATAGCAACGGTGTCGAAGTTACGCCGGTCTGGCTTGGGGATCTCTTTCCTGGCTGACAACCACCAGTCTTCGGTGCAGCTAAATCTGCTATCAGGAATGGCGAAGAACACACCCGTCCATTGCCTGAACAGGTGCCATAACTGCTGCGTGAATCTGCAGTTTACAAAGAGATGCGTACAGTCCTCTGGTTCAGCCAAGCAAAGCGGACATGTTGTGTTAGACGGCCAACCGCGCCGCTGAAGATTATCCGCCGTTAGACAGCGTTTATGAACCACCAGCCACATAAAAAACCTGCAGCGAGGAGGAGCTTTGGATTTCCAAATTGGTTTGTAGCATGGAAAACGGATACCTGCCAGGAAGAACATCCGGTAGGCACTATGGACTGAGAATTGTTGATTTTCAGTAAGCCTCCAAAGCAAGCGATCAGCAACCTCCGGCTCAAGGATGGTAGCATGCGAGATGTCCCATATCTCGAGGTACTGAGCTAGAGCTTGAACTGACAGGCCTCCCCTTATGTCCTGTATCCAGGCATTGTTGTGCAGCGCCTTTCTGACCGTGAGTCCTAAATTATGCACAAAAGAAAATAGAGTCGGTGCCACCATAGCAATCGACCGTCCATCTGGCAGCCATTTATCTGTCCAGAACCGTGCAATCTCACCGTTTCCCAACTTGACATAGCAAGCCGCATTGAAAATAGCCGAAACCTCATTCTCGGTGTTTTCCGGCAGAAAGTTAGAACATTTTTTATAATAATGGATGGAGGGAGTAGATAACAACTAAATGTTGTTGCTGAGAAAGAATGGAGAAGAGCATCCAAAATTAGCACTTGATTAAGCAATCAACTAATTAGTCTTAGGATGCATTTTTAATTACATACAGTGGTCTATTAGTTTT
Source organism: Aegilops longissima (assembly GCA_021605205.1). Classification (NCBI taxonomy): domain Eukaryota; kingdom Viridiplantae; phylum Streptophyta; class Magnoliopsida; order Poales; family Poaceae; genus Aegilops; species Aegilops longissima. The sequence continues at coordinate 597,173,608 of CM038681.1, read as the reverse complement.
TCTGCAAGGGTTTGTAAACAGAACACACTGCTATTGCTACCTCATTTTTCTCTCAGCAACAGATGTACGTTCAAAGGATTATACATGTCCATTTCCGCAAATCAGTATGCTCACATCTTTCGAGCATTTTTCAAAGAGCAGCATTACGTTCCATCAGTTTCCAGCTTCACCACCGTAGAAACTGCATTTGATGAAGTTGAAGGAAATATGCCCTAGAGGCAATAATAAAAGTTATTATTTATTTCCTTATATCATGATAAATGTTTATTATTCATGCTAGAATTGTATTAACCGGAAACATAATACATGTGTGAATATATAGACAAACAGTATGTCACTAGTATGCCTCTACTTGACTAGCTTGTTAATCAAAGATGGTTATGTTTCCTAACCATGAACAAGGAGTTGTTATTTGATTAACAAGGTCACATCATTAGTTGAATGATCTGATTGACATGACCCATTCCGTTAGCTTAACAGTTGATCGCTTAGTATGTTAATGCTTTCTTCATGACCCATACATGTTCCTATAACTATGAGATTATGCAACTCCGCTTAACGGAGGAACACTTTGGTACTACCAAACGTCACAACGAATCGGGTGATTATAAAGGAGTACTACAGGTGTCTCCAAAGGTACTTGTTGGGTTGGCGATTTGAGATTAGGTTTTGTCACTCCGATTGTCGGAGAGGTATCTCCAGGCCTTCTCGGTAATGCACATCACTTAAGCCTTGCAAGCATTACAACTAATGAGTTAGTTGTGAGATGATGTATTACGGAACGAGTAAAGAGACTTACCGTAACGAGATTGAACTAGGTATTGATACCGACGATCGAATCTCGGGTAAGTAACATACCGATGACAAAGGGAACAACGATGTCGTTATGCGGTTTGACCGATAAAGATCTTCGTAGAATATGTAGGAACCAATATGGGCATCCAGGTTCCGCTATTGGTTATTGACCGAGAATGGTTCTAGGTCATGTCTACATAGTTCTCGAACCCGTAGGGTCCGCACGCTTAACGCTTCGATGACAGTTCATAATGAGTTTATAAGTATTGATGCACGAAGGTTGTTCGAGTCCCGGATGTGATCACGGACATGACGAGGAGTCTCAAATGGTCGAGACATAAAGATTGATATATTGGAAGCCTATGTTTGGACTTGAATGGTTCCGAGTGAAAACAGGATGTTATCGAACACCGGGGTTACGGAACCCCGGGGGTATATGGGCCTTCATGGGCCTTGAGGAGAAGGAGAAGGGCCGGCCAGGTGGGCTGCGCCCCCTCCCCTTCCAGTCCGAATAGGACAAGGAGAGGGGCGCGCCTTCCCCTTTCCCTCCCCAATCCTACTCCAACTAGGAGAGGGGGAGTCCTACTCCTGTGGGAGTAGGACTCCTCCTTAGTGCGCCTCCTCTAGGGCCGCCACCTTCCCTTGTCTCCTTTATATACGGGCAGGGGCACCCCAATACACACAAGTTGATCTACGGATCTTGCCTTAGCCGTGTCGGTGCCCCTTCCACCATATTCCACTTCGGTCATATCGTCATGGAGCTTAGGTGAAGCCCTGCGCGGAGAAGTCATATCGTCGCGAGCTTAGGCGAAGCCCTGCGCCGGTGGAGCATCAACATCGTCACCACGCCGTCGTCTTGACAGAACTCATCCCGACACTTTGCTGGATCGGAGTCCGGGATCGCCATCGAGCTGAACGTGCGCGAAACTCGGAGGTGCCGTCGTTCGGTGCTTGGATCGGTCGGATCGTGGAGACGTCGACTACATCAACCGCGTTGTTATAACGCTTCGCTTTCGGTCTCGAGGGTACGTGGGCGGACATCTCCCCTCTCGTTGCTATGCCATCACCATGGTCTTGCGTGATCGTAGGAAATTTTTGAAATTACTACGCTCCCCAACAAAGGGCATCCGAGCCTGGTTTTATGCGTTGATGTCATGTGCACGAGTAGAACACAAGTGAGTTGTGGACGATACAAGTCATACTGCCTACCAGCATGTCATACTTTGGTTCAGCGGTATTGTGAGATGAAGCGGCCCGGACCGACATTACGCCAGACGCTTACGCGAGACTGGTTTCACCGCCCGAGCACTCGTTGCTTAAAGGTGACCGGCGGGTGTCTGCTCTCTCACTTTAGTTGAATCGAGTGTGGCTACGCCCGGTCCTTGAGAAGGTTAAAACAGAGTCTATTTGACGAAATATCGTTGTGGTTTTGATGCGTAGGTAAGAACGGTTCTTGCTCAGCCCGTAGCAGCCACGTAAAACTTGCAACTACAAAGTAGAGGACGCCTAACTTGTTTTTGCAGGGCATGTTGTGATGTGATATGGTCAAGACGTGATGCTATATTTTATTGTATGAGATGATCATGTTTTGTAACCGAAGTTATCGGCAATCGGCAGGAGCCATATGGTTGTCGCTTATTGTATGAAATGCAACGCCATGTAATTGCTTTACTTTATCACTAAGGAGTAGCGATAGTCGAGAAGCACATTTGGCGAGACGACAACGATGCTACGATGGAGATCAAGGTGTCGCGCCGGTGACGATGGTGATCATGACGGTGCTTGGCGATGGAGATCACAAGCACAAGATGATGATGACCATATCATATCACTTATATTGATTGCATGTGATGTTTATCCTTTATGCATCTTATCTTGCTTTGATTGTCGGTAGCATTATAAGATGATCTCTCACTAAAATTATCAAGAAGTGTTCTCCCGAGTATGCACCGCTATGAAAGTTCTTCGTGGTGAGACACCACGTGATGATCGGGTGTGATAGGCTCTACGCTCAAATACAACGGGTGCAAAACAGTTGCGCACGCGAATACTCAGGTTAAACTTGACGAGCCTAGCATATAACAGATATGGCCTCGGAACACGAGAGACCGAAAGGTCGAGCGTGAATCATATAGTAGATATGATCAACATAGTGATGTTCACCATTGAAACTACTCCATCTCACGTGATGATCGGACATGGTTTAGTTGATTTGGATCACGTGATCACTTAGATGACTAGAGAGATGTCTGCCTAAGTGGGAGGTTTTTAATATGATTAATCAAACTTAAATTTATCATGAACTTAGTACCGATAGTATTTTGCTTGTCTATGTTTGATGTAGATAGATGGCTCGTCTGTTGTTCCGTTGAATTTTAATGCGTTCCTTGAGAAAGCAAAGTTGAAAGATGATGGTAGCAATTACACGGACTGGGTCCGTAACTTGAGGATTATCCTCATTGCTGCACGTAAAAATTACGCCCGGAAGCACCGCTGGGTGACAGGCCTGCTGCGAGATGCCGAGCCGAAGTTGTGAACGTCCGCAAAGCAGAGCTGATGACTACTCAATAGTTCAGTGTGCCATGCTTTACGGCTTAGAACCGGGTCTTCAACGACGTTTTGAACGTCATGGAGCATATGAGATGTTCCAGGAGTTGAAGTTAATATTTCAAGCAAATGCCCGGATTGAGAGATATGAAGTCTCCAATAAGTTCTATAGCTGCAAGATGGAGGAGAATAGTTCACAAGTGAGCACATACTCAAAATGTCCGGGTATAACAATCACTTAATTCAGCTGGGAGTTAATCTTCCGGATGATAGTGTCATTGATGAATTCTCCAATCACGCCACCAAGCTACAAGAGCTTCGTGATGAACTATAATATGCAAGGGATGACTAAGACAATTCCTCGAGCTCTTCGCGATGCTGAAAGCATGCGAAGTAGAAATCAAGAAAGAGCATCAAGTGTTGATGGTCAGCAAGACCACTAGTTTCAAGAAAAGGGCAAAGGGAAGAAGAAGGGTAACTTCAAAAGAACAGCAAGAAAGTTGCTGATCAAGAGAAGAAACCCAAGTCTGGACCTAAGCCTGAAATCGAGTGTTTTACCGCAAGCGATGGACATTGAAGCGGAACTGCCCCAAGTATTTGGCGGATAAAAAGGATGGCAAGGTGAACAAAGGTATATATGATATACATGTTATTGATGTGTACCTTACTAATACTCGCAGTAGTACCTGGGTATTTGATACTGGTTCTTGCTAATATTTGCAACTCAAACAAGAACTACGGATTAAGCGAAGATTGGCTAAGGACGAGGTGACGATGCGCGTTGGAAATGGTTCCAAAGTCGATGTGATCGCAGTCGGCACGCTACCTCTACATCTACCTTCGGGATTGGTTTTAGACCTAAATAATTGTTATTTGGTGCCGCGTTGAGCATGAACATTATATCTGGATCTTGTTTATTGCGAGACGGTTATTCATTTAAATCAGAGAAAATGGTTGTTCTATTTATATGAATAATATCTTTTATGGTCATGCACCCTTGAAGAGTGGTCTATTCTTGTTGAATCTCGACAGAGTGATACACATATTCATAATATTGAAGCCAAAAGATGCAGAGTTGATAATGATAGTGCAACTTATTTGTGGCACTGCCGTTTAGGTCATATCGGTGTAAAACGCATGAAGAAACTCCATACTGATGGGCTTCTGGAATCACTTGATTATGAATCACTTGGTACTTGCGAACCGTGCCTCATGGGCAAGATGACAAAACGCCGTTCTCCGAACTATGGAGCGTGCAACTGATTTGTTGGAAATCATACATACCGATGTTTGTGGTCCAATGAATGTTGAGGCACGCGGCGGATATCGTTATTTTCTCACCTTCACAGATGACTTGAGCAGATATGGGTATATATACTTAATGAAACACAAATCTGAAACATTTGAAAAGTTCAAAGAATTTCAGAGTGAAGTGGAAAATCATCGTAACAAGAAAATAAAATTTCTGCGATCTGATCGTGGAGGAGAATATTTGAGTTACGAGTTTGGTTTACATTTGAAACAATGTGGAATAGTTTAGCAACTCACGCCACCCGAACACCACAGAGAAATGGTGTGTCCGAACGTCGAATCGTACTTTACTAGATATGGTGCGATCTATGATGTCTATTTCCGATTTACCGCTATCGCTTTGGGGTTATGCTTTAGAGACGGCCGCATTCACGTTGAATAGGACACCGCCAAAATCCGTTGAGACGACGCCTTATGAACTGTGGTTTGGCAAGAAACCAAAGTTGTCATTTCTTAAAGTTTGGGGCTGCGATGCTTATGTAAAGAAACTTCAACCAGATAAGCTCGAACCCAAATCGGAAAATGTGTCTTCATAGGATACCCAAAGGAGACTGTTGAGTACACCTTCTATCACAGATCTGAAGGCAAGATTTTCGTTGCTAAATTCGGGTCCTTTCTAGAGAAGGAGTTTCTCTCGAAAGAAGTGAGTGGGAGGAAAGTAGAACTTGATGAGATAATCTGTATCTGCTCCTTGGAAAGTAGTTCATCACAAGAAATGGTTCCCGTGACAACTACACCAATTAGTGAAGAAACTAATGATGATGATCATGTAGTTTCAGATCAAGTTACTACTGAACCTCGTGGGTCAACCAGAGTAAAATACGCACCAGTGGTACGGTAATCCTATTCGGAAGTCATGTTACTTGACCATGGCGAACCTACGAACTATGAAGAAGCGATGGTGAGCCCAGATTCGCAAAATGGCTGGAAGCCATGAAATCTGAGATGGGATCCATGTATGAGAACAAAGTATGGACTTTGGTTGACTTGCCGATGATCGGCAAGCCATTGAAAATAAATGGATCTTTAAGAAGAAGACCGACGCCGATGGTAATGTAACTGTCTACAAAGCTCGAATTGTTGCAAAAGGTTTTCGACAAGTTCAAGGGGTTGACTACGATGAGACTTTCTCACCAGTGGCGATGCTTAAGTCTGTCCGAATGATGTTAGCAATTGCCGCATTTTATGATTATGAAATTTGGCAAATGGATGTAAAACCGCATTCTTGAATGGATTTCTAGAAGAAGAGTTGTATATGATGCAACCAGAAGGTTTTGTCGATCCAAAGGGTGCTAACAAAGTGTGCAAGCTCCAACGATAAATTTATGGTCCGTGCAAGCCTCTCGGAGTTGGAATAAACGCTTTGATAGTGTGATCAAAGCATATGGGTTTGTACAGACTTTGGAGAAGCCTGTATTTACAAGAAAGTGAGTGGGAGCTCAGAGCATTTCTAATATTATATGTGGACGATATATTATTGATTGGAAATGATATAGAATTTCTGGATAGCATAAAAGGATACTTGAATAAAAGTTTTTCAATGAAAGACCTCGTGAAGCTGCTTACATATTGGGCATCAAGATCTATAGAGATAGATCAAGACGCTTAATTGGACTTTCACAAAGCACATACCTTGATAAAGTTTTGAAGAAGTTCAAAATGGATCAGCAAAGAAAGGTTTTTACCTGTATTACAAGGTGTAAGATTGAGTCGACTCAATGCCCGACCACAGCAGAAGATAGAGAGAAATGAAAGATGTTCCTATGCTTCAGCCATAGGCTCTATCATGTATGCAATGCTGTGTACCAGACTGACGTATGCTTAGCTGTAAGCTTGGCAGGAAGGTACCAAAGTAATCCAGAGTGGATCATCGGACAGCGGTCAAGAACATCCCGAAATACCGAAAAGGACTAAGGATATGTTTCTCGATATGGAGGTGACAAAGAGCTAGTCGTAAATGGTTACGCCGATGTAAGTTTTGACACTGATCCGGACGATTCTAAATCGCAAACCGGATACGTGTTTTTATTAAACGGTGGAGCTGTCAGTTGGTGCAGTTCTAAACAAAGCGTCGTGGCGGGATCTACATGTGAAGCGGATTACATAGCTGCTTCGGAAGCAGCGAATGAAGGAGTCTGGATGAAAGAGTTCATTTCCGATCTAGGTGTCATACCTAGTGCATCGGGACCGATGAAGATCTTCTGTGACAATATCGGTGCAATTGCCTTGGCAAAGGAATCCAGGTTTCACAAGAGGACCAAGCACATCAAGAGACGCTTCAATTCCATTCGGGACCAAGTCCAAGTGGGAGACATAGAGATTTGCAAAATACATACGGATCTGAATGTTGCGCACCCGTTGACTAAGCCTCTTCCACGAGCAAAACATGATCAGCACCAAGACTCCATGGGTGTTAGGATCATTACTTTGTAATCTAGATTATTGACTCTAGTGCAAGTGGGAGACTGAAGGAAATATGCCCTAGAGGCAATAATAAAAGTTATTATTTATTTCCTTATATCATGATAAATGTTTATTATTCATGCTAGAATTGTATTAACCGGAAACATAATACATGTGTGAATATATAGACAAACAGATGTCACTAGTATGCCTCTACTTGACTAGCTTGTTAATCAAAGATGGTTATGTTTCCTAACCATGAACAAGGAGTTGTTATTTGATTAACAAGGTCACATCATTAGTTGAATGATCTGATTGACATGACCCATTCCGTTAGCTTAACAGTTGATCGCTTAGTATGTTAATGCTTTCTTCATGACCCATACATGTTCCTATAACTATGAGATTATGCAACTCCGCTTACGGAGGAACACTTTGGTACTACCAAACGTCACAACGAATCGGGTGATTATAAAGGAGTACTACAGGTGTCTCCAAAGGTACTTGTTGGGTTGGCGATTTTGAGATTAGGTTTTGTCATCCGATTGTCGGAGAGGTATCTCCAGCCTTCTCGGTAATGCACATCACTTAAGCCTTGCAAGCATTACAACTAATGAGTTAGTTGTGAGATGATGTATTACGGAACGAGTAAAGAGACTTACCGTAACGAGATTGAACTAGGTATTGGATACCGACGATCGAATCTCGGGTAAGTAACATACCGATGACAAAGGAACAACGTATGTCGTTATGCGGTTTGACCGATAAAGATCTTCGAGAATATGTAGGAACCAATATGGGCATCCAGGTTCCGCTATTGGTTATTGACCGAGAATGGTTCTAGGTCATGTCTACATAGTTCTCGAACCCGTAGGGTCCGCACGCTTAACGCTTCGATGACAGTTCATAATGAGTTTATAAGTATTGATGCACAAGGTTGTTCGAGTCCCGGATGTGATCACGGACATGACGAGGAGTCTCGAAATGGTCGAGACATAAAGATTGATATATTGGAAGCCTATGTTTGACTTGAATGGTTCCGAGTGAAAACAGGATGTTACCGAACACCGGGGTTACGGAACCCCGGGGGTATATGGGCCTTCATGGGCCTTGAGGGAGAAGGAGAAGGGCCGGCCAGGTGGGCTGCGCCCCCTCCCCTTCCAGTCCGAATAGGACAAGGAGAGGGGCGGCGCCTTCCCCTTTCCCTCCCCAATCCTACTCCAACTAGGAGAGGGGGAGTCCTACTCCCGGGAGTAGGACTCTCCTTGGTGCGCCTCCTCTAGGGCCGCCACCTCCCCTTGTCTCCTTTATATACGGGGCAGGGGCACCCCAATACACACAAGTTGATCTACGGATCTTGCCTTAGCTGTGTCGCGGTGCCCCTTCCACCATATTCCACTTCGGTCATATCGTCGCGAGCTTAGGTGAAGCCTGCGCCGGAGAAGTCATATCATCGCGAGCTTAGGCGAAGCCCTGCGTCGGTGGAGCATCAACATCGCCACCACGCCGTCGTCTTGACGGAACTCATCCCGACACTTTGCTGGATCGAGTCCGGGATCGCCATCGAGCTGAACGTGTGCGTAACTCGGAGGTGCCGTCGCTCGGTGCTTGGATCGGTCGGATCGTGGAGACGCACGACTACATCAACAGCGTTGTTATAACGCTTCGCTTTCGGTCTCACGAGGGCGTGGACGGACACTCTCCCCTCTCGTTGCTATGCCATCACCATGGTCTTGCGTGACCGTAGGAAATTTTTTGAAATTACTACGTTCCCCAACAGAAGTTATCATGTCCAGACACCACCAAACGTATGTGAGCAGATGAAGCACATCTAATGCCTGTTTCGGAGATGATAAATAAACAAATTGAAACATATACCTAGACTAGGAAATGATAAGGCCGAGAGAAATTGCCCATTGCAAATTTGCAATGGTGCATCTAGCCTGATTACAGTGATGTTCTAAAAAAACTTTACAGTGATACATTGCCGTGCGCGTCATAATTTTAGACACCAGAGACACAAAATAGAGAATAAACTGAAGGAAAAAACGGTTTTTTTTTCAAACTATGATGATTTTTATAGCAAATTCGGAAACTATACATCCTAATGGAGAAAAATCAAAAGTATCACCCCGTCGAGTTCTGTTGGCGAAAAGGACTTTTTCGTTTACCGTTGGCCAAAAAGTACTTTTCGGCCAACAGTTGGCCAAAGAGTCCCTCTTCAGCCCTCTACTTTTTTAAAAATTCATATCAAATAGGATTTTTAGTATTTTAATTTGATTCTTTTTGCATTAGATTAGAAATTTTATGAAGTTTCTGTAGATATCAGGTTTGACTAGATTTGAAACTTTGAATTTGAATTTTTATGAATTTTCTCAAATCACTAAATTGCCTATAATTTGAGCTAGGAGTATTCTTTTTAGATGATTCTTTTGCTACTGGTTCTTTGTGACTTTGTTTATCAATAGTAATTAATTGGTGAATTTTAGGATTATTTAAAATTAGGTTTTATGAAAACAGTTCTATTTTAGTGTTTTATAGGTTTTATGCGATTTCTTTTAATTTTAATTGTTTTAAAAATTTCTTTAGTTTTTTGACATATTCTTTTTGTTTCTGTTTAGTTATCAGTAGCTATTTTATTTGTAGTATTTTTTTGTATTTTATTTCTTTTATCCTACTAGAAAACTTGTTTTGAGCTTCATAGGAGTTTATATTTAAAAGTGCCTTGTAAATCCTGTACGACCATTGACGTTTTATACATGAAAAAAAAACTTTCCCATAATCTTTTTTCCTGCATTTTCTTTGCCACCATTTTATTTCCCGCCATTCTCTCCCGCCACACTAAGGAGTGCTGCATCGACGAAGGATGACAATGATGCCTTCATGTGGAGTGTGAAACACTGTGTGAGAGAAGTCATAAGTGTGAAACACTCTCCGATGATGATGACGAAGCTGCCGACACTTATGACTTCTCTCGACAAGGCTTCACACTCCACCAGCAAGACCGACGCAGAGACACAGAACCGTGTCGATTTATGTTATCTACGATCGTGGACACCATGAGGCTCATTTTATAAGTTGAGAAGTGAAGATGGCGAGAAAGAAGATGGCGGGAAAGAAGATGGCGGGAGAGAATGGCGGGAAAGAAAATGGAGGGAGAGAATGGCGGGAAATAAAATGGCAGGAGAAAATGGAAGGAGAAAATGTCGTAAAAACCTAATTTTAAATAATCCTAAAATTCACCAATTAATTACTACTGATAAACAAAGTCACAAAGAACCAGTATCAAAAAGAATCATCTAAAAAGAATACTCCTAGCTCAAATTATAGGTAATTTAGTGATTTGAGAAAATTCATGAAAATTCAAATTCAAAGTTTCAAATCTAGTCAAACTTGATATCTAGATAAACTTCATAAAATTTCTAATCTAATGCAAAAAGAATCAAATTAAAATACTAAAAATCCTATTTGATATGAATTTTTTAAAAAGTAGAGGGCTGAAGAGGGATTCTTTGGCCAACTGTTGGCCGAAAAGTACTTTTTGGCCAACGGTAGGCTGAAAAGTACTTTTTGGCCAACGGTAGGCCGAAAAGTCCCTTTTCGGCCAACAGGAGGCCGACGGGGTGATAGTTTTGATTTTTCTCCATTAGGTTGTATAGTTTCCGAATTTGCTATAAAAATCATCATAGTTTCAAAAAAAATTCAAAATTTAAACAACTGTTGCGCACACAAAATTATAAGTTCAATACGTTACTACCTCTGTTCTTAAATGTAAGATGTTTTGGCATACATTTAGGAAAAAATCATTTTATCTATATATTATCTCACCAAGACTGAGCTTATTATAAAAGAACATGGTCAAGTTTTAAGGCTCCAACCCCATGGATGCATTGTTCAGATCGCTGCTTAATTAAAGTGAAATAAATATGTAAAGCCAAGCCTGAAAATTCTCAAAAAGAAAGAGGGAGAAACACCACATTGCGTAATCAAAACTGAAGCCATGTGAATTGGATCACCTTTTACAAAAGTGTGATGTGCGGATGCTCCACTGCCAAAGAAAAATCTTAGCTAAACAACACAATGAAAAAAATAGTCATGTTTTAAACTGACCACCGACAACAAATACTATTGAATTCCCATCTTTTCTCTGATGCAAAACAAATGACATAACAAAATATCTTCAGGCTGTTGAAACATCACTCAAAGCAATGAACAATTAGCATAAGCGTAAATTTGCAGGGAGGAACCAAGAGTTCTAAGATAACCAAGAGTTGAGAGATTATTCAAAGGGGTTCTAGCAGGTTTGCTAACAGTGTTGTCCCCCAAATCAAATAACTCATAATGGAACTTTTGGGCTTGCTGCATTCGCCTGGGAAATAACAAAGCGGACAGTCCAATCTTTTCTTTGAAATCTGAAGCTATTTCTAACATTTCCATATTTGCCGTAGGATGTAAAAAATAAGTTCAGTGTTTACCTTAGAGGAAAGGTGCTTAATTAATTAGAGAACATAGGACTTGCACACAAGAACTCTGCAAATTGTCAGTTTGTAAAGCCAATGGACAGCCAAACCAAATGGTTCTAGCATAAGCAGAATGGAAAGAAAAAAAGATGTGATCATCATATTTGACCAAGGACATCTAGAACAAATCAATCAGGGAAATTGTCTCTATTGGGAAAAATAACATGTGAAACAGGCACCTCATTTAGGTTGCAGAAGTTACACCAAGTATATAATAGAGCAAAAGTCTTTCTTTAGCTGCTGTCAAGGCGCACATATGCCAAATTAAACAGACAGCCATACAGATACATTATATGCACTAGAGAGGGCTCTAGCGAAAGAGACAGCTGGTATGATTGATACACGCCTTGCTATAGCGGTGTCTACGGTCCACATAGAATACAAGATATTCATCAAGGTTGTAGGGGCTGGCAGCGGGCTGATATAAATACCGGGTTATATCAAAGATGAACTTGTCATTAGGCTCGGTCCTCGGGTGGTTCTTCTTGTTGACATGATAGATGCCAAACCCACGGATTTGTTGATGATGGCAGCCCAAGTATATCGTGTCAGCAGAAATGGAGGGGAATGTCTTTGTAGAGATGTGCAAGCAGTGCGTCAGGCCAATAAACACCGCATGCCGGCCAAGGCTCCTCACGGGGAGCAGCCTCCTGCCGGCGATGTCCACCTCCAACACCTCAATGCGGCTGGTGATGCCGCGCACCGTGAATAGGTCCTCTGGATTGTAGGCCTCAACGCCACCGAAGAACTCCGTGCCGCTCCAGTACCGCACCATCAGCATCCTCCCACCGGTGTCACTCACCAGGAACGACATTATGTGCTCGCGCCAAATGTTATCTGGGTCGGCAAAGCGGCGCTGGTCAACCACCTCCACCAGGCGAGGTAGCGGCTCCAGCTCCATAAGGTAGACTGAACCCTCCGGCGAGCTGATGTAGCAGTTTCCTCCCAGGGAGAGCAGTGTGAAGAATAGTAGCTGTTGATGTTCGTAGTTCCTGGGGTGGGTGGACCGGCCTGGGATCACCATCGTCCAGTGCGCATCGCCAGGTTTGGCGAAGATGATGGTGGCCAGACCGCCTCTCAGGCAGAGCAGGAGTGTGGGCGGGGAGGTGGAGTCGTCAAAAGCTGCGCCGTTGATCGCCCTCGGAATAGTGCCCAGGGTATTCTTGAACAAAACGGTGTGGTAGTCCAGGGGGATGGCGGGAACGATGCTTGAGATTGCCGGGAACTCGGTGAGGGCGCTGGTGAGTGGGTCCAGGAGGCGGATGGTCGTGGTGGGCTTGTGGTAGAGGAGGAGGAGGCCGTCGACGTCGCAGATGTGGCAGTGGCTGGAGAGCGCCGGGAGGTCGACGCCGAGGGAGGCCGCGGTGGCCAGGTTGAGGAGGCGGCGGTGGGGCTCGGCGTCGGGGATGATTGCGAGCACCATCCAGTTGCGGGGGCGGAAGCGGCTGTGCAGGATCCCTGTCTGCGCGGGTCGGCGGTGAGTCCGCGCCACGGGCTGCACACGGCGTGAAGGCGGAGGTACTCGGCCACGTCGAGGGAGAGCAGCCGGCCGGAGATCTCCTCGACGAGATCCAGAGGAAGCAGGTTGGCCCAATCCCTCCATTGCGCGAGGAGGCGAAGCCGCCGGCGCCGCGCTCGCGTCATCATCCCGTGAGATCCGTCGCCATCGGATCCCGCAGCCACAGGGGGGCGGCGAGGCTGCGGCGCAGCGTCGATTTCCTCGTCATCTAGGCTGCAGGCATGAGAATGGGATTTGGTGAGCGGGAGTCGGGCGTCGGCGTCGGCGCACAGGTTTGGCGGCGGGGTCGACGGAAGGCGAGGAGGCAGTGTGCGCGGGCGTTGCGAGCGGCCTTGGGCTTCTCGAATTGAACTTTGTAGACGGCCTTGTAGGCCCAAGGATCTAGATAACAGACCACTGTCAAACAAGTTATTAAATTTCCCCTGATTTTTTTTAAATTTCCCTGAAGAAACAAGTTCTTGAAAAAACAAGTTGCCAGTGAAGAAGTTCTAAAAAACAAGTTGTCAGTGAAGTGTGATGGTGGATGTGTCAAAAAACAAAATGGGTCTCATAGGAGTCGGTGTGTCGTCCAAAGCGTGATGATGGACTAGTTGATGGGGCGCGCCCATGGCGCGTCGCTTGAGGCGTTTCTTTGCGGTGCCAGGTATGTACGTGTCTTTTTGGTTGCTTCTTTACGATCTGGGTGGCACGTGCTTTCTGCTCCTCGAACTGCTCCAGCCTGAACTCCAGTTGATGCTCGTACGTCGCCGGGTCCCTGTGGATGGTGTACGCGTTTACGAGGAGCATCGTGCCGCTTGTGACATGAATGCTCGCCATCGTGCAGTGCGTAGAGGAATCATGCGGGATCATCGCCGGGATGGGCAGGTACATCCGGAGGGTCTCTGTAGTGGAGGTAGCCAACCTGCGATTTCGCCAGGGTGCCCGGATGGTTGAGCAGCACCGGTGTTGTCCAATCCGCCGTCGTGTCTCATCAACGACTTCTTGAACTCATGTGCCTCCGGCGACATGTCCGTGTCCTCGGCCCATCAAGGTGCCATCATGGGCGTCGTCGATGTCGTGTCTGCACGACGGTCTCCGTCAAGGCGCTAACGGATGTTGGGTATAAGCCCTTGAACCATAGCTCGTCGTCGCTCTCTCACTCTCTCTCTCTCTCTCTCTGTGTGTGTGTGTCTCTCTGTGTGTCACTAGTGCAGAACCGGGCAATAGCACCGGTTCGTAAGGCCCTTTAGTGCCGGTTCGACAACCGACACTAAATTGTGGTCACTAAAGGCCCCCCCCCCCTTTAGTACCGGTTCAGCACGAACCGGTGCTAAAGGCCAACCACGTGGCACGAGGCAGCTCCGGGGGCAGGGAGCCCTTTAGTACCGGTTGGTAACACCAACCGGTACTAAATGTTTGTGAGTTTTTGTTTTATTTTTTATTTTTCAATTAAATTTGTGTTATCAATTTAATTTAGGATTGTTTTACGTTATAGTAAGTTGTAGTGGTCATCATCATCATCATCATCATCATCTTCATCATCATCATCGCATATTAATAAATAAATAAACTTTAGCTAGCTAAAAATCATCATAGTCGTCATTAGTTACCACTATTTAATCATCATAGTCATTACCGCTAGCTATCTAATCACCAACATAATCATCGAGTTCACTTTGTAACAGAAGCAAAGATATCATCGAGTTCAACATAATCATCACCAACATCGAAGTTCAGGACAATACGGACATGAGAGGACAAGTACTAATTAATTAAGAGCATGAACTAGCTACTCCTGCTGCTCCCTCTCAGGTAGAATAGCATAGAACATGTATAGCTCTCCTGATTCATCATACTGAAGCATGCAGATGAATCTGTCTCCTAATCTTGGGTTGCGCTTCTCCTTGCTGCCCCCTAGTACTTCTCTGCGATCGTTTACAATTTTGCTCCAATCTTTCACTATTAAGCATTCTTCGCTTTCAGAAATCCTGAATGCACTCATGTGTAATGTATGAAATCTTGGTCGTAAGCTAATCATGGACATGCGACCTTTTGTCTCGATCCACTGAGGCACAACTGTCATCGGAAGTCCCTGTTGATGAAAGAACATCGTATAGTAATTAATATACTAAGCAATGAAAGTTTAGCTTCAAAAATAATGTATGCAAAGATGCACTAATCAAGGACAAATAGTTAAAATCTTACCATCTTTCGATTATAGATGTGACCGTAGTTCAATACGATCACCATTGGTCGCACGTTTTGAGTACTAACATTTCTAAGTTCAGGAATTTTTTTTGTCTTGACAGTATTAAGATCCTCAAGTCATGAAACATAATGACTTATCTCCTCGCAGTTTAGTTGAGCCCCGGGGCAGTAGTAGGTCCTGTCTACCAAGCCTCGGACATGTTTGCTTGAACCGAAATAAGCTGACAATACAAATTAGTTGTCAACTATTTTTGAATAAATTGTATCAAAGACATAAACATATGCATGCATGGTTGAGAAAAACTCACATAATGGTAGAACTGGAGGCGTTTGCACATCGACCCAAATGTCTATATTACCTTCAATATCATCTTCCGGACGAATATCAAAAGTGATAACCATATCAGGCTCAAATGCATAAGCCTTGCATAGTGCTTGCCAAGTTTTGCATTCAAAATGGGTGTATGTGTCTCCATTATATAATTTGACGTTGAAAGTATACCCATGCTCCGTCTTCAAGTAAACTCTCTTTACCTCCATATCATCTATAGCACTAAAACCTATCTTATCCAAGACAAAAATTCTTGCATGGCAGGGGATGCGCTAGTAGAATAGTGAAAATTTAAAATTATAAGTTGAAGCAAATGAAGCATAAGTCATGCTTTAAAATTATAAGTTGAAGCAAATGAAGCATATGTTTCGCATTTAAATAATAATTGCCGTTGTGACTTACTGTATCCACTTCGAATGTCTCATTCAGCTTGATGCTGAAGTGCCTACCATCAACAAGGAAATTTCTGTCGCACAGGCCGCGTTGGTCTTCACAGTGTTCGCACATAATAAAATCTTTTTCGTCGTCAGATGACATTTCCTATATGTTCATATAGGTGAAACATTAAACACTTATTACTATCTAACATTAATTAATATCTAGCCAATTCAAATATATATCAAACTATATCCATCTCTAACAATTGACATTACTATTAATTATTCAACTAGTTCAAATCTCAAATACCTAAATAAACTAGTTCGACAATTTTCTTACTAAAAATAAACTAGTTATATTAATTATTCAACTAGTTCAAATCTCAAATACCTAAATAAACTAGTTCGACAATTTTCTTACTAAAATAAACTAGTTATATTAATTATTCAACTAGTTCAAATCTCATATACCTAAATAAACTAGTTCGACAATTTTCTTACTAAAAATAAACTAGTTATATTAATTATTCAACTAGTTCAAATCTCACATACCTAAATAAACTAGTTCGACAATTTTCTTACTAAAAATAAACTAGTTATATTAATTATTCAACTAGTTCAAATCTCACATACCTAAATAAACTAATTCGACAATTTTCTTACTAAAAATAAACTAGTTATATTAATTATTCAACTAGTTCAAATCTCATATACCTAAATAAACTAGTTCGACAATTTTCTTACTAAAAACAAACTAGTTATATTAATTTTCAACTAGTTCAAATCTCACATATCTAGCTAATTAATATCTAATTAAATTTTCTAAAAAACAGAAAACAGAAAACAGAAAATAAGTAAAAAAATGTGTGTGTGTGTGTGTGTGTGTATGTGTGTAGTGTGTGTATGTGTGTATATATGTGTGCGTATGTGTGTATGTGTGTGTGCATGCAGACGCCACCGCCTCACACGACGAAGATGAAGGGCGCCAGCGTCTGTGCGGGGCGGCGGCGACTGGCGGGCGCCAAAAGGTGGTGCGCGAGAGACGACGGGACAGCAGCGACAACACGACGGACGGCGGCGTTAAAGCGGCGGCGCGAGAAGACGAACGACGACGGGCGGCGGCGGGGACAGCGACGACGACGACGGACGACGGGCGACGGACGGCGACGACGGATCGAGCGGCGCGCGGCGATGTCGCGAGAGGTTGGAGACGAAGTGGGGAGATGTAACTGAAATTTTCGTAAGTGCTACATATATAGGATGGGCCTTTAGTACCGGTTGGAGCCACCAACCGGTACTAAAGGCCAACTTTGGCCAGGCCAAGAGGCGGGAAGAGCAGGGCTTTAGTACCGGTTGGTGGTTCCAACCGGTACTAAAGGGTGATCTTTAGTACCTGTTGGAGCCACCAACCGGTACTAAAGGCCTCGCGCTGCCACCCCAAAGTTTAGTCCCACCTCGCCGGGCGAAGGGCAGCCGCACTGGTTTATAAACCCAGCCGCGACTACCTCTTTGAACTCCTCTATATAGCAGGCTTGTGGGCCTAAATTCTGCGCGCTGCCCTGTGAGTCTGCTGGGCCTTTAAGGCCTGTAATTGCACGCCCGTGGCCTAGCAGGCCCACAGGGCAGCGCCCCAATTTTTTTATAGTATTTTTCTTTTCTGCTTTATTTTCTTCTATTTATTTCTGCGTAGTATTTTGTATAGTTTTTTCTTTTCTGTTATATTTATTTTCTTCTATTTATTTGTGAGTAGTTTTTCAGCTAGTTTGCCAAAATTCAACATTTTCAGAGTTCATTTTGTAGTGATTTTCAATTTCACGGTCATTTTATATAGTTTTTTTCTTTTCAGCTATAGTTTTTTTTCTGCTATTTTTTATTTTCTGCAAAACTTGATGGTCAAAGTCTGGAGTTATAACCAAAGTTTTAAAAAAAGAAATACCGACGTGCAATTAGTTTTTGCCACAACAGAAGAAGTCCGGAGTTGTAATAAGTTATTAAAATAAAAAGAGGTGCAATGCTTTCGTTAATTTGCTTCAAGCCTTTCGGAATAGTGTAAACTGCACTGCGCATAGCTCCGTCCAGTCTACCATATTCCTGAAGGCTTGAAGCTAAGCAACGTGAGCATTGAGCCTCTTCTTCATCGTCACTGCACTCAAGGCTTATAAAACGCTCCTAGTCCCTCTCTCTTCGCGAGGTGGGACTAAAAAACAGCTTACTAAGAAACTGTAGTAGTGGTTCATCTATGAACCGGTACTAAAAGTGCTCGTGGGGCCCCAGCCTTACCTGACACAACCTCATTAGTACCAGTTCGTGGCACGAACCGGTGCTAAAGGTTCGCCACGAACCGGTACTAAACAGCTCCTCCCGCCTAGCAGTTGGGACCGGTACTTAAGAGCTCCTCCCGCCTAGCAGTTGAATGGTGCATACTGAATGCACAAAAAGTCTGGAGTTGTAATAAGTTTAAAAAATGAAATGCTTTTGTAACAGATGAGTTTAATTTCGTCATAAACCCGAATACTTCGAAAGAGATTGTCCAGTTTGTAAACGAAGTGCATCCAGTTTTTGCCGTAACCCTCTCTACTTTTTTGACCATGATATGTGGGTGAAATGATGATACCATGCCAAGTTTCAACTTTTTCAGAGTTCATTTGTAGTGCTTTTCAATTTCCAGGTCATTTAGTTCTCAAAACAAATCATTAAATGCATGAAAAATAGCAAATGAAGGCATAAACGGTTGAAAGTTGATGGCGTCGCTTTGAATGGTGCATACTGAATGCAAAAAATATAAGAGCATTTAGATCATGATCTTATATTTCTTTACAGTCTAAATTGTCAATATGATCTTACAACATCAAAAATACTTTGATCATCAATGATCTTTGTGTGTACAATCTGAATTGTCAATATGAGTCATCAACGATTTATAAACCGATGAAGACTCATATTGCGGCCACAAATTCTACACATAGAGTTCAATGAAGACCAAGTGCTTGTGATAGTTTGAGAAATAACATATTTAAGGTGGTAAAAGGCTTGTTAGGGGAGCGAGGTGGGACTAAAAACAGCTTGCCATAACCTCATTAGTACCGGTTCGTGGTACGAACCGGCACTAAATGGTGATGGTGGGGCCATAGCCTGACCGCAGGCTAATACAGCCTCTTTAGTACCGGTTCGTGGCATGAACCGGTACTAAAGGTTCGCCACGAACCGGTGCTATTGATCGCCGCCACGAACCGGCACTAGTGTACACATTAGTGCCGGCTGAAATTCAAACCGGCACTATCGTGCTTCACATTTGACCCTTTTTCTAATAGTGTGTGTGCACTCTTTCTCTCTGGCCCAAACCGAGGAGGAAGGAGGGAAAAGGAACAGGCACACAACGAGTTTCCCGGTGCACGAACGCCTGCCGCCCGAACGGCTTTACTCCTCGAGCATGAACTCAACTCCCCACAATACACACGAGCCCCTCGGCGATGCAGCGCCCACGAAACCAACTCCAGCGAGCTCTACGCGCACGTACACGTTCTCCTGCCGAGTTGTCCGCCCTCGTGCATGGAGCCACAAACTCCACCACGGGACTCTGTCTCCACGCCTCGCTCCTCCGCTGCATTCGCCATGCCCCACACTCCCGGCCAGCACACTGCCGTGCTCCAACGCGAACAACGCGACCGTTTCCAGTGCGGCGACACGGTCACCTCCCCAGCTATCTTGCTAAACAGACACACACACTCACGCACGCACACAGCCTGTGCACAGAGACACCCCAGACTATGCCTATACCCTAGTCAGACCATGCCCATACAAAGGTCAGACTATGCCTAGACATTGTCGCGGCCACGGACCGGACCTGGCGCGCCCGACGCTGGTCACCACCGTGGGGGCATGGCTAATTGCGCCAACAATCACCCCCAAGCCATGACGCCGCCGCGCGCCTTCGGCACAAGCCACTGCTTGCTGCCGCCGCAGCAGCCCGCAGTTCATGCCCCGCCGCATCACACCACTGTGCCTCCACGGTCGTCACGTCGAGTCATCGCAACCCTACGCCACCACGCAGGTCCTCTGCGACCTCCGTGCTCGTCGCGCTCACGACATCACGCCGCACCGCCGTGGACTCGCCGCGCGTCGCCGACGCCACGCGCTCGCCGTGCGCCGCTGCCGAGATCTCCATGTACGCCACGCGCGCCGCGGACGCCACGGCCCTGAACCTGTAGCTCTGATACCAAATGTTGGGTAGAAGCCCTTGAACCCTAGCTCGTCGTCGCTCTATCTCTCTGTCTCTCTCTGCACTCTTTCTCTCTAGCCCGAACCAAGGAGGAACACTGGTGGAAAAAAGGCCTTTGGTCGCGGTTCGCAACTGCCATTAGTCGCAGTTGCGCAACCGCGACCAAATAAGCTTGACTAAAGCCCCCACCTTTAGTCGCGGCTGCTTAAGAACCGCGACTAACGGCCCGTCCCACGTGGGCGCCAGCGGCCGTCAAGGCGGAGGACCTTTAGTCGCGGTTCTTCGCCAACCATGACTAAAAGGCGCCACAGGTTTAGGGTTTTAGCCCCCCTAAACCTGTTTTCTGTTTAATTTGTATTGTTTTATTTCTTTTGTGCTTTATTTTAATTTTGAAGGAGTTTCATATATTCTACGGTACTACATACATGCATATGAATGTACAATTTCAAATAAATTTGAAATTAGAACCAAAAAAATTCAAGAGGAATATACAATATATATTCAATATCATCGGATGACCATATACAATTTTGAACAAGTTTCCATACATGATTTAATCCATATAAAGTTCTACGTCCTTGTAATAGTGTTCTCCTTTAGGATGGAGGACTTCCTGCTGAACCATCCAGCTAGTTCCTCTTGAAGTGGTCGGAAGCGAGCTTGGACTAAGCATCCACGGAGGTTATTCCTCCGAGCATTGGTATCACTCGGAACCCGCTCAGAGGTGTATCTCGGATCATCTCACGAACATAGTATCCACATAGATTGGTCAACGGTGGCTGAATATCCCCAGCATTCTTAGGCTTTAACATTTTGAATTCTAGCTCTTTTTTGAATTCACCGACCTTTGTATCTACGAACCGTCTCCAAACCCTACGAGGCAAAGAAAATTAAATGAACAAGAGAGTTATTAGTTACTTGATATTAGGAAATGAACGAAATAGGCCGATCGATATAGGCGCAAATGAATGAAAATAATTACTTCTGCAGCATTCTTCTCATGTCGCCCCAAAGCTTTGGATCCATATTCGAGAGTCGTGGACGAGACATTACGAGGTGTTAACTTTAATTACTAGCAGAATCCAGTGGAACCTGCGGACACGATACATGCACAAGACGTCATGCATAACTCATCGATTAGCCGGCCACATACCATGCATGGAGTAAACAAAAGAGAATGTGCTCAAGACAGAAACACTCACCCAAAATGGTAAGGAAATAGAATATCACTTTTGAGATCCTGCTTTGTAAGAAACTGCCACAGGTCTGCCTCCACGTCGGCGGGGTGACGCTCCAACACATGTCCATTAACGATGTGTGGGTCAATGAACCCAACATCATGGATGTTCCTTACACTGCATTCCTTAATCTTCATTCTGCATGTATAATAGCGGACACAACAATATAGTTAGGACATATATATAGTGCAGGCAATATGAACGAGATGGGGTAGAAATTAATAAATCACTTACATAACGTAGCAACTGATGATAGATTTGTCGAGCTTGCGCAGATTGAAAAGCTGGAACAATTCACTCAGTGCAATTTGTACATAGTAATGTTTGAAGTGATGCTCATGTCTAACTTCCGCATAAATATATTCTTTGGCGTTTTTATTTTTATGTAACCCTTGTACCAATTCAGCAGACCTTTCATTTGGTCGTAGATCCTTTTCTCGCGCAGGCTCGACGAGAGGCCCATTCTTGACATATGTAATTACTACCTCCTTCACTGGCGCCTCATCAAGGCCTAACAGTTCACGAAGAGTAATACCTAAGTTGGCGCTTGTTCTCGCACTCGTTATACCAATCCATGTGTTGCCGCAGCTTGTATGATCTCGGGGTCATCCGGACGAAGGCTTCCACTATAAGCGGGCAATCGATTGTTTACTTTGTTCCCGAGCTGGGCAACTTGTTTCCGCTTTTTTACTTTCGGCCTTCTCCGCTCTTTGTTCTCCTTGAACATGAGTGCCTGCCTGCAAGTTCACGTGCATAGTCGTTAGGCAGATTCTTCGCGGCTTGGGACGGTGTGCTCAAAATGACTTAGCCCACTTCTTTTGCTTATCGAAAATACTGGCTTGGGCTCGGCTCTCTTTTCTTCTTGCAGTCCGCCTTCCATTTCTCCAAATCAGCAGCAGCGTCGCGTCGACTTCCTCGGCACTCGTTCCCAAGGCCTTGTGGGGAGAGGCTTGATGATGGCTCCGTACCTTTGTGGTCTTAGGTACATAAGGGTCCGGGTTAATAATCCAGGACTGCTTCGCCTCTTTGCCGTAGGTGGATTGGGGCGGCGTCGATCACCCGCCGGACGAGGATGGGGCGGCGGATGATCACCCGCGGACGTTGTGGATGGGGCGGCGTCGCCGACGTGACGGAGGTGTAGGTGAACCGCCACCACAACCACCACCACCACCACCGCCACCGCCACCACCACCACCGTAGGGGGTGGACTTGTTGTCCTTGGCGCCTCGCTCGAAACTTGATAAACTTCTTTTGCCATAGAATGAAATGGCGCTTGACATCTCCAAGTCTTTTCTCCCTTCAGTGTAGCAATGTCAATCTCCAGGTCCTCAAACCCTTGGACTATGTCCTCCACCGTGACACGAGCATAGCCATCTTGAATGGGGTTGTTGTGGTGGAGTGCTCCGGTAAACATGGTAAAGCACTGCCGATGGCTACCTTCATGGACATGTTCCCGATAGGATAATACAGATGACATTCTTTCATCTCCTTTATATCGCCCACGGGTAGCGAGGAGGCTCCGGTGCAGTAATTTCGACCACCGAGGCTCCGGTGCAGTAATTTCGACCACCGAGGCTCCGGTGCAGTAATTTCGACCACGAGGCTCGGTGCAGTAATTTCGATCGTCGGTGCATCTGCACCAGCCGGTGGGGCCTCCGTGGAAGCCACGCTGCTTCTCCGCTGCTGGCTTCCGAGATCCGCTGGATGATCTTCATGCTGCACCGAGCTGCATCTCTTTCGCTACTAGTACACTCATGGTTTTCTTCATCACATCCATTTCGATGCCAACCGCGCCACAACATCTGCTTCCCGATCCATCTTTCTCTTACGGCTTCAGAATCGTCACGGGTCATCGCTCGGGGAACCCTATTTTCCACGGAATGTGCCCCATGCCTCGTACACGTCCTCCGTGTTCAGGATTCCCGAGGGCTTTTGTCGTGCGCGTTCTCTCTGTTGAACTTGATCTTCCCTGTTGAGCATCCTTCATTTCGTCAATAAGGGCTTGGGTGGGTTTAATTAATTTGCCCGGTAAACACACTCCCCTGCCTCCGGTTCAGCGTTCCCCATGCCCGTACCACCAGCTTTTGGCCCTTGGGTCCCATCCTCCGTGCTGGACGGATTCCTCGCGCCTCATCTCGTTCTCCATCTTCTCCAACCTAGGCACCCAAATGCGATACCCTCCTGGCCCCATAACATGATTGTACTCCTTCTTAGCCGCATTTTCCTTATTTTTTCGATATTTGAATGAACTGCTCCGATTTCTTTTGCTTCACAAATTCTGGCCAATCATGTTTCAGTTTCTCATATTGTCCTTTGAAATCCGGAGTCTTGTTCTGCTTGACAAAGTCACGGGCTAGATTTTGCTTGAATTTCCGAATCGTCGGCCATCTTATGAAGAGCGAACTGTTTGACTAGCCTCCTCCTCTCCTTGTTTTCCTCAATCTTGTTACCCTCCTCATCGAATTTGTTGTATTCGGAGGTAGAACGAAATGTTCCATAAGCTTCTTGAAGCAATCTTTTTTGTTCTCTTATCGACAAAAGTGAAACCATCAATTCGTGCCTTCTTTGGCTCATTCCACTCTGGGCGGTGATCGAGGCGTTGTCTCTAACAATGGCTCCGCATTGGTGACAAACTTGGTGGCGTTCTTGCGGGGCTCCAGCGACCTGCCGGTTGCCTTGTCGACAACCTCGATGGTGCATGTTTCTCCTTGTTTCATCGTCTTGGTTGCGCCACGCTTTGACGACGTACTCGATTGTTTGACGATCCGCCGAGGGCTAAAATAAGAAAGAGAGTCGCGTGCGTTAGTACACACATATTTATTCAAATCAGTTAGTTTGTATCACCAGAGGCTCAATGTATATATATACCTCGGCGCGGAGGTGGTTGCTACTTCCATTTGAAGATAAATGTTTATCGGCGTTTCTTGACATCATCTTCTTGACGGCGCCCTTCATCTTCACCGTCAAGGTTCAGATAAGAAGAGATATCATCTTCTTCTTCTCCGGTCGGCACATATTGAATATCGCCGTTTATGATGCCGAACATATGTGCTTCACCGTCCGGATCATAGTTGTCCATAATCGGTCAGCTCTATCGGCCGCCATTATGTCAATCCTGAAAACATGTAGTAAAAACAAATTAATTAAGTGAAGAAGGGGGGCGGTGGCGGTGGCGGTGGCGAAAGGGCGGTGGCAAAAGGAGGGGGCGAGGAAGGGGTGGGAGAGGGTGTCGCGGTAGAGCGCGAGACGGGTGCTCCATTAGCCGACCTTGGGGTCGTCAACTCCGTAGTCGAACTTGGGGTCGCCGGCAGTCTCGGGGTCTACCGGAAAGAAGTAACGGAGGGGGAACACAATAAATAACAGAGCAATCAAAGCATCACAAAGCGTAACCTGGCAATACGCGGTGCTAGGTGTGCCCTAACGCGATGAGGTCGTGCCGCTGAAAGGGGGAAACATCCGGGAAAGTATCCCCGGTGATTCGCGTTTTCGGACAGATGAACCGGAGGGGAAAGTTACGTGTTTGCTATGCTAGGGATGTGTGGCGGACGAACGGGCTGCGTATCCGGATCCGCCTCATCGTTCTGAGCAACTTTCATGTACAAAGTATTTTCATCCGAGTTACGGATTATTTTATATTAATTTTAAAGTTTTATATCATTTTAGAATTAACAGAATTAATTAAATCGAAAATCATTTTATCATGTCATCATGATGCCAACATGACATCAGCAGTCAACTGTGGACTTTGACTAGTCGCGAGACCACTCGGTCCCACATGTCATTGTGCATTAACTAATTAACCAAGTTAATTAGATTAATTAATGATTAGTTAGATTAGTTATTTAATTAGGTTTACTAAACACAATTAATTAAGTTAATTAATTTAATTAACTGATTAATTAATTAATATATTTATTTATTTCTTTTCTAAATTCTCTTCTCTCCTTTTTTAAATCGTTGCAGGCGTGGGCCCCAATTGTCGTGGGCGGGGGGCTTTAACGGGCGCCGGCGCTAGCGGCGGCGGGTGTGGTGCCCATGCCCGAGGCCGTGCTTCTGCCGGGCGAGGGGGAGCCGGCACGAGCTCGGCGGCCGGCAAGGGTTGCGATGGCGCCCGGCGAACAGGCGGCAGGCGGAGGAAGTGGCGGTCCGGACGCGCAATCGGGACGTCACGGAGAGCGCGACAGCGCCGCCATCTGAGGCGGGGCGCGGCGACGGACGGGCGGCGCAGTTCGGAGGGGGCCGGGAGACGGCGGACGGGGCCCGATGGGGAGCTCACCCGTTGATTTAGAAGAGGGCGGCGGCGCGCGGGAGAGGCGGGACGGGCAGTCCGGCGCGACGGGCGAGGATGACGCAGCCCGCGAACGACAGCGAGGGCGAAGGGCGACGGCGGCGGCGCCGAGGGCGAAGACGAACCGATCGGAGAAGACGAAATCGATCGGGCGTTGTATTTATAGCCCGCCCCTTTAGTCGCGGTTGGCGGCGAGACCCGCGACTAAAGGTACCCTTTAGTCGCGGTCGCCTGCCCAACCGCGACTAAAGGGTTTTTTATGGTTTTTATGTTCCGCGCCCACCTTTAGTCGCGGTTGGTCTGGCGACCATGACTAAAGGTTCCTTTTAGTCGCGGTTGGTCAGCCAACCGCGACTAAAGGCCGCCATGAGTTTAGGGTTTTAGCCCCCCAAACCTGTTTTCTGTTTAATTTGTATTGTTTTCTTTTTAATTTGTATTGTTTTCTGTTTAATTTGTATTGTTTTATTTCTTTTGTGCTTTATTTTAATTTTGAAGGAGTTTCACATATTCTACGGTACTACATACATGCATATGAATGTACAATTTCAAACAAATTTGAAATTAGAACCAAAAAGAATTCAAGAGGAATATACAATATATATTCAATATCATCGGATGACCATATACAATTTTGAACAAGTTTCCATACATAATTTAATGCATATAAAGTTCTCGTCCTTTGTATCTACGAACCGTCTCCAAACCCTACGAGGCAAATACAAATAATATGTCAAAAATAAAACTAATTCAATTCAATATGTTAAAATACAAATAATATATCAAAAATTCAGAAAAATAGAACTAATTCATTTCAAAATTCTAAAAATACAAATAATATATCAAAAAATTCAGAAAAATAGAACTAATTCATTTCAAAATTCTAAAATACAAATAATATATCAAAAATTCAGAGAAGTTCTTCCCGTCGCCTCTGTCTTCCCACAAGTTCTTCCCGGCCATCTTCCCTTGATTCTTTCCCCGCCTATGTCTTCCCTTGGTTTCTTCACGCCTCTATCTTGGCACAGACGATGCTCCTTTTATAGGCACGGCGCCGCTTCGCTTTGTCTTGTTCCTTGACAGGCGTCGTGCGCTACCCACGCGTCTGTCTAACCTTTAGTCCCGTTGCACCAACCAGCCGGGACTAAAGGTTAGATGACCAGCTCGATTCCTCTTCTTCCGCCATATCTTCCCTGTCTTCCGCCTCTTTCTTCCCGCCACTTTCTTCCCGCCTCCTGTCTTCCCGCTCCCATTTTTCCCGCCATTTCTCACTACATATATGTAGCCCGGCTTGGCCAGCATTATCACATCTCTACAATCTCTCATCACTCTCTCATGGCTTCCACCACACCCACTCTAACCTACCAGCAGGTGGAGGAGCTTTGCGCCTCGAACTACCCTTGTCCACCGGGCTACCGCGTCCCCACCGGCTGGAGCCTAAGCGCCGGCGGCGTGCAGTCCCTCCGTCCCTCGTGGTACTGGCTACCGGGCGGCCATCACGAACCACTACTACCTCGACCTCACGCCGGAGCAGCGGATGAATCCCGCCGCATCCCGATAACCAGCATACTTGGGACGCCTTCTTCATCAATCGGCGTGAGAGGCGCTCGCCGGTATGAGGAGGACGGTCAGCCTCACAGGAACTTCCACGAGGCCGGCCGTCGGCTATGGTGGTATGGCGGACTCTGCAGAGCGTCATGGACTACATCACGGCGGCGATATCCCCGCTGCGCTACCCTCGATTCGAGCCACGGCGCCGCCCGACGACAATGACGACAAAGAATGCGGCGGCGGCGGCGGCAACTTAGAAGGCGGCGACTACCAAGACAACGACGACGGCGGCTATGAAGACTACGAGTATGCATATTATCGCCTAGGCAGGAGTATGACTAAATCACTCCAAATTTCATGTATCATCGGTGGTATCTCGAATCATTCAAAATGGACACCAAACACATCACGGGTAATATAATTCACATGATCCATTCAACAAAGTTTGGTACAATAAATTATTACACATCATTTCTTCCTTGTGTCCCTGCTTGCTTACGATTGTGCCGTATCCATGGAGCATCCTCATCATTTAACTTAATGCTTGGGTCGGTGTTCACTTTGAAGGCGGAATTTCAGCAAACATATTATAATCTTCGACATGTCTGTCTTGTCCTCCACTCCCACGATGTTTCTTTTCCTGAAAGAACAATGTGGCGCTTTGAATCATCGCATGATGTACTGATCGTTTTCTTATCTTTCCGTTTCCTCGGTTTGCTACTCATGTCCTTCACATAGAAAACCTGGCGACATCTTTCGCTAGGACGAATGGTTCGTCAAGGTAACCAAGATTGTTGAAATCCACCATTGTCATTCCGTATTGCTGGTCCACCTTTACCCCACCTCCTGTTAGCTTGAACCATTTGCACCGGAACAAAGGGACCTTAAAGGAGGGTCCATAGTCAAGTTCCCATATCTCCTCTATGTAACCATAATATGTGACCTGATGCCCATTCTCGGTTGCTGCATCAAAGCGGACACCACTGTTTTGGTTGGTGCTCTTTTTATCTTGGGCGATCGTGTAAAATGTATTCCCATTTATCTCGTACCCTTGGAAAGTCGTTATAGTCGAAGATGGTGTCTTGGCCAACATGTACAGCTGATCTACAACATCATTGTCATTCATTAAATGTTTTCTCAACCAACTGCGAAAGTCTCCATGTGGGCCTTCCTAATCCAGGATTCAGGCTTCCCGGGTTGTCGAGCGTAAAATATTCTTGTGTTTCTCAAAGTACGGAGCCACCAAGCTGGAATTGGTCAATGAGGGTGGTGTGCTTCAATCGAGAATGGCTGTCCATACATATCGTTGATTTCCTTCCGATCGTGCCTTTTCCACTTAGTCTCCCCTCGTGCATGAACGAGGAAGACCAATCGGCTTAAGGTCAGGAACAAAGTCAACACAAAACTCAATTACCTCCTCATTTCCATAGCCCTTGGCGATGCTTCCTTCTGGCCTAGCACGGTTACTGAACATATTTCTTTAATACTCCCATGAACCTCTCGAGGGGAACATATTGTGTAGAAATACAGGACCGAGAACGAAAATCTCTTGACTAGGTGAACCAGGAGGTGCGTCATAATATTGAAGAAGGATGGCGGAACACCAACTCGAAACTGACAAGACATTGGATCACATCGCTCAGTAACCGTGGTAGAACTTCTGGATTGATTACCTTCGAGAGATTGCATTGAGGAATGCACATAGCTTCACAATGGCTACTCGAACATTTTCGGCAGAGCCCCTCAAAGCAATCGGAAGCAATTGCGTCATAATCACGTGGCGGTCGTGAGACTTCAGGTTTTGGAACTTTTCTCCGCCATGTTTATTATTCCCTTTATATTGGGCGAGAATCCAGACGGGACCTTCATACTGCTCGGGCATTCAAAAAGATGACCTTCTCTTCTTTGGTCGAGCGTAGCTGGCACGACCTTGAAACCATTCCGGATGCGGTCATCGTGGTCTTTCAAGCGTTGCTGGTCCTGCCGTGCTTCCTTTGTATCATTTGTCTTCCCATACACGCCCAAGAAGCTTAGGAGGTTCACGCAAATATTCTTCGTAACGTGCATCACGTCGATTGCAGAGCGGACATCTAGGACTTTCCAATATTCTAGCTCCCGAATATAGATTTCTTCTTCCACATGGCTGCGTGCCCGTCAGCTCCCTTCGAACTGATTGTCCGCCAGACCCTTTCCAAAGATGACTTTCAAATCCTTGACCATATCAAATACCTCAGCACCAGCGTTCCGTGAGGCTTCGCCGGTGATCTGCCTTGCCGTTGTAATGCTTGCCTTTCTTTCTTCTTGGATGAATTTTCGGAAGAAATCGACGATGCCCAAGGTACACGTTCTTCTTACAATTTGGCAAATGTACACTTTCAGTCTCATGTAAGCAGTGCGTGCATGCATTGTATCCCTTATTTGACAGTCCCGAAGGTTACTAAGAGCAGGCCAATCGTTGATGGTTACGAAAAGCAACGCAGAGGTCAAATTCCTCTTGTTTGTGCTCATCCCACACACGGACACCACCCCACAGCTGTAAAGTTCATCAACTAATGGCCTTAGGTACACATCGATGTCGTTGCGGGTTGCTTCGGACCTTGGATGAGCACCGCATCATAATGAACTTCCGCTTCATGCACAACCAAGGAGGAAGGTTGTAGATGCATAGAGTCACGGGCCAGGTGCTATGGCTGGAGCTCGCTCGCCAAAAGGATTCATGCCATCCGTGCTTAGAGCAAATCTTATGTTCCTTGCGTCAGCTGCAAAATCTTTGAACCATCTCGATCTTTCTCCATTGCGTTCCATCTGCGGTGTGTCTCAACTCCCGTCCGACTTATGGTCCTCTTTGTGCCATCGCAACAACTTGGCATGCTCTTTGTTCCTGAGCAGACGTTTCAACCGTGGTATTATAGGAGCATACCACATCACCTTGGCGGAACCCTCTTCCGGGTTTCGGCCCTCAACATCGTCACCGGGTCATCGCCTCGATCTTATAACGCAATGCAGTGCATACCGGCATTCATTCAAATTCTCGTATTCACGCGGTAGAGGATGCGATCGTTGATGCATGCATGTATCTTCGAACCTCTAAACCTAGAGGGCAGACAACCTTCTTTGCTTCAGACGTCTCAAGCGGGCAACTCGTTATCCTTTGGAAACATATTCTTCAACATTTTCAGCAAGTTTTCAAATGCCGAGTCAGCTACACCTGCCTCTGCCTTCCATTTCAGCAAATCCAGTGTGCAGCCCAGCTTTTTCAGACCATCATCGCATCCGGGTACAGCGCCTTTCTGTGATCCTCTAACATGCGATCCAAATTCTCCCTCTCCTTTTCAGTTTACAGCGTCTCCGTGCATCAGCAATGGTCCGACCAAGATCATCAACGGGATCATCACGTGCCTCTTCTTCACCTTCCCTTCACCTTCAGCATCCTCCATGAAAGTATCACGAAATGAGCAAGATAGCTTTCATCGATGAAATCATCCCTTCTTCATCTTCTTCCATTATAACCCTCTTTCTCCATGCTTGGTCCAACAATTATAGCTTGGCATGAAACCCTTCAAGCAGATGCATGTGAACAACTCTTGAGGAAGAGTAACCCTTCTCATTCTTACAGATAACACATAGACAGATAACAAAACCCCCCCGCTTATTCGCATTAGCCACTACGAGGAAATCTTTCAAACCCGTAGTGAACTCGCCGAGAGTCGGTTACCGTACATCCATTGCCGATTCATCTGCATTATTATAATATAAAATATATAATTAACCATCATGCATTTGTTAAACTAACTAGCTACAAACAATATAAATTAAACAATGAACTACACACATGCATATTGACACATCAAAGGTTCATCAAGTTGCTAACATGATCGAAGAGTGTGGCTCCAACACTTCATGTCATGTTTGTTTCATGCTCTTGGGGCATTTCATCAAACACCTTATGTGCATAAGAGGAACCAAAAGCAAACCTACACCCACTTGTGAAGAGAATGGCTCCAAATGGCTAAGTGTTGGCTGCTGGATGGGTATATATAGGGGAGGGGCTTTAGTTGCGGTTGGCCTGGCAAACCGTGACTAAAAGTGTGCCGAGCCTTTAGTCGCGGTTGTCTGGCCAACCGCGACTAAAGCCCTCACGTGCACCAGCTGGCCACCGAGCGCCTGGGCCCAGACTTTGGTCGCGGTTCACCTCCGAACCATGACAAAAAGGTCCCATAAGTCGCGGTTCCTACAGCTTCGCGACTTATGGGGCTGGACGGAAGCCTGTTTTTCCACCAGTGGAAGAAGGAGGGAAAAGGAACAGGGACACAACGAGTTTTCCCGGCGCATGAACGCCTGCCGCCCGAACGGCTTTACTCATTGAGCACGAACTCAACTCCCCACAACACACACGAGCAGTACATCATGATATATAGCCCCTCGGCGACGCAACACCCACGAAACCCACACACGAACATGCCTAGCTGCATGCGAGCAAATTGCTGGCCTTGCGCACGACGCGGCTGGCCGCTGCTAACAGCCCAACTACTACCACTACGCGCACGCACACACTACTGCCACAAGCACACACCCCAGACTATGCCTATACCCTAGTCAGATCATGCCCTTACAAAGGTCAGACTATGCCCAGACATTGTCGCGGCCACGAACCGGACCTGGCGCGCCCGATGCTGGTCACAACCGTCGGGGCATGGCTTATTGCACCAACAAGGGACACCTCGCATAGGCTCTGCCTGAGCTCCACCAACGCGACACCGTCAGGGACGATGGTGCCCGCGCGCGATAGGCGGCGCCACTGCACGCACCTCACGGGCGATGTCGGCAGTCAGGCAGCCCAGACGGTGCATGAAGAGGAGCTGTGGTAACACGGCGGAGATTGCGCCAGTACAGGCCGTAGTGGCACGTCGGGAGCGTGGTGCAGCCGTAGCACACCAGCTGCAGCAAGGGGAACCGCGGGCGGTCGGCGAAGGTCACGTCGTGTTCCGTGAAGCAATTCCTGGCGCCGAGGACACGACCATGGTGCCGCGCGAGCCGAGGCGCAAGGAGAAGATCGGGCTGCAGACCTGGGGTGACAGTCTTCATGCCGTTGGGACTTGGAAGGAACCATTCTATTCGGTGGCTTGCTTGGGTATGTATCATGAGGACTTCAATATAATTTGGCTTGTATGTTTTGGATACGACGACACTGACGAACTGGGAATGCCATATGCAAAATCCAAGGTTAAGACAATATAAGCACCATTTGGCCTGACTATGGCAAGGCATTCCCATCAAATCCATACGTCATGTAGTACATGATCAATCAACGTAGTCAAGGACAAACGACGAGAAACTTTGAGACTGGAACTATGTACTTGGGATTATAGCATCTCCAACAAACCAAGATTTTACAGTCTATTGCAGTTGTACTTTTGGGCTGGCAAGCTTCTCCCTGTCTTTTTTTTACCTGAGTCCCTGGCTAGACAGGTTCCTCCGCGCTCATATATAGGCTGAGCATGTCTTCATTAGATAATTCACTTGAACTTAACTTAGTGCAACCAACAGATAACTATTGAATTGACCATTGACTCATTTGGTACCGAATAGAAATTTAGCATAGAATCATCAATATCTAAGCAAAATACGCTGGCATACAAAGGAAGTTCCCCATCAAACAAACTATTCTCCACTATACACGGGCTTCCTCTTCTCGGCAAATGTAGCTAGGCCCTCGAGGTGATCCTCCTGCATGTGCAGCAGCTGCTCGTAGCATTCCCCTTCGACAGCCAAGACGGAGCCAATGTCTGCTACCCCATTCCTCCATCGATGGCCTTCTTGGCCATTCTTACCCCTAGAGGGTATCATCTAGTTCTACTAATAATGTGTATTGCACGCATCCCCCTCTTTGGCTACCTCACCTGGCAAACCTCCAATGGCTTAGAGCATCTCCAGCCGTTGGCCCCCCAGGGACCGCGTAAAATCGCCGCCTGAGGGCGAGCCGGCACTAAAAATCAGCGTGGGGGCGAGTGGGTTCCCAGCCGCCGACCACAGGGCCGCCCCTGAGACGCCGTTTATGTTAAAAAAAGGGTATTTGGCAAAGTTCGGCAAATTGGACAAATTATTCGGCTAAAGTTCGGCAAACTGAGCATATATTCGACATGTTCGACATTACATAGCAAAGTTACTTAAAAAAAGGCCGCAACTAAAACTATTTAAGGGCCGAAGAAGTCGCTGAGCGCAGTGAAGTCACCGAAGTCGCTGCCATCCTCGCTGTCGTCGGCGGCGGCCTTCTCCTCCTTGACGTGGCCGCCCCTCCTGGACCCCTGCCCGGCGTCGCCCTGGCGGACCGGTGGCGGCGGCGGCGTGTCGTCGTCGCTGTCGTCGAGGACGACGACGCCTCCCTCGTCGCGGCCCCGTCGCCGAACTTCGAACTGCTCGTAGGCGCGGCACTGGCACTCCATCTCCATGCGCGCCCAGTCATCACGCGCCCATTTCAAGGCCGCCGCGTCGTCGAGCTCCCCGCCTTCGATCCCGAGCTCCTTATTCACGACGGCGAGCCCAGGCTCTGTTTTCACGGCGGCGAGCCCCGGCTCCATCTTTCGTTTGACGTAGCGCGGAGGAGCCGAGGAGGAGGCGCGCCAGCCGCCCTCATTGATGACGATGCCAGCACTGCGGGTGCGCCGGCCGAGCGGCATCTCCGCTGCGGGCTCGGCCTTGACACCGAACACCGCCGGCGAGCCGGAAGAATGGGAGGAGGAGTGAGAGGAGGAAGTCGAGGAGGAGTCGAACCTCCTGGGCATCCATTGCCCGGTGCTCCGGCGGGGGACTGAGGCGGCCACCGCGGCAGGGTATGCCAGCGGCGGGTCATTGCCGCCCTTGAGGTACTCCAACACGTCGTGGAGCGTGCGGCCGGGGGCGCCCCACCATACGCGGCGCCCTTCGCTGTTCTTGACACCCCCACAACCGGCGCCCCATTGGTGGACGCCAGCCTCTGCACCTGGCGGTGCTGGAAGTACGCCGCCCACGACGCATGGTTGTTGGTAGCTTGGGAGAAAGGGGAGGGAAGAAACGTCGGCGGGCGGCTGCGCACGGGGAGAGAGGCAGAGCTCGGGCGGCAGGCGTGTAACGCCCGGATAATTTGGCTACAGTAAAACTCTCCTAATGATGCCGTGTCATCTGCAATTACTATTACTAATCTCGGGTTAATTCGAAACCGCGTCAAATTCAAATTTAAATTAATGTCAAACGACAGAAGTTTCAAAAATATTAAACTAAAATGTTCGGAGTGTGCAGTTAAATGCCAGGGTAATTATAGTAAAGAAAACACAAATTTATAAAATACTTAAATGCCCTGAGTTGAGTAAAAATAGTGAAAGAAAATAAATAAAAGAAAAGAGATAAAACAGAAAAACAAAAGACAAAAAAAAAAAAGGAGAGAAGCCCCCCCGGGCTTCGGCCCAGCTGACCTCAGGCCCAACTGGGCCACCACCAGGCCCGGCCGGCCCACCCCGCGCCCCACTCCTCTCCTTGTCCCCCACAACCCTAGCCGCCACTCCACTCTCCCCACTCGTGTAAGTGCATCTAGTGCCCCTTAGTGATTTTGGTGTATTGAAGACTTATAGGTTAAGGAACTAATGCGTTTGTGAGTGTACACAGGTTTATAAGTCTATGAGGAGTTTGATATTTACAGAGAAAGTCGACCCCTAAAAATGAAGTTCTTCAACTGAAGACTTTGATATTCTGAAGACTTTCTGAAGACTTTGAAAGTGAAGAAATTGGTGTGACCTTGAAGACTTGGTATCCAATTGAGGAACATGAAGCCTGAAGACTTTTATTTTCGTAGTTTCATTTTCTCTTTCTTGAGTAATAGGAAACACCGTATTGTTAAAGGGGGTCGAGGAAATACTAAGGAAAAATTTCGATGTGATTCTCAACTCAAAATCCTACACCTACCAATCCCTTCGATTGAAGCCTTTGGAAATCTCATACAGTTCAGTCAATTTCTTGATGGATGAGACGAAGTTCTTTTGGTCATTGAGAATTTATCTGACCGAGGAGTTAGGAATTCGCCATCTGGATTGCCTACAGTGAGGATCATGATAGCCCCGAGGAATTTGATATTCAAATTTCCGACCGTTCTTTGTCTTGCGCGCCACTGTCCCAAAATATTTTATCCACCTAACGGTCATATCATTGAAGGGCATTTATGTCTTATCATGTCGGGCTGCTCCCTAGGCTATAAATAGCCGCCCCCTACAACCACTAGCTGGTTGGCTGCTCCGAGAGAACTTGACACTTGTCATTTGAGAGCAACCCATCCTCCGAGGACTTTGAGCGAAAATCATTAAGTGAGGAAAAACCCAAAAACCAAACCCCTACAAACCCAAAGTGATTGAGCATCACTGAAGAAATTGATCCTGCGTGGATCCGATGCTTGTTACCTTTGAAGACTGTGCTTCTTCCAGACGGTTAGGCGTCATGGTCTAGAGCATCCAAGAGGAATTGTGGATCGCCGAGTGACCAAGTCTGTGAAGGTTTGGAAGTCGCCTGAAGACTTACCACGAGTGATTGGGCGAGGTCATGTGACCTTAGTTCAAGGAGAATACAGTGAGGACTTGGTGTCCCGAGCTGCGTGCTCGATGATCGGGTGTCCGGACTGTGTGTCCTCGAGTTTAAATACTCAGCCGCTCCAACCAGACGTACAACTGAGATAGCAGTTGGAACTGGTCTACCAAATCATTGTCTTCACCAACCTAACTGGTTCTATTTCCTCAACCCTTTCATTTCCTCATTACTGTGTTGAATGTTTGTTCATATCTGTGTTTGAAGACTTTGACTGAAGACTTTCTCAATTTCCTCAGTTCAATTTCTTCAGTCTGTTTGTCTTCATCCTGTGTTATCCTGTGATTACGCTTTCTATATTCTGTGATTGTCTTCATTTCATCATGATGACTATGCGTGTATTCTGTTATGCTTACTTCTGAGTACTTATTCCGCTGCACGTAGTTCTTCGCTAAGGAATTTCCTCACCGGCAAATTCCTCGATGAAGAATTCATAAAATCGCCTATTCACCCCCTCTAGTCGATATAACGCACTTTCAATTGGTATCGAGCAAGGTACTCCTTGTTCGTGTGATTTTGGTTTAACCACCTGGAGTTTTAGTTATGTCGACCGCAGGTATGATCAAGGTCACAGCAGGGTGTCCTACCTTCGATGGGACGGACTACCCCTACTGGAAGAACAAGATGCGAATGCATCTTGAAGCAATTGACCATGATCTCTGGTATGTTGTGGAAAATGGTGTTCCCTCAGTCACACCTTCTCCGAATGCTGCTGATGTGAAGAGATTCAAGCAACTCGATTCTCAAGCGAAGAATATCATATGTGGCCATCTGAGCAAAGGTCAATATGGAAGAGTGAGTGCTTTGGAATCTGCCAAGCTCATCTGGGACAGGCTGTCCAAAGTAAATGAAGGTCTCTCAACTCAGCGTGACTCTCGAGTTGATGTTCTTCGGAATCTCTTCAACCGCTTCAAAAGACTCGACAACGAAAATGTTCAACAAACCTTCGATCGCCTCACTGACATCTCAAATGAGCTTCAAGCACTTGGTGCCACTGACATCACCGACCATGAGGTGGTGAAGAAATTGTTAAGATCGCTTGATTCCTCATTTGATACTCCGGCACTGATGATACAAGAACGAGCTGACTACAAGTCTCTTGATCCTGCCGATATCCTCGAAAGGCTAAATACTCACGAGTTCCAGCTTGCTGAAAAGAGAGATCTCTATGGTTCTGGCTATGGAAAAACACGTGCCCTGAAGGCCAAGGCTGTGTCCGAATCTGAGTGTGAAGACTCGGTAGTAGCCTTGGAGATCTGAAGAATTAGGCCAGAGCTAGCACTGCCGTGAAGAAATTCCAGAAATTCTCAAGACGTGGTCGCTTTGGAAAATCCTCAAGAAGCAGTGATTCCTCATCTAGTGACTATAAGAGAAGAATTTGTCACAAATGCAAGAAACCTGGTCACTACATCCAAGATTGTCCTCACTGGGAAAAGGAATTAAAGAAGAAGAAACACAAGGATTACAGTTCTGATGACGCGAAGAAGAAAAAGAAATCATCGAAATCTTCATCATCAAAATCCTCAAAGCCTTCTTCTCACAAGAAGAGCAGCTCCAAAAAGGCTCGGGCATTCATTGGCAAGGAAATGGACTCTGAAGCTGAATCTGAGGAACATGAGGAAGAGGAGGAGTCTGAAGAATCCGAATCTGGTGTGGCTAGTCTGGCTTTCGCTACTGCTTTCGTTAGCAAGTCCATCTTCAACACTGAAGAAACTGACTCCGCCGACAAGCCTGATGAGGATGATGATTACTACGCTCCCACCTATTGCTTCATGGCAAAAGGTGCCAAGGTACTGAATTTCACCTCCTATGAATCTAGTGAAAATGAATCTGATGAGGATCTCAAGCCCAGCTACTCTAAACTTGCTAAGATTGCTATAAAACAACAAAGGGCTTTTGAAAAGGTTCAAAACATGCTAGACAAAAGTGATGATATGTTGGGTGAACAAATGGATCGCACTAAAGCCCTGACTGAAAATCTTCAGAGACTTCAGTCTAGGCTTGACAGCCTTCAAGGTCATCATAACACTCTCTATCTTGATCATGAGAAACTTTCTTATGAATTTCTTCAAAGAAAGCAAGATCTTGAGAAGCTAAGAGTGAGTTATGAAGATCTTCAGAAGGAGCGCGATTCATTACTTGCTCAACAAATCAGCGCTTCTCAAGAAGAATTTGTTCCTCCATGCTTAAAGTGCATTGAACGTGAATCGCTAATTCTTCACCAATGTTCAAATGCTTCAACTGTTACAAATTCTTCACCTGCCTCTGCTATCACTAATTCCTCATCTGAGGACATTGCTAGTATCACTGACGATGCAGGGCTGAAGGAATTGTACATGACAGGCATGTACAAAAGCCTCAAAGGGCATCAGACTCTTTGTGATGTGCTTAAAAAGCAGATCCTCAACAGGAACCCTAGGAAAGAGGGTATCGCCTTTGAGAGGAAACTAAATGCTGATGGAACATACTGGAAGCCTGAGCAGTATCCCAAAACCTCATGGGTTGCTGCAAAGGGACCTCCAGTTGATCCATCTAACTTATCTGGCTTTACATGCGAATTTCCTCATTCTGCTGATGAGTCATTTGACTCCAACTATAAACTGTTCAAAAATCAGAATGGTGAAGTATTTGCTAGATATGTTGGCACTAACTGCAGGAACGGTTCCCCTATGAAGAAAATCTGGGTTCCCAAGAAGTGCCTTGAAAGTCTTCAGGTGAATGTCCTCATGACACCACCAGTGAAGAATAGGAACCCCAGATCAAATTCTTCATATGGACCAAATTCTTCATATGGATCCAAGTCCTCATACGGACCAAATTCCTCACGTGGATCAAATTCCTCAAAAGGATCAAAGTCCTCATATGATTATCATCGTGCTAACAACTCTGTTTCGCAGGGTAGAGCTAAGGGCTATGAATATGTGCATTATTCTTCAAACCAATATGTTCATATGTCCTCGAAGAATTTCTCTGCTTATTCATATGCTTACCCTAACCCCTCTTATGTGAAACGAAATGGTTTGGCTTCCATGCCACCATTCTCGTATGGTGCTCGCAGAGTGATGAACTCTTTGCCACCCCTTCAGATGTGGGTGGTGAAGAAAAAGAACTAATCTCTTCTGCAGGGTCAGGTCTCCGGCGTGCCTTAACGTCTCAAGAATTTCTTGGGGCCCGACAAAATGCCTGAAAGGACGCAGGCTAATCATGATGAAATGAACTTTCATTTCACACGCCCTCCTACCGCTTATCAGTTGATAATGGTGATGAAATTCATCTGATGAACTTGATATCATATTCTTCACTGATGAAGTATATGAGATCGTAAGTTGTACTAATTCATCTGCAGGATGATCAACCCAAAGCCACTGAGTGGGTTCTCGATAGTGGATGTACAAATCACATGACTGGTGACAAGAATCTATTGATGGATGCTCCCTTATCACCGTCACATCTGAAGCATATCATCTTTGCTGACAAAGGCAAAAGTCAGGTATTGGGTCTTGGTAAGGTTGCTATCTCTAAGGACATGCACATGGACAAAGTCATG
Source organism: Aegilops longissima (assembly GCA_021605205.1). Classification (NCBI taxonomy): domain Eukaryota; kingdom Viridiplantae; phylum Streptophyta; class Magnoliopsida; order Poales; family Poaceae; genus Aegilops; species Aegilops longissima. The sequence goes on along the minus strand of CM038681.1, from coordinate 597,134,174 downwards.
CTTGTTGAGTCCTTAGGATACAACCTCATGTCAGTCTCAATGCTTTGTGATCTTGATATGGTTGTTATCTTTGGCAAGTATCGTTGTGTTGTGATTATGGAAGCTGACAATTCCAAAGTCTTCGAAGGCTTTAGGAGAGGAGACTTGTATATTGTTGACTTCTCCACAGGACCACAACCAGCCGTGTGTCTACTTGCAAAAGCTTCAGAAGGCTGCAGGCATGAGGAATTTGCACACGCTTGCAAAGAAGAAGCATGTCATTGGCATTGAGAATGTCAAATTCCTCAAGGATCACTTATGCGAACCCGTGAAGCTGGAAAAATGACCAAGGCCAAGCATCCAAATAAGACTATCATGACCACTACCGTCCCTTGAATTGCTTCACATGGACCTCTTTGGTCCCAATCATTATTCAGCTGTCGTTAATGATGCATCTCTATATGGCTTTGTTATTGTTGATGATTACTCTCGTTACACATGGGTACACATTGTTACTTACAAAAATCAAGTGCAGGAAGTCTTCAAACGATTTTCCTCGAGGGCTTCAACTAACTTTGGTGTGAAGATCAAGCACATCAGGAGTGACAATGGAACTGAGTTCAAGAATTCCGGTCTTGATGACTATCTTGATGAACTTGGTATTACTCATGAGTTATCTGATCCTTATACTCCTCAAAGAAAATGGCGTCGTGGGCGCAAGAACAGAACTCTGTTGAGATGGCTCGCACTATGCTTGATGAATACAAAACGCCTAGTCGTTTCTGGATTGAAGCAATCGACACTGCGTGCCACATCATCAACAGAGTATATCTTCACAAATTCTTCAAGAAGACTGCCTATGAACTCCTCACTGACAAGAAACCTAATGTAAGTTATTTCAAAGTCTTCAGTGCTAAATGCTGGATTAGAGATCCTCATCACAACTCTAAATTTGCACCAAAGCACATGAAGGTTTTATGCTTGGTTACGAAAGGACTCGCACACCTACAGAGTCTTCAACATCACTCTACACAAGATTGTTGACACTGTAGATGTGCGGTTCGATGAAACTAATGGCTCGCAAAGAGAGCACCTACCTTCTGTGTTAGATGAACCAGCACCTGAGGATTCTATCAGGTTCAAGGCAACCGAGGATGTCATTCCTCTTCAAGAAACTTCAAAGAACTCATCCTCAGTCTGCCAAGAACGTCGAGTGATGCACTGAAGATAATCTCAAGAAAATGGTGCCGAGGAAAATGATCAAATTCCTCGACGACAACCAGCTCATCCTCGCGTTGCAAAAGAAGTGCAAGTGGAGAAGATCATCGATGACATTAAAGCGCCAGTCCTCTCACACGCTCAAAAGCTTCACATTTATCTAACTTTTGTGGGCACTATGCTTTTGTCTCTATCACAGAGCCCACTAAGGTAGATGAAGCATTTCGAGCCGAGTGGATTCAGGCCATGCAAGAAGAATTACATCAGTTCGAGCTCAACAATGTCTCGAACTGGTCAAACGTCCGATCCTCGCAAGCATAATATCATTGGCACAAAGTGGATCTATCGCAACAAGCAAGATGAAAATGGTCTTGTGGTGAGGAATAAGGCACGACTAGTAGCTCAAGGCTACACGCAGTTGAAGGAATTGATTTCGATGAAACTTTTGCACCTGTTGCTAGACTTGAGTCTATTCATATTACTCGCCTATGCTAACCATCACAATATCACCTTATATCAAATGGATGTGAAAAGTGCATTCCTCAATGGTAAGCTTGAGGAAGAAGTATATGTTGCTCAACCCCAGGTTTTGAAGATCCAAAGAATCGACAAAGTCTTGAGACTCAATAAGGCCCTCTATGGCCTCAAGCAAGCCCCTCGGGCGTGGTATGATACATTGAAGGAATTCTTTGTGAAGAATGGCTTCACACCGGTTCACTCGACCCTACTCTCTTTACTAAATCTTATGATGGTGAACTGTTTGTGTGCCAAATATATGTTGATGATATTATCTTTGGCTGTCTTGACCAACGTTATAGTGATGAATTTGCCTATATGATGAGTGAAGAATATCAAATGTCTATGATGGGAGAGTTGAAATTCTTCTTAGGTCTTCAAATTCGCCAACAACACAATGGCATATTCATATCTTAGGAGAAATACCTCAAAGATGTCCTGAAGAAATTCGCATGCAAGATTGCAAAGGTGTCAAAATTCCTATGCCCACAAATGGCCATCTATGCAATTGATGAAAATGGTATTGACTTGATCACAAGGTATACCGCTCCATGATTGGTTCTTTATTGTACTTATGTGCATCTAGGCCAGATATAATGCTTAGTGTTTGCATGTGTGCCCGATTTCAAGCTACACCAAGGAATCACACCATAAGGCTGTGAAGCATATTCTTGATATCTAGCTCACACACCAACACTAGGATTATGGTACCCCAAGGGCTCTACTTTTGATCTCATTGGATATTCGACTCGACTATCTGGTGATCGTGTGGACCGCAAGTCAACATCTGGTACTTGTCATTTCCTCGGAAGATCTTTGGTGCATTGGTCCTCGAAGAAACAGAACTGCGTATCACCGCTCTCTGCGGAAGCTGAATACATTGCTGCTGGCTCGTGTTGTGCTCAATTGCTATGGATGAAGCAAACTCTCAAGGACTACGGCATCAACGTGAAGAATGTGCCTCTCTATTGTGACAATGAGAGTGCCATCAAGATTGCTCACAACCCAGTTCAGCACTCGAAGACAAAGCACATTCAAATTCGTCATCATTTTCTTCGTGATCATGTGTTGAAGGCGACATCTCCATCGAGCACGTGAAGATCAAGAACAACTAGCTGATATCTTCACTAAGCCCTTGGATGAGAAGAGATTTAGCAAGTTGCGGTGTGAGCTAAATATCTTAGAATCTTGAACGTTCTTTGAAAAGACACACATCCTAACACTTATGCAAAATTGATGACTTAGATGTGCAACACATGAAGAAACGCTTTTCTTCAATCAATGAAGAATAACACTCTTAGTGTGAAGAAATTAATGAAGAATTTGATTCTCGTAACCCTCGACAATTGTACGCGGTGTCTGAAATCATCTTTCTTATCTGATGGGTCACGCCACCACCAAAGTTGAAAATCTTCAATTTGAGTTTTCCTCAGTTTTGAAATTCTCAGTTTTCAAATTCTTCAACTTTGCAAAATCTTCACTGTTTCCGTCGTCTTTCTTCATTGGCTATATATATATGGGTTTATGTCCTCTACAGCATTCACTTATGGCTATTTCTTCAAGTCGCTTTTTCGCTAAGTGAATGTGATCGACCCTTCCCCTCTATGCTATACTCAACTCAATCCATTCACAAATTCTTCATGTGCGTTCTATTTTGAAACTCGCTCAAAATCTTCACTTGTGTCCTTGACAGCTGAAGAAATTGCAACGGAACTTTAAAACTGATCTTATCCAAACTTTCGTTTTTGCCGCTCAAACCGTTCCGCATCCCACGATGCATTATTTTACTCACCCACAATCATACATGATCTCCACTACACAGTACGTGGATGACACATGTCGTGAGAAGGGAAATGGTCAGGGGCATGTTCGTCCTAAATCTTCGGGTGATCCGTTTTTCACCGTGTCTATAAATACCCCTCTCCCCTTCCTCACTTCTTTTACTCTGCTCGACCTCTCTCTCCCGCTCGAGCTCCTCAAACCCTAGCGCCGCCGCTACTCCATCGTCGCCGGTGAGGAAAAGCTTCATTGCCTCGACCTCGTCGCCGACGTACTCGCACCGACCGCGGAAATCCTCACTCCGCCACCGCCGTAGCTGTCTCCCTCTGCCAAGTTAGGGCGTGGAAGATCTGAACGGACGAACTTCCCAACTGTTCTTCTTAGTTCGTCGTGTTCTTCACATCGGGTAATTAAAAGTTACTTTTACTACTCGCTTTGATTCTCAAACCTTCTTAAAAATCTTCAAAGGTGTTTATTCTTCAAATCTTCACACATATGAACACCTCAAATCTCTTGATTCGTTTCACTAAGCAATGATTTTCTTCAAGATTCCTCAATTGTGTGGATCCGCGATCTATACAACTCGAACCTAAGACAAAGAACGCTTAGTGAAATTCTTCAAGGCTCATCTGGTCAAAATCCTCAAAACTTGTTCTTTTGAAAACCTTCGAGACGATATGACCTCTCCAAATTCCTCGCAACTATATTCTGTTCACAGGTACACATGTCCGCTGCTGAATCACTAGGTTCTCATCAACTTAACTCATTTGCAGCGTTCCTCGAGAAAACTGCATACTTCTTCAGAGAACTCAATTGTTCAAATTCCTCAACTGAAGAACATGGCAGACGGTAAGAAACCACAGAAAGGAGGAAAGAAACCTGAGGTTATGACTGCGTTTGAAATCCCTGAGGAAATCTATGCTGACTACTGCACACCGGATGAAGAAAACAAAAATCAACGCAAGGTGCGTATTCAGAAGATTGAACGGAGATGGGCACGGGAATGGAGGGAATACAGATATGTAACTCCTAAGTACATGAAGAAATTCGCCTTAATCCTCCATGCCCAAGAGCTCCTTTGGCACCTGCCAAGTAGCTGATCCCACAAGCATCAAACGAGGTGAGGACTTTCACGATGAATGGGCTAAACGCCAAGCAAAATTGGCAAAGCAAGCAAAGGAGGCAAGAAGAAATTCAATGAGGATTCTGCCGCTGCTCGCCCACGAGGTCTCGGTCAAACCGAGGAAATCCATGCAAAAGAAGCCTGCTCATAAGCCAAGTGCTTCACCATCTGCGCCCTCACGGCCAAGTTCCTCAGCAGCACCCTCCAAGCAAATTCCTCACACTGCTGCTGCTCCACCAAAGTCCTCAATAGCTCCGTCAAAACCTTCAGTTCCTGTGCACCTGGCTACATGTCAAAGGACTGCTGGCTTCTCAATTGCCTCAGGCGTTTCTGCAAGTTCCTCAGCAGCTCCCATTTCTTCAACTGGCCCGACTCAGCTGAAGACCAAAGCAACAGCTGGACGAGGTCCTCGGCCTAGCCCAAAGAAGAAACATGTTGCATTCCATGTGCCTTCTGATGATGAAGCATCTAATGATGAACTTGCGGAAATCATCAGAGACCGTCAAGAAAAGGCCGCTAGAGCCAAAGGTACATCTGTGCCACTGCTGTTGGATCCGAAGAAAGTCCTCGACTATATTGATCTCTGGCACAAGGATCCCAATACCCCTATGCCCGACCTTCATCGACACTGGACAAAGTCATATGTTGACTCACTTCATCGCTGAAGAAAATGGAAGTTTGAGAAGGCAAGGGAAATCAAAAGGCTCAATACAGAAGGAGAAGTTCACAAGAAAACGTTGTCAAGATGACACCGAGGAGCTTCTCAAGGTCCAGACTGAAATTCAAGACCACAGCAAAAACTTCGATTCCTATTATGCTGATTGGCAAGGAGCCAAGGTCAGATTTGTGAACCTGACGAAGAAATTCACAAATGTTGCAGCCCCAAAGCAACATGAAATTCCTCAGTCAAGCCTCAGCCCAACCGATGAAGAACATGCCAAGATCACTGATGATGTTCAGCTCTGCTGATGAAAATGCTAGTTCCAGGGCTGATGATCCCATTCCAGCCGCTGAAGAAACTGCCAGGGCACCCACCAATGGTGCGCCTGAAGAAACTGCTCAAGACAGAACAACTGCATCGGCCATACCAAGAAACGAACCACATTCCTCAGCTCCTCCTGCGCCAACTCCAACTCCAATTCTTCCATCGCCTCGATGTGAAGAAAACCAAGGCTGCGAACGAGCTGCTGTGAAGAAAAGGAAAGCATCAGCACGCCGATTCTTCGACTGCGAAGAAAATGAGGCCTATGACCAGCTCATACGAAAATCCAATTGATGCTGTTCCAATTTCCTCCATACCATCAAAGGACGTTGTTCCTTTTGGAGAAGACTATGAGATCCCAATTGAATCTGATGAAGAACATCATTCTGCTGCTTCGTCGAGCAGATTGATGAAGAAATTGAAGTGGATGCAATCCTTCAACCCCATCATTTCTCACCTATGCCTCGGTTCACAGTGAAGAGGCTGGGGTTGAGGAAATTGAAGATGAAGATGTAGATATTGGATGCACCACACCGGTGATAAATGATGACTTTTGGGAAAGTCTGCATCCCAATACTCCTCTCTTCACCCCGCTCCAACAGATTCCTCAGTCCCCTACACAAACAGTCCAAATGGACTCTGAAGAAACTCAACCCACTGGTTCTGTGCATGAAGAAATTCCAGCCACTAGTGCTGATGAAATTGCTGCTGCTGATCCTCAGACTGCATCTGTTGAGGAACAAGAAATTCCTCAGCCTGAAGAACCTGAACTTGCGATTCCTGAGGTGGTGATGCAACTCACTGACACCCCTCTGCCCAAGCAAAAGAATCCGTTTTCAAGCAAGCAAAAGTTCAAGGCTGAAGATTTCTTTGCTGAGCACGTGTTCTTCACTGACTATAATCCATATGATTCTGCTCGCATTAGGAAGAGGCGTTTTTGGACTGCTAGCCAAGCCAACTTCTATTCCTCAGTGCTTTTCAACAAGGATAAAATCTTCGATCATGCTCATATTCCTCATGTGGACATGGAGTCGCTGCCAGGCTTTGAGCCAGTCCTCAGTGTTCTTCACGACGCAGGACTTCTAAATTTCTGCACTGATATCTGTGACTGGAATGAAGAACTAATTCTTCAGTTTTATGCAACGCTGCACATCACCGAGACGCTGAAGACGTGAACTCATGGGTCTTAGATTGATGTCCGAAAATAGTCACTACAAGGCACCAAAGAATCGAATTGCTTCGTGCCCTACCACTCGATCCTCCGCTTGATGGTGCACGTCGATCTACAACGAACCGAACTTTCAAATCACTATATGCAAGTCTTGATGAAGCCTTTGAAGCCAAGGCAGGCCCCAAGAACCAAATTCCTCGTCAAGGAATTATTATATGTGCCTCGGACTGTCTATCGGATTCTGACGAAGACAATGAGTCGTATCAAAGGCCACGACTCGAACGATGAAGAAATCGTTGACATCATGAAGAATATGCTTTTCAACATCATCCATGGCGTTCCCGTCAACTTCCATGATTTCTTCATGAGGACTCTGGCAAACATAGCTATGTCACCATTTGAGCTGAAGCCTTATGCGCCTTGGATTATGAGATTCATCAGGACAAGGTCTTCACTCAATTACAAGGCTGATACTTTGAACCACTGCAGCTACTTGCCTCCGATTGAAGTCCTCAAACGGACATTTACCTCAGATGATGACAAGGGCAAGGCTATCGCTGTGATCGATGAAGGCATTCGTCCATTGATGGACAGTTTAGCAAAGCAGCATCCTACTCCACCAATGATGACTCGCCACACATGACTCAGCCAAAATACCTCGGTCAAGCAAAGTCCTCAAGCTATTGCACCTGTGGTGATGATGATCGTGAGTTACTCCTCGCCTTCATCGGAAGGTTGATCGTAATTATAAATGGGTCAAGCGTCGGTTTGGTACTTTTCTTCACAACATGACCTCAACACACAATGCAAAGTGAAGAAAACCACTACTACCTCCATGAAACCTTCAAACGCACTGGGCTGTTCTTTCACATGTCTACAAATGAAGAAGAACTGACGTCCATGGGACTCAAGGAAGAATTTGACTGGTCTGCACCTCCTCCAAGAAATTCAAGAAGGTCAAAGTTCCTTCCTTGGTGGCTAGCTCCTATTCTTCATCTTGCGACAATCGATGAAAATGAAGACTTGGAAGACACCGCTGCTGGTCCTACTTCAACAACCGACCCCAACAATGTCAAGCGCCCGCCTTCAACTTGAAATTCTTCAGAGCGTTAGTCCTCGCCGATCCTTTTGGTCATTCGATGACAAAGGGGGAGAAATTTGAGTTAGTCTTCAAGCGGGTCTATCTTATTGCCTATATTCAGTAATTTATTTCTATTAAGTTACAACTCTCGTTCTTCTGAAACTTTTTATTGGATCGAGTTGTAATCTTAAACCCGATGGTGCTTTGATACTTTTGATGCATTATGCTCTTGCACTATGCTCTGACTCTCATGAGCTTCTTGAAAATCTTCATATCGCACGCATACTGAATAACATCAAGCACCATATTTCATCATGCATTTCAAATTCTTCATATTATAAGTCAAATGCGTGTATGAATTACAAGATATAGGGGGAGATCTCCATGATTCAACTCTTCAAATGTGCATTGCCTCAAAAGCAAATTCCTCACTATGCACATCTTCAGGGGGAGTTCTTCTATATCTTGCAATGAAATTCCTCATTATCAGTATTTACACTTCATATGATTATCCCCGTTGAAAACTTAACCTATATTGTCATCAATCACCAAAAAGGGGGAGATTGTAAGTGCATCTAGTGCCCCTTAGTGATTTTGGTGTATTGAAGACTTATAGGTTAAGGAACTAATGCGTTTGTGAGTGTACACAGGTTTATAAGTCTATGAGGAGTTTGATATTTACAGAGAAAGTCGACCCTAAAATGAAGTTCTTCAACTCAAGACTTTGATATTCAAGACTTTCAAAGACTTTGAAAGTGAAGAAATTGGTGTGACCTTGAAGACTTGGTATTCAATTGAGGAACATGAAGCGTGAAGACTTTTGTTTTCGTAGTTTCATTTTCTCTTTCTTGAGTCATAGGAAACACCGTCTTCGTTAAAGGGGTCGAGGAAATACTAAGGAAAAATTTCCATGTGATGCTCAACTCAAAATCCTACACCTACCAATCCCTTGATTGAAGCCTTTGGAAATCTCATACAGTTCAGTCAATTTCTTCATGTGAGAGAGACGTTCTTCCGTCGCCGAGGAATTTGTCTGACCGAGGAGTTAGGAATTCGCCAAAGGATTGCCTACACAAAGAGGATCATGATAGCCCCGAGGAATTTGATATTCAAATTTCCGACCGTTCTTTGCTTCTTGCGCCACTGTCCCAAAATATCTTATCCACCTAACGGTCATATCATTGAAGGGCATTTATGTCTTATCATGTCGGGCTGCTCCCTAGGCTATAAATAGCCGCCCCTACAACCACTAGCTGGTTGGCTGCTCCGAGAGAACTTGACACTTGTCATTTGAGAGCAACCCATCCTCCGAGGACTTTGAGCGAAAATCATCAAGTGAGGAAAACCCAAAACCAAACCCCTACAAACCCAAAGTGATTGAGCATCATCAAGAAATTGATCCTGCGTGGATCCGACGCTTGTTACCTTTGAAGACTGTGCTTCTTCCAGACGGTTAGGCGTCATGGTCTAGAGCATCCAAGAGGAATTGTGGATCGCCGAGTGACCAAGTCTGTGAAGGTTTGGAAGTCGCTCAAGACTTACCACGAGTGATTGGACGAGGTCTGTGTGACCTTAGTTCAAGGAGAATACGGTGAGGACTTGGTGTCCCGAGCTGCGTGCTCGGGATCGGGTGTCCGGACTGTGTGTCCTCGAGTTTAAATACTCACCGCTCCAACCATACGCATAACCGAGACAGCAGTTGGAACTGGTCTACCAAATCATTGTCTTCACCAACCTAATCGGTTCTATTTCCTCAACCCTTTCATTTACTCATTCTTGTGTTGAGTGTTTGTTCATATCTGTGTTTGAAGACTTTGACTGAAGACTTTCTCAATTTCCTCAGTTCAATTTCTTCAGTCTGATTGTCTTCTTCTTGTGTTATCCTGTGATTATGCTTTCTGTACTCTGTGATTGTCTTCATTTCATCATGATGACTATGCATGTATTCTGTTATGCTTACTTCTGAGTACTTATTCCGCTGCACGTAGTTCTTCGCTAAGGAATTTCCTCACCGGAAAATTCCTCAGTGAAGAATTCATAAAAATCGCCTATTCACCCCCCCCTCTAGTCGATATAACGCACTTTCAACTCGCCCCCCCCCCCCCACTCGCTCTCCCCCTCCTTCCCGATCCAGATCGGATCGGGGGAACAAACCCCATAGCCCCGACGCCCGCGCCTCGCCGCCCGTAGCCGCCCCGTCGCCGGACCGTCCTCATCCTCCTCCCCGCCGGCGCCGCCCCCCCTCTCCGTCCTCCTCCCCCACGTGCTCCATCGACCCCGACGCCGCCACGAACCGCCGTCGCCGAGCGCCATTCGCCGGAGCTCCTCCGTCGTCGGAACGCCGTCCCCGTCCTCCTCCTCGCCAGTCCTCCCCAACCTCCCCTGAGCCCGCTGCCCATTCCCTACGCACCCCGGTGAGGACCCCGGTCCTCCTTCTCCCCGTCCCCTCTCGTCGGCGCTTGCCTCGCTCCGGTGCCGCGCTTGCGTCGCTTCGTCCCTCCCTTCCCTACACTGCCGCCGCCGTCCGTCCCGCGCCGCGCGCGCCGTCGTGACTGCGCCCATTCCCCTTTCACCACGCCAAGGCCGCAGCCACCGCCGTCGACCTCACCCCACTCCTGCAACCCCGCTGGGCGCCTGCCGCTCGGCCTCGCCACAGCCCGTCTGGCTCGGCCTCCCCGTGGCGCCCAGTGCGCGTCCTTGTGCTCCCGCCTCCTCCACGCCCGCGGTCACCACGCCACTCCTGCTGCCGCCGGCGAGCCCTGTGGCGCCCTGTTTTCCCCCTCTGCTGCTCGCCACCGCCATGCCACCCTCTCCGCCGACGCCTGTCTCCGCCGCCGAGACCGGCGATTCTCCGGCCGATGCCGTGGCGCGGGCGCCTCTCAAGGCCGGTCGTGGTTCCGCCTAACGGGCGCCCGCAGCCTCAAGGCCAAGGCCAGTGCGCTAACCGCATCAAGACGCCACTCACACGACAAAAGGCCCGCGCCCGACGATTTAAAAAATATAATTAAATACTAAATAATCAATTAATTAACTAAATAATTAACTTAATTAATTATGTTAAATTAATTCATTAAATTAGTTAACCTAATTAATTGTAGTTAATAAACCTAATCATTTTAGTTAAACGAACTAAACCTGATTAGTTAGTCTTAGACTATGTCAACCGGGACCCACTGGACAGGTTGACCAGTCAACCATCGTTGATCGCCGACGCCAAGATGACATCATGCCGACGTCAGAATCCATTTTCAATTAAATTAAATAATTAATTAAATTCCAGAAATTAATAAAATCTTTAGAAAATCATATCTTTTAATCCATAACTCGGATTAAAATATTTTCAACATGAAAGTTGCTCAGAACGACGAGACGAATCCGGATACGCAGTCCGTTCGTCCGCCACACACCCCTAACCTATTGAACTCGCAACTTTCCCCCTCCGGCTCCTCTGCCCGAAAACACGAAACACCGGGGATATTTTCCCGGATGTTTCCCCCCTTAACCGGTATCACCTCATACCACGTTAGGGCACGCCTAGCATCATTACTTGTCTTTTCATGCATCGATATGCATCTGTTTACATGGTATTCATTGTTTCTTCCCCCTCTTCTCTCCGGTAGACTACGAGACCGACGCTGCTGCTGCCCGACTCGACTACGGAGTTGACGACCCTCTCTCTTGCCGTGAGCAACCAGGCAAGCCCCCCTTGATCACCAGATATCGCCTATTCTACTCTATACTGCTTGCATTAGAGTATTGTAGCATGTTACTACTTTCCGTTATACCTATCCTGATGCATAGCCTGACCTTGCTACTACTGTTGTTACCTTTACCTGCAATCCTACATGCTTAGTATAGGATGCTAGTATTTCCATCTTTGGCCCTACATTCTTGTCCGTCTGCTGTGCTATACTATCGGGGCCGTGATCACTCGGGAGGTGATCACGGGTATATACTATATACTTTATACATGATACATGTGGTGACTAAAGTCGGGTCGGCTTGTGGAGCACCCGCGAGTGGATCTTTGAGGCGGAGCGGCAGGCAGGTTGAGACCGCCTAGGAGAGAGGTGGGCTGGCCTGCTCGGCGCTCATGGATACTTAACACGCTTAACGAGATCTTGGTATTTGATCTGAGTCTGCTCACGGGCCTATACGCACTAACCAACTCGTGGGAAAGATATGGGCACTCGGCGTCGTGGTATCACCGGCACTTCGTGACGTCGGCACGGCCGAGCGCGCTACCGGATTGGACTGAACGCCACTAGGCTAGGTCTGCTTCGGCACGTCACGAACGTGCAGGTGTGCTCGTAGGCGATGGGCCTAGACCCTGTGCGCTTAGGTTTAGACCGGCGTGCTGACATCTCTGTTGAGCCTAGGTGGGGCTGCGACGTGTTGATCTTCCGCGGCCGGGCATGACCCAGGAAAGTGTGTCCGGCCAAATGGGATCAAGCGTGCTGGGTTATGTGGTGCACCCCTGCAAGGGAGTTAATCTATTCGAATAGCCGTGATCTTCGGTAACAGGACGACTTGGAGTTGTACCTTGACCTTATGACAACTAGAACCGGATACTTAATAAAACACACCCTTCCAAGTGCCAGATACAACCCGGTGATCGCTCTCTAATAGGGCGACGAGGAGGGGATCGCCGGGTAGGATTATGCTATACGATGCTACTTGGAGGACTTCAGTCTACTCTCTTCTACATGCTGCAAGACGGAGGCTGCCAGAAGCGTAGTCTTCGACAGGATTAGCTATCCCCCTCTTATTCTGTCATTCTGCAGTTCAGTCCACTGATATGGCCCTTTACACATATATACATGCATATGTAGTGTAGCTCCTTGCTTGCGAGTACTTTGGATGAGTACTCATGGTTGCCTTGTTCCCCCTTTTCCCCTATCTCTACCCGGTTGCTGCGACCAGACGATGGAGCCCAGGAGCCAGACGCCACCGTCGATGACGACTACTACACTCGAGGCGCCTACTACTACGTGCAGCCCGCGACGACGACCAGAGTAGTTAGGAGGATCGAGCAGGAGGCCTGCGCCTCTTCGATCTCAGATCCCAGTTTGTGCTAGCATTCTTAAGGCAAACTTGTTTAACTTATGTCCAGACTCAGATATTGTTGCTTCCGCTGACTTCCTATGATCGAGCACTTTTATTCGAGCCCTCGGCGCCTCGCTTGTATTATGATGCTTGTATGACTTATTTATGTTTTAGAGTTGTGTTGTGATATCTTCCCGTGAGTCCCTGATCTTGATCGTACACATTTGCGTGCACGATTAGTGTACGATTGAATCGGGGGCGTCACAAGGCGGCTGTGGGTTGGTGTGTCCAGAGACGAGAGGGAGACACTGGTTTTATAGCCCCGCGTCGTGTGTACGCGTGGCGGGAGGGAGGCGTCGCTGCGTCACCCGTGACGCGTCGCCCGTGACAAGGAATCATTGGCAAGGCTGACCGGCGGCAGCCTTGCCATTGGTTCCACACGGGAAACCGAGGCGTTTCGAGGACGGCGAGGCGCGTGTCGCTGACTCGGTGGGCCCGCGGCTCTTTCGCGCCAAAATCGCTCGCCCCGGCGCCCCCAGCGCGCCGGGTTCGGCCTAGGTCTGCCGGCGCTAATTTCCGCCCAAGCCGGCGAAAAACGGGCTCCTAGGACGGGACTGGGCCGTTTTTCGGCGCCAGCGTGAAAAAATCGCCTGGGGGGGCGTGTTGGGGGCGCGGCTAGAGATGCTCTTAATTCCGAAAACATTGTGCATGTTCCTGCCATTCCACAAACCTACAAAGGAGGGGTCAGAAGAAGCTATACCGGCAGTGTTAACCACGGTAAGTAGAACCATAATATTATCAATGCACCCTCAACACTACTCACCACAATCAAGACCTTGCTTCTTCCCTACATATATAATTCACCCATTAGTCAAAGAAAAGTTATACTTCCTCTGCAATTAGTTGACACTCAAACGGATGTATCTAGCACTAAAATACGTCTAGATACATCTGTTTGAGCGTCAACTAATTCCGGACGGAGAGAGTATATAACAAAAAAGGAATAGTCGGTTATATATATTGTGACCAACTCACTTTTTTCCTGTGGGGGGTGGGTAACCCATTGTCGGTGTCAAAACCGGCAGATCTCGGGTAGGGGGTCCCGAACTATGCGTCTGAGGATCGAAGGTAACATAAGGCATGGGGTGTCGGTTCAATATCCGGCGTATCTCGTAGTAGAGGTCCTAAGCTAGGCGTCTTGGAGCGATGGTAACATGGACACGGGATTTTACCCAGGTTCGGGCCCTCTTGATGGAGGTAAAACCCTACGTCATGCTTTGATTGTATTCATATGGGGATAGTACATAGTACATGTGTCTACCACGAGATTGTAGTAATGAATATGAGATTGTCTATTGACTAGCCTGGCCTCGGTTTATATAAGACACCGGAGGCCTAGGGTTTAGGAGAGTCCTTGTCTTGGGCGCCAAGTCTTGTGGAGTCTTCCTTGTATGCGGCAGGGGTCGTCCGAACTGGCCCATGAGTATACGACCATGGGGGTCCTCGGCCCAATCCAACTGATCGGGAGACGACGTGGTGAGTACCCCCTAGTCCAGGACACCGTGAGTAGCCTCCTGAACCGGTCTTCAAGTTGGGGACGCTCCTTGATTCTTCCAAACTGTTCTTCATCTTCGGTCGTCGGTCTTGAAAACTGGTTCAAAAAATCTTTCCATCTTCGATCTTGAGGATCGCCAAAGTGAATCCGAAGAGTTTACACGTCGGGTATCCGAGGAGCCCCTTTAAGTTTCCGGCCTTTATCAATGCCTTGTTATTTTTATACCACGCCTCGGGTTTAAAGTTGTCCCCGGACGGCAGTGTCCTCTTGCGTCCGAGCTCCAACGCCGGACTGCATTCGAGGTATCTTTGCAGCCGAGCACCAACGCCAGTCCGCTTCCGAGCTCCAACGCCAGAATGTATCCGAGCTCCACCGCCGGACTATGTCCAAGCTCCAATGCCGGACTATATCCAAGGTGTCATAGATCACCTTGGTTCAAAAAAGTTGAAGGAGTTTAGCCGAGCTTAATGCCGGAAATGCCCTATATGGAGCCAGCCATTGGTGCCTGAGTTCTATGCCGGACTGCTTCCAAGGTGGTGCACCACCCCGACTGCAGGCTGATTTTTGATCGGTGCAATTTATTCTCTGCCGAGATATATAGCCAGTAGCCCTCAAGGTGTGTGTATCGGTCTAAAACCCGAGATGTACCTGAAGGATGACATAAGACCGCTGATCCCAATAACCCCTGAGACTCAGGTTGATTCGCAAAATCAGCCTGAGGATCAATTCCTAGCTCGGCAGCATACTTCGGGACACAAAAAGCGGCGTGCTCAGTCCTCAAGACTCAGGTTGGGTGCGGCTGACCAACCCGAGGATTATAATCACCTCGGAAACTGTATTGCACTAAAAAAATTCTGCATTGAATAGGCAATGCAGTAGCCCCCGAGACACTGGTCGGGTGGCAACACTAGATCAGGGGATCGATGTGCCTCTTTAATATTTATAAGTAATGATAAGCCCGAAGCCCAGTAGCCCCCGAGCCTTAATGCGGACACGGGTGGCCGAATTAAGGATTGATATCCATAGTAAACTCATAAATTATGTGTAATGACACTATGTATCCAAGTACTTTACGTCATTAATGCTCAGATCCGCATTGTACAAAACTTTGTTGACCGACCATCAGCTTCAACCTCCTCGGCCAGCAGCCGAAGAGTGTTTGTCCTACTTTATAAAGCCTTTATGAGGGCAAAAATTTACGGCAAACAAGGCAATCCGACCATACGATTTTATAAACAAAGGTACGCAGAGAGGCATGTTATATTATTCTTTAACATAAGGAAGTGGTTAACACTTCGGCCAATGTTATGAACGGCCCGTTATTTAACATAGTCATTGGATCGCTGACCAGTTCACGCTTATTGTGACAGTCAGCTTTCGGCTTTCTCCACCGAGGTGCTTAACCATGCGAGCTGCAAGCACAATCACAGTGGTTCTCCTTTTGCACACCTAACCGAACAAAGCGGAATGTAGGAGGCAAGCATAGGAGCCGGGCAACCCAACTATCAACCGAAGACACAATTTGAAACTCATGCATATATAGCAATATCCGAGAATTTTTGCCGAATCTCTAAAGGTGTCCGACGTTGCACTGCGAGACTTATGCGGAAACACACAAATAGTTGAAAAGTGCCATAGGATTGGAAAACAAAAAAAAACGTCAGTAAAAACTCGACGTCCGAACTAGATCAATTGCTCGGTGCTAATCAGAAAATTGGTCTTAGAAAAAAAAATTGCGCTTCTGTCGTGCTTTAACATGACACATCCTATCTCAAGACTTCAAGCGGGTCAGCCTACGGCTTCGACCTCCTATCCCGAAGGCGGAGTACTCCTCGTTAGGCCAGTTTAGCAAACTTTAGCAGCTTTGAGAGAGAAATTAGGCTCCCCGGCTTGACCACACACTCGCGTCGAAAAAAGGAGTGATAGAAAAAAGAAATTGCAACGACTAAGAAGAAGAACACTTATTATAAAACAGCTCACATAAATTTAAGAGCCCCCGAGTGACTTGGGTAAAAGAATTTTATGTATAATGATTGTATATACCGAAGTACTTATATCATATATGTGTTCACCCGAAGTTTAAACGCTTCTTAACCGACCGTCGGCTTCTCCCTCTTCGGCCAAGGGCCGAAAAGTGTTATGTACTCCACCTGTCGAGAATATCGACGGTGTTTCCGATGACCAGGCAATCAGGCCATAAGGCTATAACAGACAAAGCGCGCTCAGGAACTTATGTTATATTACTGACGAAGTGTAAGAAGCATCTTCAAAGAAAACAGTACCCCACCGATACCTTTCTTCGGTTGCTCATTGTTACTATGAGACTTGTGCAATAGATTTTTGTACTCATGAGTTCCGTTGTGTGCCAACCATAATTGAAAACAATAAGAGCGCTAGCTTTCAGCTTCACCCAGTCTGAGGTCAGAGCTCGGATGACCCGGTCGTGACAATCGCAGAGGTGCTCCCTTTACTCCCTAGCCGAACAATCGGGAACGTAGGGGTAAACACAGGAGCAAGGCAACCCAGCTTGCGGAACACTTAAGTCAATATGATGCATATTGTGGTGTAGTACACGAACATGGAATGAAGCCGTACAAGTATAATCATATGCAAGAGTAAAGGCTCCATAAAGGAAGCCCCCGGTTAAAAGGGGTGTTTGAATTTGTGTGTCACAAACAAGGTTTCGACAAAGAAGTTTTTCACAAGCAAGTTTTTGCCAAAAAAGTATAATGCTTAGTCGAATCGAACAAAATTTAAAACTGAAAGTTTTTGAGCATGAAACCGACTTAGCTGTTTAATGTGCTCGGTGTTGATGACACGATTCGGGCTTGTGGCGGGATGAAGTCCCAGGCCCCGACCCAATCCCAAGGTGGCCGAGCGAAGAGCTCGGCACTCCGAAGTGGCGACGCGGCACGACCGCCGTGGAGAGGTGAAGCTCCCCGTTTAGCCGAGGTGACGAAGCAGGTCGGCGGGTGATGCCGGAGTCTCCAGCCGAGTAGGTTGATGAAGCGGCGACGCGGGGTTGCCAACACAGGGAAGCGCGCCAAGGCGATGACACAATTATATTGTGGACGTCGGCACACCGAGGTGACAGTGTGGCCTTGTCTAAGTCAACTGCCTGGACAGATAAAATAGTGCAGGCTAGAGATAATATATATATATATATATATATATATATATATATATATATATATATATATATATATATATATATATAATCCTTTCCTTAATGAATTTAAGTAAAGTAAATAATTAGAGAAATATGGCATGAACGCCAAGGTCGTCCCGACAGAGTTGCCGCGGAGATGCTGGCACAAGGACGCGCGCTGAGGCAACGCCACAACTTGATCGATGCAGGCAGGACGACGCCATCGGCCCGTAGAGTTGACCGTGTGACACAGTCGAAGTTGATTACCTGCACACATAAAATAGAGCAGGGCACCGGACGACACCAGAGCCGTCTGGGACACGGTACGGGGGTGCCCTGCTCCCCCAAAGGTACGAGTACTGGCCTGGAGGGTTGTGAAAAATGCTCTAGCTACCATGGCAAATTTGGCAAAGAAAAATATAGTTGAAACTGATATTTGTCCTTTATGTGGGGTGGAACGTGAGGACACATACCACGTTTTTTGCAAATGTCCGAGGGCCCGTGACCTATGGCACGCCATGGAGGAGACTTGGAGAATGCCTAGCCTGGATACTGTGTGTAACACGGGACCGGAATGGCTTTTGCATCTCCTGGAACGCTGCAGCGAGGACGAACGCCTACCTGTGCTTATGACAGTTTGGCGTACATGGCATGTCCACAACGAGATAACTCACCACAAGCCGGCGCCTCCAACTAAAGCTTCTCGACGCTTCCTGTCAAGCTATATTGATTCTTTGTTGTGCATCCAACAACATCCAAATGCAGATGTCTCGAAAGGGAAGATGGTCGTCAGTTATAATTATATGCTCAAGCAGAATTTAGACCGTGCTTCTCCTGCTGAGAACCCCCGGCCTCCGGAGAGATGGGCGAAACCTCCTGATGGCTGGTGTAAATTAAATGTCGACGGTGCATTTGTTGAAGCTGAAGGTTCTGGAGCTGCTGGTATGATCTTGCGCAATCATCATGGGGAGGTGATTTTTGCATCTTGTCGTTTCCTGCCGAAGTGCTCGAGTGCGGTGGAAGCTGAGCTTTCGGCCTGCTTGGAGGGAGTGTCCCTAGCACTCGAATGGAGCACTGATCCATTCATCTTGGAGACGGACTGTACTACAGCTGCAAGCATGTTAATGGAGACCGAAGTGAACAGATCACCGGCTGCAGCGATCGTCGAGGAGACCAAACGCCTGCTGCGTTTGGGACGGCCACATATTATATCCCATGTTAGAAGAGATAAAAACCATGTTAGTCATAGTCTGGCTCAAATGGGGCGGCAGCGTAGGACAGCCGTGTGGCTTCGCCATGCTCCAGAGGAGATTCTCTCCTTATGTACTATGGACTGTGATCCTCCTGATTGATTAATGAAAGGTCTTTTATTCGCAAAAAAAAACAACGGGAAAAGATAATAATAATAATAAAATCTTCTACTTAATTAATTTAAATGAAGCAAATAATTGAAGAAATTTGGCCTGGGTGCCGAGGTCGGCCTGGCGCCGAAGTCAATGTCAATACAGGGCGCCGGCTCGCTGCAGTAAAGGCGCAACAAAGGCCGAGTTCGCAGAGCGGTCCGAGTTTCGGATGAGGCGTTCGCCCGATCACGATCAGGAAGTGGAATACGTGGAGACCGAGCCGAACTCTTGTTAGCTGATGTGAGCTGGTGCGCGTGAGGAGTCCGCGCTCTTGGGCAGGCCGCCGAATACCCGCGCAGCCCTAGTAATAAGTGCTAGAACTTGCATGTGAGAGTGCACAAAAGACAGATGATTAGGTAGACTGCTTAATAATTAAACAATGAAGAAAAGAGATAAAGGACCGGGTGACCCTGTGCGTTGACAGCCTTCTGAAACTTCGGTTGCTTTCACGCACCGTTCCGCATGAGCGGTTGCTTCCGCATGGGCCATCTCCATGCATCATTCCTCGCTGTTCCGCACGAGCAGTAGTGCCGCATGGTCCTCGGCTGGACTACCGCAGGTCTCACGAGTTGCTGTACATCCAGCGTACGGGGCTGGCGCTGATCGGGTAACCCGGGGTTATGCCCATATGTAATCAGGTGCCGGTGTACCTACGTGCGCTTCTCATCTTGGTAGTGCATATGCGCGAAGCCAAACCCGATCTGCAGGGAAAATAACAGAGAGCGACAACGATGCTATTTGCAAAAGAATTGAACAACACAGTTAGTCTTAAAAAGTAGTAACGATATATAGTAGTATTACTTCTCAGGCTAAGGTCAAGTCATTACGTAAATTCACGGAAGACAGCCTATTAAAGAAAAGTACAGCTTAGTTAAATAATGAGGAGAAAAAAGAAAGAAAGGATAGAATCTCCCCAAACTGCCGCCGATCCGAAGTATTGCTAGCCGGCATGCACTGTTCCGCATGGGCAGTACGGATAGGCTCGCACGGAGGTTCTTGGCTGCATTTTTCCATGGAGCTGATCGGGCGGATGGCACCGAGTTCGGCCACCAGGCTTCCTGCCGCTCCTGCTCTACGCGTGTGTCGCCTCTGGCACAATATTCTGGAGATCGTCTCTAGCACACCGTATGCGAGCGGACCAATCGAGCTGCCGAGCCCTGCGCGCGGCAGCCACCGCATAAAAAATTCTATGGGCTTTCTGCAAACAAAAATCATACAAGCCGACAGCAACGATTTGCGAAAAATAAGATCGGCCTAAAACAGATCTATCTGAAAAAATATCACCTGATCATTCCATCGATCCATGACGATCGCCCAGCAGGCTCTCAATGAAAGCACCAATGTCGATTCAATATCCGGCATATCTCGTAGTAGGGGTCCTAAGCTAGGCGTCTTGAAGCGATGGTAACATGGACATGAGATTTTACCCAGGTTCGGGCCCTCTTGATGGAGGTAAAACCCTACGTCCTGCTTTGATTGTATTCATATGGGGATAGTGTTGGGGAACGTAGAAGAATTATAGATTTTTTTACGCATCACCAAGATCAATCTATGGAGTTATCTAACAACGAGGAGAAAAGGAGTGCATCTGCATACCCTTGTAGATCGCGAGCGGAAGCGTTCAAGAGAACGGGGTTGATGGAGTCGTACTCGTCGTGATCCAAATCACCGATGACCGAGCGCCGAACGGACGGCACCTCCGCGTTCAACACACGTACGGTTGGGGAAGACGTCTCCTCCTTCTTGATCCAGCAAGGGGGAAGGAGAGGTTGATGGAGATCCAGCAGCACGACGACGTGGTGGTGGAAGTAGCGGCGATCTCGGCAGGGCTTCACCAAGCTCTACGAGAGGGAGATGTGTTGCAGGGGGAAGAGGGAGGCGCCAGGGGCTAGGGTCCGGCTGCCCTCCCTCCCCCCACTATAAATAGGCCCCCTGGGGGGGGGGGCGCCGGCCCTAGGAGATCCCATCTCCAAGGGGGGGGGGGCAAGGGGGTGGCTTGCCCCCCAAGGCAAGTGGGGCGCCCCCACCCCTAGGGTTTCCAACCCTAGGCGCAAGGGGAGGCCCAAGGGGGGCGCACCAGCCCACCAGGGGCTGGTTCCCTTCCCCACTTCAGCCCATGGGGCCCTCCGGGACAGGTGGCCCCACCCGGTGGACCCCCTGGACCCTTCCAGTGGTCCACCGAAACTTTCCCGATGGCCGAAACTGGACTTCCTATATATAATTCTTCACCTCCGGACCATTCCGGAACTCCTCGTGACGTCCGGGATCTCATCCGGGACTCCAAACAACTTTCGCGTTACCGCATACTAGTATCTCAACAACCCTAGCGTCACCGAACCTTAAGTGTGTAGACCCTACGGGTTCGGGAGACAAGTAGACATGACCGAGATGACTCTCCGGTCAATAACCAACAGCGGGATCTGGATATCCATGTTGGCTCCCACATGCTCCTCGATGATCTCATCGAATGAACCACGATGTCGAGGATTCAATCAATCCCGTATACAATTCCCTTTGTCAATCGGTACGTTACTTGCCCGAGACTCAATCGTCGGTATC
Organism: Aegilops longissima; assembly: GCA_021605205.1. Classification (NCBI taxonomy): domain Eukaryota; kingdom Viridiplantae; phylum Streptophyta; class Magnoliopsida; order Poales; family Poaceae; genus Aegilops; species Aegilops longissima. The sequence continues at coordinate 597,112,614 of CM038681.1, read as the reverse complement.
CCAATACCTCGTTCAACCTCGTTACCGGCAAGTCACTTTACTCGTACAGTAATGCGTGATCCCGTGATCAACCACTTGGTCACATTGAGCTTATTATGATGATGCATTACCGAGTGGGCCCAGAGATACCTCTCCGTCATACGGAGTGACAAATGCCAGTCTCGATTCGTGCCAACCCAATAGACACTTTCGGAGATACCCGTAGTGCACCTTTATAGTCACTCACTCGCTGTGAAGTTTGGCACACCCAAAGCACTCCTACGGTATCCGGGAGTTGCACAATCTCATGGTCTAAGGAAATGATACTTGACATTTGGAAAAGCTCTAGCAAACGAACTACACGATCTTGTGCTATGCTTAGATTGTCTTGTCCATCACATCATTCTCCTAATGATGTGATCCCGTTATCAATGACATCCAATGTCCATAGTCAGGAAACCATGACTATCTGTTGATCAACGAGCTAGTCAACTAGAGGCTCACTAGGGACGTGTTGTGGTCTATGTATTCACACATGTATTACAATTTTCGGATAACACAATTATAGCATGAACAATAGACAATTATCATGAACAAGGAAATATAATAATAACCATTTTATTATTGCCTCTAGGGCATATTTCAAAAGTCTCCCACTTGAAGTAGAGTCAATAATCTAGTTACATTGTGATGAATCGAACACCCATAGAGTTATGGTCACTAGTAGAAAAGGGGGCAATGGTCCAGGCCGGGTCAACCCATTAGTCCCGGTTCTTCCACGAACCGGGACCAATGGAGGTATTTGTCCCGGTTCGTGATCCTGAGGGGCGGCCGGGCCTCGTGGGCATTGGTCCCGGTTAAATCTGCCCTTTGGTCCCGGTTGGTGGGACGAACCGGGACCAATGGGCCTCGCTCCTGGCCCACCACCATTGGTCCCGGTTGGTGGCTTGAACTGGGACCAATGGCTTCCCTTTAGTCCCGGTTCATGGCACGAACCGGGACCAATAGTGCTGCCTATATATACCCCTCGCCCGCGAGCAGAGCACTCCAGTGCTTTGTTTTTCTCTGGCAGGCGAGGGGGGGCTTTGTGGTGCTCTAGCTCACCTCCTATGCACACAAGGTGTTCGATGGAATGCCCGAGACACACTACTTAAGCTTTCTCCTCTCCAAGCTCGACCTCCAAGCTCCATTTTCCTCAATATTTGTCTAGGTTTAGCGGTTCGTCACGCCCCGTCCCCGTCTTCACCGCCGTCGATCACCCGCGCCGATCTCATCGCCGGCACCACCGTGGTGAGCCTCTTGTTCTTATCTTCTTTCTAAAAGGAAAATATTCTTACTTGTATGTTTTGATAGATACTTGTATTATTTTCTTACTTTTATTATTGCATCTTATATAGTGCGATGGTTTTGGTATCCGCCCGTCGGCCCTCGTCACGTCTATGGTTCAGATGTGGTATATATTATCTTTTCATAACTATTGGTTCATTTATTGTTTATGAAAATTATGCCGACCAACGTGACATAGATTTTATTTATCTAGGAGGTTGTTGAACCGGAAATTCCAACCGACCCTATTGTCGAGAGGTTAAATTTAGTTGAAGAAGAAAACAATTTCTTAAAGGAAAAATAAAAAAATTGAGGAGGAGAAGATGATATTGGAGTTGCATGTTGCGGATGTCGTCGATGATCACAAGATCAAGATGGATGCAATGCACTTGAAGATTAGAAAGATTAGAAAATATGCCATTCATACCGAGGCTTGGTATCATTATGCCGTTGGATCAGTTGTTACCTTGGTTGCGATTATGATCGCATTTGTTTTCGCATTGAAATGTTTTACATAGTTTCAATGTATGGTTTAATTAATTTAGATGCTCTGCAGAGCTTTATGTTGTTAGATGAGAACTTGGTATGTACTTTGGTTTTGATGTGATGATGAACTTCTATTAATTTGGTCACTTAATTATCTATTCATGATGTTCTGTAATGATTTTTGACACACTTAATTTTATATAATGCACGCAGATGAACCGGCAATGGATGTACGGTGACAGACACACATCCGAGTACATTAAGCGCGTGCATGATTTTCTCGAAGTGGCTGAGGCAAACAAGCATAATGGTTTTATGTGTTGTCCATGCCCTATATGTGGGAATATGAAGTCTTACTCTGACCGGAAAATCCTTCACACCCACCTACTTTACAAGGGTTTCATGCCACACTATAACGTTTGGACGAGGCACGGAGAAATAGGGGTTATGATGGAAGACGGCGAAGAAGAAGAGTACGATGACAACTATGTGCCCCCTGAATACAGTGATGCTACTGAACATCAAGAGGAACCAGACGATGTGCACGATGATGCTGCAACGGGCGAAGCTGCTGAAGATCAAGAGGAACCAGACGATGTGCCCGATGATGATGATCTCCGCCGGGTCATTGTCGATGCAAGGACGCAATGCGAAAGTCAAAAGGAGAAGCTGAAGTTCGATCACATGTTAGAGGATCGCAAAAAAGGGTTGTACCCCAATTGCGAAGATGGAAACACAAAGCTCGGTTCCGATCGAATTGTTGCGATGGAATGCGAGAATGCTGTGCTCGATAAAGGATTTGAGAAGCTACTGAAAATATTGAAGAAGAAGCTTCCAAAGGATAACGAATTGCCCGACAGTACATACGCAGCAAAGAAGGTCGATGCCCTCTAGGATTGAGGTGCATAAGATACATGCATGCCCTAATGACTACATCCTCTACCGTGGTGCATACAAGGATCTGAAGGCATGCCCGGTATGCGGTGCATTGCGTATAAGATCGACGAGATGACCCCGGTGATGTTGATGGCGAGCCTCCGGAAGAGGGTTCTGCGAAGGTGATGTGGTATGCTCCTATAATACCACGGTTGAAACGCCTGCTCGAAACGGAGAGCATGCCAAGTCGATGCGATGGCACAGTGAGGACCGTAAGAAAGACGGAAGTTGAGAGCACCCACGACGGGTCGCAGTGGAGAAAAATCGAGAGAAATACTGGGATGAGTTTGCAAAGGACCCAAGGAACGTATGGTTTGCTTTAAGCGCGGATGGCATTAATCCTTTCGGGGAGCAGAGCAGCAATCACAGCACCTGGCCCGTGACTCTATGTATGTATAACCTTCCTCCTTGGATGTGCATGAAGCGGAAGTTCATTATGATGCCAATTCTCATCCAAGGCCCTAAGCAACCCGGCAACGACATTGATGTGTACATAAGGCCATTAGTTGAAGAACTTTTACAGATGTGGAATGGAAACGGTGTACGTACGTGGGATGAGCACAAAAAGGAGGAATTTGACCTAAAGGCGTTGTTGTTCGTGACCATCAACGATTGGCCCGCTCTCAGCAACCTTTCAGAACAGACAAACAACGGATACCACGCATGCACGCACTGTTTACTTGACACCGATAGTATATACCTGGGAAGCTGCAGGAAGAATGTGCACCTAGGCCATCGTCGATTTCTTCCGACCAACCATCAATGTCGAAAGAAAGGCAAGCATTTCAAAGGCGAGGCAGATCACCGGAAGAAGCCCGCCATGCGTACCGGTGATCACGTATTTGCTATGGTCAATGATTTACACGTAATCTTTGGAAAGGGTCCCGCGGACTCGCTGTTCAATGACGCTGAGAATCACGCACCCATGTGGAAGAAGAAATCTATATTTTGGGACCTACCCTCTTGGAAAGACCTAGAGGTCCGCTCTTGATCGACGTGATGCACGTGATGAAGAACCTTTGCGTGAACCTGCTAGGATTCTTGGGCGTGTATCGAAGACAAAAGATACACCGAGGCACGGAGGACCTGCAACGCTTGCACGAAAAAGAGGGCATGCCTCCGAAGCGATATGAAGGTCGTGCCAGCTACGCCTACGAAAGAAGAGAAAGAAATCTTCTTTGAATGCCTGCTCAAGATGAAGGTCCCGACCGCTTCTCATCGAAAATAAAGGGAATAATAAATATGCCGAGAAAAGTTCCGTAACCTAAAGTCTCATGACTGCCACGTGATTATGACACAACCGCTTCCGGTTGCATTGAGGGGGCTTCTACCAGAAAACGTCCGATTAGCCATTGTGAAGCTATGTGCATTCCTCAATGCAATCTCTCAGAAGGTGATCGATCCAGAAATCGTACCAATGTTAAGGAGTGGTGTGGCGCAATGTCTTGTCAGTTTTGAGCTGGTGTTCCCACCATCCTTCTTCAATATCATGACGCACGTCCTAGTTCATCTAGTCGGCGAGATTGTCATTCTGGGGCCCGTATTTCTACACAATATGTTCCCCTTTGAGAGGTTCATGGGAGTCCTAAAGAAATATGTCCGTAACCACGCTAGGCCAGAAGGAAGCATCTCCATGGCCATCAAATAGAGGATGTCATCGGGTTTTGTGTTGACTTCATTCCTGGCCTCAATAAGATAGGTCTCCCTAAATCGCGGTATGAGGGGAGACTGACTGGAAAAGGCACGCTTGGAAGGGACTCAATAATATGCAGGGACGGATATTCTTGGTCTCAAGCACACTACAGTTCTACGTAACTCTACCTTGGTGACCCGTATGTCGATGAACACAAGAACATCTGCGCCCAAACACCGGAGCAAAGGTGGGCGATCGGATTACATGTGAACACATCGGGGCTTTCAGCAGTTGGTTGGAAACACGTCTCGAGGTGACATCACTGTTTGTCATGAGCTTTACTTGTTGTCCAGGGACCATCTTCGAACTGTAATGATTTGGAAAGGATACGAGATAAATGGGAATACATTTTACACGATTGACCAAGATCAAAAGAGCACCAACCAAAACAGCGGTGTCCGCTTTGATGCAGCAACCGAGAGGGGAAATGACACATATTATGGTTACATAGTGGACATATGGGAACTTGACTACAGAGTAGATTTTAAGGTCCCTTTGTTTAAGTGCAAATGGGTCAATCTATCAGGAGGCGGGGTACAGGTAGACCCACAGTACGGAATGACAACAGTGGATCTGAAAAATCTTGGGTACACTGACGAACCGTTCGTCCTAGCTAATGATGTGGCACAAGTTATCTATGTGAAGGACATGTCTACCTGACCGAGAAAAAGAAAAGATAAGGAAGCGAATACATCATACGATGAGCCAAAGCGCCACATAGTTCTTTCAGGAAAAGGGACATCCCAGGAGTGGAGGGCAAGATGACATGTCTCAAGAGTATGAAAAGTTTCATGAAATTCCTCCTTCAAAGTCAAGGCTGACCCAAGCATCCCGATAAACGATGAAGATTATCCATGGTTACGGCGCAATAAGCAATGACACAAGCGAAGAAAAAGTGAAGACTTTCTCCATAACTATTATGATGATACCATGCCAACTTTGTAATGATTTAGTATGATACCATTGTCCGCTTTGTACATGCACATGCTATGCCAACTTTTTCAGAGTTCATTTGAAAACTATGAATTTAGGTCAAATTTTCTCTATAGGTGCATCTATGTTCATTAGTCCTCGCCCATGCGGCTCGCCTGCCCATGACCATTAGTCCCGGTTTGTGCCACAAACCGACTAAAGGGTTGGTCCTCGTTAACGCTCGAGTTTAGTCCCACCTCATGAACAAGGGCGCCACACCGTTTATAAGCCCGTCCCTCTCTGCCTTGTTGAGCTTCTCTCAAAGTGAAAATAGATGCCCCTATACAGGGAATTTGACCTAAATTCATAGTGAATTTCTCTGAAATTCATAGAAATTGATTATGAATTTAGGTCGAATTTTCTCTATAGGTGCATCTATGTTCATTTTTTAGTAAATTTAATCACAAACTTGTGATTCACACAAATTTCAAAGAATTCAAATTTGAAACCTAATGGCACAAACAGAAAGTTTATAATTTTTCTAAAACTAATGGCACTAACAGAAAGTTTATAATTTTGCTGACCTAAAAGCAAAAAGAATTAAAAAATAAAGCAAAAAACCAAAAGAAAATAAATAATGCAGAAAACAAAACAAAAAACTAGAAAAATAAAATAAAAATAGCAACAATAAGTATTTTGTTGTAAGTAGAAACAAAATAAAATAAATAAAGCAACAAAGAAAACAAAAAATGTTTTCAAATTTGAAAACTAATGGCACTAACAGAAAGTTTATAATTTTTCTAAAACTAAAAGCAAAAAGAATTAAAAATAAAGCAAAAACAACAAAAATAAATAATGAAGAAAACAAAACAAAAACTGAAATAAAAATAAAAATAGGAACAATAAGTATTTTGTTGTAAGTAGAAACAAAATAAAATAAATAAAGCAACAAAGAAAACAAAAAAGTTTTTTCAAATTTGAAAACTAATGGCACTAACAGAAAATTTATAATTTTTCTAAAACTAAAAGCAAAAAGAATTAAAAAATAAAGCAAAAAACAACAAAAAAATAAAAAATGCTGAAAACAAAACAAAAAAACTGGAAAATAAAAATGAAAATAGTGCCGCCTACTGGGCCCCCACGGCCTGAATACGACTAGAAACCCTACCATGGGCCAGGATTCAGGCCCACAGGAGGCCAAGTAGGCCCACAAGCACATAGTGACAGATTAAGCCCGAAAGCCTGCAGTTGAGAGGAGCTCGAGAGGGTGGGCGCAACAGCGCTTATAAACCACTCTCGAGCCCTCTCAACTAGCGAGGTGGGACTAAACTGTTGGGCGCGGGGCAGCACAAGGCCTTTGGTCCCGGTTGGTGCCACCAACCGGGACTAAAGGGGTGCATTGGTCCCGGTTCATGGCACAAACCGACCAATGCCCCCTTGTCCCGGTTGGTGCCACCAACCAGGACCAAAGGTCGCCGCTTCCCGCCTTTGGGCTGCTTGAAAAGAGGTTTGGTCCCGTTGGTGGCACCAACCGGACTAAAAATGCATTAGTCCCGGTTGGTGCCACGAACCGACCAATGCTTCGCTATATATACAACACTTGTGAAAATTTTCGTTCAGTTCTTGATCCCGCCCGACGACGCCGCCAGTTGCCCTCTCTGCGCCTCGCCGTGGCCGTCGTCGCCTCTGCCTCCGACGCCGCCCCCGCGCCCAGACGCCGTCGCCACCCGCCTGGCTGCCTCGATGTGCCGCCACCACACCCACTCACGTCGTCATGTCTCCTCACGCCGCCCGACGCCTTGTCGCCGCCCAGCGTCGCGCCCGACACCGTCGCCGCCCGCCTCTGCCTCGCCGTCGCCTCTGCCTCGCCGCCCCAGCTGCCAGCGCCGTCGCCTCTGCCTCACTTTGGTCAGGGCCGGCACCGCCCCCCCTCTTCCCCCTTTTTTTGCAAATATATATATGTTTTTTTCTGCAGATTATATGTATATGTATGAGTATATGTATGTGTGTATATCTGTTTATATGTGATTTTTTTAGATTTTTTGTTTTTTGCATTTTTATAAAAATGTATATATGTATGTATATATATGTTGATGTATATATGCAAAAGATAGATTTTTAGAAAAAAATACTATTTTTTTCTGTTCATAGATTTTTTTGGGTGATATTGATTATTGTAAATATGCAAATGTTTGTATATTCATATGAACAATGAATTAGGCAAAACCTAATGTATATTTAAGAAGGAAGAAGAAGAAAAAGAATGAGAGGAAAAAGGAAATAAGAAGAGGAAGAAGAGGAAACCAATACTACTTCATGCAAATGTTTGTTCATATATAATGTAGATGTCTATGTATGTATGGAATGATATCAATGGATGTATGTATATAGAACATTCGTACAAAATATGACGAATCCGATATGACCAATGTCCCCCTCCGGTTAACTTGGGAACACTAACTCTCTCGGAGAAAAAAATGTTATCGAGGAAAAAAAAGTTATCGGGGTCGAGGGTCTTCTCCTCTTTTTTTCTTCTTCTTCCTCTCTTTTTTATCGGGAACAAGGGTCGTCGAGGGTCGCCGAGCGGTAGAGGAAATCCTAATTAAATAGCAAGTATCGTCGATGTGAGATACATGTGGCCATCGGTGTCGGACACTACATCCATGTCCCACAAGTGACGCGGGCGTCGATGCCCACGTCACTTGTGGGACATAGATGTAGTGTTCAATGCCGACCCCCTCCCGATAGCTTCAACACGGGGGCGATATTACCCCCTCCTTGAAGCATTCTCGAGGCCACCCCTAACCCTTGAAGCGTTGTCGAGGCCACCCGAAACCCTAGAGAAGCAGCGTCGAGGCCACTAATTAATATGATTCCTTATTGTGATTAGCTAGCTAGTTCTACGTTTGCCACTAATATATCCATATCTGTCATGTTTGAATAATAATTACCATGTTGTAAATATTTGTAGAAACTATGGACACCCCCTGAGACGAAGCACAAGAGGCGTTGTTGAGGGACATAATCCCAGAAGGAAGTGATGTCGTCTGCTCGTTGATGTTTCTCAACGACACCGATGGTCTGGAAGGAGAGGGTGAAGAAGCAGCTGGCTATGATTATGATGGCTCCGATGACCCAATGCCGGTGCAAGAAGTAGACCATGAGAACGGCTCCGGTGACCGGACCGAGTCCGGCCAGGTATATATATATTAGTTAAGTCTGTGCTGACTAGCTAATTGATGCATTCATTGTTTTGGTATGTACACATATTAATTAACTCTCGTCTTTGTTCTTTTTTCTAGCCCTCCGGATCGAGCACAACTTCGGTAAAGAGACGAGGCCCGAAGAAAAAGTTGAGCTCGGATGAAAGGTTTGATATCATAGCAATCGCGCGCGACGGGCAACCGATTGAACCCATCCGGACAAAGAAGGCATTTGTTGCTCAGTGCGGGGTTCTGGTTAGGGACAAGATCCCGATTAGCATCTAGCAATGGTATAAGCCTAAGAACAAAGACCCTGAGGTGTCTTATGCCAATGATATGCAGAAAAATCATCTTGGACTGAGCTGAAGTCAAATTTCACCCTACCGCCAGAGGATGATCCTGAGAAGCCAGTTGAGCAATTAATCAAGTCTTTTGCTCTTAAGAAGATGGCAGACCTATTCAGGAATTGAAAGAAAGACCTGAATAAGTTTGTCGATAAAAAAGAGACCCCAGAATTCAAGGGCAAATATGAGAAGATCAGAGATGACTGGCCCGCATTTGTGGCCCACAAGACATCGGAAAAGAGTAAAAAGATGTCGGCGACAAACAAGCAAAATGCTGCGAAGAAGAAGCTTCACCGTCAGACGGGTCGTGGTTACCTCATAGCCCAGCCTAAGTGGGCCAAGGCTGAGAATGATCTGCTTGATAAAGGGATCAAACCAGAGACAATGAATCGCTGACCGTTGCGGACTTGGTTCTTGAGGCTGGCGGAACCTTGGACCTCAGATCGTGGAAGTGCATTTGGACGGACGATCAATTGGACATACCACCAAGAGGCTTCAGCAATATATCGAAGCAGCGCAACAAGGGCGTACTTTCCAGACGGAGAGAACGAGCGAGCTCACAATGGCCCTCGGGAATCCTGAGCACCACAGACGGACACGAGGCACGCCAGCTCGTTTCGTGGAAGGCTGGGTTTCGGACGAGGAGGTTACAAATGCCGGAGAGGAGGAAGAAAGTGTAGCAGATCGAATCTGCAGGCGCTGCATGCAAGGGTACAAGCGATAGAGGAACGAAAGCAAATTGCAGCAAGCGACCGCGAAGCTTCCCGGCTACCCGCCATCTCAGCGGAGAAGCAGCATGGCTTCCACCGAGCTGCTTCAGCCGGAGCATGCCTTGACGGCTCCTGCCAGCTATCCCATGGATGCTATCACGGAGGCTCAAAATTGCCACCTTATGGTGCAATGGATGAATTTGAAGGTCAAGGCGGTTGTTGGCTCTGTTTATCCTACTGAATCCGGCGCAACTTTTCATTGCTGGCCGATTCCAGAAGGATATGCTAGGGTGATGGTGGATGAAATAACGGAGGGATTTGAGGACCTCCGGCTTGACCACCCTACCGGTGAAGGGGAGACTTGGCTGGGTTCTGCTCTGAAGACTCCATGCCTATGGCGAAAGGATCTCATCAACCTTCCGAACTGGACGCCTCCACCTCCTCCTCCTCCTCCTCCGGAGAGTCAGGGCACTCCGCCTCCTCCACCGCCTCCTCCTCCGGCGAGTGACGATCAGGGCACACGGCCGGCTCCTTCTCCGGCGCGTGGCGGCACTCCGCCTCCTTCTCCTCCTGCGCCGGCGCGCCCGAGCAGCCAGCCTCCTCCTTCTCCGCCTCGTCAACAAGGGCGTAAGAGACCCGCCGCCGCTCCGGCTGCTCCGGCGCGTCGTAGTCCTTTTCCTCCGCCTCGTAAGCAAGGAAAGAAGACATCCGCTCCGTCTGGTCTGCCGGCGTCTAGCAGTACAGCCAAAGGCGGGAGGACATACAGATTCGGTCCTTCTCTGAAGACTCTACAGAAGTTACCGTACGAGAGGACCCCAGAGGAAAATGCGAAGATCGCGCGGACTGAAGTGAAGGACTGGTTTCAAGGGTTGAATGCACAGAGACATCCACCTCCGGAGGAGAAGGTAGATCCGGTGAAAGCGAAGCGCACTCTGGGTGCCCTGACAAAACCACCCAAGTCTCCGCCGAAAGGCAACTATGAGCGCATTATTGGAAAGGCATTTGCCGAAGCGGAGAGGTCGGGAAGTACTGTCAGTGATTAAAGGATGAAAGAACGACGAGCTGGGAAACAAATTGCCTAGCTCGGCGAACAAGGGAAGCAATCGTGCCCCCCGCTCAAGGTGCCTGCTAGCGACATCGTCGATCCGAGGATGGTGCCCGGTTATAGCAATCCTGGAGATTACCTGTCCGACGATGTACATTATGATTTCTTGGAGGTGCAGATACAAAGATACGAGTACGGGAAGCCTCTCATCAAAGATGAAAGATCTCTATCAACGATGACACGAAGATTGCATGATTAGTACATGAAAACCTGCAGAGAGTCCGAGGGGAGGAGTACTTTGTATGTGAGAGTTAAAAAGGAGCATGACCTCGTTGGAATTGAACTGTTGCCTATTCCATTTGAGGAGTTCTATCAGTTTTTCAATCAATTGGCCCTCGATAAAGCAACGGTCACCTGCTCATCGTCTGTAAGTAGTACTACTTCTGTCATTAAGTCTCTATATAACTCAGCTCTTTCATTGCATGTATTTATAATTATCCTCACTATATTATGCGGTGAAGATCGCCAATTGAAGAAAAGACAAGTGGGTGATATTGGGTTCATTAACACATATCTCATAGATGCAACTGAGGTTAAATATCATGCCGAAAATACCGAGGCCAACTTGCTACAATCGTTGGTAATAAATGAACACAAAGATATAATACTCTTTCCTTACAACTTCAAGTGAGTGTTACTGTCTTGTGGCATATTCGGTTTCCCTTATTAGTCCAGGTTATAGTAATGTAATATTGATGAGTTATGCATGCGTGCGCAGCTACCACTATATTCTCCTAGAGATTAAGCTTGAGCAGGGAGTAGTAACTGTCTTAGACTCGAGACGAAAAGATCCCAAGGAGTATGCGGATATGACTGAAATGCTCGAGAAGTAAGTTAAATCAATCATTATCCACCATATCAGCAACTTCGTTTATTTCTGATATCAAGTAATTGTTTTCTTTGTATGGCAGGGTTTGGAGAAAATTCACCAAAAAAGCTCCGGAACTACCGAAGAAGCTGCAATTTAGACACCCGAAAGTAAGTACTATAGTAGCATATTCCACACATCTCCTAGTGATTCAAGCGCTAGTTTCATCAATACCATTTAGCATGCTTGCTAACTATCAGTTTGATTGACCTCTATTTCTTGTAAAGTGGTTGTGGCAGGAACAAGGGAATGATTTCTGTGGATACTACATTTGCGAGTCCATCCGCCACACGACCTATGAGCGGGGCTACTCTGACAAACAATATGAAGTGCGTAAATAACAATATTCACAATTTTATTTTATTACCATCATTTGTGTTGAGTTTCATTCATTCATACATATATGTATTGACCCCCTTCTTAAAATTAGATGTTTCGAATGCGGGATGAACTCCTAGCACCAGATCGCATGCGAGCAATACAAGAGGAATTGGCGGCATTTTTCTTGACCACGTGATCACTGAAGACGGAGAATACTATGTGGACCACGCGTCCGTATGTTAGGAGATTATATTTGTAAAAGATAATTATTGTATATATGTAGCCGGTAGTGTCGGATAGATATACGAGAACTTGTTGTTCGACCAATCTCTCGGAGAAGGAGAGGTGGTCGATATCACTTCTCTCTGTATGCATATTGTTCATGACGATCTTCTGTTTCCTTCGTTTGCTTACTAGCTAGCTAGCGTGTCTAGCTAGTCCTCTCTATAGGTATGTATAGTACGTAGCGTCGACCAAGCACGAACAAAAGAGAGGACACTTCTCTCTATTAATTAGGTAGCTAACACAATATATGAAACACCTAAATTAACCCCCCCAAAACCCTCAACCCCCCTTTAAAAAAACAAAACCCAAGCCACGTAAATGCTGATGCGTGGATGCCTATTGGTCCCGTTGGTGCCACCAACCGGGACCAAAGGCCCTCCTGGCTCGGCTCGGGCTGACAAGCCACGTGGAGGCCCATCTGTCCCGGTTCTGACTGAACCGGACTAAAGGGCTGTAGGCATTAGTACCGACCCTTTAGTCCCGGTTCAGGAACCGGGACTAAAGGCCCTTACCAACCGGGACAATAGGCCCTTTTTCTACCAGTGGGTGTTGATCATGTTTTGCTCTATGGAGAGGTTTAGTCAACGGATCTGCTACATTCAGGTCCGTATGTACTTTACAAATATCTATGTCTCCATTTTGAACACTTTCACGAATGGAGTTGAAGCGACGCTTGATATGCCTGGTCTTCCTGTGAAACCTGGGCTCCTTGGCAAGGGCAATAGCTCTAGTGTTGTCATAGAAGAGAGTCATCGGGCCCGACGCATTGGGAATAACTCCTAGGTCGGTAATGAACTCCTTCACCCACATTGCTTCTTGTGCTGCCTCTGAGGCTGCCATGTACTCCGCTTCACATGTAGATCCCGCCACAACGCTTTGCTTGCAACTGCACCAGCTTACTGCCCCACCATTCAAAATATACACGATCCGGTTTGTGACTTAGAGTCATCCAGATCGTGTCGAAGCTAGCATCGACGTAACCCTTCTGACGAGCTCCTCGTCACCTCCATAAACGAAAACATATCCTTAGTCCTCTTAAGGTACTTCAGGATATTCTTGACCGCTGTCCAGTGTTCCATGCGGGATTACTTTGGTACCTTCCTACCAAAGTTACGGCAAGGTTTACATCAGGTCCGTACACAAGATGTCATACATAATAGACCCTATGGCGAGGCATAGGGGCGACACTCATCTTTTCTCTATCTTCGCCATGGTCGGGCATTGAGCCGTGCTCAATTGCACACCTTGCAATACTGAGCAAGAACCCTTCTTGACTGATCCATATTGAACTTCTTCAATATCTTGTCAAGGTACGTACTTTGTGAAAGACCAATGAGGCGTCTCGATCTATCTCTATAGATCTTGATGCCTAATATATAAGCAGCTTCTCCAAGGTCCTTCATTGAAAAACACTTGTTCAAGTAGGCCTTTATGCTTTCCAAGAATTCTATATCATTTCCCATCAATAGTATGTCATCCACATATAATATGAGAAATGCTCTGAGCTCCCACTCACTTTCTTGTAAACACAGTTTCTCCGTAAGTCTCGTAAACCCAAACGCTTTGATCATCTCATCAAATCGAATGTTCCAACTCCGAGATGCTTGCACCAGCCCATAGATTGAGCGTTGGAGCTTGCACACCTTGTTAGCATTCTTAGGGTCGACAAAACCTTCCGACTGCATCATATATAATTCTTCCTTAAGAAAGCCGTTAAGGAATGCCGTTTTGACGTCCATTTGCCATATCTCATAATCATAGAATGCGGCAATTGCTAACATGATTCGGACGGACTTCAGCTTCGCTACTGGTGAGAAAGTCTCATCGTAGTCCACCCCTTGAACTTGTCGATAACCCTTAGCGACAAGCCGAGCCTTATAGATGGTCACATTACCATCCGCGTCTGTCTTCTTCTTAAAGATCCATTTATTTTCTATGGCTCGCCGATCATCGGGCAAGTCAGTCAAAGTACATACTTCATTTTCTTACATGGATCCTATCTTGGATTTCATGGCTTCTAGCCATTTGTCAGAATCTGGGCCCGCCATCGCTTCTTCACAGTTCGAAGGTTCACCATTGTCTAACAACATGATTTCCAGGACGGGGTTGCCGTACCACTCTGGTGCGGAATGTGTCCTTGTGGACCTACGAAGTTCAGTAGGAGCTTGATCCGAAGTACCTTGATCATCATCATTAAGTTCCTCTCTAGTCGGTGTAGGCACCACAGGAACATCTTCCTGAGATGTGCTACTTTCCGTTTCAAGAGGCAATACTTCATCAAGCTCTACTTTCCTCCCACTTACTTCTTTCGAGAGAAACTCCTTTTCCAGAAAGGATCCGTTCTTGGCAACAAAGATCTTGCCTTCGGATCTGAGGTAGAAGGTATACCCAATGGTTTCCTTAGGGTATCCTATGAAGACGCATTTTTTCGACTTGGGTTCGAGCTTTTCAGGTTGAAGTTTCTTGACATAAGCATCGCATCCCCAAACTTTTAGAAACGACAGCTTAGGTTTCTTCCCAAACCATAATTCATACGGTGTTGTCTCAACGGATTTCGACGGAGCCCTATTTATAGTGAATGCGGCAGTCTCTAAAGCATAGCCCCAAAATGAGAGCGGTAGATCGGTAAGAGACATCATAGATCGCACCATATCCAATAGAGTGCGATTACCACGTTCGGACACACCATTTCGCTGAGGTGTTCCAGGCGGCGTGAGTTGTGAAACTATTCCACATTTCCTTAAGTGTGTGCCAAATTCGTGACTCAAATATTCTCCCCCACGATCTGATCATAAGAACTTTATCTTTCGGTCACGTTGATTCTCTACCTCATTATGAAATTCCTTGAACTTTTCAAAGGTCTCAGACTTGTTTTTCATCAAGTAGATATACCCATATCTACCCAAGTCGTCAGTGAGAGTGAGAACATAACGATATCCTCCACGAGCCTCAACGCTCATTGGACCGCACACATCGGTATGTATGATTTCCAATAAGTTGGTTGCTCGCTCCATTGTTTCGGAGAACGGAGTCTTGGTCATTTTGCCCATAAGGCATGGTTCGCATGTGTCAAATGATTCATAATCGAGAGACTCTAAAAGTCCATCAGCATGGAGCTTCTTCATGCGCTTGACACCAATGTGACCAAGGCGGCAGTGCCACAAGTATGTGGGACTATCGTTATCAACTTTACATCTTTTGGTATTCACACTATGAATATGTGTAACATCACGTTCGAGATTCATTAAGAATAAACCATTGACCGGCGGGGCATGACCATAAAACATATCTCTCATATAAATAGAACAACCATTATTCTCGGATTTAAATGAGTAGCCATCTCGAATTAAACGAGATCCTGATATCATGTTCATGCTCAAAGCTGGCACTAAATAACAATTATTGAGGTTTAAAACTAATCCCGTAGGTAAATGTAGAGGCAGCGTGCCGACGGCGATCACATCGACCTTGGAACCATTCCCGACGCGCATCGTCACCTCGTCCTTCGCCAGTCTCCGCTTATTCCGTAGCTCCTGCTTTGAGTTACAAATATGAGCAACCGCACCGTATCAAATACCGGGAGCTACTACAGTCTTGGTAAGGTACACATCAATTACATGCATATCACATATACCTTTAGTGTTGTCGGCCTTCTTGTCCGCTAAGTATTTGGGGCAGTTCCGCTTCCAGTGACCACTTCCCTTGCAATAAAAGCACTCAGTCTCAGGCTTGGGGTCCATTCTTTGGCTTCTTCCCGGCAACTGGCTTACCGGGCGCGGCAACTCCCTTGCCATCCTTCTTGAAGTTCTTCTTACCCTTGCCTTTCTTAAACTTAGTGGTTTTATTCACCATCAACACTTGATGTTCCTTTTGATCTCCACCTCCGCTGATTTCAGCATTGAATATACCTCAGGAATGGCCTTTTCCATCCCCTTCATATTGAAGTTCATCACAAAGCTCTTGTAGCTCGGTGGAAGCGACTGAAGGATCCTGTCAATGGCCGCGTCATCCGGGAGATTAACTCCCAGCTAATTCAAGAGGTTGTGCAACCCAGACATTTTGAGTATGTGCTCACTGACAGATCCTCCATCTTACAACTGAAGAACTTGTCGGAGACTTCATATCTCTCGACCCGGGCATGAGCTTGGAAAACCATTTTGAGCTCTTTGAACATCTCATATGCTCCGTGTTGCTCAAAACGCTTTTGGAGCCCCGGTTCGAAGCTGTAAAGCATGCCGCACTGAACGAGGGAGTAATCATCAGCACGTGACTGCCAAGCATTCATAACGTCTTGGTTCTCTGGGATGGGTGCTTCACCTAGCGGTGCTTCTAGGACATAATCTTTCTTGGCAGCTATGAGGATGATCCTCAGGTTCTGGACCCAGTCCGTATAGTTGCTGCCATCATCTTTCAGCTTGGTTTTCTCTAGGAACGCGTTGAAGTTGAGGGCAACATTAGCGTGGGCCATTTGATCTACAGGACATATTGTAAAGATTTTAGACTAATTCCATGATAATTAAGTTCATCTAATCAAATTATTCAATGAACTCCCACTCAGATAGACATCCCTCTAGTCATCTAAGTGAAACATGATCCGAGTCAACTAGGCCGTGTCCGATCATCACGTGAGACGGACTAGTCAACATCGATGAACATCTTCATGTTGATCGTATCTTCTATACGACTCATGCTCGACCTTTCGGTCTTCCGTGTTCCGAGGCCATGTTTGTACATGCTAGGCTCGTCAAGTCAACCTAAGTGTATTGCGTGTGTAAATCTGGCTTACACCCGTTGTATTGAACGTTAGAATCTATCACACCGATCATCACGTGGTGCTTGAAACAACGAACCTTATAACGGTGCACGTTAGGGGAACACTTTCTTGAAATTATTTGAGGATCATCTTATTTAAGCTACCATCGTTCTAAGCAAATAAGATGTAAAACATGATAAACATCACATGCAATCAAATAGTGACATGATATGGCAAATATCATTTTGCTCCTTTGATCTCCATCTTCGGGGCGCCATGATCATCGTCGTCACCGCATGACACCATGATCTCCATCATCGTGTCTTCATGAAGTTATCACGCTAACGATTACTTCTACTTCTATGGCTAACGTGTTTAGCAATAAAGTAAAGTAATTTACATGGCGTTATTCAATGACACGCAGGTCATACAAAAATAAAGACAACTCCTATGGCTCCTGCCGGTTGTCATACTCATCGACATGCAAGTCGTGATTCCTATTACAAGAACATGATCAATCTCATACATCACATATATTTCATTCATCACATCCTTTTGGCCATATCACATCAGAAGGCATAAGCTGCAAAAACAAGTTAGACGTCCTCTAATTGTTGTTGCAAGTTTTTACGTGGCTTCTATAGGTTTCTAGCAATAACGTTTCTTACCTACGTAAAACCACAACGTGATTTGCCAATTTCTATTTACCCTTCATAAGGACCCTTTTCATCGAATCCGATCCGACTAAAGTGGGAGAGACAGACACCCGCTAGCCACCTTATGCAACTAGTGCATGTCAGTCGGTGGAACCTATCTCACGTAAGCGTACGTGTAAGGTCGGTCCGGGCCGCTTCATCCCACGATGCCGCCGAAACAAGATAAGACAAGTAATGGCAAGAAAATTGACAACATCGACGCCCACAACTGCTTTGCGTTCTACTCGTGCATAGAAACTACGCATAGACCTAGCTCATGATGCCACTGTTGCGGAATGTAGCAGAATTTTAAAATTTTCTACGCATCACCAAGATCAATCTATGGAGTTATCTAGCAACGAGGGGAAAAGGAGTGCATCTACATACCCTTGTAGATCGCGAGCGGAAGCGTTCAAGAGAACGGGGTTGATGGAGTCGTACTCGTCGTGATCCAAATCACCGATGACCGGCGCGAGCAGACGGCACCTCCGCGTTCAACACACGTAGGGTTGGGGAAGACGTCTCCTCCTTCTTGATCCAGCAAGGGGGAAGGAGAGGTTGATGGAGATCCAGCAGCACGACGGCGTGGTGGTGGAAGTAGCGGCGATCTTGGCAGGGCTTCGCCAAGCTCTACGAGAGGGAGATGTGTTGCAGGGGGAAGAGGGAGGCGCCAGGGGCTAGGGTCCGTCTTCCTCCCTCCCCCACTATATAGGGCCCCACAGGCGCCGCCCTAGGAGATCCCATCTCCAAGGGGGGGGGGGGCAAGGGGGTGGCTTGCCCCCCAAGCCAAGTGGGGCGCCCCCAACCCTAGGCGCAGGGGGAGGCCCAAGGGTGGCGCACCAGCCCACCAGGGGCTGGTTCCCTTCCCCACATCAGCCCATGGGGCCCTCCGGGATAGGTGGCCCCACCCGGTGGACCCCCGGGACCCTTCCGATGGTCCCGGTACAATACCGGTGACCCCCGAAACTTTCCCGATGGCCGAAATTGGACTTCCTATATATAATTCTTCACCTCCGGACCATTCCAGAACTCCTCGTGATGTCCGGGATCTCATCCGGGACTCCAAACAACTTTTGTGTTACCGCATACTAGTATCTCTACAACCCTAGCGTCACCGAACCTTAAGTGTGTAGACCCTACGGGTTCGGGAGGCAAGTAGACATGACCGAGATGACTCTCCGGTCAATAACCAACAACGGGATCTGGATACCCATGTTGGCTCCCACATGCTCCTCGATGATCTCATCGGATGAACCACGATGTCGAGGATTCAATCAATCCCGTATACAATTCCCTTTGTCAATCGGTACGTTACTTGCCCGAGACTCGATCGTCAGTATCCCAATACCTCGTTCAATCTCGTTACCGGCAAGTCACTTTACTCGTACTGTAATGCATGATCCCGTGATCAACCACTTGGTCACATTGAGCTCATTATGATGATGCATTACCGAGTGGGCCCAGAGATACCTCTCCGTCATGCGGAGTGACAAATCCATCTCGATTCGTGCCAACCCAGCAGACACTTTTGGAGATACCCGTAGTGCACCTTTGTAGTCACCCGATTCGTTGTGACATTTGGCACACCCAAAGCACTCCTACGGTATCCGGGAGTTGCACAATCTCATGGTCTAAGGAAATGATACTTGACATTTGGAAAAGCTCTAGCAAACGAACTACACAATCTTGTGCTATGCTTAGGATTGGGTCTTGTCCATCACATCATTCTCCTAATGATGTGATCCCGTTATCAGTGACATCCAATGTCCATAGTCAGGAAACCATGACTATCCGTTGATCAACGAGCTAGTCAACTAGAGGCTCACTAGGGACGTGTTGTGGTGTATGTATTCACACATGTATTACGATTTCCGGATAACACAATTATAGCATGAACAATAGACAATTATCATGAACAAGGAAATATAATAATAACCATTTTATTATTGCCTCTAGGGCATATTTCCAACAGATAGTACATAGTACAGGTGTCTACCACGAGATTGTAGTAATGAATATGAGATTGTCTATTGATTAGCCTGGCCTCGGTTTATATAAGACACCGGAGGCCTAGGGTTTAGGAGAGTCCTTGTCTTGGGCGCCAAGTCTCGTGGAGTCTTCCTTGTATGCGGCAGGGGTCGTCTGAACTGGCCCATGAGTATATGACCATGGGGGTCCTCGGCCCAATCCAACTGATCGGGAGACGACGTGGTGAGTACCCCCTAGTCCAGGACACCGTCAAGGGGCACGATATTTACCCAGGTTTGGGCCCTCCTAATGGAGGTAATATCCTACTTCCTGCTTGATTGACTTTCATGAGTATAGAGGTTACAAGAGTTGATCTACCTCGAGATCATAATGGCTAAACCCTAAATGTCTAGCCTGTATGATTATGATTGCCCTACGGACTAAAACCTTCGGTTTATATAAACACCGGAAGGATCTAGGGTTGTACAGAGTTGGTTTACAGAGAAAGGAAGGTGCATGATCCGAATGCCAAGCTTGCCACCCACGCAAAGGAGAGTCCCATCCGGACACGGGGAAAGGTCTTTAATCTCATATCTTCACGGCCATTAGTCCAGCCCATTTCACATAGCTCGGACGCCCGAGGACCCCTTCGTCCAGGACTCCCTCACCCACCCTTGCCAATGTTGAAAATGGCAGTGACTCCAACCTGTAGATGCACATCACTGCAGATCTCCACTCGCACTCATCCCCAAGAAGAAGAGGTACATCCGCCAAATCCTCTAATCAGTCAGTACAGTTGGCAGTTGACATGTTTGGCAAACACTCGACAAGCGCATATAGGCTGTATGTGCAAGGAGTGGTGGATCTTCATGGGAGGCAAAGGAGCCAATGCCCCCCCTCCCTCTAGGAAAACTCTTGAGTGTACCCTAATTACTAGGCTTGAATATCAAAGATTTCTCAGAGTTCATGCATAACTTAACGCCCCCACCCCCCTCAATAATCTTCATCAAGCTTCGCCACTGTGTGCCAGCATCTCCGGTTAAGTGTTTCTGCCCCGCAGCAAACCTGTGAGGGGAATCTGCTACCATCTTCCCTAAATATATGAATAATCCATTGACAATCTTGTTGAATACATTGCTGCACTAGCAGGCACCTTAGAACCATTGACCTTAATGGCAGCTTTGTTCCAGGTCGAGTGAGATAGAATGTCCTGGTCGGTGAATGCTAGGGTACAAAGTTCGTAGTACATGTACACCCTCTTCCTTGATGGGCATACGACCCGTGCATCCTCGAAGGCATCATTGAGACATGCCCTGCCCAGGCCATATACCCTCCTCCCCAGGAACAGAGAACCTTTCGGCCAAACAGATCTGGGGAGGAGGACACCGCCTTGGGTAGCCCTGAAAACAGCTCCTCCAAGCTATTCTAGTAGCTGCTTGGCACTGTGTAATTCCCATCACATTCAAGAGACCCCGGTGAGAACAACAAAAGCAAGGGCAGCTACTGCTGGTATCTTAATGCCTGCGGCAGTAAAGAAAATGTCGGTTAATTTGCAATTTCATTCAGAACGATTATACATGAACATGTTAAACATACATTCTGCAAATTGAGTTGGTCCTACAAAATTAAATTAGGTAGAACATATAAGAGAACATCTAGAGTAGGGGGGGCAATGGCCCCCTTTGCCCCCATGAAGCTCCGCCATTGTGTGTGTGCACCTTGCAGGTAATGCAAATGATGATAAACTTCACACAGCTAGATCTGGCAGGCGTCGAGCAAAAACTGTGAACCAGAAGGGTAGCTCACGATGTTGAGGTGGGCCGTGGACGGCTCGGGATCAGCGAGACGGTGACTTCCAACTTGGCAATCTCACTATATTTTTTTCTCTATGCATGTTAGTTATTGTGTAAATTAGTATAGATATGGTTAATCTGAAGTTGAGAAAAGAAACGATATTAACATGAAAGGCAATCAGTTTGCTCATTCTACTTTTGCCTCTCATCTGCCTACTTATATATAACTGGGTGATTTATCCATCAAAAAATAACTGCACCTTTGATGTTAATTGGTTGCTTCCCTGATTTAACAGTTGTTGAACTTCTGCACATCTTGGTTTCAGAACCACCGGTCTGCACACATGGTACAAACTCCATGTCAATCTTTTATCGGTTTTCTCATGTTATTTTTAAAGTTTTTTTGGTCTCTGGTCATTGAAATGGAAATTGTGTGCTCGTTTCATGCAACAAAAAATAACTGTGAGATTTTTTTTTTCAAAACGGGGGCAAAAGATTTGCCTCATCCATTAATTAAGGAGTTTAGAGTTACTTTTACAATGAAAAGCGAAAAGAAAGATTACAATGCCGCTACCCTCCCGGCATGATTTGACCCAAGTGATTTGCGCCCGTGGTTACGCACAGGTTGGCCTCGCTCTATATGTTTGAAGGCAAGATGGGCGGAAGCGTCGACTCGTGACGAAACACCCCTGCATTTCTCTCACACCATATGGTCCAGCATGTTAGCATAGCGAGGGAGGCAATCGCCTTCCGGTTTGACATATTGGCGGCCGACATGTTGAGCCACCAGTCCTTGATGGAGCGCATCGTGGTCCAGGATGAGATGTCGAGGTAGTCGAGCTTGAACCATCCCTTGATCATAAATATCCCACTAATTGCATTGTTGCCCTGATTACCATGAGCCACAAGGTTCTTAACTGCCATGATTGAAAAAACACAAGCCGCTCGTCATCAATCTGACTAGTATGACATTTTGCGTGGAGACTGCTACAAACCGGCATTCGCAACATGCCAGCATAGGTGAGATACTTACGTGATGAAAACCTAAGATAAATGAAGCAGATGGCACCGAACTAACCTAGGATTCTGAAGAAAAAAAAGATTACAATTTATTCATCAAGTAGGATCCGTACCATCTACAACATCAGGAGCATTAGCAGATTCGGCTAATTTGACTGAACCCACTCCATCGGTCCAAAAAATGTCTCCAGACTTGTGGACTGTGCGGTACCTTCTTTACTATATCACCCATATTTTGATTGTCGTTCCAATGAGTGGGAATAAGAAAAGCTTCACATTGTTCTAGGACGTCTACTATGATAAATCTCTAGTGTCCATGCAACACAGGGGATATAGCAAGCAGAAGGGAGGCCTACGGGACTCAAGCCCCTGCCCGAGCTCGTGAAATACCCCTGAAGAATGGAGACAAGGGATTGAGCAAGTAACAAAACAAGCTCGTGAAATACCCCTGAAGAATGGAGACAAGGGATTGAGCAAGTAACAAAACAAGCTCGTGAAATACCCCTGAAGAATGGAGACAAGGGATTGAGCAAGTAACAAAACAAGCTCGTGAAATACCCCTGAAGAATGGAGACAAGGGATTGAGCAAGTAACAAAACAATTGACCAGAGTGGGATTTGAACCCACGCCCTTTCGGACCAGAGCCTTAATCTGGCGCCTTAGACCAACTCGGCCATCTGATCATTTGTGTTTTCCCTGTATTGGTGTTTATATTTCTCTATTAATTAAAAGGTAAGCAAGCCAGGGTCGCGCCTTGCAAAAGGAACAGTGCACCGCAGAGACACACAAGACTTTTGGTGGATTGGTGCACCGGTGTATTTGTCTTTTGAGAGAGAGCACCGGTGTTTGGGCATTCTTCAACCAACATCGTCTGCCGGTGCAACCACTCAACGGTGCAACCACTGAAAAAAAAAGGGCGTGTGATTGGTATGCAGTTGCCCTCCGAAGAGTTGCAAACCTTCGTTGTCAGTATTCATCTGAACAATGAAGGCTAGGTTAGACCTCATCGATTTGAGCAAGGGTTTTGTCCTGTCTGCCTACCAACACCAGTTCCACTCAACAGAAGATCCCGGAGTTATTCTAAAAAAAAAGATCCCAGAGTTTCAGCTTCTTAAGTGCAGGGACAGCTTGTTTTCAGACCATGTCCTCTGCACGAGTGCAATGTAGTTTCACTTCAGAAAATGGAAGTGTTTTTATCCTCAATGTTTGCATTATGTGTATTCCTTTTTCTTTCAAAGAATCGGCGGGAGCACTGTCTTTTCATTTTAGACGAAAAAGAGAGTTTATGTACAGAGGGACCAAGTTTTTTCAGAAAACTTGGCAAAAACCTGAAGGGACCAACAAAGAGGGTACAACCCAACTAATACCGGACGCAACTTGGACCAGGCCAAAAGCCAGGGCCCTCTGCTTGATATCTTCGAAGGCCAGTGCCGCCACCTCGATGTGGGTGAGACATGTCCAGTTGGGAAGACGACAGTTGTGCTCCTTCCAGATATTCCATATTGTGTAGACGAAGTGTCCGCAGCGACGATGTCGGTCGTCCTTGGACAAAGGAGCCACGAACATATCCCACCAGTCCGATATCCCCACGGGAGGTGGGAGCGAGGGCGTGCTCGCAATGGCCTCGACGGCCCAGTTCTGGATGTGGGACCAGAGTGCAACGACAAAATTAAGGGTAGTCCTCGCTGAGATGAGCGCATCCCCAAGACAAAGCAGGCAGCGTGGGTCATGCGGCCAGCCCCTAATGGCGAGCATGTCAGCGGTAAGGATCGGTCCTTCCGTGGAGCACGAGCCGGGAAAGGACTTGCACTCCAGTTCCGCATGCACCTCCCAAATTTGACCGGGCAGAACATGGGGAAGGATCCAAAGAACTGAGTTGTGTAAGCCGAAGTAGCAGAGTAGATGCTATTGGAGGTCCATTTCCAGGAGATGAAGTCTTCCCGGTCCGGGATCAACGTAACTTGGGAGGTCACCAAGGTAAGGGCGATGAACTCAAGAAACTGGGCCAGGAGGTCAGCGACGCATTATGCGTATTCTAAAATGCATGTGGCAGCCTTATTATATCACATTAAGAAATAAAACTTTAATCTTGCTACAAAGCAAAAGATTGAAAATATGAACGCTCAGAAACCTAACAATTTATAAAACTGCTTGCTCAGAAGCTTAACACTGGACAAAAATGCTTGCTCAAAGCCTAACACAGGACAAAACCGCCTGCTGAGAAGCGTAACACTGGACAACTTCTTGTGATGTGTTTGTGTAGTACGCTTATGCCTGAAGCCAATTGGCACATGAGTGTAGCACTTGCAAATGAATGGAATTTTTCTTGCCAAAAGCAACATCATTTCTAAGTAGTCTGATAGATAGATTAAATAAAGCATCATTGTTGTCTCGACTAAGATAAGAGATCCTAATGATGGCCATTACTCCGTTGCATCGGCCTACTAGGTCCAATTCAGGGGCTTAGTTGACACAGACTGAGGGAGTTCCGGACTAGGAGGTGTCCGGATAGCCGAACTATCATCATCGGCCAGACTCCAAGACTATGAAGATACAAGATTGAAGACTTCGTCCCGTGTTCGGATGGGACTTTCCTTGGCGTGGAAGGCAAGCTTTGCGATACGGATATGTAGATCTCCTACCATTGTAACCGACTCTGTGTAACCCTAACCCTATCTGGTGTCTATATAAACCGGAGGGTTTTAGTCCGTAGTACGAACAACAATCATACCATAGGCTAGCTTCTAGGGTTTAGCCTCTTTGATCTCGTGGTAGATCCACTCTTGTAACACACATCATCAATATTAATCAAGCAGGACGTAGGGTTTTACCTCCATCAAGAGGGCCCGAACACTGGGTAAAACATCGTGTCCCTTGTCTCTGTTACCATCCGCCTAGGCGCACAGTTCGGGACCCCTACCGAGATCCGCGGTTTGACACCGACATTGGTGCTTTCATTGAGAGTTCCTCCGTGTGCGTCACCGATAGGCCCGATGGCTCCTTCGATCATCAACAACGACGCGTCCAGGTGAGACTTTTCTTCCGGACAGATCTTCGTGTTGGCGGCTTTGCTGCGCGGGCCAATTAAGCAGCCATCTGGAGCAGATCGAAGCTTCGCCCGGCCGTCGAGTCGATTTGGAAGTTTAAACTATCTGACGATATCCGCGGAGACCTGATCTTCGACGGTTCAAGCCGCAACCAAGCGCGCCGCCTTGTCTCGATAGGCATGATCTAGCTCTGCAGCGAGCGATTGCCACGAGGCCGCACTGAATCCGCTCCGCCCTTAATCCGGGCGGATTCCCGATCGAGGACAGTGGTTGGACACCGCCTCGGGGCTTTAATCTCTGGCGATTGAGCGAACTCCATCCTCTCCTTTGCGAAGACCTCGACTCCAGGGTGCCGGACTCCTCTCCGGACTCCAAACCCTCCGCGCCCTTGCCAATCGAATCCGATTGGGCGCCCGTTATGGAGTTCACGGCCGCGGACATCTTTCAGCACTCGCCCTTTGGCGACATGCTGAATTCACTAAAGTCTCTCTCTTTATCTGAAAGCCTGGTGGGACCACGGTCGGGAAGGTTGGGATCTGAGCGGCGAAGAAATTCAACGCCCACCCACCACCCACTTCAGAGCCATCGCCGATAGCCTACACGGCGTGCTCGATTTCGACTCGAAGACATAGGCGGTATGGGCGGCGATGTAGGAGACAACAATGAACCAGCACCTATAGCATGCTGGACAACCTCATCCATGATGTATACATGGTGGATACACCTAAAGGAAATGAAGACGAGGAGCAGCGGGGCGCTCGAAGGATAAATCCCTCGAAAAACAGTCAAAACGGCAACGTAAACGCCGAACAAAGTCCCGCCTCAACAAAGACCCAGCCATAGAGCAGGGCGAACCGGTGGACAACGAACAAGCTATCGAGCAATCGTCCGAACAAGACAACTTGGATAAACAATCTGTCCCCGGCAAAGACAACAGTCCGGACGATCTCACGCCGGACAAACTATTGGAGCAAAATGACCTCCAGAAAAGGCTCGTCGCCACTACGCGTAGCCTGAAAAAGCAGAAGCGGAAGCTCAAAACAGCGGAAGATGCACTCAGGATCAGATGGAGCAAAGTATTCAGCACCCAGAACAAATGCACGGCGACGATCGCCGAACAAAGACTACCGAAAAGAAAGCTACTGCCCGAATTGACGAGGAGGCCTTAGAGCCCCACAATTAAAAAGTAAGAAGGCCATCCGATCGGATGGGCGACCCACAAAAAGAGAGCGGTGAATGGCGCCACACAAGCCAATATGCGATCCGCATAAGGATTCACATCAAGAGGATGGCCCGATTAGGTCCGTCTATGGGCCAAGATAGCAGGCTCGTCAAAGCAATGCAATCGCCAAAATTCCGAAGATCACGGCACACCCAAATATAGAGGCGCCAGACACCCCTATGTTTCACTGATGAGGTGATGGATCATGAATTTCAGCGAGTTCAAACCCGTAAACATAGAGGCATCTGACGGAACAACAGACCACAGAGTGCGGATCGAGGATTACATCCTCCACATACACATGGCTAGAGGAGGCGATCTCCACGCCATAAAATACCTACCCTTAAACTCAAAGGGCCAGCTCGGCATTGGCTTAAAAGCCTCCCGAAAATACCATTGGAAGCTGGGAGAGCTCGAGGATGCATTTGGGCAAATTTTGGGGACTTATGTCCGCCCTCCGGATCTGAGCGATCTAAGTCACATAACTCAACAGCCGGAGAGTCAGCCGAGAATTTTGAAACAGGTTCCTTACTAAAAAGAACCAAATAGTCGACTGTCCGGACGCCGAAGCCTTATCAGCTTTCAAACACAACGTCCGGGACGAATGGCTCGCCAGACACCTCGGCCAAGAAAAGCCAAGAACAATGGCCGCATTAACAAGCCTCATGACCCGGTTTTACGCGGGAGAGGACAGCTGGCTGGCTAGATGTAGCACCAGTGACCCGAGTACATCCAAAATCAGGGATGGAAATGGGAAATCACGACGCAGAAAAGATCAGCGCCGAAATAAGGAAAATGGCCCAAATAGTACGGCGGTCAACGCCGGATTCAAAAGCTCTCGGCCGAACAACAAAAAACTGCGCCTAAAGGATAACAGTGACGAGCTATCCAACCTAAACAAGATTCTGGATAGACTGTGTCAAATACACGGTACCTCCGGGAAGCCTGCAAACCATACCCACAGAGATTGTTGGGTCTTCAAGCAGTCTGGCCGACTTAACGCCGAACACAAGGGGCTCGACACACCAAGTGAAAGGGACGAAACCCAAAAGCACCACAAGCAGAGCCTCGGAAAACAAAAAACTTTCCCACAGGAGATCAAAACAGTAAACTCACTTCACGTGATCAAAAGGAAAAACAAAGCGGCGCCCCCTAAAAGGCACGCCGCACACTGGTTGTCAAAACCAATCACCTTCGACCATCAGGACTATTCCGATAATATCCGGAACGCAGGATGGACTGCCTTGATATTGGATCCTATAATCGACGGATTCCAATTTACACATGTCCTCATGGATGGCGGCAGTGACATAAACCTGATATATCAGGACACAATCCGCAGGATGGGGATAAACCCAACCAAAATTCGCCGTAGCAACACCTCCTTTAAAGGAGTACTGCCCGGCCCATACGCCCTCTGCACGGGCTCCATACTGCTAGAAGTTGTGTTTGGTTCATCCGACAATTTCCGTCGCGAAAGGTTACTCTTCCATGTCGCCCCGTTTAAAAGTAGCCATTACTCTTTAACGCAATACCGCATTATGCATCTCTAACACTTAAAATGCCCGGTCCACACGGCATCATCTCGTTAAAAGGAAGTATTAAGTGTTACTCGAGCACGGAAGAAGGGGAGACTGCATCGACAACTCCACATCTATCCGGCTCCACTAGGCAAATAACCTGAAATTGGTCATTCAAACCCCCGACACGGCTAGACGAGTCCGGCGCCTACTAGCGGCATACCCCCATACGAGGGGCTACATGCATGTATAACAAGAGACGATAGAGCTCAATTTTATTCTTCGAACCGTACTCTGTTCATTTAATATTAAGTACATATTTCGCACGATCCTTTTTCTTTCAAACTAAGTTCCTCTCTTTTACAGATGAACAACGTGCTACACCCGTCCAGGATACGGCACAACGGAGACACAGGCGCAGACATGCAGTAGGGACCCGTTGCAAGGATTCTTTTGAGATTAAGACCCTGCGTAAACCTTTTTTCACTGTCTCTTGTTGATATACATTCCCCCGGTTCCTTAATATAACCGAGGAGGAGGCTGGTGCTTTGGCATTGGCCGCACCAGAATTTTTGCGCGTACCTGGACACAAGGGGCTTAGGGCATTATTTTGCCCATTTTCATAAAAGACCGAATACCTTAGGGAGTATTCGCCGTCTCGAGTTAGGCCTTATATGCATCAGCTCCGAATCATGTCTTTGGTCAAATGTTGGGTTGCCCGGCTCCTGTGTTTTGCTGCCTTACGTTCCGTTTTCACGACTAACGCGCACCAGGAGAACTCTGCGATTGTGCCCGGTTCGGCGGGCGAGCACCTCGATGAAAGCGAAAACTGACTGTCATGATATAGCGAGAGACTGGTCAACCACTCGATGACTCACATGAATGTTTAGGATTCCTCCACATTAACGAAGGACGGTTTCGGTCAGGCACATCGCACCCGAATTCGGAGAGTGCGGTGCCCAGGGGCTATATAGTAGCCCCACCCTCGAACTCCTATGGCTAAGTGAAAGTGATAAAGCATTATAGTCCGGTTGCCTGGTTTGCTACGCTGTCACCTCCTTAACAGGACCAAGGCGTTGGATTAAGTGTGAAAAGCGCTTTTTTGCAAACACCCCACACTATGTGCGTGGGGGGTGAAGCCAAGGACTGCCATCTTACAGGTTATATACACATATACATAAACGGCCACACAGGGAGTAGTTTACTACTTGAACGCACAAGTATAAAAAGCACTTATATTACATTGAAACATTGTTTTCACAAATCATACATGTCATTTAAACATAATATCCTTCGAGCACTGCGTCTCTATTAAACGAGCGCCCGGCAGGACTTCTTCAAAGTAGTGCTCGGCGGTACTCAGCCTCTGTCCGAATCACGGGATGCAACGTCGGTGGCCTTCATCTCTGCCCAAGATGTCTTGACACGGGCAAGAGCCATCCGCGCTCCCTCAATGCACGCCGATCGCTTCATTGCGTCGATACGCGGCACCGCACCAAGAAACTGCTGCACTAAACCAAAATAGCTCTTCGGCTGGGGTCCGTCCGGCCACAAGTGAGTCAAGACATGCTTCATGGAAAATCCGGACAATCGATTCAGCTCGGCCCATTCGGCCAACCGATCGGTCAGCGGCAGAGGACGCTCCGGACTATGGAATTGCGACCAATATAGCTCTTCCCTTCTGTGCCCCTTCTGGCCCCGGAAGTGCTCAACGCGTCCTCAGCGCTCGCCACCAAGTCCAGATAAGCATCCTCTGAACTCCACAATTTATCCAACTGAGCATACTTTGGATCTGTATATTTCCTCCGTAGTAGAAACGGTTTTCCGGCCGCAATTGCCATGGCCTGACTCAGCTCCTCCTTGGCAGCTCTCAAAGCCGATTGGGCATTCTTGGATTCGGCAGCGGCCTTCTTTAGGCCCTCTTGTTCCGCTTGACGTTCCTTTTCAAGAACCGCGCAGCGATCGGTAGTATTCCTTAACTTTTTGGCCATATCGGCCATCTCCTCTTTGCTTCGACAGTGAGCAGCCCGTTCAGCTTCTAGCTCTTCGGCCGCCTTTACAGCGGCCGCATTACTAATTCTGGCTTGCTCTTTTGCTCGGGCGAGTTCTGCCCGCAGCTCCTCCGCGGCAGCGGCACCATCTGCATTAAGCATACAAACAGTGAGACATGGGCGTCAAGCTCCCTTACAAGGTGTCCGCATAGAGGTCGCATACCTTGTGACTCGTCAAACCGTCTATTGACCAGCGCGATGTCCGCATCCGCCTCATCCGATTGCCGCTTTAGTTCGGCATATTCAGCATCTGGCTGGCCTTGGACGCCCGCCACCTGTTCGAAGCGGCGATATGTTATACTGAGAATTTGATCCTCGGAACATTGTCAATTTTGACAACATACCAAGTCTCGGGGCTACTATCTATACTGAGCGCATTTATATGCATAACTGTCGAAGGCACATCATTTTGCGTACACGAAACCCGTCGGTAAGCTTCGGCGGCTTCATGCAATCCGCTTTCGCGGATGCAATTATTTCAATCACCGTACCCATTAGAGCACGGTGATCCTCTGAAATAACCGCTTCGCCCGAGCAGATCCTTCACTCCTCCGACCGACGCCACTTGGCGCGGACCTTCCGGCCCCGCGGACTTGGGAACCCTCGCGGCGACACCTCCGGGTCGTCCGCCTCCTATGAGGGTGCGACAGTGGGCGTTTAGCTCTCCATCATCTCCGGAAGAAGATCCCCGAAGACGAGCTCTGCGAGAAGGGCTAAAGTCCGAACTACAAGGTACAATTTCGGTTATCCTCATGAATAAATACAGGATGTTCCTTATTTAAAGACCCTTCTTTTCACTTACGGCTGGTGGAGGCTGATCCTTGGGGAAATAATGCGGCTGGGTTACTTCCAGTAGCGGACTCTCTGCCAAGATTCCCTTCCCTCATTGAGGCCTTGACCTCCGGATCTTCCTGCGGTCCTCTTCTCTCCCGGAAGGTGGGACTCTTAATCCCTCCTTCCTTGATAGCCTCCTTCATGGAGGCAGTTGCTCCCAGCTCCTCCCTTCGCCTTCTTCAAGAGCGCGACCTTGACATCTTGGTCAGCATGGGATCCGGCGTGGTCTCGGGGAGGGGCGGACACCTTATTAACCGCCTTGGCTATCCACTCCTGTTCTAGAAACGGCTCCTTTAAAAGGCATGTATACAAAATAATGAATGAACAGTTTGTCCGGTTACGGACTACTTACTTGAGTATCTGGCGATTGCAGCTTAGTCCTGCGTCCTCGGTCAAATACGGACACTTCTCTTGTGATTGAAGAACAGTTTATACATCTCCACAGGCGTCGTGCCCATAAAATTTTGGAGAGCTCGTGGTCCCTCGGTTGAATTCCCACAAGCGGAGGCGGCGTTCTGGGCGAAGGCGCGGATCGCCATAACCTGCGCCACTGCAACCAGATTGATCCCTCTTTCTGGAGGTCTCGAATCGGCCTGCAGCGGGGAACGTCCTTGGGCGACCCCAGTCGAGCCCTTGTTGACCCATGGCGCCAGCCGCTGTGGTGGACTGGCGGAAGGCGAGGCGCCGCCCATTTGGTGCCCACAGGGCGGTGATATAAAACCACTCCGTTGCCACAAACCAAGCTCCTCTTGAAAAGAGCCCTCGGGCCATGGAGCATCAGCACATTTGCTTATGACCGCCCCTCCGCTTTCTGCTTGTTGCCCCTTGATCATCTTTGGCTCCACCTTGAAGGTCTTGAGCCACAATCCAAAGTGGGGGTAATATGGAGGAAGGCCTCACATCGACAATGAATGACGAGATATGGAGGATGGACTCCAGTTCAAGTCATGGAAATCAAGCCCATAATAAAACATGAGCCCCCGCACAAAGGGATCTGTCGGGAAGCCTAAACCCCGAAGGAAGTGGGACACGAACACCACATTCTTGCCTTGCTCAGGAGTGGGAATGACCTGCCCTGGAGAAGGTAGCCTATGCGAGATCTCGCCGGTCGGATACTGGCGTCTCGCAGCTTTAGCACATCTTCTTCGTGGACGGAGGAAGACATCCATCGGCCGTCTTGGTTGGAGCGGACATCGTCAAATGTCCGGCGCTGAATCTGAAGCTTTGGGTGTTGGAACTTCGAGCGTGAGGCGAACTCGACGGAGGGTGTAAAAAGAAGAGGGCCTTGGTCTCATTATAAAGAGGTTGAATACCAAGAGCCCACCCCGTGGTCGATTAGGACTCGCCTTCGATAGAGAAGGCAGGCCAACGGGCATGGTTGGGTTACCCACGTTCGTATTGATGAGAATCCCGGAATAAGGGGGGCACGATCTATGCTTTGATAAGGCGTGCCAGGGAAACCGCCTCGCTAAACACGCTGAGGTGGAGCAGTAAAAGGCGATTCATATAAAGGCCTGGCCGTGGTGTGATGTCACGCCGCGGAATACGTCAGCAGACTGTGCAAAAATTATTCTCTCTACGGTGTTATGTGGAACTTGTTTTGCAGAGCCGGACACTATTCTTGTGTTCAAAACCTTCTATGAAATATTCGGAGGAGGAACCCGCCTCGCAATGCCGAAGACAATCAACGCGCCCTTTTCGCCGTCATTGAAGCCTGGTTCAGAGGCTCTTGAGGGAGTTCGGACTAGGGGTGTCGGATAGCGAACTATCATCATCGGCGGACTCCAAGACTATGAAGATACAAGATTGAAGACTTCGTCCCGTGTCCGGATGGGACTTTCCTTGGCGTGGAAGGCAAGCTTGGCGTCTGGATATGTAGATCTCCTACCATTGTAACCGACTCTGTGTAACCCTAACCCTATCTGGTGTCTATATAAACCGGAGGGTTTTAGTCCGTAGGACGAACAACAATCATACCATAGGCTAGCTTCTAGGGTTTAGCCTCTTTGATCTCGTGGTAGATCCACTCTTGTAACACACATCATCAATATTAATCAAGCAGGACGTAGGGTTTTACCTCCATCAAGAGGGCCCGAACCTGGGTAAAACATCGTGTCCCTTGTCTCCTGTTACCATCCGCCTAGACGCATAGTTCGGGACCCCCTACCCGAGATCCGCCGGTTTTGACACCGACACAGACCTTGTCCAGACGGTTTGAAAGAATTGGGACCCTCCAAAACGTAAGTTCTTTGCTTGGCTGATTATTAATGATAGGTTTTGGACCACGGATCGACTACGACGGCAAGGATGGCCTAATCGAAACATTTGCCCCTCTGTAAGCAAGTCGGGAATTAGCGGCTCATCTACTCTTCCATCGTAGATACACAACTAGAGTTTGGGTAATGATCAAATTTTGGCTTGGCCTTCATGATGTGAACCTCCTGGAGTGAGTCAATTAAGCATTGGTGGAGTCTCAACGCAACTAGAAAGACGCAATCTCGAAGACCGCTCATCTTGCTAATGCTACTCATTTCGTGGGAGATGTGGAAGGTAAGGCATGCAAGTGTCTTCTGAAATATTGCGATGCCGGTCGGAGTTATTGTCACAAAGATCAAAGAGGGGTGTGGTTTGTGGGGTCTCCCTGGGGCGAAACATTTGCATAAGTTGATGCCGCATTCAGCCTTTCGCCATAAACTCTCGAAACCTCTTCTTTATCCAATAAAAATGGCAAATCTTTTGCCTACTTTAAAAAAATAGAAGCTACAACAAGTATCCCTTGGCACATTCGTTCCACTAAAATAATCCTTGATAGTATAAATTCTTGATACATGAAGAAAATGAAAAATTTATTTTAAAATAATTTTAGACGTAAACTTGACCCATGTAGCTTAAAGCCAATTACATCAAGTGCACGACGGAAATCTGAAAAAGTGCGAGGGTCTCACTGAAACAAACCGAGGTCTCAACTTAGCTGCACGTCTGCATCATTTAGAACTTTTTTCATTCCATTCCGCTAATTCTTTCTTTTTATCATTTACCTATTCGAGAACAAGCACTCAAGCAGGAATTAAGCTTGGGGATGTTGATACGTCTCCAACGTATCTATAATTTATGAAACGTTCATGCCATTTTTGCAATAATTTTATATGCTTTTGGTATGATTTTATTAGAACTACCCCGGACTGACGCTGTTTTCAGCAAAACTACCGTGATATCTTTTTTGTGCATAAATAAAAGTTCTCGGAATAGGCTAAAAATCGACGGTGATTTTTTATGCACCAAAAGAGACCCCCAAAGCACCAGAGCTGGGCCAGGAAGTGACCGAGGAGGCCACACGCCTGGCGGGCGCCCACCCCCCCTAGGGCACACCTCCCGAGTTTGTGGGCCCCTCAGGAAACTCCCCCCCCCCAACTTGTTTCAAACGCCGAAAATTCTTATAAATACGGGAACCCAACCCTAGATCGGGAGTTCCGCCGTCGCAAGCCTCTATAGCCATGAAAAACCAATCGGGAGCCCATTCTGGCACACCGTCGGAGGGGGAAATCATCACTGGAGGCCATCTTCATCATCCCGACGGACTCCATGATGAGGAGAGAGTAGTTCACCCTCGGGGCTGAGGGTATGTACCAGTAGCTATGTGTTTGATATCTCCCTCCCTCCCTCTCTCTCTCTATAGTGTTCTTGATTTGGCATGATCTTGATGTACCACGAGCTTTGTTATTATAATTGGATCATATGGTGCTTCTTTCCTCTCTATCTCTTATTGTGATGAATTGAGTTCTACTCTTTGAGGTTTCGTTATGTTGGATTGAGTATTGGATTTGAGAATACTTGATGTATGTCTTGCGATGGGATATCTGTGATGACAATGGAATGCTCTATTGATTCACTTGATGTATGTTTTTCCACTCAACTCGCGGATTCCCGAGGTGACATTGGGGTAATCTATGCATAAGGGTTGATGCACGTTTTCGTCCTACGTTCTCTGATAGAAACTTTAGGGTGACTCTTTGTTGCACGTTGATGGATTATTATGCGATCCAAATATGTTATCATTGTTGAGAGAATTTACACTGGTGAAATATGAATCCTAGGCCTTGTTTCCAAGCATTGTAATACCGTTTTTGCTCACTTTTGTTACTAGTTACCTTGCTGTTTTATATTTTCAGATTACAAAACCAACATCCACTATCCATACTTATATAATTTACCATTGTATTGGGTGTGTTGGGGACACAAGAGACTATTTGTTATTTGGTTGCAGGGGTGTTTGAGAGAGACCATCTTCATCCTATGCCTCCCACGGATTGATAAACCTTAGGTCATCCACTTGAGGAAAAATTGCTATTGTCCTACAAAATTCTGCGCTTGGAGGCCCAACACGAGTCTATAAAAAGGATAGCGTAGTAGACATCACCTTCATGATGTGAACCTCCTGGAGTGGGTCAGTTAGAGATTGGTGGAGCCTCAACACAACCAGAAAGACGTAATCCTGATGACCGCTCACCTCCCTAATGCTACTCCTTTCATGGGAGATATGGAAAAAACGGAATGCAAGGGTCTTCCGAAATTTTGCGGGACCGGTCAGAGTTATTGTCACAAAGATCAAAGAGGAGTGTGGTTTGTGGTGTCTCGCTGGGGCAAAACATTTGCGTATGTTGGTGTCGCGTTCAGCCTTGGCCATAAACTCTAGAAGTTTCTTCGTTTCAAAAAAATAGAAGTTGCAACAAGTATCCCTTGACACATTCGTCCCACCAAAATATTCCTGAACAGTATAAATTCTTGACACAGGAAGCAAATGAAAATTTATTTTAAAATAATTTTAGACGTAAACTTGACCCATGTAGCTTAAAGCCAATTACATCAAGTGCACCACATAAACCTGAAAAGTGCGAGGGTCCCACTAAAACAAACCAAGGTCCCAACTTAGCTGCACATCCGCAGCATTTAGAACTTTTTTCATTCCATTCTGCTAAATGTTGACCAATAAGGGCCTTGCGAAAATTCACATGTTGGTTTTCTATTTCAATAATCGCAGAAATAATACCATTAATATGATAAAGGATATTATAACATAACATTAAAACAGGGCAGAGCAGGGACGAAGGAACAAGAAGATGAACAATTGTCGGAACTGGTGGAATAGGGTTTGTAAGATAACGGGGATGTAGGATACGCACAGGTAGACACATGTATAAGCAAGGTTGCAGAAGTATTTGTACATAATAAACGCATATATTGTTTCGTATTCAGACAGTTAAGAATTTTCATCCATTTTTCAAACATTTTTCTCTCGGATGGCTGCAGGCATTCCCGTAGGCGCGTGCCCCTGCGCATTTTCGCGGTTTTTGGTAGCCTTTCCGTCTATATTGAAAGTGTACGAAGGCGCCGGAGCACACTGTTCGTTCTTATTGTACTCTCATCTGTCGACGGAGAATCGTATCATCCTTGACCGGGCGACAGAAGAGTGATCGATCGGGATAAATGAAGCATCCCCTTTTATCGCCCGTTCATATGCAGCCGTCGTGATCGTCCCATGTTCCGTTGTTCCGTCTGCAGCGCCGCAACGGAATGTCAAGTGACCCAAGCCGAGGAAATCATTGGAGATGAGTGATACTATTAGTGCAGTAATATAAAGTATTTATTGGGCCACCGAGCTGTCTAATCACTGCATGCTGGTTCGTCTACTCTCACTGATGTGAAAAAATGTTTTTATATTCGTCTTGTACTGTGTTGCCTCGAGCCTCCGCCCAAAAAAGAGGCTAGACTAGATTTTTGTATCCCTGTGAAATGGACACTGTTGACACACCTTTCCACAGGAACACTGTAGCTGATTCCTTTGATCTGAACGCCGTCGAAGGAAATAAAAACTACGGAATGAAAATTCCTCTAGAAAGCTAAGCAATCCCATGAAGCGAACACACCCCAAACAGACAATACAACCCCAGACTCCAATGTCAGCAAGAAATTTGAAGTAAAAAGGCAATGTTACACTTCAAATCACAGAATAAGAACAGTGATTTATTTATAAAATTACAACTAAATTAAGAAATGCAGGTTAGTAATGAGAACCCTAACCAGCAAGGAAAACAGTCAGTTTCGCACATTCTAACTTGTAAGATGCAGCTGTTTAAAACCTATATTAATCAATTTAGTTTCTAAGAGAAACAATACCTAAGAGATAAACTTACGGTATCAATCCCAAGAGTTCTTCTATGCGCACACATCAATCAAATGTTAGGCACTACTAAGAAAGGCTCCGGTGTTACATGCAACAGTAAGAAACTGCACAGGAAAGAACTTAAAAATACTCGAGCTTCAGGTATCCAACTCAACTGCGATGCAGACACCCTTTTAGGCATTGATCTTGTATAGAGCATATACTAAACAACATACAGAATCAGCAAGTAGTAACATGTCACAGTCCTAAACATAAAGAGATGGCAAAGATGATGGCACAAATTACTTTATACGTCGAGCAGCCCTATCCTGGAAAGATGAATCCACGACAAGGATGCCATAGACTGACACACAAAGCCCAAGATTGGCAACCACCTGCAATGCAAGTCCAAATACAGATTGGTAAATCTAGTACAAGCTACAAACAAAAATGTCTAACCATGATCAGCTGAACAAGCCAACCAATGGATAATTTAAAATTGAGAACAACGAACTTTGGATATTTGAAACAGATATAGTTAAACTTCCTGGCAGGTTGTTTCGTTCTTCTGCCGGACACGGCGTTCTGTTAATAATATTTTCAGCAATCCATGTAACCATTGCTCATTTCTTTGGAAAAAAACAACATTGCATTGCGGTGTGATCAAAATATATTTCGGCAGTACTATTTTTTCTTTCGAATCCATACGAACATTGCCATCAGCTGTGTTTCTAAACGGCTAGAATTCCTCTGGATTGAATAATGTTGTTGATAGATCATGTGGATCGGGTACGTTAGATCGATCCAATAGACCTACCTTCGCCTTGTGCTGACGAGCTCGATCCAGCGCCGGCCATGGTGAAGTAGGGGCCGGTGATGGCAGAGAGATGGCGGCGGTGGTGTGCTTCCCGTGAGCACCGCGCTAACCCTTGATCGGTAGGGAGTGTTCGGTGCGGTTTGTGGAAGCGATCAACCTTGTGAGACGTGCCCCGGCCCCCCACCTCTGTTTATATAGCGCGGGTCACAGGGGCCCACCAACCATTGTTTGGTTGGCGCCCCGATCGGAAGCTGAGTCGAGGCCCGTTAAGCCCGTTGGGTTCGAACGGGAGAGAGATCAACCTAACATTCTCCCCCTTGATCTCAACTTTACTTTTAACTTTATACTTTTTAGTTTATTTGTTTCATCACATATTGGTACATAGAGCATGTTTCATCGTCACAACTTAATTGCCCATAGAATCATATAGCTACAACATACGTTATGTTCAGAAACAAATTCTGTTCCTTTTGGGCCTATCCAGGAATCATAAGTCTTTCCCTTAAACCCATGCCGGCTAAGTGTCCCTTGAACACATTGGGTGGTAAGCCTTTCGTTAGTGGATCCGCAAGCATATCTTTTGTCCTTATATGCTCGATACTTATAGTTTGATCCTGGATTTTATCTTTCACAACATAATACCTTATCTCTATTGTTTTGGCAGCATTACTCAACTTATAGTGAGTGTAAAATACTGCTGGTTGGTTGTCACAGTACATATTTAGTGGTTTGTGAACACAATCTACCACTTTCAAGTCGGGTACAAACTTCTTTAGCCATATCGCCTGCCCCGTGGCTTCGAAGCATGCTATGAATTCTGCATACATCGTGGATGATGCAACTATCGAGTGTTTGGAGCTTTTCCACGAAATAGCTCCCCTGGCGAGGGTGAATACGTATCCTGACGTGGATTTTCTATCATGTTTGTCCCCCGCAAAATCTGCGTCTGAATACCCTTTTATCTCTAGGAAATCACTTCTCTTGTATATTAGCATGTAGTCCTTCGTGCCTTGCGCATAACGCAATGCTTTCTTTACCATCTTCTAGTGCTCTATGCCTGGATTCTCTTGATACCTACTGAGTACCCCGGTGATAAAGGCTATGTCAGGGCGAGTGCACACTTGTGCATACGTAAGCTGCCAACTGCCGAAGCATATGGTACTGCTTTCATTTGATCGATCTCGTACTGGTTCTTGGGACATTGGAATTTCCCAAAACTATCGCCCTTAACTATAGGAGCAGCTGTGGCTTTACTCGCATGCATATTATACTTTTTTAAGAACCTTTTCTAAATATGCTTTCTGCGATAGTCCTAAGACTCCATTGTTTCTATCTCGGTGAATTCCTATGCCCAAAACATATGATGCTTCACCAAGATCTGTTATGTCAAAATTCGAGGATAAGAACTTCTTTGTTTCTTGTAGTAAACTAACATCATTGCTAGCAAGCAGAATATCATCCACATACAAGATTAGGAAAATATATTTACCATTTTTAAACTTTGCATAAATGCAGTTATCCTCAACATTTTCTTTAAGTCCAAAACTTTTAATCGTTTCATTAAACTTTTGCTACCATTGTCTAGAGGCTTGCTTTAATCCATAAATGGATTTCTTTAGGCGGCATCCCATATTTTCCTTGCCTTCCATGATAAAACCCTTGGGTTGTTTCATGTAGACATTTTCCTTTAAATCACCATTCAGAAATGTCGTTTTAACATCCATTTGATGTAACTCTAAATCAAAATGTGCAACTAATGCCATTATGATTCTGAAGGAATCCTTACATGAGACTGGGGAAAAAGCCTCATTGTAGTGTATCCCTTCTCTTTGAGTAAATCCTTTTGCCATGAGTAGTGCTTTGTACTTTTCTACATTCCCTTTAGAGTCATACTTAATTTTGTAGACCCATTTACAACCTACTGTTTTGGCTCCTTTAGGAATTTCCTCTAAGTCCCAAACATCTTTGGAACTCATCGATTTCATCTCACCTTCCATTGCCTTCATCCACTTCGATGAATGAGGGTTTGATACGTCTTCAATGTATCTATAATTTTTGATTGTTCCATGCTATTATATTACCAACCCGTTTTGGATGTTTATGGGCTTTACTATACACTTTTACATCATTTTTGGGACTAACCTATTAACCGGAGGCCCAACCCAAATTGCTGTTTTTTTTGCCTATTTCAGTTTCTCGAAGAAAAGGAATATCAAACGGAGTCCAAATGGAATGAAACCTTCGGGAGCGATCTTTTTGGAACAAACACAATCCAGGAGACTTGGAGTGGACATCAAGAAGCAGTCGAGGCGGCCACGAGGCAGGAGGGCGCGCCCTAGGGGGTTGGGCGCGCTCCCCACCCTCGTGGGCCCCTCGTGGATCCCCTGACCGACCTCCTTCGCCTATATATACTTGCATACCCTGAAAACATCCAGGAGCACCATGAAACCCTATTTCCACCGCCGCAACCTTCTGTACCCGTGAGATCTCATCTTGGGGCCTTTTTCGGTGCTCCGCCGGAGGAGGAATCGATCACGGAGGGCTTCTACATAATCGCCAAGGCCTCTCCGATGAGTTGTGAGTAGTTTACCACAGACCTTCGGGTCCATAGTTATTAGCTAGATGGTTTCTTCTCTCACTTTGAATCTCAATACAAAGTTCTCCTCGATCTTCTTGGAGATCTATTCAATGTAACTCTTTTTGTGGTGTGTTTGTCGAGATTCGATGAATTGTGGGTTTATGATCAAGTTTATCTATGAGAAATATTTGAATCTCCTCTGAATTCTTTTATGTATGATTGGTTATCTTTGTAAGTCTTTGAATTATCAGTTTGGTTTGACCTACTAGATTGATCTTTCTTGCAATGCGAGAAGTGCTTAGTTTTGGGTTCAATCTTGCGGTGTCCTTTCCCAGTGACAGCAGGGGCATCAAGGCATGTATAGTATTGTTGCCATCGAGGATAAAAAGATGAGGTTTATATCATATTGTTTGAGTTTATCCCTCTACATCATGTCATCTTGCCTAATGCGTTACTCTGTTCTTATGAACTTAATACTCTAGATGCATGCTGGATAGCCGGCGATGTGTGGAGTAATAGTAGTAGATGCAGGCTGGAGTCGGTCTACTTGTTGCGGACGTGATGCCTATATACATGATCATGCATAGATATTCTCATGACTATGCACTTTTCTATCAATTGCTCGCCAGTAATTTGTTCACCCACCATAATACTTATGCTATCTTGAGAGAAGCCACTAGTGAAACCTATGGCCCTCGGGTCTATTTTCCATCATATAAGTTTCCAATCTACTTTATTTTGCAATCTTTAATTTCCAATCTATATCATAAAAATACCAAAAATATTTATCTTATCTCATTATCTCTATCAGATCTCACTTTCGCAAGTGGCCGTGAAGGGATTGACAACCCCTTTATCGCGTTAGTTGCGAGGTTCTTGTTTGTTTGTGTAGGTACGAGGGACTTGCGTGGAGCGTCCTACTGGATCGATACCTTGGTTCTCAAAACTGAATAAAATACTTACGCTACTTTGCTGCATCACCCTTTCCTCTTCAAGGGAAAACCAACGCAGTGCTCAAGAGGTAGCAAGAAGGATTTCTGGCGCCGTTGCTGGGGAGGTCTTCGCTCAAGTCAAGACATACCAAGTACCCATCACAAACTCTTCTCCCTCACATTACATTATTTGCCATTTGCCTCTCGTTTTCCTCTCCCCCACTTCACCCTTGCCGTTTTATTCGCCCTCTCTTTTCCGTTTGCCTCTTTTTCGCTTGTCTCTTGTGTGCTCGCGTGTTAGATCATTTATCTAATCGTCATGGCTAATCGTCCTATCATCGTTAGTACTCCCGATCATGAAGTTCTTAATTTTAAACAAAGGGAGGGAGAAAATCTAAGATATGCTTGGCATAGAATTTGCAATGCTCAGAATAGATCTACAGATCTACTAGGAAGCAATCTACTTCCGTTCTTCTTTGCAATTTTTATGTAGGCATTACTCCTTGGAATAGATGCATTCTTGATGCCATTACCGGAGGGAATTTCTTGGGTAGCCATACTTTTGATGCTTATAATGCTATGTTAGATTTGTGTGGTCGACCACCTCTTTTGGTTAATGGAATTGTTTTAACCTTGGAACATGTGATGCAAAGGCTTGAAATTATTGAAAATAAAGTTGCCACTGTTGTATTAATTGAAAACTTGGATAAAAAGATCAACAACCAAATTTCTCAATATGGATCTAAGGTTGGAGTCACTCTGAAATTTTTTAGAGAGAAGGAATCTATAGTTAACGAAAGAATAGATCAAGATTCTACAAGAATCGGTAAACTTGAGGATACTATTACTAACTTAGGTTCTGCCTTTTCATCCGTGAAAAATACTCCAACTCCTCCTACCAAATTTTCCTAATTAATGTATTTCCCTAAAAATAAGGGTGAATCTTCTAGTGAGGAAAATGCGGATCTCAAATCCATAAGTGTTCACCCCAGCTTTTTCGCTATCATTAAGGAACCTTTTGCTACAAATGAATTTCTTGATTTCTTGCCTAGGAGTTTAATCATTACTAAAAATAAATAAACTCCTAAGGGTTATAAGTGCTCTATTGAAGAATTGAATGCCAAAGATGGCAATACTTAGATCTATTCTCGCTTTTATGCCTAGCTAGGGGCGTTAAACGATAGCGCTTGTTGTGAGGCAACCCAACTTTATTTTTTGTTCCTTGCTTTTTGTTCATGTTTAGTAATAAATAATTTATTTAGCTTGTGTTTAGATGTGGTTTTATGTTTTAATTAGTGTTTGTGCCAAGTAGAACCTATAGGATCATCTTGGGTGATAGTTAATTTGATCTTGCTGAAAAACAGAAACTTTTACAAGCACGAGAATAATTTTAATAAATGACAGTAACGTGATTTTTAGTTGATTCTTTTTGAATTAGATCAATAGACAAATTTCCTAGGATTTCCTATTTTGGTAGTATATTTAGAGTTCCATAAGTATTCGAAAGTTACAGATTGCTACAGACTGTTCTCTTTTTGACATATTCTATTTTTCGTGTGTTGTTTGCTTATTTTGATGAATCTATGGCTAGTATCGGGGGGTATGAACCATAGAGAAGTTGGAATACAGTAGGTTTAACATCAATATAATAAAGAATGAGTTCATTACAGTACCTTAAGTGGTGGTTTTTCTTTCTTGCACTAACGGAGCTTATGAGATTTTCTGTTGAGTTTTGTGTTGTGAAGTTTTCAAGTTTTGGGTAAAGATTTTATGGACTATGGAATAAGGAGTGGCAAGATCCTAAGCTTGGGGATGCCCATGGCACTCCAAGATAATTCAAGGACAACCAAAAGCCTAAGCTTGGGGATGCCCCGGAAGGCATCCCCTCTTTCGTCTTTGTCTATCGGTAACTTTACTTGGAGCTATATTTTTATTCACCACATGATATGTGTTTTGCTTGGAGCGTCTTGTATGATATGAGTCTTTGATTTTTAGTTTACCACAATCCTCCTTTCTGTACACACCTTTTGGGAGAGACACACATGATTAGGATTATTGGAATACTCTATGTGCTTCACTTATATCTTTTGAGCTAGGCAATTTTGCTCTAGTACTTCACTTATACTCCCTCCGTCCGGAAATACTTTTCATCAAAATGAACAAAAGAGGATGTATCTATATGTATTTTAGTTCTAGATACATCCCTTTTTGTCCATTTTGATGACAAGTATTTTCGGACGGAGGGAGTATCTTTTTAGAGCACGGCGGTGGTTTTATTTTGAAGAAATTATTGATCTCTCATGCTTCACTTATATTATTTTGAGAGTCTTTTAGAACAACATGGTATTTCCTATGGTTATAAAATTGGTCCTAATATGATGGGCATTCAAGTTGGGTATCATAAAAACTATCATAGAAAGTGCATTGAATACTATGAGAAAATTGATACTTGATAATTGTTTTGAGATATAAAG
Organism: Aegilops longissima; assembly: GCA_021605205.1. NCBI lineage: Eukaryota > Viridiplantae > Streptophyta > Magnoliopsida > Poales > Poaceae > Aegilops > Aegilops longissima. Next base: position 597,068,582 of record CM038681.1, on the reverse strand, counting down.
GTGGTAATGTTAGAGTCATGCTAGTTGGGTAATGATGAAAATGATAAATACTTGTGTTAAATATGGCAAGTCCCATAGCATTCACGTATGGTAAAAGTTGTGTAACAAATTAGTAGCATGGGATGCTCTTTTGATTGCCTTCCTTATGAGTGGAGGTCGGGATCACGCGATGGTTAGCTCCTACGAACCCTTCCCCTAGGAGCATGCGTAGTAGTACTTTGCTTCGAGGGCTAAATTTTGCAATAAGTATACGAGTTCTTTATGACTAATGTGAGTCCATGGATTATACGCACTCTCACCCCTCCATCATTGCTAGCCTCTACGGTACCGTGCATTGCCCTTTCTCACCTTGAGAGTTGGTGCAAACTTCGCTGGTGCATCCAAACCCCGTGATAAGATACGCTCTATCACACACAAACCTCCTTATATCTTCCTCAAAACAGCCACCGTACCTACCTATTATGGCATTTCCATAGCCATTCTGAGATATATTGCCATGCAACTTTCCACCGTTCCGTTTATTATGACACGCTCCATCATTGTCATATTGTTTTTGCATGATCATGTAGTTGGCATCGTATTTGTGGCAAAGACATCTTCATAATTTTTCATACATGTCACTCTTGATTCATTGTATATCCCGGTATACCGCCGGAGGCATTCATATAGAGTCGTATTTTGTTCTAGTATCGAGTTGTAATCCATGAGTTGTAAGTAAATAGAAGTGTGATGAGCATCATTATTAGAGCATTGTCCCTTGAAAAGAAAGGCCAAAAAAAGAGAAAGGCCAAATATAAAAAAAAGAAAGGCCAAATAAAAAAAGGGAAGGCCCAAAAAGGGGGGGGGGGGCAATGTTACTATCCTTTTCCACACTTGTTCTTTAAAGTAGCACCATGATCTTTATGATAGAGAGTCTCTTATTTTGTCACTTTCATATACTTGTGGGAATTTTTCATTATAGAACTTGGCTTGTATATTCCAATGATGGGCTTCCTCAAAATGCCCTAGGTCTACGTGAGCAAGCAAGTTGGATGCACACCCACTTAGTTTCTTTTGTTGAGCTTTCATACATTTATAGCTCTAGTGCATCCGTTGCATGGCAATCCCTACTCCTCATGTTGACATCAATTTATGGGCATCTACATAGCCCGTTGATTAGCCTCGTCAATGTGAGACTTTCTCCTTTTTTGTCTTCTCCACACAACCTCCATCATCATATTCTATTCCACCCATAGTGCTATATCAATGGCTTACGCTCATGTACTGCGTGAGAGTTGAAAAAAGCTGAAGCACGTTAAAAAGTATAAACCAATTTCTTGGCTGAAACCGGGTTGTGCATGATGGGAGTATTTTGTGTGACGAAAATGAAACATAGCCTAACTATATGATTTTGTAGGGATAAACTTTCTTTGGCCATGTTATTTTCATAAGACATGATTACTTGTTAGTATGCTTGAAGTGTTACTATTCTTATGTCAATATTGAACTTTTATCTTGAATCATTTGGATTTGAACATTCATGCCACAATAAAGAAAATTACATTGAGAAATATGCTAGTTAGCATTCCACATCAAAAATTTTGTTTTTATCATTTACCTACTCGAGGACGAGCATGAATTAAGATTGGGGATGCTTGATACGTCTCCAACGTATCCATAATTTTTATTGTTCCATGCTATTATATTACCCGTTTTGGGTGTTTATGGGCTTTACTATACACTTTTATATCATTTTTGGGCTAACCTATTAACCGGAGGCCCAGCCCAAGTTGCTGTTTTTTTTGCCTATTTTAGTGTTTCGAATAAAGGAATATCAAACGGAGTCCAACCGGAATGAAACCTCCGGGAGCGATCTTTTTGAAACAAACGCAATCCAGGAGACTTGGAGTGGACGTCAAGAAGCAGCCGAGGCGGCCACGAGGCAGGAGGGCGCCCCCCCCCCCCCACCCTCGTGGGCCCCTCGTGGCTCCCCTGACCGACCTTCTTCGCCTATATATACTTGCATATCCTGAAAACATCCAGGAGCACAACGAAACCCTATTTCCACCGCCGCAACCTTCTGTACCCGTGAGATCCCATCTTGGGGCCTTTTCGGGCGCTCCGCCGAAGGGTGAATCGATCACGGAGGGCTTCTACATCACCGCCATGGCCTCTCTGATGAGTTGTGAGTAGTTTACCACAGACCTTCGGGTCCATAGTTATTAGCTAGATGTCTACTTCTCTCTCTTTGAATCTCAATACAAAGTTCTCCTCGATCTTCTTGGAGATCTATTCGATGTAACTCTTTTTGCGGTGTGTTTGTCGAGATTCGATGAATTGTGGGTTTATGATCAAGTTTATCTATGAGAAATATTTGAATCTCCTCTGAATTCTTTTATGTATGATTGGTTATCTTTGCAAGTCTCTTTGAATTATCAGTTTGCTTTGGCCTACTAGATTGATCTTTCTTGCAATGAGAGAAGTGCTTAGCTTTGGGTTCAATCTTGCGGTGTCCTTTCCCAGTGATAGCAGGGGCAGCAAGGCACATATTGTATTGTTGCCGTCGAGGATAAAAAGATGGGGTTTATATTATATTGTTTGAGTTATCCCACTACATCATGTCATCTTGCCTAATGCGTTACTCTGTTCTTATGAACTTAATACTCTAGATGCATGCTGGATAGCGGTCGATGTGTGGAGTAATAGTAGTAGATGCAGGCAGGAGTCGGTCTACTTGTTGCGGACGTGATGCCTATATATATGATCATGCCTAGATATTCTCATGACTATGCACTTTTCTATCAATTGCTCGACAGTAATTTTATCACCCACCGTAATACTTATGCTATCTTGAGAGAAGCCACTAGTGAAACCTATGGCCCCCGGGTCTATTTTCCATCATATAAGTTTCCAATATACTTTATTTTGCAATCTTTAATTTCCAATCTATATCATAAAAATACCACAAATATTTATCTTATCTTATTATCTCTATTAGATCTCACTTCCGCAAGTGGCCGTGAAGGGATTGACAACCCCTTTATCGCGTTGGTTGCGAGGTTCTTGTTTGTTTGTGTAGGTACGAGGACGTGCGTGGAGCCTCCTACTGGATTGATACCTTGGTTCTCAAAACTGAGGGAAATACTTACGCTACTTTGCTGCATCACCCTTTCCTCTTCAAGGGAAAACCAACGCAGTTGCCCAAGAGGTAGCAGGCTTCTCATGGCTTCTTCATATGAGGTGGGATGTTTTTCCATATGAACCATTTCTGTGTTATAAACTTTAAAGTCAGTAGAAATAGCTGACTTTCTTGGTCTTGTAGACCTTCTAAGGGCCTCAGTTTCTGGCACATTGTGCCTCAACTTCTGGCACTCATTCTAAAATTTGTTGTTGCACCTCCCTTTCATGCTCAACAACGGGTTTATTCGGCTCCTGACGGACAGGTTCCGGGTCTACCCCCATAGTTGTCATGGGTGCAGTTGCAACTGCTAGTGAGAAAAATGGCTCCTGAATCATCGGATTAGGTGCATGCACCCTCTTCTCCTCAAGATCAATTTTCCGAGCTACTAAGCTCCCCCTCATCATTTCGTCCTCTAAGAAGACTGCATGACTCGTTTCTACAAACTTTGTATATCTGTCTGGGCAGTAGAAACGAAAACCCTTTGATCTTCCTGGATAGCCAATGAAGTGGCAACTCACTGTTTTGGGATCTAACTTTGCAATCTTTGGATTAAACATTTTGGCCTCAGCAGGGCACCCCCACACCCTGAAGTGTTGTAAGGAGGGCACCCTTCCTGTTCATAGCTCGTACGGTGTTTTGGGCACCGACTTGCTTGGTACTCTATTGAGAATGTGAATGGCGGTTTTAAGCGCCTCCATCCATAATCCCAATGGCAAGTTGGAATAACTCATCATGCTGCCCACCATATCCATAAGTGTACGGTTGCGCCTTTCAGCTACTCCATTTCTTTGAGGCTCGCCCGCATTGAATCTTGAGCTACTATGCCAGTCTCCTGCAAGAACTTTGCAAAAGGTCCAGGGACTTGGCCATATGGAGTGTGCCGACCGTAGTACTCTCCTCCACGGTCGGACATGACTATCTTTATTCTTTTATCATGCTGATTTTCAACTTCAGCTTTGAATATTTTAAATTTATCCAACGCTTCAGATCTTTCTTTGATTGGATAAATATATCCATAGCGAGAGTAATCATCTGTAGTGTTATGAACGAGTCATATCCATCCACACTTTTCACCGGAAATGGTCCACAAATGTCAGTGTGAATGATTTCCAGTGTGCCTGTGCTATGGATTGCACCTTTTTTGATTTGTTTTATATAATTTCCTTTAATGCAATCTATGTATTATTCTAAGTCTGAGAATTCTAACGGAGGAAGAATTTCACTTTTGACTAATCTTTCTATTCTCCCCTTGGAAATATGGCCCAAGCGATAGTGCCATAATTTCGATGAGTCGAATGTTCTCTTTCTTTTCTTTTGTTCTTTATTTGACGCGGAAACATGTTCATTCACATTGCATACAAAATGCACTTTTCCACGAAGTGATAACAAATAAAGCTCATCGTGTAGTAAAGCATCACCCACATAAGCATTATTATACCATATGGCACACTTGTCATGTCCAAAATAACATTCATAATTATCTTTGTCCAAACAAGAAACACTAATTAAGTTCCTATGACATGATGGAACAAATAAAACATATCTAAGTAGAAGATTGAATCCGTCAGCTAACTCCAAGGATATTTCACCGACAGCTTCAACTTCTGCTTCAACTCCGTTTGCCACTTCAGTGCGTCTTTTGCTTCTTAGCGTAGTCCGCGTCAAATGGAATCCCTATAAAGAATTTGCAACATGAACAGTTGCTCCTAAGTCAATCCACTAAGTGAATTTTGAAAACTGTGTATACAAGGATTCGTTTACAAATGAAACTATATTGTTACCTCTTTTTGCCATGACTGACTTCAGGCAAGCAGTGCAGTCTTTCTTGTAATGCCCTTTCTGCTTGCAGTGGATACAAGTGTCTTTGGCCACTAAGAAAGGCTGTTGCTGACGCTGATAGGGAGCTTTTCCATGCTTTGAAGGAGAACTTTTGCTGTTTTGATTGTAATTCCTTTTCTTTTGATCCTTCACATAGTTGAGTGAACCACCATGTGAGGCTTTGAGTCTGTCCTCTTCTTGGACACACATTGTTGTTGTCATTTCAATGTCCCATGTTCCAGTTGACATATTGTAGTTTACAACAAAAGTTTCAAACTCCTTTGGCAGTGAAGCCATGACCAGGTGGACCAGGAGCTTTGGTTTGATCTCCAGATCCTCATCCATGGGCTTTAGCTTTGCTGCCATATTGCTCATCCTGAGGATGTGCTCTATTATTCCACCACCTGTCTAGTGTTCTGTCACCGGTTGTTTTAACACCTGGGTGGCATATATCTTTGAAGAGCTAGTGAACTGGCTCTTGTAAGCAACTCCCCTGTGGAAGTGCACACTGCAATGGAGCCCACAATGGTGCTCTCAATTGTATTCTTTATAAATGCCATGCACTTTTTGTTTGCATTGACCCACTTTTGGTTTTCTATGATGTAGGACATCTCCAAAGGAGCATAGTCCCCCCTCTTTTTAGACCATGCATCATCATCATCAGTGGCCTCTCTTGCTGGCTCTGTGGGTCTGACCGCCTGTGGTTCATCCACAACCTAGTCCAGATCAGCACAAACAAATGCCAGTTCTACTTTCTTCCTCCACTCAGTGTGATTGTCACCTCTGAGTGTCGGAACTTCTTTTAGGAAACTCATCAAGTGAAAGCCTCCTGAAATCACAATTTAAGTGATAGTATAACAATCATATGCATTAATCTAACATTAGTCAAATTAAACATACAATTGTCTATGCAATTAAATCTATATTACCGTTGGGAAAAATATTAGAAATAAATGCACATTTAAATTTCAATAATGAAACATGATCATGTTATTAAAAACGTTGGTCATAAAAAACATAATCATATTCATTTTAATAATCACTTTAACATGCTCTTAAAAACATAATTCTATCTAAACTTTTATTTTCTTTGTAAAGAGCACTAATAATTATTTATGCAGCGGAAAAACATGAATAAAAATTCCTGAACTTTTACCTTTTACAGAAACTTTTCTTTGACTAAATAAAAATTCATGAATTTTATTATTTTCTATATAAAATTCATGAACATTTCTTTTCAGAAATTTGCATTTTACTTTTCAGAAACACTCTATTTTTTGAACAACAAAAAAATTTAACAGAAACTTTTCTATTTACATTTTCAGAGACTTTTCTCTTTCTGTACAAAAATTACTTTGGATTAATTTGAACAAAAAGACTATATATAAAAAAAGTTTAGCCAGCTCCAGCCGGCCTGGGCTTGGCGTGGGAGGCCTGCAGCGGCCCATGGCCTGTGTCGTGGTTCTAAGTCTGACAGTAGAATGGAGGGTAGGAATGGAGAGGCAAGATCCTAGCTATGGAGTAGTTGTATACGCAAGGGATTTACGAGTTCAGGCCCTTCTCGGAGGAAGTAACAGCCCTACGTCTCGGAGCCCGGAGGCGGTTGGTGGATTATATCGTATGTGTTCTGAGGTGCGAACCCTTCTACCTGTGGAGGAGGGTGGCTTATATAGAGTGTGCCAGCACCCCAGCCAGCCCATGTAACGGAGGGTTTAAGGTACATTAAGGCTAGGCGTTACTGGTAACGCCTTACATAAAGTGTCATCATGACCATAAAGACTACTTAACTACAGATCGTTTGGACGCCGAGTGGCTCTTGAACTCCTGGTGGTCGAGTGGATCTTCATGGTCGAGTGTCTTTGAATCTGTCGAGTGGAAGCCTACCAGGTCGACTGGAAGGCAGCTTCTTTCGCGAGTGTCCTTGGGGAGGGTACCTTTGGGCAGGTCTCTAACCCTACCCTAGGTACATGACTTCATCATTAGCCCCCGAATGGATCGAGGTTCGAGTGAGGAAGGAGTTGATAATCTTTCCGACCTGTTCTTTGTGTTGCAAGTGTGCCTTACTCTGGATCAACGACCTTTTAGTGATGGTGTCAACTTTTCTTTCAGTCGCCTTGATCCATTCTTCACATTTGTCGAGTGAACTTTGTGAAATTGAGGATTTCCGAGCGACGGATCAGAGGAAATCTGCCGTCTGACAGGTTGCTCTGCGGTTAGCGGATTCCGCGGGATCTAAATTTTGGGAAGCGCGCGAAGCGGAGAAAACTGCAGCACTCGGATGGGATAAGGCGATGACGCCTCAATCTTCGCGCCGCCTTTTTCGCCACGTATCGCGTGCGCGCCTGTTGCGGGATTTGACAGGATTGCCTGGGCCTACCAGTCAGCCACTCGGAAGTGGCGTCATATAAGGCATCGGACGGGGTATTTTGAACAGTGCGACCCCAATCTTCCCCTCCCCCCGCCTCCAAATCCTTCTGCTGCGTCCTTAGCCTGCTCAGCGCTGCAGCTCAGTACCTTCTTCGCCGGCGACCATGGTGAAGGAGAAGACCGCAGCCTTGGAGCGGGTGAAGAAGGCGGCGGCGAAGGCGAAGGGGAGAGCGCCCAGTCGGGGCGGATCTTCTTCGCGGTCCAAACTGCCGCAAGGTTGGGTCCAAGGAGATTGGATCCGCTCGACCATCACCGAGAAGGACCTCAACGATCTGGCCAACGAGGGACTGATCCCCCATGGGCCGGCGAGGCTTCCGGGAACGGAGTGGCAGCCGCAGCCTGAAGAGGGTGAGTGCGTTCTCCTAGCCACTCACGTAGATCGGGGATTTTCTCTGCCGCCGAATCCTTTCTTCCGGGGGTTTCTGAACTTTTTCGGAGCGCAACACCATCATTTCACTCCCAACTCCATTGTCTATCTTGCTGCTTTCGTGTCGTTGTGCGAAAACTTCTTGGGTTATCGGCCGCACTGGGGCCTCTTCAAGCATATATTCACTTGTCGCTCTCAGGCGGTGAAGAAAGCGAACCCGAATGACGAGAAAACCCAAGTAATCCAGATGTGTGGGGGACTCGGGGTCCAGATGAGGGGGAAGAGCACTTTTCCGGCTATGACTCTCCCCGACTCGGTTAGAAGGTGGCAGTCGACCTGGTTCTACTGCCAAGACCAGCCAACGCCGGGGCAGTCGACTGGGCTCCCTCCTTTTTCCATGAGTCGAGTGAACAAGCCATCTTCCTTGAAGGTGCTACCAGAGGATAAGGCCCAAGTAAAATTGTTGATGGAACGCGTAGTCCAGCTCATTCGCGACGGGGTGACCGACATGGATCTTCTGGAAGTTTTCCTCCGACGGCGTATTCAGCCACTCCAATACCGAGGCCATCCGATGTGTATGTACTCTGGTTCGGATGATACCACTCGGGTCCATCCAGAGGTGGTCAATGACGCCACGCTAGAGAAGTGGATGACTGCCATCACAGGAAACAAAGATAATCCTCGCGGAGCTAGGAGGATTCCCCCACTCGACCATTCTTACGATCCAGACAAGGTATAACCACTTATCTCCGGCTGTGATTCTGTTGCATTCGTTCTGTTTTGATGCAAATTCGTTGACTGACTTTTGCCTTGTTTTGTTGTCTTCTAGGTCACCACTGAGATGTACTCGATGCCCAACGGGGCGCAGGAAACAGTCGAAGAAGGAGAAGGAAGCGGAGATGAAAGCCAGGAGGAATGGGGGTCCAACGGCGAGGAGGATGAGGGGGACGACAGCTCTGGTGAAGAGGAGGAGGAGGAGGAAGAGGAGGAAGACGTCGAGCCTCCCTGCTCGGAAAGAAGGTCCAAGTTGACGCATGACCCGGTGGCCGAGCGCGGTAAAGCTGTTGCGCCCATTGGGCAGTCGACGAAGCGACCTCGGACAACTTCCCCTGCGCCGACTGAGAAACCGCCAAAGCAACCTTGAGCAACGTCGTCGAAGCCGGTGAAGGCCCTGCCCAAGATGCGGATAGTCATTCCCACCATCTCCGGGTAATCAGCAGAACTTGTATTTCCCTATTCAACATGAGTGTACTTTTGGTCGATTCGATGACTGATCAGCCGATTCTTGAAATCTGCAGTGCTGCTACCTCCGAGACCTCAGCCAAGCACGAAGATCAGGAAATGGAAGATGCCGTCACCTCCAACCTTGGTATGATCTCTGCAGTTTCGCTTTTAGCCGACTGGATTTCCATGTTTACTTTTGAATCTTTCTTGTAGTTCCGCCTCATGTCATTGATCTCCCCGATGATGACGAGGAAACGCCGTTGAGGAAGAGGAAGAACAAGAGGGTGCCTGTTGGTAAGGCTGCTCCAGTTGTGACGATACCTGAGACGCTGGTTTCTGAGGGAGGCAACACCGCTCGGACCTCTGTGTCTTTTGCTGTACCGCTGACAAGTGCCCGACCCACTTCGTCGACTGCTGAACCACCATCCCTTTTTGCTACACACCACGTCCCGGAAGACCAAGTGAGTGCTGCTAAGGAGGCTATACTCCAGGCAGGGATCATGATGGAGCAAGTGAAGGCAGTCCGAGAGGCCAGCTAGGCAGCCTATGATGCTAGTTCAGCTCTCCAGAGCAATGTCCAAGTAAGTCGATCGTTGCTTGCTCTGTTAGGATATGCTACCTGAAACTGCTTGCTCTGTTAGGACATGCTACCTGAAACTGCTTCTTTCTGAAGATTTCCATATCTGTACACCCACAGGGTGGGTGTGTCGATTGAGTTTTTATGGGGGCACGCTGAGTGCACCCACCGGTGTAGTCCCGAGACTATGGTGGACTGCGTGCGATCGACTATAGTCTTTACACTGAACTTCTTCACTCGGCCTGGTCGGACCAAGTTGAATGGAACCATAAAACCGGTGGGGCACGCTGAGTGCACCGGTGGTGTAGTCCCGAGACTATGGTGGACTGCAGGCAGTCGGCTATAGTCTAAAGAACTGCTTTTTTTTACCACGGCTGACCGCTGACAATTAGCCATGGTTTTAGAATCATAACCTTTTTGCCTCTTTCGGTCGACTGGTCGAACAAAATCGGTAAAACCAGTGGGGGCACGCTGAGTGCACCCGCTGGGTGTAGTCCCTGAGACTACTGTCGAATGTTTGATTCGGCTGTAGTCTTAGAAATGCTATGATTTTTCCTTAGTCACTCGGAAGTGATCTGTCTTTGATGTCTTTCGTTGATTGACTCTTTGTAGAAATCTTGCGAGCTTGTGGCTCGCTATACTGAGTTAGAGAACAAACAGATCCAGCTCAACCTCGACCTGAAGCTTGCTCAGGAGAATTTGCAGAAGGCGAAGGATGAAGCAAAAGGTATGGCTGGTGAGAACTTGATGACTATCTTTGTTTTTTCTGTTCATTCTCAACTCTGTTCTCATTGTTGCTTTGCAGATAAACTGGAGGAGACTCTGAAGAAGAAGGACCTTGACCTTGCAGAGGCACAGAGGGCGGCTTTGGAGAAAACAAAGCTCGCTGAAGAGAAACTTGCCTCAGTCGACAAACTTGAAGATGAAAATGCCAAGCTGAAAGCCGCTCTTGACGCGGCTAACAACGAAGTTAGTCAACTGAAGAACGACAAGATTGCTCTGTCTGACAAGGCTGGCCAACTGGCGGGGAAGCGAAATGATCTGGAGATTTATCTTGGAGGGCTCGCCAAGAAGCTGTTCCTGATGCTTGAAGGTAATCTCTTTTATCCGACTGTCTTGCTATCACCGGATCATCGCATGATTGTTGTTTTGAGTCTGAGCTGTGTTTTCAGAATTCTATCAAAACTTCGAAGAAGAAACCAGTCGAGTGGAAACCAGCCTGGACGCCATCAACTCTCCTGTGAAGGACGAGGCTGCTATGAATGTGCTCCGACTGGAGTCTCGCGTTGCTAGCATGGTGGATTATCTTGCTCGACTGAAAACTGCGTTGTCGCGGATTGACTCAACTCTCTGGCCAGAGCAGACGCTTCAGAATGACCTTGAATCCTTAATGACTCGACTGAATGAGATTCCAAGTCGAGTGCAAGAATGGAAAAAGTCTTCTGCCAGGTGTGGTGCTGATGTTGCTCTGTCTCTGGTTTGTGTCCACTGCAAGGAAGCGCAAGAGGACAAGCTGGCGTCCCTCAAAGTTGCCAACACCAGGAAGTACGACTTCCCATCTTTCATGGAGACCTTCATTGCTGCTGCTACCCGCATTGTCGACGGAATCGACCTCGACCAGTTTGTTGCACCTTCCAGTCCTCCACCGGAGGAGTAAAAAACTTCTAAGTCCCACCTTAAATTTGCCTCGGAATGCCGAGTGGTTTTTGTAACCGACAAACTTTAACAGGCTTAACGCCTGAGCACTTTCGGATCCATAGGACGTTTATCCGAACGTGATCTATCCTTGAACATGCTTTATTTGCCTTCGAGATAACTTTGCTCTTCATTCGGAATATATCTCATTGTTGTAAGTAGTATCCTTGAGGTAAAACTCCAGTCGACTTGTACTTCGTCTATCTTGCAGGTAGGGATGGAGCACAGACTGTGACTGACCTCGTCGTTCTTGCGGGTCTGGATGGACCGCACGTTGTACTTGTGGCGAAGCTCCGAAGGAGAAGGTAACAGTCGACCTGTACGTCGTCGTCCTTACGGATTGGGATGGACCGTACGTTGTACTTGTGGCGAAGCTCCGAAGGAGAAGGTAGCAGTCGACCTGCACCTCATCGTCCTTGCGGATTGGGATGGACCGTATGTTGTACTTGTGGCGAAGCTCCGAAGGAGAAGGTAATAGTCGACCTGCACCTCGTTGTCCTTGCAGATTGGGATGAATTCCTTACTTAGGCGAGCACTTGGCTGCAGCTAAGCCTCCGAGTGGGAGGTTTGCTCTCCACTCGGTAGGATTTTGAATACTTAGGCGAGCACTGGGCTGCAGCTAAACCTCCGAGTGGGAGGTTTGCTCTCCCCTCGGTAGGATTTCTATTACTTAGGCGAGCACTGGGCTGCAGCTAAGCCCCCGAGTGGGAGGTTTGCTCTCCACTCGGTAGGGTTTTTATTACTTAGGCGAGCACTGGGCTGCAGCTAAGCCCCCGAGTGGGAGGTTTGCTCTCCACTTGGTAGGATTTCTATTACTTAGGCGAGCACTGGGCTGCAGCTAAGCCCCCGAGTGGGAGGTTTGCTCTCCACTCGGTAGGATTTTTATGGTGTAGCTCTGGAGGAGAAGGTAGCAGCCTAACTGCACCTCGTCGTCCTTGCGAAGCATTCATTATATTGAGTGTTTAGGCGAATCCTTGGGCTGTTGCTAAGCCCCCGAGTGAGAGGCTGACTCTCCACTCGGTAGGATTTAAATACTTAGGTGAGTACTTGGACTGCAGCTAAGCCCCAGTGGGAGGCTGGCTCTCCACTCGGTGGGATTTTGAATACTTAGGCGAGTACTTGGACTGCAGCTAAGCCCCAGTGGGAGGCTGGCTCACCACTCGGTGGGATTTTGAATACTTAGGCGAGTACTTGGAATGCAGCTAAGCCCCAGTGGGAGGCTGGCTCACCACTCGGTGGGATTTTGAATACTTAGGCGAGTGCTTGGACTGCAGCTAAGCCCCAGTGGGAGGCTGGCTCACCACTCGGTGGGATTTTGAATACTTAGGCGAGTACTTGGACTGCAGCTAAGCCCCAGTGGGAGGCTGGCTCACCACTCGTTAGGATTTTGAATACTTAGGCGAGCGGATTCGCAGCTAAGCCCCCGAGTGGGAGGCTGGCTCGCCACTCGGAAAGGATTTTTTTTACAAACTTAGGCGAACCGGATTCACAGCTAAGCCACCCAGTGGGGGAAATTTCAACAAAAAGTAATAACAATCACTGGGAAAATTATAACATTCTTGTCTTAGATAAACAAACTACAAAAGTACTTTTATTACAACTCAACCGAGTGAGTATTTAAGTATAAAAGGGGCGGAGCAGCTCCGCATTCCAAGCTCGAGGCTCGTCGATCTGGCAATCAACGTTGTAGAGATGGTACGCTCCGTTCTGGAGAACTCTTGTGATGATGAAGGGACCTTCCCAAGTGGGAGCAAGCTTGTGTGGTTTCTCTTGATCCACTCGAAGGACCAAATCTCCCTCTTGGAAGGCTCGACTCTTCACATTTCTGGCATGGAATCGACGCAAGTCTTGCTGATAGATTGTCCAGCGGATCAGGGCCATCTCCCTCTCCTCTTCCAAGAGGTCATTGTATCTTGCGGGCTTGCTCCGCTTCTTCTTGAGTATAGTTAGACTCGAGGCGCATTGTGAAGCAGGTCACTCGGCGAGAACTGCTTCAGCTCCATAGACCGGGAAGAATGGAGTTCTCCCGTCGACCGATTAGGAGTGGTCCTCAATCCCCAAAGAACTGATGGAAGTTCGTCGACCCAAGCTCTGCTGCGTGCGTGAGATCACGCATCAGCCGTGGTTTCAACCCTTTGAGAATGAGGCCGTTTGCACGCTCTGCTTGTCCATTCGGCGAGGATGAGCAAGCTGAAGCATAGTCGACCAGCGTGCCACGAGAGGCGCGAAGGCTTTGAACTTGTCATTATCGAAGTTTGACCCATTGTCGGTGATGATGCTATCGGAACTCCATATCTGAATATCAACTCTCGATGAAACTGATAGCGATGCATGCATCAAGGTTCTTGATGGGCTTGGCTTCGATCCACTTGGTGAACTTGTCATTGCTACTAGCAAATGAGTGAAGCCGCTTCGCGGTTCTCGCGGTCCAATCATGTCTAATCCCCAAACAGCGAAGGGCAGACAGAGTGGAATGGTCTTCAAGGCTGAGGCGGGCTTGTGTGACATGTTGGAATAGAACCGACACCCTTCACACTTGTCGACTATTTCTTTTGCCATTTCATTTGCTTTGGCGGTAAAATCCTGCTCGGTATGCTTTAGCCACAATGGTCGAGAAGGGCGCATGATAGCCACAGGTCCCAGTGGATATCCTCAAGAATTATCGACCTTCTTACGGCGTGATACACTTCGGCCGACTCGATCGCGCTTTCTCTGTACAACTGTCCTTTCATCCTTTGTAAAGGCTTTGGATCGACGGATGATCTGTCGAGCCTCTTCTTCATTCTCTGGGAGCTCTTTCCTTAGGATATATCGATGTATGGCACTTTGTCGATCGGGAGTGATGACCACAACTTCCATAATCAGGTCGACCACGGCTGGGACCTCAACTTCAGTCGGATCATTGGCACTCTTTTGCTGCGGGGCTTCTTCTGTGAAAGGATCCTCCTGCACTGATGGTGCATGAATGTGCTCCAAAAATACATTAGTGGGAATGGCTTCCCTCTTGGACCCTATCTTCGCCAAATCATCCACAGCTTGATTTTTCAGTCGGGGTATATGATGAAGCTCTAACCCCTCGAATTTCTTCTCCAGCTTTCTCACTACATTACAGTAACCCGTCATAGCTGAGCTTCTGGCATCCCACTCCTTCATCACTTGATTAACAACCAGATCCGAGTCGCCGTAGACCATAAGGTGACGGACGCCGAGTGAAATGGCCATACGCAACCCATACAGGAGTGCTTCATACTCTGCTTCGTTGTTGGAAGAATCAAAGTGAATCTGGAGAACATATTTGAGCTTATCTCCTCGGGGGGAAACCAACACAACCCCCGCACCAGAACCGTTCAGCATCTTGGAACCATCGAAAAACATAGTCCAATGCTCCGAGTGAACTTGAGTCGGAAGCTGCTGTTCAATCCACTCGGCGAGGAAGTCTGCTACTGCTTGGGACTTGATGGCTTTCTTTGCCTCAAATTTGATATAAAGGGGAAGGAGTTCAATCGCCCATTTAGCCACTCGACCAGTTGCATCTCTGTTATGAAGAATTTCTGACAATGGGGCGTCGGCGGCATTAATAATGGAATGATCGGAGAAATAATGAGCAACCTTCTTTGCGGTCATATAAATCCATAAACAATCTTACGATAGTGAGGTATCTTTGCTTTGATGGGGTGACACTTGAAAGATAATAAACTGGGCGTTGAACTTTGAAGGCTTTTCCTTCTTCTTCCCGCTCGACCGTAAATGCGGATGCGGCGACTTGTCCGATGGCTGCAATGTAAAGCAACAAAGGCTCTTTGCTGATAGGAGCAGCAAGAACCCGCTTGGTGGAGAGTAGAGCTTTTACCTCTGCAATTGCTGCATCAGCTTCTGGAGTCCACTTGAACTTGTCTGACTTCTTCATCAGTCGGTAAAGAGGCAATGCCTTTTCACCGAGGCGAGAGATGAATCGACTTAAAGCGGCCAAGCATCCGATAAGCTTCGGGCGTCGTGCACACGCACGCGGCGCTTCATTGGATATAGTGCCAACCTTTTTGGGTTAGCATCGATTCCTCGCTCGAAGCGAAAACCGAGTAACTTTCCGCGGGAACTCCAAATGTGCACTTTGTTGGGTTAAGCTTGATATCAAACCTCCCGAGATTGGCAAATGTTTCAGCAAGGTCGGTCAACAGGTCGGAACCCTTTCGTGAATTGACCACTATATCATCCATATGCGCTTCCACATTCCGACTGATTTGGTGAGCAAACACTTCGAATCATCCTCATGAATATGGCTCGGCATTCTTGAGACCGAATGGCATGGTGACATAACGAAGCACCGAATGGAGTGATGAACATTGTTTTGATCTCATCGGGTCCATCTGAGCGGATCTGATGGTACCGGAATAGGCGTCTAAAAAGACAACCTCTCACATCCCGCATTGAGTCAACTATTTGGTCAATGCGAGGAAGAGGGAATGATCTTCGGGCAGGCCCGATTGATATGCTTGAAATCGATGCACATGCGCAACGACTTTTCCTTCTTGGGGACCATGACGACATTGGCGAGCCACTCGGAGTGGTAGATCTCTCGGATGAACTCTGCCGCTAAGAGCCAAGCCACCTCTTCACCAATGGCCTTTCTCTTCTGGACGGCGGACCGTCGAAGATGTTCTTTAACCGGTTTGACTTTTGGGTCGACTCGTAGGTGGTGCTCAGCCAGCTCCCTGGGAACACCCGGCATGTCAGTAGGCTTCCATGCAAAGATGTCCCAGTTCTCACGGAGGAACTGGATGAGCGCTTCTTCCTATTTTGAGTCGAGTGTTGTTCAGATGTTGGTCGGAGCAGCATTGGGATCAGTCGGGTGAATGTGATCCTGCTTCGTCTCACCGGACGACTGGAATGCTGACTCCGTAGCGGGCTTCTTAGCTCACAAGAAATCACTCGGATCTGCAGTTTTCTGATACTCTTGTAACTCTACCACTGCCAACTGAGCATCGGCGATCTTAGAGCCCTTCTGGAAGCACTCTTCTGCCTTCTTCCGATTGCCCGTAACGGTGATCACGCCCTTGGGGCGAGGCATCTTCGATTTCAGATACACGTAACATGGTCGGGCCATGAAGCGTGCATATTCTGGCCTTCCCGAATAGCATGATAAGCGCTCTGAAATCCACGACCTCAAAGGTCAACTTTTCTTTCGGAAATGCTTTGAATCGCCAAAACTACATCAAGAGCAATTTGGCGAGTGACTCAGCCTTCTTTCCGGGAATGACCTTTGTGGAAGCTCATATTCTTGGTCTGAGTTTGGACATCGAAATGCCCATCCCTTTCAGCGTCTCTGCGTACAATATGTTCAAGCCGCTACCACCATCCATCGTAACTTTGGTCGGTCGAGTGCCTTGACGGTGGGTCGATCACTGCGCTTGCCTCCCGGGGTGGCAATGTCGTCGGGTGATCGGACTGGTCGAATGTGATGGGGTGCAGGACCATTCAGATAGTTAGGCGTCGCTGGAGCAACCAAGTTCACTTCCTGATTGATAACCTTCAATCGACTTTTGCTTTCGATGTCAACAAAAATCATCAGGGTGGAATTGACCTGGGGATATCCATCATCACTGTCATCTTTGTCCTCAACTTTGTCTGTCTCCTTATCCTTATCCTTGGGTTGTTTCCCTTGGAACTGCTGAATCAAGAGCCGACACTGTCGAGTGGTATGTTTTGGGTAAATGAGTTTACCCTCTTCATCTTTCTTCGTGTGAATGTGACATGGCAAATCCAACACGTCATTTCCATCCTGGTCTTTTACCTTCTTGGGGTTCCAAGGACCCTTGGGTTTCCCCTTGAACTTTCCTAGGGTCACAGCCAAGGCCTCTTCGGGAGCAACCGGCTCGGCTTTAACCTTCCTTCCGACTGGAATTTCCTCCGCCGGCCTCATTAGCGGCGATTTGTATTACCACTCCGGGCCGATCCTCTTCTTCACCATTTGCATACTTGGTGGCAATCTCCATCATCGACTCAGGGTCATATCTCGGTTCGACCAAATTTCAAACTCAACTCTCTGTTCTTGACACCTTCTTTGAAGGCACTGACTGCCTGGTGATCAGATACATTCTCAACTGTGTGGTGCAAAGTGATCCACCTCTGGATATAATCTCTCAAAGTTTCACTCGACTTCTGCGCACACGACTGCAACTCCGTCAACCCTGCTGGACGCTTGCAAGTCCCTTCAAATGTCTGACAAACACTGGGCAAGATCTTCCCAAGTGTAAATCTCTTTGGGTGCTAACTGATTCAACCACGCTCTGGCTGAACCCTCCAACATAAGAGGCAAATGCTTCATGGCTACCTCATCGTTGCCGCCGCCGATCTGAACAGCCACTCGGTAATCTTCAAGCCAAGTATTAGGCTTGGATTCACCGATGAACTTCTCGACTCTAGTCGCCAACCTGAAGTTGGGAGGAATCACCGCGACTCGATGGCTCTGCTTTGAAACACTCACCCCTGAGACATGAACTCTGCTGCTTGGAGGAACATCTCTGTCATGGACTTCTCGGTGAGCTCTGTTCCTGTCGACCAAACCTTGAACGATAATAGATCTCTCATCAAAACCTGGTTCCACAGGGTCATTGGAACTCTTAAGCCCAACATCTTGTCTTTGGCGGTCGTCGTCCTGCTGCCGAGGAGCGTATGATCCGCCCCTTGGGGGAGGAGTGGGTACTCGACGTCGATCATTGCGATCGAATCGGTGCTCATATTGCTCGCGACCCTTGTACTGATCATCACGCCGGCCTCCACGTTCCTCACGCCTCGGGGGCGATCTCGGACTATGGGCCAACTGGACTGAATTCGCAGCGACGGATCGGCTGTGAATCCTGTTCTGCGGCGTAATCTGACTGAGTTTTGGTCTCCTGCCGCCGGAGCAGATCTCGATTTGTAGCAAACCTCTACCCGCCTCCGGTAGGGAAGGCTGAATGGACTCGCTATCACGGGCAGCAGCCGCTAAATTCTGAATCGGAGTTCGATATACCTGAGTTGGTGGCTGGAAGAGCTGACGTCGACTGGATTCAGGAACCCTTGGTCGTGCGCGCTCGTCGAGTACTCGCTGGAGGTTCTCGGTCGAGTGCGCTCAACCAGGTTAATGGCCAGCGCATCCTCTAAGGCACGAGCTTGGGGTTTCTCCAGCGATAGGAGTGTGAAGCGCATCCATGTTCCGACGGCGAAGCTCCTCCCTCTGAAGCGAAGTGAGGGGCTCGGGCAGGTACTCTTCGTGGGCTTGCGCCGGATCGCCTCCACCGTCACCTCCCTCAGTGCGGGGGAATCCGGGGGGACTGCGTGGTCCGTCGACCATCAGAACCTCTGCCGCCGGGTCACTGCTATCGCACTCGGACGCAGTCTCTGCGGAGCGAGTCGACAAATCGAACAGGCCGTAGAGAGATTCGTCGGGCTCGATCGCCGTGACTTGGGGGGCGGCCGACTGGCGAGCCACCGCATGCCTCGCCCACCGCCGAAGCCTCGACCGTCCGGAACGCTTGCGCCGGCGGGAGACTGGGAGCGAGGACGGCTCAGGAGCCGACCCATACTGGGTCGACGGTTGCCGCAGGAGGACGCTGCGGACACACGCGCGAAAGTGCGTCGCCTCGCGAACGGGGAGCGCGTCCACGTCGAGTGGAGCCTCCTGAAGCCAAGCGGAGTCGTCGGCGACGAACGTGAGCGCACCGAGACGGATCTCGCGGCCCTCGACCAGAACTCCACCTGAAACCATGATGTAGGAGATCGAAAGAATCCCAACTTCTCCAACAAATCGCTAGAACACCTGCCCCACGGTGGGCGCCAACTGTAGTGGTTCTAAGTCGACACTAGAATGGGGGGTAGGAATGGAGGCAAGATCCTAGCTATGGAGTAGTTGTATCGCAAGGATTCTGAGTTCAGGCCCTTCTCGGAGGAAGTAACAGCCCTCGTCTCGGAGCCCAGAGGCGGTCGACTGGATTATATGCGTATGTGTTACAGGGGTGCGAACCCTTCTACCTGTGGAGGAGGGTGACTTATATAGAGTGTGCCAGCACCCCAGCCAGCCCACGTAACGGAGGGTTTAAGGTACATTAAGGCTGGGCGTTCTTGGTAGCATGCCACATAAAAATGTCATCATGACCATAAAGACTACTTAACTACAGATCGTTTGGGCCTTGAGTGGCTCTTGAACTCCTGGTGGTGAGTGGATCTTCATGGTCGAGTGTCTTTGAATCTGTCGAGTGGAAGCCTACCAGGTCGACTGGAAGGCAGCTTCTATCGCGAGTGTCCTTGGGGAGGGTACCTTTGGGCAGGTCTATGACCCTACCCTAGGTACATGACTTCATCAGCCTGCACCCCCGCGCGCTCGTTCTAGCCGACCCGCCTCGACTTGGCCTGGCCCGCCCGCAGCTGCCTGCCTCAGCTCCTGTTCGGCCCAGCAGCCCATATGTGGCGCTAGGGTTTCTCTGTGGCCGTCAGATCTAATCCGACGGACCAGCGTTCCTTTCGCTCGAACAAAACCAGGAGCCGACCAAACCCCGATCGAACCCTAGCCCTTTCTGTCTCTCTCTCTCCGCCTCGCGCACCCGGCTCTCGCTCACGCGCACTCCTCGGTGGGCCACCGCGCCGCGCTGGTCGCCGGTGACGGCGACGAGTGCCACCGCGCCGCGCTGCGCCACGTGAACCTCCTCCTTATCCTCCCTCTGTTTTTCCCAGTCTCCCGCAACAGAGAGCGTGAGAGAGCAGAGAGGCACAACCGGCCTTCCCGATGCGGCGGATGAGGCCACGCCGAACACCGGCAACGGCGTCGAGCCGCGCTATGCGAGCCTTCCCTTTCCCTCTTACTTTCTCTTTTCTTTCTCCACCCAGTGCTTCCTGTAGCAGAGAGAACGAGAGAGGAAAGTTTGTGCCCTCCTCTTGACCGCGATCTAGATGGAGCGGTCGGCGGCGGCGCCGTGGCCATCCCCCTTGTCGGGTGTGCGTCCACCTCGCGGTGAGCGCGCCGCCATCGAGCGGTTAGGATGCGGTGCCCTTTGCCCATTTCGGGTGGTTCTTCATCCCCGCACCTCAGCTTGCCGATGCGTGTGGGGATTGAGAGGAACAAGTGCGGCCTTACGGCGGCGCTCCTTGCCGGCGACGCCCGAGGCCATACTCCGGTTTACTTGTTTTGATTTTCCTTACTCTGCCCTGCTAGGGTTCTTTGGGGAGGGGAAAAACTTTTCTTTGATTTACTTTTACTGTTGTTTCTTTCTACCGAAAAGTTCTAACCCGATCTGGCTGATACCATTGATAGATCACATGGATCGGGTAGTTTAGATCGAGCCGGTAGATCTACCTTCTCCTTGTGCTGACGAGCTCGATCCACCGCCGACCATGCTGAAGTAGGGGCCGGTGATGGCAGAGAGATGGCGGCGGTGGTGTGCTTCCCGTGAGCACCGCGCTAATCCTAGATCGGTAGGGAGTGTTCGGTGGGGTTTGTGGCAGTGATCAACCTCGTGAGACGTGCCCCGGCCCCCACCTCTGTTTATATAGCGCGGGTCACAGGGGGCCACCAACCGTGGTTTGCTTGGGCGCCCCCGTTCAGGGCGCGAGTCAGGGGCCCGTTTGATACGTCTCCGTCGTATCTATATTT
This sequence comes from Aegilops longissima, assembly GCA_021605205.1. Classification (NCBI taxonomy): domain Eukaryota; kingdom Viridiplantae; phylum Streptophyta; class Magnoliopsida; order Poales; family Poaceae; genus Aegilops; species Aegilops longissima. Next base: position 597,047,692 of record CM038681.1, on the reverse strand, counting down.
TTTGATTGTTCCATGCCAATATTCTATAACTTTTATATACTTTTGGCAACTTTTTATACTATTTTTTGGGACTAACATATTGATCCAGTGCCCAGTGCCAGTTCCTGTTTGTTGCATGTTTTATGTTTCGCAGAACCCAATATCAAACGAAATCCAAACAGGATAAAAACGGACGGAGAATTATTTTGGAATATTTGTGATTTTTGGGAGGAAGAATCAACGCGAGACGATGCCCGAGGTGGCCACGAGATAGGGGCCCACTACCCCTCGGTAGCGCCCCCACTCTCGTGGCCACCCTTAAAGGCGGTTGGTGCTCTTATTTTTCCGCAAGAAAGCTAATTTTACGAGAAAAATCTGGGCGAAGGTTTCAGGCCAATCGAGTTACGGATCTCCATATATACAAGCGGTGAAAGCAGGCACGGACGAGCAGAAGCAGAGAGATAGATCCAATCTCGGAGGGCTCTCGCCCCTCCCAAGCCATAGGAGCCAAGGACCTGAGGAAACCCTTCTCCCATCTAGGAGGAGGTCAAGGAAGAAGAATAACAAGGGGCCTCTCTCCCCTTGCTTCGGTGGCGCGGGAGCGCTGCCGGGGCCATCATCATCACCGCGATCTTCACCAACACCGCCGTCATCTTAACCAACATCTCCATCACCTTCCCCCTTCTATATTCAGCGGTCCACTCTACCGCAACCCGCTATAGCCTCTACTTGAACATGGTGCTTTATGCTTCATATTATTTTCCAATGATGTGTTGCCATCCTATGATGTCTGAGTAGATTTTCGTTGTCCTATCGGTGATTGATGAATTGCTATGATTGGTTTAAGTTGCATGTTTTATTATTGGTGCTATCCTATTGTGCCCTTTGTGTCGCGCAAGCGTGAGGGATTCCCGCTGTATGGTTTGCAATATGTTTATGATTTGCTTATGGTGGGTTACGTGAGTGACTGAAACACAAACCCGAGTAAGTATGTTGTTTGCGTATGGGATAAAAGGGGACTTGATACTTTAATGCTATGGTTGGGTTTTAACTTAATGAATCTTTAGTAGTTGCGGATGCTTGCTAGAGTTCCAATCATAAGTGCATAGAATTCCAAGTAAGGGATGATATGTTAGCTTTTGCCTCTCCCTCAAATAGAATTGCAATAGTGATTACCGGTCTAGTAACATAGTCAATTGCTTAGGGACAATTCCACAACTCCTATCACCAATTTCCCACACTCGCTATATTTACTTTAGTTGTGTCTTTATCTAAGCAGCCCCTAGTTTATGTTCATGCTCTCTTTATTTTCTTGCTAGCCTTTCCTATCACACCTACAAAGTACTTCTAGTTTCATACTTGTTCTAGGTAAAGCGAACGTCAAGCGTGCGTAGAGTTGTGTCGGTGGTCGATAGAATTTTAGGGAATATTTGTTCTACCTTTAGCTCCTCGTTGGGTTCGACACTCTTACTTGTCGAAAACTATTGCGATCCCCTATACTTGTGGGTTATCAAGACCTTTTTCTGGCGCCGTTGCCGGGGAGTCATAGCATGGGGTGAATATTCTCGTGTGTGCTTGTTTGCTTTATCACTAAGTAATTTTATTTGTTGTCCTTACTTGTTCTCTATCTTTAGTTATGGATATGGAACACAAAAAACCAAAAAAATTAGATGTACTTGCTACTCATGTAGATGGGGTAACTCCTAAAACCCTCGATTCTCATTATGTGAAAGATATTAAGTACTACTTTGATAATCCTAAGAAAACCCCATTCAACTTTATAATGGGAGACACGTTGGATCAACGTGAATACTTTAGGGATTATCGCTCGACACAAAAAGGGAAACTATTATGGGATCAATTTATTATTTTTCGTTGGTATGCTCGTCAACTATGTGTGATGCATGATTATACTTGTTGCTCTAGGGTGGAGGATCCACACATTCCCTTTTCATGCAAATTCAATGATAATGAAACCTTGGCTTCTTATGCTAATGGTAGATATGACTACTATGATGTGGAACAAATAGAAGAATTTGTTGCTTTTATGGGTGCTTATGAGATTGAATCTATGTTTAAAGCGTTTGATGATTTTGATGATGCAGTTTGTAGGCCTGAAAATCTTGCTATACTTAGATATTGCTATGAAAATTATGAATACAATTACTATATTAATGCTTTTATGAAGGAAGTCTCCGCTGTCGAAGAAGAGACTAATATTTTGCAGGAAGCTACGGAAGAAGAAATTGATGAAACTGTGAGCTCATTGGATGAAAAAGATGATGAGGAGAGTGAAGAACAAAAGGAGGAAGATCGGATTAGCTACCCGTTCCCACCTTCTAATGAGAGTAACCTTCCAACTCATACATTATTTAATTCCCCTTCGTGCTTACCGAAGGATGATTGCTATGATCCCTTGAATTTGTCTGAAATATCCCTTTTTGATGATGCTTGCTATGCTTGTGGCCAAGATGCCAATATGAATTATGCTTATGGATATGAACTTGCTATAGTTCCTTATTTTAAACATGAACTTGTTGCTATTGCACCCACGCATGATAGTCCTATTATCTTTTTGAATTCTCCCGACTACACTATATCGGAGAAGTTTGCGCTTAGTAAGGATTATATTGATGGGTTGCCTTTTACCATTGCACATGATGATTTTGATGAATGTAATATGCATGTGCTTGCTGCTCCTACTTGCAATTATTATGAGATAGGAACTATGTCTCCACCTCTCTATGTTTCCCATACTATGAAATTGCAAGAAACTGCTTATACTATGCATTGGCCTTTACTACGTGTGCATGAATTGTTCTTTTATGACATGCCGATGCATAGGAAGAGAGTTAGACTTTGTTGTTATATGATATATATTACTTTGTGCTCACTACTAAATTATAAATCATTGTTAATTAAAATTGGCTTTGATATACCTTGGGATCCGGGTGGATTCATTACTTGAGCACTAAATGCCTAGCTTAATGGCTTTAAAGAAAGCGCTGCCAGGGAGACAACCCGGAAGTTTTAGAGAGTCATTTATTTCTGTTGAGTGCTTTAATATAGTTTAAAAACAGCAAAAATAAAGAGGGGAACCCAAAACTTTTTCAAAAAGGAAAGTGAAAGTGAGAAAGACAAGCATTGTTGAAGTGGGAGAGCTCCTTGAACTTTGTTCATGCTCACGGCAACTTTGTGAATCTTGATTACAGAAAATTTTCAACAAAAATAATTATCCCCTTGTAAAATTCCATTGTATTATAAAAATAATGTGCCAAGGTTTTCCTTTAGGATGTTTACAATGCTTGTTGGTTTGTACGATGCAGGACAGAAACTTTGGCTATAGTGCGCGATTTTACATTTTTAACTGGAACGTCAATTGGTTCTGATTAATTTTGCACTGTCTTGTTATACAACTTTTTTATTTTTCCTAATTTTGGTAGAATTTTTGGGGTACCAGAAGTATGGTGGATGTTCAGATTGCTACAGACTGTTCTGTTTTTGACAGATCCTGTTTTTGATGCATAGTTTGCTTGTTTTGATGAATCTATCAATTTATATCAGTGGATTAAGGCATGGAAAAGCTATATTACAGTAGACAGAATGAAAAAACAAAATATGAATTGGTTTTCTACAGTACTTAGAGTGGTGATTTGCTTTATTATACTAACGGATCTTACCGAGTTTTCTGTTGAAGTTTTGTGTGGATGTAGTGTCTAATCGAGGATGTCTCGATATGAGGAAAAGGAAGAGAGGCAAGAGCTCAAGCTTGGGGATGCCCGAGGCACCCCAAGTAAATATTCAAGGATACTCAAGCGTCTAAGCTTGGGGATGCCCCGGAAGGCATCCCCTCTTTCTTCAACAAGTATCGGTATGTTTTCGAATTCGTTTTGTTCGTGCATTATGTGCAAGTCTTGGAGCGTCTTTTGCATTTAGTTTTCACATTTATTTTTTGCACGATGCTGGTATGAGATAGTCCTTGGTTGATTTATAGAATGCTCTTTGCACTTCACTTAAATCTTTTGAGTATGGCTTTATAGAATGCTTCGTGCGCTTCACTTATATCATTTGAAGTTAGGATTGCCTGTTTCTCTTTACATAGAAAACCGCCATTTGAAGAATGCTCTTTTGCTTCACTTAGATTTGTTAGAGCGTGGGCATATATTTTTTGAGAAAGAATTAAACTCTCTTGCTTCACTTATATCTATTTAGAGAGATGACAGGAACTGGTCATTCACATGGTTAGTCATAAAATCCTACATAAAACTTGTAGATTGCTGAATATGATATGTTTGATTCCTTGCAATAGTTTTGCGATATAAAGGTGGTGATATTAGAGTCGTGCTAGTTGAGTAATTGTGAAATTGAGAAATACTTGTGTTGAGGTTTGCAAGTCCGTAGCATGCACGTATGGTGAACCGTTATGTAACAAAGTCGGAGCATGAGGTGTTTATTGATTGCCTTCCTTATGAGTGGCGGTGGGGGACGGCGATGGTCTTTTCCTACCAATCTATCCCCTAGGAGCATCGCGTAGTACTTTGTTTCGATGACTAATAGATTTTTGCAATAAGTATGTGAGTTCTTTATCACTAATGTTGAGTCCATGGATTATACGCACTCTCACCCTTCCATCATTGCTAGCCTCTTCGGTATCGTGCATTGCCTTTCTCACCTCGAGAGTTGGTGCAAACTTCGCCGGTGCATCCAAACCCCATGATACGATACGCTCTGTCACACATAAGCCTCCTTATATCTTCCTCAAAACAGCCACCATACCTACCTATCATGGCATTTCCATAGCTGTTCCGAGATATATGGCCATGCAACTTTCATCATTATCATCATATACATGACTTGAGCATTCATTGTTATATTGCTTTGCATGATCGTAAGATAGCTAGCATGATGTTTTCAAGGCTTGTCCGTTTTTTGATGTCATTGCTACGCTAGATCATTGCACATCCCGGTACACCGCCGGAGGCATTCATATAGAGTCATATCTTTGTTCTAGATATCGATTTGTAATATTGAGTTGTAAGTAAATAAAAGTGTGATGATCATCATTATTAGAGCATTGCCCCAGTGAGGAAAGGATGATGGAGACTATGATTCCCCCATAAGTCGGGATGAGACTCCGGGCGAAAAAAAGAGAAAGGCCAAAAAAATAGAAGGCCCCCCAAAAAAAAGAAAACAAAAACGAAAATGAGAGAAAAAGAGAGAAGGGGCAATGTTACTATCCTTTTACCACACTTGTGCTTCAGAGTAGCACCATGTTCTTCATATAGATTGTCTCCTATGTTGTCACTTTCATATACTAGTGGGAATTTTCATTATAGAACTTGGCTTGTATATTCCAACGATGGGCTTCCTCAAATGCCCTAGGTCTTCATGAGCAAGAAAGTTGGATGCACACCCACTTAGTTTCTTTTGTTGAGATTTCATACACTTATAGCTCTTAGTGAATCCGTTGCATGGCAATCCCTACTCCTCGCATACATCAATTGATGGGCATCTCCATAGCCCGTTGATTAGCCGCGTCGATGTGAGACTTTCTCCTTTTTTGTCTTCTCCACATAACCTCCATCATTATATTCTATTCCACCTATAGTGCTATATCCATGGCTCACGCTGATGTATTACGTGAAAGTTGAAAAGGTTTGAGAAACGTCAAAAGTATGAAACAATTGCTTGGCTTGTCATCGGGGTTGTGCATGATGTGAATATTTTGTGTGGTGAAGATGGAGCATAGCCAGACTATATGATTTTGTAGGGATGAGCTTTCTTTGGCTATGCTATTTCAATAAGACATAATTGCTTTGTTGGTATGCTTGAAGTATTATTATTTTTATGACAAACGATAGACTATTGCTTTGAATCACTTGTGTCTTAATATTCATGTCATGATTAGATATATGACCAAAATTATGCTAGGTAGCATTCCACATAAAAAATTATCTTTTTTATCATTTACCTACTCGAGGACGAGCAGGAATTAAGCTTGGGGATGCTGATACGTCTCCGTCGTATCTATAATTTTTGATTGTTCCATGCCAATATTCTACAACTTTTATATACTTTTGGCAACTTTTTATACTATTTTTTGGGACTAACATATTGATCCAGTGCCCAGTGCCAGTTCCTGTTTCTTGCATGTTTTATGTTTCGCAGAAACCCAATGTCAAACAGAATCCAAACGGGATAAAAACTGAGGAGAATTATTTTGGAATATTTGTGATTTTTGGGAGGAAGAATCAACGCGAGACGATGCCCAAGGTGGCCACGAGATAGGGGCCCACTACCCCTCCAGGGGGGCACGGCCCCCACTCTCGTGGGCCACCCTTAAGGTGGTTGATGCTCTTCTTTTGCTGCAAGAAAGCTAATTTTACGAGAAAAATCTGGGCGAAGGTTTCAGGCCAATCGGAGTTACGGATCTCCATATATACACGAAACGGTGAAACAAAGCCTGGACAGAACGCAGAAACAGAGAGATAGATCCAATCTCGGAGGGGCTCTTGCCCCTCCCAAGCCATGGGAGCCAAGGACCAGAGGGGAAACCCTTCTCCCATCTAGGGAGGAGGTCAAGGAAGAAGAAGAAGAAGGGGGCCTCTCTCCCCTTGCTTCCGGTGGCGCCGGAGCGCTGCCGGGGGCCATCATCATCACCGCGATCTTCACCAACACCGCCGTCATCTTCACCAACATCTCCATCACCTTCCCCCTTCTATATTCAGCGGTCCACTCTCCCGCAACCTGCTGTACCCTCTACTTGATCATGGTGCTTTATGCTTCATATTATTTTCCAATGATGTGTTGCCATCCTATGATGTCTGAGTAAATTTTCGTTGTCCTATCGGTGATTGATGAATTGCTATGATTGGTTTGAGTTGCATGTTTTATTATTGGTGCAGTCCTATTGTGCCCTCCGTGTCGCGCATGCGTGAGGGATTCCCGCTATAGGGTTTGCAATATGTTTATGATTTGCTTATGGTGGGTTGCGTGAGTGACTGAAACACAAACCCGAGTAAGTAGGTTGTTTGCGTATGGGATAAAAGGGGACTTGATACTTTAATGCTATGGTTGGGTTTTACCTTAATGAATCTTTAGTAGTTGCGGATGCTTGCTAGAGTTCCAACCATAAGTGCATAGAATTCCAAGTAAGGGATAATATGTTAGCTTATGCGCTCCCTCAAATAGAATTGCAATAGTGATTACCGGTCTAGTAACATAGTCAATTGCTTAGGGACAATTCCACAACTCCTATCACCACTTTTCCACACTCGCTATATTTACTTTAGTTGTGTCTTTACCTAAGCAGCCCCTAGTTTATGTTCATGCTCTCTTCATTTTCGTGCTAGCCTTTCCTATCACACCTACAAAGTACTTCTAGTTTCATACTTGTTCTAGGTAAAGCGAACGTCAAGCGTGCGTAGAGTTGTATTGGTGGTCGATAGAATTTTAGGGAATATTTGTTCTACCTTTAGCTCCTCGTTGGGTTCGACACTCTTACTTATCGAAAACTGTTGCGATCCCCTATACTTGTGGGTTATCACAGTTCGACCCGTTGGGTTCAAACGGGAGAGAGATCAACCTAACCGTTGTGATTAAGCAGAAATAAATAAGCAAATTCTTAGGAGGGAGAGCGCTTCGTCGCCTCCCACCTTCCCTCTCCTGTACCTATCGCTCGCCACTGCTCCTCCCTTCCAACTATGCCTGCCTCTATGAGCTCTTGTCTCTCCCCAGCCGGCGACGCCCCTGACCCTCCCCAATCGGTGACGACCACTCATCTCCGACGAGCCACCGTGGTGTGCCCTCCTCCCCCCTGCTTGAATCAGATCCGGCCACCCCAGCCCCGGATCCAGAGCCGGACGCCCCGGCCTCACATCTGGCCTCCACCGCCCACCTGGATCCCTCCTCGTCATAGGACACCACCAACAGGCGGTGGTCGAAAACATGCCGAGACCGCCGTCTCTACATCCACACATGGAGTGGAGGTCGCCCTCGCCAGGACACCACCAACCCGAGGAGGAAGAGGTGCCGTTCTTCCCCCTGGCTGGCATCACTTCCCCCTGGACTTCGGGCTGCTCAATGCTGTGCTGCTCCCCGTGATTTGCCTCCTCTGCTTGCGACTTGCCTCCTCTCCGATCTGGTGAGGCTGTGCTGCTCCCCGTCCCCTGTTTCCATCTCTCCCTCCCTCACTTGTGTATGAAGTGGCGGCCATTGTGTTAAATAAATTGTAACAGTGGTAGTCTAGTAGAAATTTTGATCAAATTGGATCTTTCATATGCTTATAGAACTTTCCTATGAACATTCAACGGGATTTTAGCATGGCTGTTCTTGGCACTTTGAATTAATACTATGTAATTAGTGTATGTATGAACTATATGTCAAAACGACAGTGATTTCTAGCACCTAATGTGAAAAGGAGCACTGTTAATGGATATGAATTGATGTGTATTACAGTATTGCTGTTAATGGGTTGCTGATGTGTTTGGTTCGTTGGGTATCCTGTCTATGTTAGCTCGGTGCAGAATTAAATGCTTCACATTTAAAGATTCTAGATATATCTTCATTTCTGTTTTTTGTTGTTTTACAGAAATATTTGCCGATATGGAAATTGCAGGAACCTTGTGCAACTAATATACTTGCCCGTCATGAAAAATCCTTCTCTCAGTTCATCCAGTGTCAACTATGTAGATCATATATGGATGTTGTAGGTAAGAACCTTGTTGTAAGTAATCATCAATGCTAATTTATTCTTCAAGTTTTATGATGAGTGAACATGTATTTGCTAATCACTTACAGACATTTGTTCTATTATAGAATAGCCTTGTTTTCGTAACATGTACTTGTTTGATTTGCAGTTCGTAGGGTCTGCTAGGTGATATATTAAAATGACCTTTTTGATTGTAGTTTCATGCGAGCCTTGTAAAGTTCACTTCATCTACGGATTTATAGTTCGTGAATCCAAGGGATCCACTGTAGTGTATAAAGCATCAGATCCTGAATTGATATGTCAGGTAACTTCCAGAAGGTTTAGTTGCTTCTGTGTCATTTGTACAGCCGAGTAAACATCATTGCATCTACGGATTTACAGTTATCCAAGTGCTGGATCTTTCTTGAGAGATATCACTGTAAAAACCAAGTACTCATTGATTATTTTGGATCTCTTTCTGCCTTTTCAAGGCATAAAAAAGTAAAGGCAATGGTCATGCAACTGTGGTGGCATGGGCAGTATTTAATTTATATACATGGCAAAAACATTATGTGAACCTATGTTTTTCAGGAATGTAGAACATAATAGGAATAACTTCCAAGACCAGATTTGTTTTCCTACAGTTTTCAGTCAACTTTGGGGGCTGATAACCCACAAGTATACGGGATAGTTGTAGCCTCTTTCGATAAGTAAGAGTGTCGAACCCAACGAGGATCTAAAGGTAGAACAAATACTCTCTCAAGTCCTATCGGCCACTGATACGACTCTATGCACGCTTGACGTTCGCTTTACCTAGAACAAGTATGAAACTAGAAGTACTTTGTAGGTGTGATAGGATAGGTTTGCAAGATAATAAAGAACGCGTATATAAAAAGTAGGAGCTGTTTAGATAAAGAAGCAATAAAGTAAATATAGAGAGTGTGGAAAAGTGGTGGTAGGAGTTGTGAAATTGTCCCTAAGCAATTGACTACGTTACTAGACCGGTAATCACTATTGCAATTTTATTTGTGGGAGAGGCATAAGCTAACATACTTTCTCTTCTTGGATCATATGCACTTATGATTGGAACTCTAGCAAGCATCCGCAACTACTAAAGATCATTAAGGTAAAACCCAACCATAGCATTAAAGTATCAAGTCCCCTTTATCCCATACTCAAACAACCTACTTACTCGGGTCTGTGCTTCTGTCACTCACGCCACCCACCATAAGCAAATCATGAACATATTGCAAACCCTACAGCGGGGATCCCTCACGCTTGGGCGACACGGAGAGCACCATAGGACAACACCAATAATAAAACATGCAACTCAAACCAATCATAGCAATTCATCAATCACTGATAGAACAACGAAAATCTACTCAGACATCATAGGATGGCAACACATAATTGAATAATAATATGAAGCATAAAGCACCATGTTTAAGTAGAGGGTACAGCGGGTTGTGGGAGAGTGGACCGCTGTGGATAGAAGGGGGAAGGTGATGGAGATGTTGGTGAAGATGGCGGAGGTGTTGGTGAAGATAGCGGTGATGATGATGGCCCCCGCCAGCGCTCCGGCACCACCGGAAGCAAGTGGGAGAGAGAGCCCCCCTTCTTCTTCTTCTTATTCTTCCTTGACCTCCTCCCTTGATGGGAGAAGGGTTTCCCCTCTGGTCCTTGGCTCCCATTGCTTGGGAGGGGCGAGAGCCCCTCCGAGATTGGATCTATCTCTCTGTTTCTGCGTTCCTAGATTCTGCCCCTTCACTGTTTCTTTTATATCCGGAGATCCGTAACTCCGATTGGGGTGAATCTTTCGCCCAGATTTTTCTCATAAAATTAGCTTTCTTGCGGCAAAAGAAGAGCGTCAACCTCCTTACGGGTGGCCCAGGAGAGTGCCAGGCGCGCCCCCTATCTCCTGGCCACCTCGGGCACTGTTTTGCGTTGATTCTTCCTCGGGAAAATCCCAAATATTCCAAAATAATTCTCCGTCCGTTTTTATCCCGTTTGGACTCCGTTTGATATTGGGTTTCTGCGAAACATAAAACATGCAACAAACAGGAACTGGCACTGGGCACTGGATCAATATGTTAGTCCCAAAAAATAGTATAAAAAGTTGCCAAAAGTATATGAAAGTTATAGAATATTGGCATGGAACAACAAAAATTATAGATATGACAGAGATGTATTAGGGGCTTATCTCAACCCTAGTAATATGAATGTATGTATACGTCTTTTCACTGATATCTTTTTCCTCTTTGTAATTGATCAACAGGTAGATGCCCATGAGTCTGGCAACAGTTTCTGAGAAGGGGACTACGATTTGAGTATATTTTGTGGCACACACAACTAAGGGAACATTATTGATTTGTTCTACAACCATGAAAACAACTCTGCCATTTTGACTGATCTCATTTTACATTGTTACATCAACAGTCACATAGGTTTCAGTGGGGAGCATATCCATCAACAATTTACTCGCTCTCATTTGGGCCGTGTATCGCTCAACCTGATGTTTTTGCTGCCACAAGTTCATCAGGCTCTTTGCACATGTTTTTCCTTGCCGCAGCAAGAAACGGAAGGTTGCATTTCCTTCTCAGTTCCAATTCGTGAACCACTTATTCACCTAGAAAGGCTACAAAGTAAAGATGCTAACTTAGGATGATCTTTTCATCTGTACCCAGTGTGTTGCACATATCTTATTTGTGGAAATGATCTGTTACTAGGTTTGTAACATACAAATGTGAAGCATATATGTTGAATGTTTGATATGAATGGATTTCAATGCTAAGTTGAGATGTCAGCTCATGTCTGCTGTAATGTAAAAGAGATAAATAGTATCCCAATGTAGTTATTTTTTGGGGAATATATTTAAGGGCAGATGGACTGCCAGGAGCTGTAAGAATCACCGACAAATTATCTGCCAGGAATACTCAGATCTGCCGGGAAAGATAGCCTGCTAGAGAAGTAGCATCTGCTAGGAATAAAAGCAAATAAAACGCAGATGGAGGGCACATTAACTATAGGAAATTCTAGTATCTGCCGGAAAAGACATTTCCCGATAGGACTTTCGAGGGCGGTTTGCATCTGCCGGGGAAAGTCTTTCCTGGCAGATTACTTACCCCATAAAGGACCTTCTACCGGCAGTTTTTCTGCCCTTAACTAAGCTGTCATGGTGTAGTATCATAGGGTTTAGGGGTTAGGGTTTAGGGCGCGGGTTTGTGGGGCAGATGCGGGTCGAAACCCTATCCCCCCGCCGCCGCGTTTCCCCCCGATTCCTCACCGCGCCGCTCGATTTCTCGCCGTCGGCAAGCCTCCGAAAGCCATGGACGGCTCTGGGGATGAGGCGGAGCGCCGCCGCTCCAGATCTAACACCGCGTGCAAGCGGGGGGCACGTCGGTGGTTGAACTTCGGTAGCCAACCGCCGCCGGCGTTCGACCACCACGAGCTTGACGACTTTGACCGCGAGCTCGCTCACTGCCGCCATGCCTCTTCCGGCAACTGGTCCGCGGGGAGCTCATCTGCGGGCGCATCAAGCTCGTGGCTCATTCCGGTGAAGAGCGAGCCGGAGGAGGAGCTCTTGCCTTGCGCCGTTCCCGATGGGCCGCCACGCCGAGGCGTCAACGGGCCCGTGGACTACCTCTCCCCAGGGCAGGAGGAGCTCCTCGAGCGCGTCGTCCCCGAGCGGTCGGTGAGGGAGCAGGAGGAGATGGAAGATCACATCCGGCGCGAGCTCGAGTATGAGCGGCTCTTCCTCCAGATGGGCGTTGCCGCATCGCAGGCACACGCATCCAAGGAGGCTGACCAACGAGTGATGAAGGCGGAGCTCTACATCGACCTCGACTCCTCTGACTCCGAGTGATGAAGGCACGCGTCCAAGGAGCGCGCCTCCGCTGGACAGCTACCGCACGAGCTCAAGTGAGCTCAGTTTTTGTAGTGGTACGGTAGCGTAGGCCCGGTCTAGCTCCGGCGAAATTATATGTCATATATGCATGCTGTCTACGAACTTATGTGTAGAAGAACTTATTATGTGAAGAACTATCTACGCGAGCGAGCTCCGGCGAGCTTTTGCTTAAATTTCTCGCGTGAAACAAGTTTTTTAAAATTTTACGGGTTGGGATACAATTTCTGTTCTGTTGCCACGATTTTGAGCCTGCATAAGCGCCCTCGTGCGAACTGCAAACACAGTTTACAGTTCGCGAAATGCAGTGTCTGCTAGAGATGCTCTAACAAGTGTGATAGTAGGTAATGCTAGTCGTGAACCTGTTACACCGATGAAGGTTGCCAACGCAAGTAGCACATTGTCGTATGATTCCGAGTTAGTAGTGGGGATCAAGGGTGATAAGGTACTTTGTTGATTTATGTGGCCCCCATTTTTGTATATGAAGTGTATCCACCATTACTTAACATGTGTTATGCTATTTTTGTGTGGTAGGTGCCAAAAGTTGGAATGTGCTTTCAATCAGAAGAAGCATACACATTTTATAATTCATATGCTAAGGGCATCTTCAATGGCAACGTGCAAAAGATCTTCCGCATCCGTCTGCGGATAGGGAGGACCAGTCCGCGGACACGAATGCGGGTGGCAGCCATCCAACACTAGACGCATACATTTCAAACCGCATTTTAATAAAGCAGACGAAATTCATGCAAACCGGTCGATATTTATCAAAATTTGAATAGAAAATAGCACAAATCATCCACACATAGCATGCAAATTAAGTCCAATACAACAAGGTCTCAAATTCGACTAGGTCCCGCATGTCCAACAAGTTTTTTATGAACGGATCATGTCCTCCCACACATACTTCCCCTTCAGCTTCATCCAATAGTGTGTGCGCGTATATGGCCGTCCCTCTGACATGTGGTACACCATGGCGGCGTGTGCGGGCTACATATAATATGTAGACCAACATTGAGTGAATGAATCAACCAACAAGTTGAGCAAGAGGAAGTAAAACTTACTATGTCATCCTCTGTCGCGTGCAATGGCTACCTTTCCTAGAGCTGACAAACCATGCTACATAACTTGATGACACTGACCTGAATAGCATGCCAGCAACACAACAACGACCTCATGTGGCATAGTTGAATGATGCACATGTCATAGGGCGCAATGTGCTTTAATTTCATGCATGAAACTTTTCATGCACTTGCTCCTAGAAGAGCTCCCATCTGCTCCTGCCTATGAATCCGCAGATATGGCAGCCACAAATCACACAACAACTCATCCTTCATGGTGTAGTAGCTCACCATCCTATGCTAAAAAATGACATAGAATGTGATAATAAGCTCAATGACATTTGACCGAACACCTGCCCGGTGTGGTGTCCGCCATAGAGGTCGTCCACCAGGGGTGGAGTGTACCTGGGCACAAACAACTCCAAGGTTGAAAGCTTCATCGGAACGGCGAGCGGGCGCGTCGGTTTTAGTTGCGGACGTTCGACAATGCCTCTGTGGCGGCCGGAGATGAACAACAGCAACGACGGAGGTGGAGTGTGCAGATGCAAAGTAAGGGGGTGAAGAGGGAGTGGAAGAAAATGGGACTCTGTCGGGGGTTGGGTGCGACATATGCCAAAGGATGGCTTATCATGGTGGGGGCGAGTAGAACGTCGCCGGTGCCTGGAAACGGGATGAGGCGAAGGCATGCACGCCGGCGGATGTTACCCAGCTTCAGGGCTCTCCGTGGAGATAACACCCCTACTGCTGCTCTGCGGGGTCTCCGCATGATCACTATGGCAAAGTGGGTACAAGGTTGGTCCTTGAGATGTTCGGGGAGAGGAAGAAGAAGGGCACGGCTAGCTCTTCTCTTCCCTCTATGTGTGTCTAAAACTATTAGGGTCCAACCTCTTGCATGGGTGCCCCGGGGGGTTTATATAGGCCTACCCCCGAGGGTACAATGGTAATCCGGCTGGGCGCGGGTCCCAGCCGTCTGTCTCTCTGGTCGCCGTCTTCTCCGCCGACTTTTGGGGCCCGCAGACTAGTGGGCCCTGCAGACGGCCCATCGTGGGGCCGATAGGCCTTGTCTGTCGCGGGCGGGTCTTGCCGGCTGCGGATTACTGTAGCCACGCCTCTAATGACGCCAGCTTGGTCATGGGGTCATGGTGACAGGGCCGCCGCCTGGCGAGCGATCACTGTTGCCATTCCCTGTCTTGTCTGGTTAATGGTGTGCGGGCCCGTGGGAGGGGCCGGCCGACTCCTGGGGGCCGAAGCCTAACGGGTCCGTCTGCCGGCGCTCTCGCCGACTCCTGCACCCCCGCCGATAGGCGGGTCCCGCCGTCTCTGGGTTGTATAGACAGGCCGTCGTGGGTACATCGATCTGCCCAGGGGGCTGATGTCAGGGCCGGCGTGGCAACATCGCCGCGCCGGATGGAGATCTCCGTCAGTACGGTGCACTGTGGCCATGCCTGCCCTTCGTGAACAGGGCAGGGATGGGCCGCGCAGCGGCCACACCCCATCCCACCCATAATTGCGTGGGTAGGAGGTGGTTGGAGTCGCGGGCTGACTCCCCATAGCCGGCTTCTCCGGAAGCCGCCAGATGGGAGTCGGCTCATCTCGAGGCCGTCTCGGGACTCATTTGGGAGGCGGTCGGCGGCTCTGCCGCCCGACTCTCAGTAACGCTGCTCTTCGTCTTGGGGTCTTGAGGGCGCATCTGCCCGATGTTTTGAAAGGTCCAGGGGCTCGGGTTTGCCTACCCGTGGCCCATTACTCCGACAGTAGTCCCCGAAGCTGGTGAGGCACCGAGGGCAACATGTCGAGGAGCCTCAACAGTTTCATCCCTCTGGTGGAAGAATCTGGGCTTGGCTCGCCGTCTTTCTCTTAGGCCGACTAGCTGGAGTCAGTCTCGCCGGAGGCCGTCTTGCTCCTCAAAGGGTTTGAAGGTCGTGGCGGGATCCGGGCAGCGTGCCTGATAACCTTCCAGGCAGCTGCCCGTCGCGCCCGCCCGTCGCGACGCCACGCTGGCAGGTCGATCTGCCCACCCACGCGCGTGACGAGACAGGCTCGTCAGGCGGGGCCCGCCACTACCGCGCCTCGGCGCATGGGCGGATCCGTTGCGGCCGCGCGGGCGGTTGGGTTCCCCGTCGTTCTCGCACGCAAAGTAACCGTGGGTTAAATCGTGAGGCGTGGTGCTGGCGCGATTAATCCCACGACCGCCCCATTGGCTTCTCAGCCCATGCGTCAATAAGTAGGCGGGAGGAGGGAGGGGGGGCGGCGACGCACGCGCACCCATCTCCCCGCTTCCCCGCTTCCTCTTGCTCCTTCTCCTCCTTGCTTCGTCTTCCTCTTGCCGCCGCCGCGCCGAACCACGCCACGCCGCGGAGATGAGCTCCTCCTCCGCCGCTGCGCCTCCCGCCGCGCGCTCCGGCGTGTGTGACGGCTCGGAAGTGGATGACGACATAATCGAGTTCCTCCGCCAGACGCGCCGCATCCCCGGCAAAAACCTAGTGCGGACCCGCGCCGCGCCGGCGGGAGAAATAACGCCGGCGCCGGCGGGCGAAATAACGCCGGCGCCGGAGGAGGGCGAGTGGGTCATATTCCGCTCGCACCTCATGCGCGGTCTAGGGCTGCCGGCGAGCGGCTTCTTCCGCGCCTTCTTGGAGTTCCACGGGCTCCAGCCGCACCACCTCACTCCGAATACGGTGGTGCTGCTGGCTGCCTTCGCTGCCTTGTGTGAGGGCTTGCTCGGCGTTCTCCCCACCATCGAGCTGTGGGGGGAATTCTTCCAGGCCAAGCTCGGCACGCACGTGGCCGGCGTGCCGGCTCTGTGCGGCACCTTCATCGCGATGCGGAGGCCGGTGGGCGACAACCCCTTCCCCGCCATCCCGCTGATCAAGTCGGTGAAGATGTGGCAGCGCTCCTACTTCTACATGAAGCGTCGCTCCGTATATGCGGCGGGTCAACCTCTTGCCTTACGGGCAGCGAGTTGGCGGGCGGCTCCCAGCTGGTCCCATCGGGCCAGGGCGCTGACTCTGCGCGGGCGCCGCCGCCGTGTGACTCCGAGTCTTGACGCAATCGGAGGGCTGGCTCAGGGCCGACTTGCTGGGCGCGCCGTGGCGCGCCGAGTCCTTCGCTCCAAGGCCGACCTCATCGATCTGTCGGATGGCGCCACCGGGACCCCAATCGGCTGTGCTCCAGGACATGCCCCACGCGGAGGTGGCGGACACGGTGAACTTCTGGCGAATCTGCAATCTCACGGCGGATTGGCAGTTCGGCAAGGAGCCATACTCGCGCACCAACCCCGCTTGTGGTAAGTCATCTCTCTTCCTCTTCATTTTTCTTTTCAGCGAATCCGACTCTGATTTTCTTTGGTTTTCCGAGTCAACCCCTCATGCAGCACTCACCGGCACCACGGGGCGGCCCGTGAGTTCGTCCCGACCGGGCGGAGAGCGGCGTCGGCGACCCGACTTAGGGGCGGCGGCGGCGGAGGCCGACGAAGGAGGGGAGGAGGAGGGCTAACGACTTCAGCCTTCGCTACCTTCGCCGACTGGCCTGAAGATGACGGCGAGAGGGAAGTCGTCCCCCGCCGCCAACCGAAGGTCGGCCATCCGGGTGCGAGTTCCTCCGCCGGCTTGGGTGGTCGAGGCGGCGTGAAGAAGCGCCGGGCCGGGCTGAGCTTGCCAGGCGGCCGGGCGAAGAAGATCAGGGGGACGGCCGCCGCGACCCAGCGTGAAGAGGCGGTCGCAAAGGCTAACCGCTTCCGCAAGGAAGTGAAGAAGCCGCCGCTGGTCTCCGCGTAAGTGCTTCTATTTTGTCTTGTTTTCTTCTAGTCCATCTTGTCCAAATCTTTTACATGTCTTCTTCGCATCAGGGCTCCCCTCACTTTAGAGAGGGTCGCCGCCGCCTTCGTCATGGGGTCGGCAGAGACGTCCGCCAATACTCGGCGGATTGACCCCGCCGCCGACCTCCGGGAGGCGACGGAGCGGAACGCGCAGGAGAAGCCTTGAGGAGGAGGCCACCTGTCTCGAAGGCGGAGGCGAGAAGGCGGCTTCGCCTGCAGGAAGCTGGAGGAGGCCGAAGCCGCCGTCGTGGCCAAGCGACGGGCCGAGGAGGCCGCGCGCCTCCAATCAGCGCTGCTCGTCACCCCGCTGAGCTCTGCGCCGCCGCCACCGGAGTTCACGGGCCAGACGGAGGGAGCCGGCAGCGAGTTCCCCGTCATGGAGAGGGAAGGCGGCGAGACCTCCCTGTCGGACACGGCCGTGCCGCCCCCGCCGCCTCCGCCGCTGTCTGAGAGCGCGCGAGGTAAACAGCCGGCGGACCCACCTGTGCCGCCAACTGACGATGAAGCAGTGGCAAGGCTGCTCCTTCAAGTCGCCGCCCGATCGCCCGCCGTCTTGAGAAGCGACTTGGGCGCCACGCCTTTGGAGACCGGCGCCCGCCAGCTCGGCCATTCGGGCCGAGGCGACAAGCGCCGCGCCCGTTGGGTGCGAGCGAGGCGCACAGATCCGCCGAACACGGTGCTTACGAGGCGACGCCATCGAGAACGCACCAAGGCGCACTGGTGTCGCGAGCCGCCCAAGGGTATGTTTCTTCTTTGAGTTTTTCTTGTTCTTCTTTGTGAAAGCGCCAGCACTCCACTGGGTGTAATCCCGAGTTTTGGGCGGCTCGAAAGCGGCGGCTCGGAACTCTATCTGTTGATTTCAAATTTTACCTTTGTCTGAAATTCTTATCGTAGGAGTATCACAACCTCCGCGCCCTTGCCTTCAACCGCAATGTTGAGGAGCTGGGCAAGCGGACTGCCGACTGTCGAGGAGCCGAGTGAGTCTTCTCTTTCTTGGCGGGCCATGGCGCTTGCCAGCTGTGGTCCCGAGATTCGGACGATCGCTGGCGGTCGGGCCGGATCTTCTTGGCGACCTTCTTAGTTGACGACTTAACGTCCTTTTTCTTTTTATTCTTCAGAGGCCAACGCCACTCTCTGACGGCAGCTGGGCGCAGCCGACACCGCCTTGTGCGCCAAAGGGGAGGAGTGCAGCAAGCTCGCCGCAGAGCCTGACCTGCTGGCCACGCAGCTGGCGGAGCAAAGGGAGCTGCTTAAGGCGGCGCAGGACGAGGCAGAGAAGAGAGAGGCTGCTCTACTGGCCGAGTTCGAGAGCGAGCGCTCCTCCTGGACCGACAAGGAAGCACAGCTGACCTCCGGCTTCCATGAAATCGAGGACATCGTCGACGGTGAGTTTCTTTACCTTCCTCCTTTGGGCCGCCGACTAAAGGTCAGGCCGACTCCTGGTTTTTTGATTTGCTTCTTTTTCGTCTTGGCAGACTTCTTCCCCGGCCACACGCAAGCGGCCAATCAAGCCATCGAGGCTGATCGCGAGGCGCGGAGGGCGAGTAGTGCTGAGATCGCTGCCAACGCCCCCCGGACCCTTGACGAGCAGCTTCTGAGCATTGAGGCTCGTCTGCGGCCGGCCCATCGGATGCTGCGCCGGCTTCAACGCGTCGGCTCCCAGGCAATTGCTGCCCTATGGCCAGACATGCCGGTTCTGCGCACTCCCAGTCGGACTGCCGACTGGCTGGAGGTCGCGGCTGGCCGTCTTGAGGCCTGGAAGGGTTCCGCAGCCCGTGCTGGAGTGTGTCGTGCCTTGAAATTCGTCAAGGCGTGGTATCCAAGGCTGGACCTGGACCGGCTGGCCGCCTTCCGGTCAGAGGCCCAGGCGGAGCTGCTGGCTACGGAAGACGCCCTCATCAAGCGTGCGGCGGCGATCGCCGACTACACGGACACCAGCGTCTTCGTCCCTGAGCGGGCTGAGGACGGCGGGGAGGCGCCACCGGAGTGGTTCGGAATGAACCTGGATTACGACGAGGACTCGGCAGAGGTGATCGGCTCCAGCGCCGATGAGGAAGGCGAGGCGGAGGACGGAGATGAGATGGAGGCGCCAGAAGACGGAGCGGGCGACCAGCCTCATCTCGACCGCGCCTCCAGCAACGAGCCGCGCCCGTCTGGGCCAGCTGCCGCCGGAGATGATCAAGCCGAGACTGCCCAGCCGGCCGCCCCGGCGCCTGACGCCGCCGTCTCCTCCGGCCCTCCAAACCCGTCTGCCGCTTCCTAGGCTGCTGTCTCATCTTTATTTTATCTGCTTTGGTAGTCTTTTGAAAAAACTTGTTAATTATTTCTATTCCACCGGGGGGTGTATTTTGATCTTCTGCTCGAAGATTCGCCAAGGGCCTATGCTGTGTAAATATTATCCTAATTTTATCTTTCCTTGCTCATTGCTCTTATGGCTCTTTCCTTTGCCGCCTTCCCTTAGTCGCCGCCTTGCCATCGGACAACCGTTATGCGGACTGCCGTTTGGATCAAGTGCTTGGCTACTCTTGGGAAGGCAAGTACTTGGCCATTTTTTAGAGTCTTTTAAACAAGTTGGATAGAAAGCAGCAAGCTGAGTGCTCAAGAGTCGGTTTTTGCAAAAAGGGGCTGGAAGCCAGCTTAAGCTATGTTTATGCTTTGGGGCCTTAGCCATTTTTCGTGTGGGCGCCCATTCTTCCTTACTCCTGCCCACCAAACAGTTGCTCATGAAGACTCTTTCTCGACAGAGGCGGCTTAGGCACCACACATTACTTGTCTGACTACAGGAAGCATTTCATAGCGCAAGGCGGCGAGTCCCCGGGCCGACTAGTCGAGCCCGGTGCCAAGCGGCATAACAAAGAGTAATATACTCGAAGGCATAATTCTTATCATACAGATAACAAAAGAGGGCAGTCCCCGAGCTCGTCTCGGGGGGCCAGAAGTCTTGGTACTTTAAACACAAAAGGTAGAGTGGTACATACTGCATCAACTGTAAAATCTTCGGAGAAGATTCACATTCCATGGCCGTTCCTTCTCTTTGCCAGAGTCGTCCCTCTTGCGTGCTCGGGGCTTCCGAGCGTCGATCAGGTAGTAGGAGTCGATGCCCAGCACTTCGCTGATGATGAAGGGGCCTTCCCAAGGCGCCGACAGCTTGTGCTGGCCGGCTGTTCGCTGGATCAGCCGGAGCACAAGGTCGCCCTCTTGGAAAGATCTCGGCTTGACCTTCCTGTTGTAGTAGTGGCGCGAGGCTCTGCTGGTAGATCTTTGGACCGCTAAGTGCCAACAGCGGCCCTCTTCAAAGCAGATCGGCGCCGTCTTGTCGTGCTTCTTCTGCTTCTTCCTCGGTGTACATGGTGACTCGCGGGGAGTCAAACTCTATATCCGTTGGGATGACGGCTTCAGCACCGTAGACGAGGAAGAAAGGTGTGAAGCCAGTTGAATTATTTGGAGTCGTGCGCAAACTCCAGAGGACGGCTGGCAACTCCTCAAGCCAGCAGCCGGCCGAACGCTCCAGTGGTTCGACCAGTCGAGGCTTGATGCCAAACAGGATGAGGCCGTTCGCTCGCTCCACCTGGCCGTTTGACTGCGGATGGGAAATGGATGCTAAGTCCAGTCGGATGCCTTGCATCGCGCAGAAACGGGCCAGGGCGCCTTTCGCAAAATTTGTACCTTTGTCGGTGATGATGCTGTGTGGTACGCCGTACCGAATCGTGATGTCGGCGATGGAAGTCACTGCAGTAGGACCATTCAACTTCTTGATGGGTTTTGCTTCTATCCACTTGGTGAACTTGTTCACCGCGACAAGTAAGTGAGTTAGGCCGCCTTGTGCTGCTTTGAATGGTCCCACCATGTCTAGGCCCCAAACAGCAAAGGGCCAGGCGATGGGGACAGTCTTGAGTGCAGAAGCCGGCTGAAACGGCTTGGAGCGGAACATCTGGCACCCCTTGCATTTTTGAACTAAATCCTTGGCCTCTTCTAGGGTAGTTGGCCATAAGAAACCGTGTCCGAAGGCTTTGGCGACGAGTGCTCTTGAGGCCGCATGGTGGCCGCACTCGCCTTGATGAATGTCTTTGAGAATTACTTGGCCTTGCTCGCTCGGCCTTAATCTTGGTAAGACACCGACGCCATACCGACCAGCCGTCTGCTGACTATAGTGTAGGCTGCCGCCGGGCGTTGTACTTGCCGAGCCAAGATTTCATCGGTTGGTAGCTCTCCGCTTACTAGGAACTTCAGGATGGGCTGGGCCCATGAGGGTGCTGCTATTTCTTCAACTGCCAGTACTTCCACTTGGACGAGGGCGGCTGGGCTGGGAGGCGGCGGGCTGGATTCCGCAGCCGCTTGCTGGGTTGATGAAGTCCCGGCCGACCGGTGCAGTCCCTGGGCCGAGTTCTCGAGTTCGCATGGTCGCTGCAGTCCCGGGCCGGTTCTCAAGTTCGGGCCGGCTTCATCAAGGGCATTTTGGGGCCGTCTGCAAGAATTCTCGTGCCATCTGCTGAGGCTTTGGAGTCGGTTCCGACTTCTTCAGGGGGAGCTGGCACAAAAATGGAGTCTGATTCTGGTGATGGCTTGACAGATGGCTTGAGGAGGCGCTGAAGGGCGACGCCGGATGGTATTGCCTGGCGGGTGGATCCAATTCGTGCCAGGGTATCTGCTTGGTCGTTGAAGTTTCTTGGCACGTGGAGGAACTCGCACCCCTCAAAATATCCACTCAATTGCTGTACCAGGAAACGGTAGCTCGCCATGTTTGCATCTTTGGCGTCACAGTCGCCGGATGACTGTTGGACCACCAATTCAGAGTCGCCATAACACAGGATTCGGCGAATGCCAAGTTCTTTGGCAAGCCGGAGCCCGTGAATGAGCGCCTCGTATTCGGAGATGATGTTGGAGGCGGTGAAATGGATCTGCAGCGCGTACTTGAGCTTGTCGCCTTTGGGGAAGTGAGGACAACGCCGGCTCCCAAGCCGGTGCGCATCTTGGAGCCATCGAAATGCATCCGCCAATGGGTGGAGTCGGTATCATGGCGGTATCGGGTCTCGGCCCAGTCAATGAGGAAGTCGGGCCAGTGCTTGCGACTTGATGGCGGTGCGGGCTGGTAATAGATGGTGTAGGGGGCCAGCTCTATGGCCCATTTGGCCACTTGGCCAGAAGCATCTCGGCTTCCGATGATCTCGGCTAGTGGGGCTGTGCAAACCACAGTGATTGGATGCTCTTGAAAGTAAGGCTTCAACTTCTTGGCGGCAAAGTGCACGCCGTAACACATCTTCTGGTAGTGGGGGTAGTTCTGCTTGGAGGTCGACAATGCCGCTTTCGCAGTAATAATATCTTGGTCTCTCGACAGGTAGCGCCTTGCCTTCCTCCTTGCTCAACTACAATGATTGTGCTGACTACCCTTCTGGTGGCGGCAATGTACAGGAGCATGGGCTCCTTGGGAGTCGGGGCCGCCAACACGGGTGGAGTAGTCAGCATTTTCTTCAACTGGAGAAAAGCTTCATCCGCCTTGTGATTCCATTCGAAGAAGGTGGTCTTCTTCATGAGCTGGTATAAAGGAAGAGCTTTCTCGTGACCCGGTGATGAATCGGTGATGGACGTAAACAGCGGTGAACTTTTGCACATCTAGCAGTCGGCGGGGTACTTCCATCCTCTCGATGGCCTTGATCTTCACAGGGTTGCACTCTATGCCGCGTTGGGAGACCAGGAAACAAAGGAGATGGCCGGCTGGTACTCCGAAGACGCACTTCTCGGGGTTGAGCTTGATCTGGAATTGGCGCAGGTTCTCAAAGGTCTCCTTGAGGTCTTCCAGCAGTGTTCCTCGCTTTTCCGTCTTCACCACCACATCGTCCACGTAGACGTGGGCGTTTCTGCCGAGCTGCTTGAGGAGGCACTTTTGCATGCAACACTGAGAGGTGGCGCCGGCATTCCTCAAGCCGAACGTCATGGTCAGGTAGCAGAAAGCTCCAAACGTCGTGATGAAGGAGGTCTTCAGTCTGTCGGTCGGGTTCAGTTTGATCTGGTGATATCCTGAATATGCATCTAAGAAGCTCAACAGCTCGCATCCGGCTGTGGAGTCTATCACCTGATCAATCCTTGGCAGAGCGAACGGGTCCTTGGGGCAAGCTTTGTTGAGGCTTGTGTAGTCAATACACATCCGCCACTGCTTGTTCTTCTTCAGTACCAAGACCGGGTTTGCTAACCATTCTGGAAAGAACACTTCCATGATGAAACCGGCTGCTAGGAGCCGGGCTATCTCTTCTCCAACAACTCTTCTCTTCTCTTCTGACAGGCGGCGCAAGGGCTGCCTGACGGGCTTCACATCAGATCGGACATGTAACTTGTGCTCGGCGAATTCCGTCGGTACACCTGGCATGTCTTTAGGGGACCATGCGAAAATGTCCCGATTCTCGCGGAGGAAATCGACGAGCTCGCCTTCCTATTTACTTTCAAGGTTTGCACCTATGACAGCGTACCTCTCCGGGTGCTCCGGGTCCAAGGGTATCTTATTTGTTTCTTTGGCCGGCTTGAACGAGCCCTCAGCTTCCGACTCCTTGGGGTTGGGCGATATCTCTGGCTGCTTGCCGGCCATCGCCACAACCCGATCAAGAAGCCGCTTCACCGCAATCACTGTGGACTCGCCAGCCGACTGCTTTCGTCAAGAATCAACGATTTCAGTAGTCGCTGCCACGGTCAATCCCTTGAACTCGGCATCTTCATCTTGAGGTAGGCATAGTGGGGGACCGCCATGAATTTGGCCAAAGCAGGTCGGCCAAGAAGAGCGTGGTACGGGCTTTCGAGGTCCACCAATTCGAACCAAACTGGCTCTCGGCGGAAATGATCTTTGTCCCCAAAGAGGACGTCTATCAGGATCTTGCCGATCGGTGAGCAGGAAAGGCCAGGTACAATGCCGTGGAACACAGCCCGGCTGCTCTGAAGCTGTCTTTGCTTGATTCCTAGCTTCTCCATCGTGTCATTGTACATGATGTTGATGCTGCTGCCCCCGTCTATCAGCACTCGCGAGAAGCGAGCGACCCTCCTATCCGTGGCAAAGGTGGCTCCCAAGACCAGGGCGTAGGAGCCCGGATTTGGCATCACCTCTGGGTGATCGGCCCTGCTCCAACTGATAGGCTTCTCGGACTAGTGCATGAACTATGGAGCATCTGATGCTACTGCATTCACTTCTTGCTGCTGCAGCCGCCTGCTGCGTCGGTCGTCGGCCACACTGGTGAACACCACATAAGCTCCATGCTCTT